>BSBM01000841.1:12012500-13212500 GCA_027924585.1 Larix kaempferi
ATATGCTAAATCGATTTCCCTTTGTGTTAGATTGGTATCTCCATTGTGATGTGCAACTTGTTATCACATCCATGTTAGCTGGAGCTACCATGCTGCAGATTGTGTGGTCGGGGACCATACTATATTTTTTTTTCAGATCATAGATCGGATGCCTTCAGAGGAGGCACATGGTTTTGTTCAGATTGCCCCGAGAAGATATATCAATGGGGATAAATGGTTTTATTGTATTGTCCATCCATGTTACTTAGCATTTACCACAGGATCACCCTTCATTGCCAGGATTTGACACAAGCCCATTGAGACAGTTGCCTAGTCTTATTTTGATTGAGACTATCACAGAGTATTGCTGGTTTAATATTTGTGCCTGGATTCAACAGAGATCCAATTCAGAGACAGCCTCTGCAGCAGGTATATGGTGCAGCAGGTATTGCATTTGATGTTTATTGCTCATGAATGTTGGTTAGACTTGTTTATACATGATAGTACACTAACTTTGCATATGATGATTGATTTGGCGATCTAGCTATTGTTATGATATGTGATTGGTCCCTTGGTGATGTCAGTCCACCCCTTCCTGTAGGCTCCTATATATGCACACCGGGTCACACCCCTACTCTTGGTATAGACTTGGTCACTTATCCCCCCTTGGCAGCTGACTTTGGATCCACCTTCACTTTCTCCATCCATACGACTCATCCATGATGGTCTTTCCTGACTTGGATTCTGATTTGTGACCTTGAGGATCCCCTTCCCCACTGATCTTTGAGTATGCCATGATTCCCTGTCTATTGTGCCTCGGCTCTTTAGTGTGTGAGATGCACTCTCAAACTTGGGATTTGCTCCTGTCGGTTGACCCTGATGTTGTAATGCAGTTAGGATTGTGTAGCCTCACCAGGTGCTCCCCATCGGTCATCGAAGCTTGTATGCTTACCCCCATTACTTTGCAATATGAGCACCTTGATTATATCTATTGAGATATGTATGTAGCCCAAAAGGGCCTTGATGTAAAATGAAGAAATGTAAAGCAAGCCAAAAAGGCTTTTGTAATTGTAAAATCTAGCCAAAAAATGGCTAAGTATGAAATTCATTGTAAAATCCATGCAATGTGTTTATAAACACACATGGACACGAGCCAACCATACAAGTCAGCATTTGTAGTGGTTATTTCCTCACCTAGTCCTGCGGGGCAAGGAGGTGAGAGGGAGCAAGGGACAAGCTCAAGATTGTCCCCTAGAGTCTCAAGTTACGGTTTGCCGGACACCCAATTTGGCGGCTCTAGAAAAGAACCTCACCGAGTCTTTGGGAATGGATGTGAGTTGTGAGGTACTTGTTAGATGACCAGTAGCGGTTTCACTGCACTATACCCATTTGTGAGGCACCACCCTTCCTCGTGTTTTTGTCATGGTATGCTTATCTCAATGGACCCCGCTTTCCCCAGTTATCCAAAAGGTCACATGATTTTGTCCTTGTCATCCCTCATCCTTCACCTTGTATTCCACATCACCCAAAGTCGGCTAGGTGGTCAAGTCTATAGGTTGTGCATAGCAGTTGGAGTCTTTTGGATGTGGTGGGCCCACCTCACCTGGGGCCTTATATTTTTTTGAGATTTTAATGTATTTTTTATCACCATATTATCATCATATTGTTTAGTAATGTACTAACATGTATAAGGAAGCCTCCCGCTCCATGATCACATACATGTATTCAGCCAGCACTAGTGTTGACCAGATTTGACTTGGTCAAACTAGGTTGACCAGGCCAAAAATGGGCCCGAAAAAATGTTGCGACCGGAATTTCGATTTTGGCCAATTATTATCTATAGGGGACCCATATGAGCCTCCAAGTGACAGAATGTAAAAAGATTGAGGCGTTTGTGATATTTTTGATTATTATTGGTCATTAATGACCTGTTTTAATTAAAAATCATGGATTGTGGGAAAATAATGCCTAAGTGATGGATCATGGTTGTTCGAGTGACCATTATTACTATTTTTTGGGTCCGTGATCACATTGCAGCAGACGGTTCGACGATTCGGGCACTATAAGTGGGTCAAAATCCCAATTTACTCCTTCGGCAATATAAACCAACAATAAAATACATGGAAAATAAAAAGAAATTGACAAAGGCAACTATAGCAAAGGGAAAAAATCAAAGGCTGGCTAATTCAAGGGTGATTTTTAAGGTAATTTGGTAATGTATGGACATGATATTGTGCATTGTGGGGCCCTCTCTTTCCCAGCTCACCTAGGTGGACGAATTACCCATGGGGGGCGTTTTTCTTCACTTGGGGAAATTCGATTTGGTTGTATGGTTGTATTTGGGACCTTGATGTATTATGTTGGGGGGATAAAACATCATATAGACACCCCCCAACCTTATTCCATGTATTGTATGGGCCCTACAAGGGACCCCCTCTCCACTAGTGCGCTAGAGTTGTTCAATTCGCACCCCCTCTTTGAGATGATAACCACCATTCGATTGGGTTGTTGGGGATTAGATCCCAACCCTCCATTTTGGGGGGAAATAGTTTTGAGAGTGGCCTTTCCCTATAAGAGAAGGCACTCACCCATTGTACACTCCTCTTGGCACATTGTACACTTGACATTTTGAGTGATATTGAGACATTCTTCTTCCGGTTTCTTGAGAGATTTGTGTGGATGTTAATGGCCTTGATTGTTAGCTGATTTCCATTGCTTGTAGAGTGATCTACATGAGTTTGATGCCCTTGTATGACTAACACGAATTGTAGGGAGATTGGCCATTTGGAGGGGGGCACTACACTTGGAGTGGGAGCTCCATTCTAGTGTTTCTCTTCGAAATAATCACAAGGGAGTTGTCTTTGCCTCTTAGCTTGTCAATTCCCTCATTTTTAGCCATTTATTTTCTATTATTACTTGTTTATTTGCTGCATATGTTGATTTCTCTCATTTGTGGCAGGTATCCAGGAAAAATTTGGTCACAAAGCTGCTAAAATGCTCACACAAACTTGTTGGTCGCTCTACTACTGAATTGGAGTTGGTGTTCAAGCCATTTCAGCCACACTTTTTCATCCCAGGTACGCTTCTCTTGCTGGTCTCATAGCTTCAAATTCTATTTCTTTGTGTTAAGCTGCAAAAACCACCATTAAAACCCCCAAAATTAAAATCTTTAAATTCCACCGTTAGAATCAGTTGTCCTTTAAAACCCACTAATGATACATGCTTAAACCCCTATATTTCAAGTTTCATTTAATTCCGACCCCGTTTACCCATAGAACTAGGCACTGGTCACCCACTGAATTCGCCCTCCTTGGGCATTTCGGCCAATCTCATTGTTGGGTAATTTTCTCGGTTGTGGGTACTTTTGATTCATGTTTAGAACGTCATTTTACCTTCGGGAATCAAGTTTCATTGGCTGGAAGTGATTTTAAACACTAATTTCTCGCTGCCCTAGGTCCATTTGACTCACTATTTAGCCTTTGTATTGGGAAGTTTTATTTCAATATTTCACTTCCATTTTGTTATACCTCCTTAGGTTATTTCAGCGATACAACCACTAAGTTAATCTTGTTATCTAATCATACTTGGTTGCTGGTCACTTATTACATCATCATTATTTCACTACTTGTGTCCATCAGTCGGCTGAAATTAGACTTAGAATCCCATCTACACTCACTCCTTGTTTTCATTTCTTATTCTTTTGGGATTTGGGTGTATTTTCATCTCTCAACCATCACTGGTTGAGCAGGGTCTCCCCCTTGAATTGGCTAAGTGCCTCGTATAAAGTGACAATAGCCTTGTCCGGTGTGACTTCTGTTCATTTAGAGGAGGACTTGGCCATTGCTGGTTACACCTTCCTAGTTGTCCCCCTCTACCATCCCTGTTGGGACACCTTACTTCAGCAGCTAGAGATAGTGTGATAACACAACTTTAACCAATGAAGCCACACCTTCCCATGATATTCCATGACCAGATTGTTCACATCGTTCAACCCATACCTTCATCCAATCAAGATTGTTTGTGATGTATAAATGAATTGCATCCCACTCTCAACCAACTGTTTGATGACAATAAAATTAAAATTCAATAAAAATGTATAGTCACTTAACAAAGTGTATTACACTATAAATTGATGGAACATATTGAATATAAAAATAGAATATGTATGATATATATACATAAAAATCAACAGTCAAATGTGTTATATTACCTTTCACCTTCCTCGATCTACCTTTCCCCTTCGGGTACTCCCCTTCGAAATCTTTATTGGAGTCCGGATCACAAATCCGACGTAAATTGAGCTTTGACACTAATATAGGAAGACATTCACTAATATACAACATGTTTTGGTATACCATATATCCCTCCATCATAGAACCCTCAGCATGTGCTCGTTGTCTGACCAAACCCTTCATAAATTTCAAGTTCCTCTCAACCATCCACATGGACCTTGAGTGCGCAGGTCCACACAATTCAATCTCCTCAACTTGGTGTATGAGGTAGTGTTCCTATGCATTGAAAAATGTCGAAGGTAGATGCTTCTGCATTTCAGACATGAGACGAGGAATTTCTCTCCTCCAATACTTTATATCTTCTTTATGGAATTATTTAGATGACAACCATCTACAAGTGACATGATAACCCAATCAAGAGATTTAAGAAAAAAAACATTATATTACATAACATGAATGAGAGAACACAAAGCAAATATAAGTTCTACGATGAATTAAACAAATGCTAAGCGCATGCAAAAAATTGCTAATTACCTCATGTATTTCCCGAGATTATATATTACTTGTTTGACATTGTTGTCGAAGTTGTCCGAGAGAGAGAGAGGTAGAACAAACTATAACAATATACAAATCGTTTCATATTTTAAACAAAGAGTAGACAAACAAAAATACCAACCATATTCACTGGAATAGAAAAAAAAAAATTAAATGCATACCATAATAATTACCTTCATGAAGACATGCCAATCGTGCATTTTCACCCCCGCAAAATCACCTTTCTTTGTTACGATATTCTTCATGTTCGCACAAAATCCGGTGGGAAATTTAGTTTTTCGCATGACTTCTTTTACAACATTACTTTGCTGGTCCATTAAAATCCATGGAAGTGAGTTTATATTAATTTGCTCTTCGTTTCTATGAAATTGAATGGCGTCTTTCATTGCATGGTTGCCTTGAATGTCTTTGCAAATTTTGAGAATTTTTTCTTTCTCACTCCTTCCATCCAATATTCGCCATAATGTTTTAGTCACATTCTTTCCGATATGTATTGTATCAAATAGATGAGCAATTTGTAGGTGCTCATAGTAGGGCAACCTACTAAATTGTTTAGGATAAATTTTCATTCCTCGTGGAAGCCCATTAATGCCTTCATGATCACATGAATGGCAATCATGAATAGTAGTTTATAAAGAAATTAAATAAATCAATGTCAATTACAGTAAACAACACACAATAAAAAAATACAATATAATATTTCATATACGATGATTCATACGTACCTTGACAATTTCTATTATATTGCAACTTCCATAGTTGAGGTGTCAGTCTCTGCGGTTTTAATGCAGTCTCTTTCTTGCCATTGAACATATGTTTTTCGGTAGTTCGATACCTATGATTCTTAGATAGGAAGTGCCTATAGTCATCAAACACCTTATTTCCTAAGCTTTTTGAATGATGAGATTTGATCTTAGGACAACAAACTGGACATGCAAATTTCTCCTTTGTCTGAAGACCTAGTACATAAAGAGATGGAATATCTATGTCAATTATAATTATATACAAAATGACTGGATTATTTAGAAAAACATGCGTGCGTAGTATATTAACTAGTTCATAAAATTAAATTCAAATAAAGTGGAACTTATAATTACATAACGCAAAAATGGGTTAACCCCGGGGCATCATGTATTATCCATACAAGCATTGCATGGAATTGAAATTGACTTTGTCGTATTGTTCTAGATACGTCATACATAGTGATGCCATTCCATAACTTTAGTAGCTCGTCAACAAGAGGTTCGATGTATACATTCATATCTTTGACTTGGTACTTACCTGATTGATTTGAACATATAAAAAATATAATTATTTCTACGTACCATTTAGATATATAAAGCATATTGCACAAGAGAAAAACAATAAATATATATATGACATTATGCGACAAAATACGACAAATGAGATGCCACTACATTAAAAAAAAAAGTTGTAGACACAATATACCTGGAATAATCATCGACAACATTATGTGCTCCCTCTTTATTGACAACCATGGAGGAATGTTATCGTTGATAAGAAAAATAGGCCACACCGAGTAAACAGATCTCATCTCTGCAAATGTTTTGACACCATCTGTTGCCAAAGAAATCCTAAGATTATAAGGTTCTTCTTTAAAGTGAGGCCATTTTCCCTCCATATCTCTAAATGCAGACCCATCTGCAGGCATTTGAATAATGTCGTCTTGACTTCTGTTTCGTGCATGGTAATCCATAAACTGCGTTATGTTTTTGCACCTGAACAGTCATTGCAAATGTGGAATAATAGGAATATAACGAAGAACCTTGCTAGGCACCTTTTTTGTTACTTGATCTGTTCGATATCTACTGATATGACATTCCGGACATTCTGTTGCAAATTCATGTTGATTATAATATAGAACATGGTCATCGGGGCATGCATGAATTTCTTCATACTGCATTCCAATTTCTTTCACGATGGCAAATAAATCTCGACATTGGTCACTATTTACTCTGTAGACTAAATGAAACCAAGCTTACACCCTCCCTACTATGCTCTAACTACACCTGCCTTTCCTTTCCAAGTGAAAGTGGGAAGCCACAAATAGGGACAATATTTAACTAACAAATCCAAACCAACAAAAGGTGGAAAAAGTAAAAAAAAATGGAAACTCTAGCAAACAACATTGGGAATCAGACTCAGAGCATCCCCAAAGAAATAAGATTTAATTGTTATCATAATATGATTCTGACAGTGAGTGTACACCAGTCTCATAATATCTGCGCCTCCAATATACAATCCGTTTTCATGATGCAAATATCTTGTCACTATTTCCATCCGACGACCGGCCCTCTTTTTTAACTTTAATCCCCATGCAACTTATAAAATACTTGCCAATCGCCATGATCTAAAATTAGTATGCAGTACTACGATCTTACAAATCCATTACAAAACAGAATACATAAACAAAATGAATGTCAATGATGTTATTGCTGGATTATCTCAAACCCGAGCATTTGGCGGCCATGCAACATAATCAAATATTATCTTAATCATAATTCATCACAACAAATTCATCAACGTGTGCGCATCCAAACGGTCAGAAGTGTGTACAACAATTTCATCATGTTTGTGCCTCCAAACGATCACAATCAAAACGTCTCTTTTGATAACAAACTCATATTCGGGTGCACATCCAAACGGTCATAAGTGTGTACAACAATTTCATCATCTATGTGCATCCAAACGGTCACAATCACAATGTCTCTTTCGATTAGTTTCGACTCCTGAGTCCCTACATAGCTTGTCACTATTTTGGATGGCGATTTTCCTTCCTTCATTTTAATACTATGCAATTTACAAGTAGTTGCTAAGTGTTAAATTTCCATAGTTATAAACAACCATGCAACATATTTTCAACATAAATGGACTATATTTCACTTGTTCAATTGTGCTTACGTAGAGTCCAGTAAGCAAACACAACGCGCTTTCACACGTCAGGAAAATATCGTTGTCCTTGAGCATAAACTTTACGTTAATATGTTTAACTTTACATTAATAGTGTAGCTTTGAACAAGGAAGAGTTGCGCTGGTTATGCATGTCAGGGTTATGCTGGATGGCATGGTTTTAGTACATTCTTGGAAAGTGCATTAGATAAAACAAGATTTGCAAAATCATTTTTTATATATATTTTGATATTTTCAACAGAAACCGTCAAATATCCGACATCCTTGGTTATAAATATAAGGTCGGATATCTGACATTCTTGGGCATAATATGACGTCGGATATTCGACATCCTCGGGCATAATAGACGGTCGGATATTCAACATCCTCAGGCATAATATTATGTCAGATAGCCGATGACACTCGTCACTCTTCGACATACATCGTCGAATATCCGAAGGCCGTCGGACATTCGAAGGCCCTTTCTATCAAGTTAAAAAAAAACATCAAATTTTGTAATTTTGAAGGTGAAATCCGATGACATAGTTCTTTTCGTCGGACATCGTCGGATTTTGGGTTCAAATTCTGTAGTGTCCACAAGTACCTCATGACAAAGGTGGGAGATTCTAACACACACGATGTTGATGCGTATTGGATTTCGCTAGGGTATATATTTTCATTTAAGTGTTAGTTTGCATAAAGCTAGCAAGGGAGGTGGTCATAAATGTCTCCAGCCTCCATCATAAAGTGGAACCATTAAAATATCTTGAAGAGGTTCAAGTTATGCAAACCAACTGTTGAAATAGGCCACCAATAAATATCTCGATATCTCTTAGATATGAGTGGATGTGGAGTGGGGTATCTATCGTATTCCTAATAACTAGGTAGGTTACACATGTTATGTCAAACAATATCCTACTATACATAAAACAATTAATGCAAAAACCAATTAAGAATTAGCATCCTATTCCCATGGAAATGATTTAGCTTTCCAGCGAGAGGTGTGCATGTCAAATTGAAGGATGGAGACAAAGATAAACACAAAGATTATGCAGAAGGAGCTACGGCTCTTCAATATTTATTCATAATCGGAAGATCAACTGATGCATTACAAACCAAAAACAAATGTGTATTTAAAACACTTATGGAAACCCTAAAACGTCTAACCTAGATTTTGCATGTTTTATTAACTGAACTTCTAAATAGTAACTAAAGTAAAAGCTAAAACTAAATCTAAGGTAACATAAGTAATTACTATTTCTAACACTCCCTCTTAATTACTATTGCTAACTACTGTAGCTTTTACAATGCCTAAATTATCTCTATGGGTTTCAAAAATATCTTTTGCCAATGGCTTTGTGAATATGTCAACCAATTGGTTAATCGATTTACAATGCTCAACATGAAATTCACCATTGTTCACAAGTTCTCTTATGAAGTGATATCTGGTATCAGTGTGCTTGCTTTTCTGGTGAAAAACATGGTTCTTGGATAGAGCGATTGTTGAATTGTTGTCACAATAGATTGTTGTTGGTCCTTCTTGTTTATGTTGAAGTCCTTCTAAAACTCTGCGTAACCAGACTGCTTGACATGCTGCTGATGTTGCTGCTACATACTTTGCTTCTGTTGATGAAAGTGTCACAATGGGATGCTTCTTGGATGCCCATGAAATCACCCCTGATCCAAGATGAAAAACATGACCGGAAGTGCTCTTCCTGTCATCCACACTTCCTGCAAAATCATTGTTAGTGAATCCTGTCAAAACATCATACTCAGTGCTTGAGTATAAAATTCCATAGCTTGAAGTCCCTGCAACATATCGTAAGATCCTTTTTTCCAACTTGCCAATGCGAGTCTTTGGGAGACTCCATGAACCTGGAAATCAAGCTGACGGCAAACATAATATCTTGTCTCGTAGCTATGAGATACATGAGACTTCCTACAAGTACCTTAAACAATGTTGGATCTACTTTGGGACTTACATATTCTTTGCTAAACTTTGTACCTGTTGCCACTGTTGTAGGTGTCGGTTTGCAATTAAGCATTCTAAATCGCTTAAGAACTTCATTAGCATATTTACTTTGAGAAATAAATATTCCTTTTTCTTACTGTTCTACCTCTAAGCCAAGAAAGAAATTCATTAATCCGAGGTCTGTCATATCGAACTCTTTCTTCATAGCTTCCTTGAACTCATCTACTGACAGGTCACCTATAAAAATCATATCATCAACATATAAACAAACTATCAAAATTTGTCCTTGTTGATTTACCTTTGTGTAAAGTGTTGGTTCGTTGTTGCTTCTGCAAAAACCATTTTCGATCAGATAAGAATCAATTTTGTTGTACCAAGCACTTGGAGCTTGCTTGAGCCCATATAGAGCTTTCTTCAACTTGTAAATTGTCTCTTCATGTTCTTTGATTTCATACCCATGTGGCTGCTCCACATAAATTTCTTCTTCAAGAATTCCATTCAAGAATTCTGACTTGACATCCATGTGATACACTTTCCATTTTTTCTGGGATGCAATTGCTAGGACTGATCTTACTGTGTCCAATCTTGCCACTGGTGCAAAATTTTCTCCAAAATCAATTCATGGTTGTTGCGAGAAACCTTTTTCTACTAACCTTTCCTTGTACCTATCAATCTCACCTTTTTCATTGAGTTTGGTCTTATAGACCCAATTCACTGCAATGGGTTTCTTATTCTTTGGCAGGTCAACTAGATCCCATGTATCATTTCTCTAAATGGAATCTATCTCTTTGTCCATAGCTTTTACCCAATGCTCTTCTTTTACTGCCTCTTCATAAAACATAGGTTCACTAGCAATAAAAGCATAATTGGTATTTGTATCCAATTCATCATAAATATCTTCCAATCTTCTAGTCTTTCTATTACTGTGATCAGATTCATTACCTGATTGTGGACTTGATGCTTCACCTCGAACTGAGTTTCTAGGCGTTCTTGCTGGAGTATTTGCTGCTGGTTAAGATGCTACTGGATCTTGTTGTCCAATCAACTCCTCTTCTTCTTCATCTTATGGTTGGGGTATTGTAGCTCCCACGACCTTGTCTATGGTTCCATCCCATGACTCTTCCTCCTTGAACAACACATCTCTGCTGAAGATAACCTTTTTGGTAACAGGTTTATATAGTTTGTAGGCTTTAGATTCTCCACCGTATTCCATAAAGATACATTTCTCACTCCTGTCATCTAGCTTTTTTCTTACACAATTTTGGTGGGAGATCTGTTTATTTCATGAACAACACAAGCCACTGCGTCTCCCCAAAAATCATGGGACAAGTTTCTTCATTTCAACATGCTCTTTGCCATATTCATGATGGTTCTGTTCGTGCGTTCTGCAACACCATTCTGCTGAGGTGTATATATTGTAGTGAATTGCCTCTTGATTCCATGATATTTGCAGTAATCATGAAATTCCTTTGAGTCATACTCTCCCCCTCCGTCTGATCTCAATATTTTGAGTTGATAACCACTCTGTTTTTCAACCAGAGCCTTAAATTCCTTGAACTTGCCAAAAGTTTCAGACTTCTAACGAAGGAAATACACCCATGTTTTTCTACTGAAAACATCAATAAATGTGAGAAAATAATAGCTTCCACCAATTGACTATTTTTGCATTGGACCACACAGATCAATATGAATAAGTTCTAGAGGTACATGTGCTCTTCGAGACATACTTTTAGGAAAGCTATCACTGTGCTGCTTTGCAATGACGCAACACTCACAACTGTTTGTTGGCTCTTTCATAGGAGGTAATCCTTTTACCATCCCTTTCTGCTGCAACAACTTGAGACCACCAAAGTAAAGATGTCCATATCTGAAATGCCATAACCAATAATTATCCATGCATGTGGCTTTGTGAGCAAAAGAGCTTAACTTGTTGCTTCAATTCATGACTAGTGGATACATCCTGTTCCTAGTCACTTGTACTTTGATGATCAACTGTCTATTTGGGGGTTTGTCATAGATTTCACAGTTTGATCCATCAAAGACAAGTCTGTATTTATTTTCAGTAAGTTTCCCAATGCTAAGCAAATCATGCTTCAATCCTGGAGCATAATATACATCTGTGATTGTCTTTTGTTGGCCTTGTTTGGTCAGAATGTTGACCACTCCTTTGCCAAGAACTGAAACTACCTCATATGTGCCGACTTTGACCTCTGTCTTCACTGATAGATCTAGGTCTGCAATTAGACCTCTATCACCTGTCATATCTTTACTGTAGCCACTCTCTAAAAGCCAAAGTCCCTTTGGGATTTCGTGTGCAGCATGACATGTAAGAAATAACATGTCTTCTTTATTCTCAAAGGTATTAGTCACATTAGCATTCTGTTTTTCCTGATCGAACTTTGTATTTCTACATTCATGAGCATAATGGCCAAACTTACTGCAATAATAACACTTAACATTAGATTTATCTAACCTTTTCTTGTCGTAGTTCACGCCTTCATGGTTATGATCATGATCTTGATCTTCCTTGCCATTGCTTCAGCCACTTTTGCCTCTTCCTCTTGATCCCCCTCTACCTCTGTCTCTTCCTCTTCATTTTGAGAATGAGACTTGTGTTTTGAAATCATTCTCTAGAGAGGACTCTTCATTCTCGTTGATTATGGATTCATATGATAGTAGCGATCCGATCAACTCTTCTACAGAGAGAGTACTCGGATCTTTTGCTTCTTTAATCGTTGCAACTTTTAGATCAAATTTGTGGGGTAGGGATCTCAGAACCTTTTCAACCACCCTTTGATCTTCGATCTTTTCACCATAGGTATTCAGCTGATTAACAATCCCCATGACTCTGAGTCTGATTCTTTCATATTCAGATCTTCAAAATCCCTTCTTAGGTTTTGGAGTGTAGCTGTTTGTACCTTACCAACACCCTGATAACTGGTCGCCAAGGTTTCCCATGCTGCTTTGGCATGTAATGAAGCTGATATATTTGAAAATACGTTATTATCCAAAGCGTTCATTATGTGATCTAGTGCCTTTGCATCCTTCTTCCTGTGAATTCTTAGAGTATCATTTTCTCCATTTGTTAGAGCTTGATAGGATGCATCATTTGCGGGTTTGGAATAGCCATTCACGACATATTCCCACACATCTTCCGATCTGAGATAAACCGACATCCTCGTGGCCCAGACATCATAGTCCTTTTTCCCCATAAGAGGAGAAATCTGAGACTGATTGCTGCTAGAGGCCATAGATGCTACAGAGTCTTTCACTGGATTTGTTAAAAAAAATCTCCTTTTTTTTCTATAATGACTCCTCTTCAAAAAAAAAAAAAAAAACTCTTTTTTTTTAAATCTTCTACTCTTGTAAAAATCTCTTCTACTCTTGTAAAAATAATCTTACTTAAAGCATCTCATAAAAAAAATAACTTCGTGAAAGTAAACAAAAATCACTCTCATGGAATAATGAACAAATCTTATTGAGAAATTTTCTTCTCTTGCACTCTCACGATTGATCTTCTTCCAAGCTCTGATACCAAACTAAAGGATGGAGACAGAGATAAACACAAAGATTATGCAGAAGGAGCTACGGCTCTTCAATCTTTATTCATAAATGGAAGATGAATTGATGCATTACAAACCAAAAACAAATGTGTATTTAAAACACTTATGGAAACCCTAAAAAGTCTAACCTATCTTTTGCATGCTATTGCATGTTTTATTAAGTGAACTTCTAAATAGTAACTAAATTAAAAGCTAAAGCTAAAGCTAAGCTAACATAAGTAATTACTATTTCTAACACAAATTTGGAGCATCATACAAGAATTCAACTCTTTTCACCATTTCTCTATTGCAATTCCTACAATCTACAATATTTTCATAAGCCTAGGTCCCTTTGTTACAGTCCTCTCGACATCAACCTAACCACTCTCTTCTCTGATTAAGACCAAACATTTGTAGATATGGAAAAACTGCAGCATTGTGACATTAAACACCCAAACATTTTGTCTAAAGATGCCATGCTAGTTGAATTGATTTCTATGGGTTTTGAATTTAGCACTACATCAGAAGCGGTAGAAGCCATTGGGAAGTTAGTAAGTGATGCTATAGATTTCATTTATGCAGTAAATCCTGCTATTGCTAGGGGACATGGGAATAGTATAAAAAACGGTCAAACTATTATTCCAAACAGTCATTCTAGAGAAGACTATGATGTTGGAAAAAAATCTTGGGTCCCATAGTGGTTTTTATGCAACAAATAAATCTCTGATTATAGATAAATTCAAACCTACTAGAAGACATGATGAATCCGTATCTTTGGGAAGGTGTCAAAATTCATCTGCTAGTTGCGCCGAGAGGCGCTCTACAGCCCAGTATGAGGGAGATCTTGTTAGTCAAGTGTTTGTCGATATTGTCGGCCATAAATAACATTTGTATGAGGGAGATCTTGTTACTAGAGTGTTTGTCGATATTGTCAACCATAAATAACATTTGTATGAGGGAGATCTTGTAAGTAGAGTGTTGATATTGTCGACCATAAACAAAATAATACAAAGTAAACAAACAAAAAATAATACAAAGTAAAAAGTAATAAATATTATGTTGGCCATAAACAAAAAATAATAATACAAAGTACAAAGTAAATATGAGACTTAAACTAAAGGCTTTAGAGCTTAGGATTAGGTGATAAATATTATGTTGATCATAAACAAAAAAGAATAATACAAAGTAAAAAGTAAATATGAGACTTAAACTAGAGACTTTACTTTTTACTTTTAATACAAAGTAAAAAGTAAATATGAGATTTTAGAGTGTTTGTCGAGTTTGTCCAGTAACAAAATAATACAAAGTAAACAAAAAAGAATAATACAAAGTAAAAAGTAATAAATATTATGTCCTCCATAAACAAAAAAGAATAATACAAAGTAAAAAGTAAATATGAGACTTAAACTAGAGACTTTAGAGCTTAGGATTAGGTGGCTCAGGTATTGCACTCAAAGAGCTATTCAAAGAGAGGTTTGTATCTGGGGAGCGCTTGATAGAACCTAGGATTTGGATCTATACTGATTATGCTACAATTATACATCGTGGTCAAACAGACATTATGAGTTATTTGGGAATAAATGCAAACACAAAAATTGTTCTCACTTCGTTTTTCAAACCGCAGTAACAAGCCATAGTAGCAACGAGATTGGTTGTCATTTTATTTTCTTCGTATAGAAGGATACGCCATTATCATCATCGAAAAAACATGTGTTCACGAGACGTTTAGATATTTCATGCTCGGGTTATGAACATAGGTTCTTCATGAATACTAATTCCAATCAGTCTTTTAGATATTTTTCTTGCAGACGTTTTAGCATGTTCCTTTCCTTCAAATTTTTATAATAGGTTGATATTAGTTCTTAAACATCAAGGTTGATATTAGTTCTTAAACATCAAGGCACTAAGAAACAATGGTTTAGTGAAAACAAATAACAACATTTTATGCCAGAACGAAAAAAGCTAAATAAAAAAATAAAAATAAAAATATCCTCTCCACCCAACCCACATGATATATATATATATATTCACAATCAACATGATATATATATATATATATATATTCACAACAAAGGTTAAACATGGGCAGTTTGAGGAGTTGGCACAATGACGCAACCAGGGAAACCTCCTGTAGGGTGTTGCGTACAAGTTACTCTCGAAAGATACCAACGTTTCACCGTTTGCATAATATATATATATATATATATATATATATATATATATATTCTTAATGTTACAGGTTTATCTCCTCATATTATACCTCTAAAATGTGCCCTGAGGCAGGATAACCTTCTCCCTAAATTCAATTTTAAAACTAACTGCCATTTAGAAAAACTAACTGCCATTTAGAAGGATATTTGAAGAATGCAGCCACGTGGATTTGTTTTTGTGGGTTGAAGGGTTTCGTTCAGATTAGATGAAAATTTGCTTCATGGTTACGTCACCAGGAAATTATCTATGTTAGATTTCTTGCTTTCTGGTTAGATTTTTTTTTAAATTCTTCTTTATGAGCTAACCATATTTGAAATTTGAAAGAAAAAAAAGATAATAATAATTCTGCATACTTTCAGAAGCTTTGAAGAAGAACGTGAAAATAAGTTTCCTGGTTTAATTCCATTGCTTATAAGAAAGCAAATATCATATATATATATAGGAGAGAGATTCCATTTTTTAAATTCAAGCCCAATAGGTTAGTTTTATTTCATAAACCATCTAAGGTTATATTAGATGGATAGGAACTGTAGGATTAAAATGATAAATGAAAATATTTAAAAAAATATATGAATTTTCTTTTTCAAGTAGAAAAAACCATACGTTTGGTATTATTAAAATAAAAAATTACTCAAAAATTACATCCTTTCATAAATATCAGTTTCAAAAATGTTTCCCCTATACTTTCCCTATACTTCCCAGATACATAAGATAACATACAATCCAGAGGATCAGAGCAAGAGTTCAATCTAAGACAGATACATACAACCGGATTTCTTAAAAAAAGATCTCAAACCCATATAACAGAAAAACTGAAGATTCAGTCATCCATGAAAGGGAATGAACCAACAATTTCTAAATTACCATCTATCCACTCCTCCCAAATAATATGTCCTCCATGTTCTACAAGAGTTGCCTTGGACAAATGATCTGCTACTGAATTCAATTCTCTGTAAATATGATTAATTGACCAAACATGGAAAGTATCAAGAAGATCTTCTATCCTTCTGCACCTCTATCCTTCTGCACCATTGATTAAACGAAATATTCTTCATCCTGTGCAATTTTCTGGCCCATTTTAAAACCATTAAAGAATCACCATAAATTCTCATGGAGTCAAATCCAAAAGTATTAGCTATCTTCAGTAAGGACCACAGTCCTAATAATTCAACCAAGGAATTTGTGCCAACTCCTATATTCAATTTGAAATTGAAATAGTGGTTCTTGTTAAGGATCAAATAAAAACCGTCTGCACACCTCCCATTTTCAGCTGCGCCATAAAAAAACAAAAAAAACCAGTGGCAATGTTGGATTCTTCAATATCTGAAATGAGACGCACTGGTTTGTTGAAAGACTCCTGAGAATAATAGGATTTATACAATCCTGTAATTTTAAGGACCAATTGATAATGAGGAATTTTTTTTATTTTCAAATATAATGTTGTTTTTGTACTTCCATATCATCCATGATATAAATGCAGGGAGAGTTTTATGTTCACGATGATATTTATACCAACATAAAAGAGAGTTCTGTAGATCACTCGATCCCCAGATATTATCGATGGAAAGAACATAACAAACCTGATTCCAAATGTGCCAAGTAAGTTTGCAATGGATAAACACATGAGAGACTGTTTCATCATCTTTAAAGCATAATTGACAAATGCCAGGTCCCATCCAACCTTTCTGTTTATAATTAATCCAAGTTAAAATTGTATCTTCGAGGATCAGCCATAAAAAAACGTTTTAATCTATGTGGAATGTGCCATTTCCAGATTTGATTAGCCCACCATTTCTGAGATACAATGCTCAAATTGCTGACAATAGCCTTATAGGCAGAACTTGCAGTGACAATGTTGAATTCAGGATTAAAAGACCATACAATCTTGTATTCCATGTTTGATAATCTGACACCTGTCTTATTAAGTTTGAAGATATATCGATTCCACTCTAAAGCCCCCAAATTCCTCAGTCCCAGAACATCCGCAGATAACCAGTAGTCTCCTGAATTACTCATCCAATATGGTCTGCGAACATGATCTAATGTCACAAAATCACATCTGGAAAGGTGATTTATGACATTTCTAGATAAGGTGAATTCATCTTCATTTCCAACATATGGGTCTAATCCAACCAAAACATGTTTACCATTGCCAGTATTCCATGAAAGGTTCCTGCTGAGCCAAGCGTAAATCTTACTAAAACCATTCCAAATAATGGAGGAGTTTTGGGCAAATTTATTTGGATTACGGAATCACTATGTCAGAATTGACTTTATATATTTATCATGAATAATTTCTTTCGAGAGACCCGAATCATATAATCCTCTCCAAAGACTCTTGAGACATAGAGTTGAATTGAACTGGAAAATATTTTTTACATTCCAACCACCGTGATTTTTAGGAACTGATAATGTTTCCCATTTAGCAGGATGAAATTCCCCGACTTTGTATTGTTGGCCCAGACGAAATTAAAAATGAGTTTGCTTATCATTTGTATGTAGACTCTAGCACTAAGAATAGAGAGAACCAATAAATATGTAAGCCCATAAAGACAACTTTTATCAAAGTTAATCTGCCACCCAAAATAAATATGAAGCTCCAATGTCCAATCCTTTTTTCATACCTTTTAACTAGCCAAATATAGTCAATCACTTTGTAATTGTTTGGTTTGATAAATCAACCTAAATATTTGAATCCATCTTCCATATGAGCCCTCTGATAAGGCCTAAACCCAACAATTTTCTATTTTATATTGTCTTCCACATTGTAGAAATAAAATGAATATTTCTGCATGCTTATTTCTCTTCCAGAGGCTGAACAAAAAGTCTTAATAATGGCAGAAAATTGCTTCCATTCTTCAACAGTTCTGGTGCCAAAAAGAATCATGTCATCTACAAACAAAAGATGAGTAATCAAAACATAATCATACATTTTAATACCTTTGAGAAGTCCTTTTCTTTTTGCCTCAGTACTCGTGCGGCTCAAACCTTCAATGAACAATAAAAATAGATAAGGTGACAAAGGAAAACTTTGTCTAAGGCCACAGGAACATCCAAAGAAAGGATTACATGAACCATTAATCAACACTAAGAAGGAAGGGGTAGTCAGTATTCACGCAGGCCATAATCCAATTGGTTACTTGCAAAGGTATACCAATTTGTAATAATAGAAGTATGAGATAAACCCAGTTTACCTGTTCAAAAGCCTTAACCATATCCATTTTGAGAATCATAGCTTTTTTATTTATGATCTTGATAGAATGAAGAATCTCCTGAGATGCTCCCACTACGTCCAAAATTTGACGATTGGAAAGAAACCCAAATTGTTCTTTCCTAATGCATTCAGCAAGCTTTGGTTTAAGGCGAACTGCTATGATTTTTGTGATCAATTTACAAGCTAAATTGCATAAAGAAATATGTTTGTAATCATTGAAATATGGAGGTTTATTGCACTTAAGAATCAAAGTTAAAAAGTATATTTGATACCTTTGTACATAAAACCATTCACACACCAAAACTCAATCATTGAAAGTATATCATTTCCCATGATGTCCAAAAAATCAAGAAATAGTTCCATTTTCCACCTGTAAGGACCTGGGATTTTGTCCTTAGAGAATTTTTTCAAAACATATGTCAATTATTCCATAGAGACTGGTTTCCCCAACTCCAACCCTTCTTCTTGTGAAAAAAAGAGGGGAAATGCTGAATTACTTTTAACTGATCTTCAATCTTCGCGTTTCCAGGATCTGAAAAATGCGTTGAAAAAAACTGTACAACATAATTCCACAATTCTTTATGAGGTCTGAGTGTATTTTTGTTGGAGTCAATCAAATCTCATATAGAATTTGATTCCTTCTACCTTATGCATATCTGTGAATTTTTTTTAGTTTTCATCACTAACATACACCCGAATAGCTCTGCTTTTGAGACACCAGGCTTGCTCCTCCTTCTCTAAATATTTATGTTTTCTTTGTTCCAAAATATGTAATTCATTTTTTTCTTATTCAATAAAGGAACCATTTGGATTGAGTTCAAATAAGAGTTTGATTTGACTCTCAATTTCTATCAAATCTGCTCTTTCCTTAGCAGATTTGAATTTATCCCATTTTTTGACTTCCATTTTCAAAATTTTTAGTTTAAAGACCAGAGACTCCATCAGATTTAAGTTTGAAGGAACTAATATATTCGGCCAAGTAATTCTAACTAATGAACATAAATCCTTATCATAGATCCAAGAACAATTGAACTTAAAAGGGTAACTTTTCTTTTCTTTGATTCCATCCACTTGTAGGATAATAGGCTGATGATCCGAGATATTGGAGAACTCAACCCATGTTCGAGCCTTTTCTAGACTGTTACAGGGATTTTCTGATAAGAGGAAATGGTTGATCCACTTACTAATGTTTCGAACACCACTTCGCTTATTGTTCCAAGTGGCGCATACTTTGACCAATTCAATATCAACAAGGTTATTTCACTAAATCAGATCCCGAAAAAAATTAGCTAGATCATCAAGTTTTGCAGAATTGCCCCAAATTTCAGATACCGATAAGGTGAAGTTCAAATCACTTGCAACAATCAGATTAGGTAATTTTAAGATTCCACTACTATCAATACAATTCCAAAATATTTCCCTTTCCTTATAAGGTCCATAAATATTGAGTATGGACATATTGATATCAAATTCAAGGAATCTCCCCTCCAAGAGTATACCAACCAGAGTTTTGTAAGCCTTGAAATTTGTCGTTGAAGGGTTCCATCCCAACAGAAGTCCACCCGAATTTCCAAAAGCATCAATAACACAAAATTACTAGGTAGGAATGTTTTTGGAAAAAGCTTCAATGGCTGCCATCGAAGAAACTTGTGTTTCTTGAATTAAAATGATATCAAAGCTAGTAGACTTCAGAAAATTAGAAAGGGCCCTAGCTTTTCCAACCCCCCAATCCTAGTATATTGTAAGACAAGTAGGCCATTAAGCATTATCAACAATGGGAAAGTGTGAAGAACCTGCAATAATTAATTAATGCAAATACACGAGATATCAGAAATAACAAAACTCAGAATCACTTTTATATTGATCACAGGCCACTTCGAGGGGGCAACCTCCTTTGAGAAAGCTCAATACAATTAACTTCACGGTGCCTTCATAGGCCTCAACACACACTTATATACTAAGTCTAGGCGCCAATACTATGGGTCAAAACCATGGGCCACTACAAACTATGGATCAACAATACTACGGGCGACTTATAAAGCATATGTGCCAACAACAGTAACACAAACTATGGATCAACAAATACTACGGGACGACTTACAAAGCATATGCGTCCAACAACAATATACTAACAAAGTAAAGACATGGGTTCCTAACAGAAAGGTTGCTAGAAGGGCACGTGATTGAGTGTCCACTCGTTGTATTCTTTCAGAAAGAGGAAAAAATGTTTCTCCAATATCATTCCTAGATTTAGAGGGAGGACCAATTTCTTAACTTTTACCTTTCTTCTTTTTCGTAATAGTGACGTTCTGACATATGATAGAGTCAAGAGGTATCGAACCAGATCCAGTAGTAGGTATCTTCGAGAAGACCTCCAGTTGGGATCTTTTTAGTGAGGTATCAACTGATAGCAAATTTGTTTGCAAAACATTAGGAAATGTCACGGTATTTTTAGGGAAATGATCACCATTAGGAGAGCAAGGGGAGTTATGAGAAGAAGTTATAGGAACCAAGTCATTTAAATATGACAAGATAGGAACAAAAGGATTAATTTCCTTATCAACTAAGGGATTCAAATAAGGGGAACAAGGATTAATATCAACTAGGGGCACTAGATTAGAATCCAAATTAGGTTTTGGATCCAAATTATCCAAACTTGGTTCAAGGAGATTCTCAAAATTCTGAAAAAGAGATTTCGGGGCAAGGGATGAGGAAACCTTATTAACAGAGCAAGGAGAAATATTACTAGCCACCTTTTTTAAATCCAACAATTTTTCTGCAGAGAGAGAAATTTAATTCCTCTTTCGACACTCCTTCATAATGAGTAGAATCGTCAAAAATAGACTTACCTAGGTTTAACTGAGCAGGGTTGAGATTAGATGTAGTCTGCTTCTTTAGAGTCGAACCGGAAACCTTATCAGATGATTCAGCTAACAAGTCATTTCCAAATAGTAAAGTAGGACATTTAGCCATGACATGCCCTGTTTGCCTACAATAAAATCATTTGAAAGGGACATTTTTGTAGTCCAGTTTCTGAGTGAATAATTTCAAACCCCAAGCAATATCAACAGTCTCCAGTAAACCTTTGGAGATATCCATTTCAACCATCACTGACGTAATTCTCTTGTCAATTCCAAATAACATTTGTTTATCCATTCTAACAAATTTTCCCACAAAATTTGTAAAGTCCCGGAACACATTGTTGGTCTAGAGTGCTAAAGGGAAACCTAACATAAGCACCCAAAGATGACGGATAATACATTTCTTAGATTTTGGGTTGAAATTTTGATGCCATCTTTTTAAGACAAGTGAGTCGTCCTTAATAAGCTATATTTTTTCAAGTATAGAGGGAATGATTTTAGCTGTCGGAAAGACAATGCAGCCCCATCCTTTTGATAACATATTGGTTCTAGGGTCCAGGCCTACTAATGGTGTCCAGTGCTGATTTATCCAATCAACTAATTCCAATTTTGTAACTTTGGTGCCCTCAATTTTTCCCACAATAGCTATGGAAGAGAGAGTGGAAACCCTATCCATATTGACATCCTGTCCCAGATCCCTTCTAATTTTGAGGGTTTTTAGCTTCCTTCTCCATCTTGTTGCTTCTGCTTTCAACTTGTTAGATTTCTGAAACTTCTCAGTTTCACAATTAGGGTCTCGAAATCCAACACTAGGGTTTTGTGTTGGGGATTGTGCAGTAAGGGCCACCACCTCATGTGGCTTAGGGTTAGCCTGGAAATCCCCAAAATAAAGAGATTGTGTTGATACAGGAGTATTGATGCCCTCAAGGGAAAAGGCGTATTGATCCATGTGTAAAGACAAGGAAAAGACCAAAATAGGACAAAGACCCACTCAAAAAGACCACCACATGTGGGACCAATTTTCAAAAAAAAAAAAGAAAAAAAAAAAAAAAGATACTATAAAATGTCACTCAAAATAGAAATTGGAGAGACCAGTTGTCATAAAAAAGATAAAATAACTAGGAGAAAAAATGTCTAACTAAGACAGACCAAAAGAGATCTAGGATCTATATCTAACTATAGATTTAGGAAAAACTGCAGCAAAAAAACAGAAATACTTCCCACTTTTTTTCACTTGGTTGGTACTAGGTTTCCAGATCTGACAACATGATTCCAAGCTGCTGCAGATTTCATAAATCCCTAGTTAGGGTTTCACTTAGCCAACAAAATTTCCTCCCACACCTCCGCTATAAGATAAATAAATAATTTAATTACAATAATTTAAACCAGAAATTTAAATAAACAATAATTTAAAAAAAACATGTTGGAATATTCTCACCATCATTTTTATATTTTGCATGCTTGCATGCATTTTTCATGCATCCAGTCATCTGCATGCAATTGCATGCATCCAGTCATCAGTATTGTAGTCTCCCAGCATCCAGTCATCAATATGGTAGTCTCCCAACATCTAGTCCTCAGTATTTCAACCCCAGGAGCCTGTTTCTGCTCAATTTTAGCCGTCCTAGCCACTGATGCGCCCTTGTTTTCATCACTGTTGTACAAGTGTGCCTCGGCTTCTACCTATTTAGGAGTTACTTCAGTTAGTTCCATGACTAGTGGATATGTTCCTTGTTTTGGGGATTGATTGCTAGTTTAACTGACTGAACCACTTAGATAGACCTCCAGAGAGAGTAGATCAGCTATTTTGACTACTAACAGCTCTTGATGCGCCCACATTAGAGTCTCATTCCCTACATCAGTGCCCATGCACTCAGTTAGACTCATTTGTCTGACTATCTGACATTTGTGAGTACTGCCATTGGTTTTGATAATGTCTCCAATGCTATCCAAGCCACACATTGAGGATAATTCGAATGAGCTTAGAGGAATTCGAATCCATTTGATTGTATTAAGTTATTATTCAATTTTACAGAGTGCCAGCTTACAACTGATGTATGATACAACAATTTTTGTCATTTTCTTGTGTATGAGTGATTATTGAATCTCCATTTCTTCTTCTTCTTTATGCAATTCTTAAGTGAATTATTAGTGAGGTTTGCTATTGTTGAGTGATCCTAATCCTAAAATATCACATGGTATCAAAGATGACAACAACTATTCAAATTGCAGTAGTAGCAGTTGCAGCCATTGCAACAGTTGTAGCAATTCCTTGAGCAGCTGTCTTTCATTGAGCACCGGAAGCCTCTGAGTTTCCACAACAAATCCTGGTGCTATTTCCTTGAATTCACTGGAGAAATCCAGTGAGGTCTATTCAGGTGTGAAGGACTTAGTCATATGTGCTCAGTGTCCTAAGGCAGTGTTCAATTCGAATTGCAGCAGATCTCCATTTCATAATTCTCATTTGTTTTGTAGGAATCTCCCCTATTCAACTTCGAATTCTTCAGTTTCATGGATCTCAAGTTGAATTCATTGAACTACTTCGAATGGAAGGCAAAGATGGACATCTTCTTAATGTCGAAGAGGCTTAGAGTGGTGAATGGCTCTGCAATTGAGCCCACTGGTGCAGTAGAGAAATCCAAGTACTTAAACAAGCTTGATGAAGCAGTAGGACTGTTGCTACTTAACATTTCTGAAGGCCTACACTTTCATGTTATCGATCTGAAGACTCCAAAGGAGGTTTGGGACAAGCTCAAATCCCCCCTTGGCCAAAAAGATGATCTAAAGGGTCATAAACTGTAAAATGAGCTCATCTCCTTAAGCCCAAGCAGTTTCGAAACTATCACTGAGTTTCTCAACAAATTCAAGAACTCTATTTCACAGTTGAAGAGGTATGGGATTGAGAAGGAAGAAAAACAACTAATTCTTGCCATCCTATCGAAGCTAGGTCTTGATTATTCAGTGTTTGTTTCGACCTTCTAGTCAACAAAGTTGTCCATCCCAAAATGGAAATTCCCTTCGCTTGAAGACTTCATCCAATCTCTCACACTTGAGGAGGAGAAGCTAGTGCACATGGGAGTGATAAAATCCAAATTGGATTCAGCTCTTGCAACTACTGAGTCAAGGAGAGAGAATGGAAAAGGAAAAAAAAATTCTAATAGAAAGTCGAATGACCAAAAGCAGAAGGAAGCTCCAATTCAGTCAGATGGAGTCTCGAATCCTAAGAAGGACAAGCAATATCATAAGGGAAAATCCAAGTGCACATACTGTAATTGAGGATATCACCCTGAGAGCTCATGTATGAAGAAGACCATAGATCTTACGGCTTCACTTCTTGAAAAAAATAATCTTCTAGTACTTGCATGTGCTAGAAAGAAAGAGAGTGAACCATATGTATCTGAGAACAAAGAGAGATGCCATGCCCTCATGGTAGGTGCATCAACTCAATCCTCCTTCATCATAAATTTTGGATCATCAAGACACATATATTCCTCCAAGGATCTCTTCATTGGATTCAAATCTACTGTTGGACCATCCATTATGTTGGGGAATGATTTTGAGGTCTCCTCTGAGGGGATTGGAAGAATCAAACTAGATCATGGATACTTCTCAGATGTACTCTATGTCCCCACTCTCATTGCAAATCTACTTTCAGTATGTCAGATGACCCACACTAGAGAGCCCAAGAGGGTGATATTCTCTTCTAATGAGGTCGAAATTCAAGACATGGTATCGGAATCTACCATTGCAAAAGGAGTTGCAAATCATAAGTCGAAACTGTATGAGTTCTCACACTTCTTACCTCTCTCAAAGCAATCTGCTCTTCACTCATGCCAATGAAGAGAGTAGATTGTGGCATGAAATATTTGGGCATCTTAACTATCAATACTTGTAAGACATGCATACAAAAGAGATGGTTGAAGGGCTGCCCAAGATCAATTTTTCCCATGGTACCTGCAAAGGTTGCTTGAATGGAAACTATCCAACAAAGAAGGTTGAGAAAAAGAAAATTCGGAAGGTAGAGCGAATGCTAGATACAGATCCACGAGAACCTGAAGATCTAGCACCTAAGGTTCGAACTCCTATTGCACAATGGGCCACCACTACTACTGCATCCACCAAAGATCTTGTTGGAGATCCATCATCTTCAAGAACAACCATATCTGATCTCGTCTCTCACAAAGATCCATTTCTAGCTGAGAGATGCTTTCTTATTATTGGATCAAATCCAAAGACATTCTTTGAAGCCTACCAAGATCCAAGATGGGTAGCAGCTATGGATGAAAAGTATGAGTCTCTCCAAATAAATGAAACTTGGGAGCTTGTTTCTCTCCCTCTTGGGAGAAAGCTTGTTCAATGCAAGTGGGTTTACATAACTAAGATGGACTCTGATGGAGTCACTAGCAAGTACAAGGCTCGACTGGTTGCAAAGGGTTACTCCCAAGTCTATGGGATTGACTACTCAGAGACATTCGCTCATGTTGCTAAGATGGATTCCATCCGTTTTGTTCTTGCTCTTGCTACATCCAAGCACTGGGAAGTGCATCACATGGATGTCAAGAGTGCTTTCCTTCATCGAGATCTAGAGGAGGAGATCTACATGAAGCAACTTGAGGGGTATGTTGAAGACTCTTCACTGGTATGCAGATTGAAGAAGTTCTTGTATGGACTCAAGTAAGCTCCCCAAGCTTGGTATGCAAAAATGGAATCCTTCCTTCTGTCACAAAAATTCTTGAGATGCAAATCTGATTTGAATGTCTATCTGAGACATGAAGGTGACTCTCTACTTTTGATTGTTCTATATGTTGATGATCTATTGATTACTGGGAGCAACACTGCATGCATCAGATCTATAAAAACAGCTTTGCATAACTCCTTCTCCATGTTAGATCTTGGATTGTTGAGACAATTTCTTGGTCTTGAAGTCACTCAGAGTGATTTAGGAATCAAGGTTGCACAGTCCAAGTATGTTTCAGATCTGCTTGAAAGGTTCCATATGAGCGAATTCAAACCAACATCATTTCCTTTTCTTTCAGGGATCAACCTTGAGGATGGTTCTTCCACACCTCTGGTGGATAGTACACTGTATCAACCGTTGATTGGGAGTCTATTGTTTCTTACACACACTCGACCTGATCTTTCCTATGTAATGAGTGTTGTCTCCAGATTCATGCAGGAGACCCATGAGCTTCACTGGAAGGCAACAAAGAGGATCTTGCATTGCTTGCAAGGGACAAAGACCTATGGTATTCACTATGCAGCTGGGTCTCCTCTGAAACCTTGTTGGCTATACTGACTCAGATTGGGCTGGAGACAGCTCAAATCGAAAGTCAACATCTGGTTTTGTTTTCATGATTGGATCTGGACCTATCTATTGGTCAAGCAAAAATAAGACTGCTTTAGCTCTTTCTTCAGCAGAGGCCGAGTATAGAGGTGCAGTCAATGCAACCACACAGTGCATCTAGTTGCGGGGCATCTTGTCAGATTTTGGGATTCGATTCAGTACTCCACCAGTCATCTATTGTGACAATCAAAGTGCTATCGGGATTTCTACAGATCTGGTTCTGAGACAGAGAACCAAACACATTGATATACACATGCATTACATCTGAGGATTGGTGCATGATCAGACCATCTCACTACTCTACCTTCCGACATAAGAGCAGATTGCAGACATCTTCACCAAGACCTTCACGGTGAAGATGTTCACTTACCTTAGATCTCTTCTTGGGGTGAGTGATGACATGCTACATTAGCATCCTTCAGTCTATTTTGAGGGAGGGATTTCTTCCCACTAGGTTTTCCCTCTTTCCTCTTTTATTATTTAGATTGTTGTACGGGGTGACCTTTGGTCTCAGTCACCAGGGCCCTACTTTTGAGATTTTAGTTACTACCTCATAGTATAGCTTGCGGGGGGGTGTTGGAATATTCTCATCATCATGTTTATATTTTTCATGTCTGCATGCATTTTGCAGACATCTAGTCATCAGTATGGTAGTCTCCCAACACCTAGTCCTCAGTATTTCATCCCCAGGAGCCTGTTTTTGCTCAGTTTTAGCCCTCCTAGCCACTGATGTGTCCTTGTTTTCATCACTGGAGTACAAGTGCGCCTTCTTCCACCTATTTAGGAGTTACCTCAGTTAGTTCCATGATTAGTGGATATGTTCCTTGTTTTGGGGATTGATTGCTAGTTTAACTGATTGAACCACTTAGATAGACCTCCAAAGAGACTAGATTAGTTATTCTGACTACTGACAGCTCCTCATGTGCCCACATTGGAGTCTCCTTCCCTACATCAATGCCCATGCATTCAGTTAGACTCAGTTAGAATCATTTGACTGTGTATCTGACATTTGTGACTACTGCCACTGGTTTGGATGATGTCTCCAATGCTATCCAAGGCACACATTAAGGAGAATTCGAAGGCATTCGAATCCATTTGATTGTATTCAGTTATTATTCACTTTTACAGAGTGTCAGTTTACAACTGATGTATGATACAACAGTTTTTGTCATTTTCTTGTGTATGAGTGATTATTGAATCTCCATTTCTTCTTTTTCTTTGTGCACTTCTTGAGTAAATTATTAGTGAGATCTTCTACTATTGAGTGATCCTAATCCTAAAATATCACAAAATATACATTATGGCTCATTACAGAAATATTTTTTAATATTTATTATAACATTCACCCCATGATTTTCTTAAATTGTGTTTAAATTTGATCGAAATTTAAGTAAGGATGAATTCCATAGACGAGATTTTCATACTTAAACTCAAAATAGAATTCAGTGCCCATAATTGCAGTGCGTCAAAGTTGTGTTATTTTTCACCCCGAATTCATTGACATTTATATCAATAAAAGTGTTATATATATATATAAAAGAGAAAGTGTGTATAATTAGAAAATAAAGTTGTGTTATTTTTATTCGGAATTCATTTACATTTATATCAAAAAGTGTAATATATATATATATAAAAGATAAATAACCTCGGAGCTTAAACTTCTATGCAACGACCCTTATCTATTTAACCTCCGCACCTCGATGTAGACTCCCAAGTATCTGCATTTCCTTCTCAGATCCCAAGGATGGAGTGAACACGCAACCTGTCATTTTCGCATTTCGTTCTCAGAGACTTGCAAGCTCGCAAGGTGCTCCTCGGCTACTCTTTGTGCAAGATTCGAATGGTCTTCTCAAACTTGTGGAATTCTACCGTCAATTCCACACCTTTTTGCAGTTGATATTGTATGTTAACGTTTTTGCAACATACAAATATATTATTCTGTTGCATCCATACGAGCAGTCTCTGTATGAAGGTATTTCGTGTACCCAATAAATTGATATACGTACAGTTTTATTGATAGTGGAACCGAAGGTCGGACTCTCTCAATAGACTATCTTTAGGTCACCCATCCGATTCTCTCTTTCATTAAAATGTATTGGCATTCATGATAGCAATACAAAATTTAAACAAACAATTGATAATCATGTTGTTGTGATGAGAGTGGCTCTGTCAATATTGACAGCAAATCAAACGGTGACATGAATTCCGGTGCCAACCACAAAAGCCAGCAATGATATGCATTTTTGTTGTTTTCTACCCGCTTGTTCAAATGGGAACCACAAGGCATATTTTATAAACTTTTAAAAAAGTGAAGACCATGTATTCTCCAAGAATTCGACTGGAAATAATATTGAGTGAATGTGATTGGTAGTAAAGAACACGAGATATAAATGCATTATTAGATATTGATTAATAAATAAAGTTTTAGATCACTGGATGAGTTGTATTTTGATATGAGAATTGTATGTACACCCACATACGTTAAAATTTGATTAAGAGGAGTCGTCTTCCTCTTTTATTGAGATATTGGAAAAGGTAAAACAAAGTCTAAGATGGGGCAATTTCATTTCTCTCAATCTACAAAAAGATGAGATAAATTCTCAACCGTTATATTAGAGGCGGTAGGGATGAGGTTCGGGACTAAGGAGAGAAAAATCAAGAAAATTTAAAATAATTGTATTAAAGTTGGTAGGGAGGAGGTTGGGGACTAAGAAAAGAAAAAATGAGAAAACTTAAAAGAGATTTAAAAAGAGAATGTTTAGGAAAACTTAAAGACAAAAGACCACTCACTTTTGGTGGTGCTAGAAGTCAAGACTTTTCCGGCACCATAAAATTTGTAAAATAATTTTGATTACCAACCATTTCGGATAAAGAGTTATACTATGTTAAGGCGTTCCCTGCCATATTCAAAGATAATGTACATGATTGGTACATATATTTTTCTCCAAAACTATTTTTACCAGAAGCAAAAGGCTATTGAAATTGATTTTGGCAAATTCAAATTATCATGTTCATCTTACAATGTATTATATCCTAAGTTTTTGATTAAAATTAGTGTTCCTACCAATCAACTTATTTGAAGCCTTATTTGGCCTCATATCAAGGAAGGCCATAAATTAGTTGCTTGCATGTTGTACACATTCCTCCCTCTGCTTACTCACCTAACCTCACTCTTGCATGTTGTACATGTATGCCTCTCGTCCTACCCTACCCCATTCCTTTTGTCCTGCCTTGAGTGTCCTGTTTGTTTTCTCTAGTCAAGCATCTTTCCATGCAGCAATAATAGGATCATGGTGATGATGGTTTTGGAAATTGGGTGGCGGTGGAAATTGGTTGAACCATGTGGTGGGTTGTTAATGTCTACACTAAAATCGAATGAAGCAGGTATTCAACCTCGATGGAGCGTGGATTATTATATTTTCCATCACTAGGTGTTAGTGTATATACTGAAAGAAGAGATCTACAACCTTGATGGAGTATCAATTTGGAAATACATATCACAATGCTATTCCACCACTAGGTGTTAGCATTTGCAATAAAATTGCAAAAGGAAGATATGAAACATTGATGGAGCATCTATTTGGAAATATTTATGACAGTGCTTAAACTAGAGAGGTCCAAGACGGTCCAAGATGAGAGCAAGTGTAGAAAGGGTTCTAAATAAAAAAACACATTCAAAGTAGAGGCATACCTGAAGCCTAGTATAGGTTTCTAGGTGCAGGTAAAGTGTATATTTGAAGGATAAAAGGTTGGCAAGTTCATGAATGATTTCCATCCCCAAACTGAACCATCTGATCGATTATTGTTGAAGCACATCTACAACAAGGATTAGGTGCCAACAAATGTACTCAACATTGGTACATGGAGAAAATTCAACAAAGGTGAGGCCATCAGATGGATTGAATTCCTTCACAGATATTTTTCTGGCATAAAATTCCAGATTCACTATGTTCTAATCCCTTCTCTGGGTATTCCTTATTTAGGTGAAAACACATATAAATATCCTACTTTCTATAGCCCACTTGATTGGCCCATACTTTGAAACACTTTCATACATGCAATATATATTGTTAGCTTGGCCTTGGTTTCATTCCTTTGTAGATGAGTTAAATCAATAAATATACAGTTCTCCAGTAATCAACCACGCCAACCTGTATGTGTCATGATCTTAGGAAATTGAAACTAGCCTTCAAGCCTGTGAAACTTAAATATGAAGAGATGGGAACTACTCATATGCTTGACCTTATTTCTTTCAATTGTTGTTGTCTTTGTGTCATCGAGAATGGGAACTCAACCAAAAAAACAATCCTAGGATTGCCAATTTGTTTCTTATTTTTTCTCTGCACAAAATAGATTAGGATGCCCTCACATCAAGGAAGCACTCAAATGGAAACCATTATTTTTTCTATAGACCCAAGTAATAGGTACAACTTCATCAATTCTAGTTTGGAAAATGCGCTAAAAACTCAACCAGTGAACAATAAAGAAGCATAGCTACAAAGCTATAGTATTTGAAGATTTGAAACTCACTTTTAAAAAACATGTGTCACTCCTTTATATCTAAGACACTACAATACTAACCTTAAATGCTCTTCATGCTCCTCTAGTTGTTTTCTTAAATATATCAAGATATTATTTAAAAACACTTGCACGAAGTTAAAGAATCAGAAAGATTTCTTTGATTGATTTCATTCAATTGCTCATGGCAAAAGGGAAATCCCCCAACCCCTCATTAGTATGTAAAATTAAGACACCTTATTAGCATAATTGATAACTTGTTATGTATCTAATATTCTTACTAAGAATTAGACTTATTATTTTTCTAACAATCCCCCCTTATCTATTTTTATCAGTTCCCACCCACGAACACCAATAATTCATTAGATTGATTCATGGCCCACCCATGAACTATGTTGTTGGCATGCTGACTCATACCTACCCAAGAAGCAATAGACTCGTCATCAAATAAAAAATCTCTATATTATTTTTGTATCCTTGGAATAGAGTGTAACCTCATATGTCCACCAAGTGTAGCCCTTAACTACTAAGTGTATCCTTGATCTAGCTTCAGTGTAGCCTTGACATAGCATTTGAAGTGTAGCTTCATACTTACTTGCGACTGTAGCCTCAAACGTCTTCTTTAGTGTAGCCTCATAGGATATGTAGCAATATTTTCAATCTCTATCTCCCCTCTTATTTCTTCCTACTTACTATCTTCTAGGGCATTTTCTTTACTCCACATAGATAATTCTTCATCTAGCTGCAAGGAAACCCTAGCGCTTTGATTGCACGCTAATATATGTGACTTTTGTTCCTCAAAATTATATACTCAACATGAAATTCAATGGTGAAATTCTTAATTGACTTGTGTAGTAGTCTCTCCACAATGCTGATATGTGGGCTCAAACTCTCTTCTATCTAATGTTAATGTGTGCTCTCATAGCACCAAAATTATGTAAATTTTTCTATTTCATTGCTTTTGATCACCACAATGGGCCTTCTCTCACCGTGTCTCAGTCGTCTTAATCAATGTACATCAATTTTGAATAACTCAATAGAAGTGTTGTATAGCAGGCATTCAAGGCAACATCGAAAGCAACCTGTAAGTTAACATCACCTTAATCCCAATCGAAACATGGACAAAATGATAGAGTGTTAAGTGGCAATAATTAATGGTAAAGGCATATGTTCCAAGTGCTCATAATGATGTGACATTTTCCTCGTGCAAAGTTGCATGCAGCGAATCGTCATCACTAGGGAAGCCTTGGTGCCAAAACCCATTCCTTGTTTCTCATGATGAACAACATCAACAACATCGATAGTTTCAAAATATCTGTCAAAAGCTATGAATGATTGTCATGCTCTACATATCCTGCATCATTTTCATCCAACTAGGAAAATTTTGTACCCATTTGTCTATTTTTAGAGAGAGTCAGTTCTATTTTCTGAGACAAAGTTTGCTTTGATTCATTCCATTTTACTAAATTCTAAATATTTAGACTTTTAAAAATGGTCAAAATCCTTCAAAATTTCATGAGACTATTATATTCAACAAGATTCTTAACAAACAAAACTATGATCTTGACCAGAATTCACAACAAATTTTAATGAACATGTGTGACAAGGTTGGTCAAATTGAAGCAAATTAATTTAAAGTAGGTAGGAATGTTGACTAACCTCAACTACGTGAACAATGTAAGGACGTTTGAAAAAATCATCACCAACATCCCCATATCCCCTGTCACTGAAAAATAAACGCGTTATCCCTTCATTAAGCATTTCAAACATTTAGTCTGCACAAATACATTATAAACTCTACCGCAAACGGGCTAAAAAGGTTATTGAAGGGATAACACATAGTTTCAATGCAATCAGGGCTGGAATTTGAAGGGCAAATTGCCCATCACGAGGCGATTTTCTCATCAAATACGGTTACAAATTATAATAAACCGTCAATGAATAAACTTTAAATGCATAAAATGTTTAGTAAATAAGTTTTAACCGTCAGATTTGATGGGTGATCCTGATTTCAAATTCCAACCCTTAATGCAATGTTATACATTGTTGACAATAGAAATGCAAAAATATTGTATACCTTTCAAATATTAATTTTTAAATATGCTTTTGTCCAATATTTTATACCCTTCAAATATTTTTAAATAAAGTTTTGATGCTCTGCTATTTATTTTCATGTACTTCAGTTTATTTGTAAATTTATATTATTTTTAAGAGTTAATCACATTTTTCCTATCAAATAAGATATGATTAAAATTTTAAAAATGGTTACCTCTAAAACATGGAATTATTTGATTATGATATAAAAAATATATTTTATAATTTTATAAAAAGTATTTCTATTTTAAAAATTTGCCACTTTTTTATTTTATTTTACGAATTATAAGTTTTCATTCAAATTAATAGAAATGCGAAAAATATTTTATACTTTTCAAATATTAATTTGTAAATATGCTTTTGTCCAATATTTTATACCCCTCAAATATATTTTTATATTTTTATCCCTGCCAAGACAAGGATATACTTTTCATTAGAAAGTCAAAGTTTATTGACTTGCATTAATCTGTTATTTGAGACATAAATTTTAACAAAGTTTTATAATGTTTGAACAATTTTAATATTAACCATAATATTTTGAAATTTTAAATAAATTTAATAATTTTTAAAAAACAATAATTTGATTTTTTCATTGGTGTAGGACAACTCCGATGAGACATAAATCCATGCCGGAGTGAGTTTAATTTTTAAAATTAAAAAATAAATAAAATTAATTTTTAAAACTAAAATTCCTACCAATGCCATCTGCCACCAGCCACCTGTTAGTACTGGCGCTGATACTACTGTCACTAGTACTGAAATGATACTCCTCGAGCATTTAATGCTCCTTCAACATCTGCACTGAGTTTTCTATCAAATTATATTCCGATCAAACAATCACCGACAAGCCTGGCAGAGGACACATCCAGTTGGATGTTTGATATGTCTTACGGTGAAAGGAGAATATGGATTCGCGAGCTAAGCTAGCACAATTATCTCTTTTTCAGAGAATTATAACGATTCTATAACATTGTGTCAACAACCTTATATGGCGTCTTGTCTTTGGCGAACTGATTGTGATTTCTCCACATGTCTTCCTCGCAGCTTGGTGGGATAACTGATCTGCAATTCGATGGTACAACGTGGCATGTATTCTTGTGATCTGATCTCCCCAATGGTTCAACTGGTGCAACAATCTTCACCAACTTACAACAATATGAAAAAATCAGGTGATGCACCACTGAAGGAAATATATGCCAGCAAGGAAACTTAATTGAATTTCATCAATCCATTGACATGATGTGAAAGATTTGTTGCAATTATGTGAGTTAAATGGATCATGTTTATGGTTAATAGCCATTTGATTATGTTTTTTATTATCTCATCATCTTTGCTCTTATCTAGACTTCTTATCACCAAATAGTGAACTACCCCTTAAATTCAATATGTTAGAGAAGCGAGGTTGGGGGAGATTGTGTTTCCTATCAAGTAGGCAAACTACTATTTTTCGTATACAAAATGAAATAAACGTTTAGGATTGACTATATGGGTTTCATGGTTTCATTGAGATAATATTGATTCGTTGACCCAAATCTATTTGGCCATGGCGGAAGTATAATCAAATCATAATTCTGGGTGAAACCATAAGAAATTTCCAAATTCTAGTGAAACCATAATCAATTACTACATTCAAGTGAATATAATGCAGAAATAATGCCCAGAAAATGTTGCATGTCTAATCTCTATGCATTCTTAGCTGAAAATAGTAAAGATTAGAAAAAAAATGCTTACAATGTTGATTAAAACATGAAGAATCCTAGTGTCATCTCCTACAACAATCCTGGGAAAGTTTTTGTGGCCTGAAAATATCAGTTGAAGCCCTTTGGCAGTGGCAGCGAGCTCAAGCAAAATTTCAGCAAGCTCTTGGAGCATATTTTTGTGAGAGTTCAAGTGAAGACCATTGTTTTCTAACATTCAAAAGACGGCTATACTAGCGTATCCATAATCTTATATATAACTTCAAAGTTTATCTGCATAAATATCGATATGTATTTTTGTATTTCATTGAGATTGGACTCCACAAGTAAAGAAATAAGATCCCCAACTGCTTGTAAAGGCATCCTCATCTCATGGTTTATGGCTTCAATTACATCATTTCGTTCATTCATTTCATTTCTCAAACGTTGCTTGGGAAATTCTAGAGGGATGATTCGTTGTTTCAAGTTTTCTCTGGCTATCAGAGACTCCTCCATAATAGTTACATGACATAGTGCGGTAATCACCTTTACAGTTCAAATTTCTTATCATAAAAAACTAGAAAATAAGTATTAATGTATCCGAGGCTATAAGAAAGGATAAGATGTGGAATGATAGCTGAACACTGGCAGAAAAGACATATTACTAATGAGCAATTAAGTTATCTTGGATATGTACATAAACGCACATATATATTACAAAAAGACCATAACTGCCATGTAACCGAATAATACTTAGGTAAACTAACGAACTATGATTAGTCTTTAACAAAGCCTCATTTTGGAGGATTAAAATTTATGATCCCAATCATTTTATTAATTTGGTGATGGTTTAATAAAAATGACGGTGGTTTAAAATATTAATAGAAGTGGTGTCACATGGTTTAAAATATTAATAGAAGTGATGTCACATGGTTTAAAATATTAAGGGTCCAAACATGACTAATTCAACATCAATGTAACAAACATATTGAGCTATATATGAGTATTTCATTTAGAATCTTGTTTAGTATCAAGTTTTTCAATTTCTCTATTGCTACAAATAATAAGAAAAGTTATCTCATAAGAGTGACGTCAGACTATTTGTACGAATTCCGAACATACCACGACCAAAGGTAGAGCCACTACTTTTTTAGATAGAAGTTTTTTTTAGAGTCTACTTATTTTATTTAAAAAGAACACTTATGAACTATAATATAAAGGTGTTTAACCATGGTCATATTAAAATATTAGTTGAGCATTGACCTTTCAAGTAAATGGGTTTAACCAAGGTTATATTTAATTATTAGTTGAGGATTGAACTTTAAGAGTGGAGATTACAAAACATTGCCAACATGGTATAGGAATCTATATAATAAATGGTGTTGAGGGGTATTATTATGTCAACTATTACTCAAAATGAAAGAGAGGAAGGATATGTATTGTATAAATTATAAATGCAATATTTATAATGAATTAAGGAAAATTTGGAAAATTTAAGGACTCATAATTTTCTTAAAGTGTAAAAACTTTGATAAACTTTAGTAAATCTTAAATTTCCTAACATAAAATGTTTGGTAATATTTTTATAAAAATATTAAGGATTTTATGTACTTTATTGATAATTATGGTGATATTTAAAGTGAGATTTGTTATCTTGTAAACTTTGGGTAAATCATCAAACAAACAAAAAAGGAAATTGACAAATTGTTTATTGGAAAAAATAATAAAAAGTTAACCCATGGGCCAAATTTCAAAATAATAATAATACTGATAATAATAATAATAAGGAACTATATAATGAAGCACATAAATCTAATTAAAATAAGATAATGATGGTTTAGGACCACCTATGATACTTTGTTATAAGGCAGAAAATAAGGACACCATAGTAAAGACTTGCAAGTAACTTCAATTAAGAAGGATAGATTGCATAATGCATTTATTGAAAAATGAAATTTGTATCATTCGATGTGATATTGTTTTTAATTAAATGTTATAATGTTAATTTTATTGTTACACTAAGTAAATATTTTATGATGGTTTCATATATATATATAAAAGAATTTAAATGATAGAAATGATAGGTAAAATAATTTATTATTCTTTTAGGTTTTTTTCAATTTGTTAATGGCAAGAAATTATATTACAATTTTTTTAAAAAGTTTCAATACAATTCAACATAAAAGTTATGGTTTTATTTTGCCACTCAAAGCTCATGAAAATAGGATGGGATGAGATTAGGAAGTATGAACTTTACTTTTTGTTAGTATACCATTTTTTCTAGGTAAATATTTTAGGGAATATCGTTATGTACTTCCTCTAATTTTGAGTATGGTACTCAAGGTAAACCATAGATTCATTGTGACCTCAATATATAACTTATGAGAATAGAGCATAGGTGGGGAGGATAACGCTCCATCATACAACCACTCAAAATAAACCCAATTGACAAAGGATGAAAGTAACTTATGAAGACATTCCCTCTATTTTATATTAAAGAATGAAATCTCTCTCCAACTAAAGATTAAACAATAAAAATTAAAATTAAAATAAAATAAAATAAAACTAAAGATTAATGATTTAGGAGGATATTTGTAACCAAGCAAAATTGATCATCTTGGATTCTGATGAAAATGGCTTCATGACGTAGAGCTCATCGAGTCATCGAGATATTTCTGATGATGCTTGAACGGGCTCAAACATACGTCGTATGCATAAGTTATCGTGATCTAAATTTTTGGGCCAACAAGCCAAAATAGTTCAGGGTGCCATGTGGCATCCCCATAGACTGCCAGGTGGCATGTATAGAATGTATGGTTGATGATGTGGAAGCATCTTAGAAGGACATGTTGCATGTACGATGTACGAGAAAGGTAACATAGCAACTTCTCAAGCCGACATGTAGCATGCAGGTGGCAATATAGTGAGGTGGACCAATGACATGTAGCATGCAGGTGGCAATACAGTGAGGTGGACCAATGGGAGGCCTCCACATGGAAACTTCCGAATGGGCGATCTTGGATTCTGATGAAAATGGCTTCATGACGTAGAGCTCATCGAGTCATCGAGATATTTCTGATGATGCTTGAACGGGCTCAAACATGCGTCGTATGCATAAGTTATCGTGATCTAAATTTTTGGGCCAACAAGCCAAAATAGTTCAGGGTGCCATGTGGCATCCCCACAAACTGCCAGGTGGCATGTATAGAATGTATGGTTGATGATGTGGAAGCATCTTAGAAGGACATGTTGCATGTACGATGTACGAGAAAGGTAACATAGCAACTTCTCAAGCCGACATGTAGCATGCAGGTGGCAATACAATGAGGTGGACCAATGACATGTAGCATGCAGGTGACAACACAGTGAGGTGGACCAATGGGAGGCCTCCACATGGAAACTTCCGAATGGGCGATTTTGTTGCGAGTTCAGTGGATCGAACTCTGGAACTGTCGGCTAACAACCAATACCGCCCGTGGGGTGTCACTTGTTATGTATTGAATGCCACTTCTTTTAAAGGGTTATGGTTGGTGTTATAGGCGCAAAAGCTGACACGAATGGACGGGTGGGGCTTGAACCCCCACGCCAACGATTTTACCACTAGACCATGCATACAAACTAATTTTAAACTTGTTCTGCTCCTCAAGCCACAACAAATGCGCCCGTATGGTGACTCGACCCCATGACCTACATTATAAAAGCACAAGGCTTTCACCATTGTGCAACACCACTAGTTTGTGCAAAGATATGTTGCAGGTTTATTTTGTTTTGAGTCTTCTTCTTTGATTATAGAAAGTGCCCAGAGTTAAAGCTATGTGTAGGATCGGGGATCGAACCCAAGACCCTTTATAAGATGGAGAGGAGCCTCAAAGAGGGCGGCATTGTTATATGGCTTGTTAATATTACAAAACATATTAACAAAACATATTTGTATTTTGTTTTGTAATTGTTTTTCATATTCTAATAGGGGGGTTTTATTTATCCACTCTTGGAGATTTTCAAGAGTGAGAGGAATTCCTAATTTTTCTTGGGAAGCATGGAATACATCTGCTCCAATGTTGTCTTGTTATCAGTTGATGGATTGTATGTTGGTCAAATTTCCCCGGTATTAACATTTTTTTTCTAAAGTACAAAGGTGAAAGAACGAAAGAATGTGGCATTAAAGGCATTTGTCATGCTAAGCTGGTAAAGGCATTTGATTGCAGGTGAAAGACCATTATTGGTGTAACAAAGCTTTTGGATTGCTTAGCATCATTATAATGGATCGATTGCGCAGTTAAGCGGACCTAGAGACGTATCCCAAGATGGGTGAACTCTGTTACAATTCTCTTTTGCAAATTGTTTGTGTCTTGATGTATTCTCACTTGTTTAAGTAGAGTTATTTGCAAGTTTCACATTCATTAATAATGATTTGAGATTTTCATTAATGTATTCGAAAATGAAGAAATTTAATTCCGCACATTTTCGAAATAAGTTTGGATATGACCTCCCATTTCATATCAATTAAACAATAAAAATAAAAATAAAGATTAAACAATAAAAATAATAAAAAGACAATCATTGCTTTGCAAGAATGATTCAATGGTGGTAATTGGTTGACTTCATCATCAATTTCCATATCCAGATAATCAACCTTTCCTATATTTCTTTGGCATGTGGACCAATTTTTTATTCTTCTTTGGAGTAGGTTCAATTTGTTCGTTTAATTTTCAAAAATTCTATCTATTTCATTTTTTATTTATCTATGTACTTCTCAAATATTTTATCTATTTTAATATTTATAGATGTTTTGATTTTATCATTGATTGTATTAAAAATTTAACAAAAAAGTTTTCCCGAGTCTAATAATTTTTTAACTCGATTTTTTTTTTAATAGAGTTTAGTAAATTGTTCTTACCAATCCTAGTACATATTTTTTACTAGGACATCAAATTTTACCATATTTTGGCTCTAATACCAATGTCATAAATATTTTACACATGTTCTCAAATAACCAAGAAGAATAATAGTTGTGTGTGTGTGATGATTTATAAAATGTATGTCTTTCTTTTTTTAATAAAATTTGGTAACTATATATTACTATAAAGAGGAAAAAATGTACATGCCCAAAATACAAAGGCCTAATTTCAAGTGTGACCAGATGTCTGTGAGGAGCCTATTGCCCCAATGAACCTGAGCTTGTAGATATAAAAAGTTGATAGTCTAGAAGAAAAAACAGTCTGAGATCACAGGATTCCCCCACAGGCCGGGGGTTATGACCAATTAAAATGTAAAGCAGGGGTGAAGACAATATTATAGCCCAAAAATGTAAAGCAAATAGTTTATCAAAACTAGAAAATCGATTAAAAAAAATCCATCTAGGCCAATTCATCATTAGAGATAATTACGGTAGAGTGGTTTGAACTCAAGCAAAAGTAGTCTCATTTGAATTTCAAGATGCACTTATTCCAAGTTATTTTCATGGTTTATATAAACTAGTTTAGTGTAGATTTGCTCCTCAATGGTAGATCAATTTGTATTGTCTTTTTATGGATGATTGAGATGGTTTAGTTTGTTGTAGAGGTAGAGCAGCAGTACTTTGTTTTCTGTTGAAGATTTGCTTGCAAGTTGAATTTGTTTCTAGCCATTCGAGTTATTGTTTTATGCTTAGCTATAGGTCCGCTTACAATCTCTGAGTTCAGGTTTCTTTTTGTATTTGATGTTATATGAATAGCTTGAAGTCTTGATAGGGTAGAGTTAGAATTTTGATAGGCATTGCATGTTTTAATTACGAAATAGTCATTAGAGATAGAATAACTCGGAGTGTGTGCTTTTCAATAGAGTTGGATTGTTAAGTAGTATTTCATTTGGATTGATTCTAGGTAGTGTAACTAGGTTCTTAGATATCATTTGCTTAATGGATAAGTGATAGTTTACAATGTTTAAATTCTCTTATAATTGGTTCATTTTTAGCTTTTATATCTTCATAGAAGTTAAGATAGATTTACTTCATTTTTGTATTTCTGTAGCATTTGTAAGTTGCCTTGACATAATCTGTCAAGAAGAGTGGAGTTAGATAGATTTTCTTATGAATCATTTACTGTTTGAAACATTAGTTGTTAATGCATGCTTAATCCCTAGAGTAGCATTTCATTTTCTTGAATTTGTAGTTAATTGTTGGATTGAATTTCTTAGGTTAATTAATTAATCATCTTTTTCAAAGTAGCATAGTTTTTCTGTCTTTGAATAGTTAATTGCAATTGCATTTGTTTTAAAGTTAGAACTTTGATTTCACATAATAAAATAGCTTTTCAATTCCTAGAATAGGTTAGAAATTACTTAGGGTTTGAACGATTGTTTAATAGTTTTTGCTTCTGTAGTATAGTTTGTTTTCAATCAAGTATTTCTTTCTAGAATAGTGATTTCCTTTCCTTGTAATTTCAATTCCCGTTCTTAGATTAGAATTAGTTTTGAATTTATGGTTAGAAATTGTATTGCAATCTTTTCAAGTTACTAGGTTAGGTCTAGATCCGTTTGATAGTTCATACTTTAAATAATCTTATTTTCTTAGTAACTTGGTTTTTCATTTTGAAAGATTTACATTTTATTTAGTTGAAAATATCATAGGACTTTCATGATAAACATCCTAGGTTACCTTCTACCTCAGCACATACTGTGTCACAACTCTAAGTGTACAAACCCTGGTTGATAATTAATATTGGAAATTTAGTAGACATAAATTATACCAACATTTTGGCGCCGTTGCCGGGGAGTTGTAGATAGGTAGAATTTCCTTATGAAACTTAGTGATAAGTTGGTGGCGGGGTGAGCGGTAAGACGAGAGGTAAGAACCCGCGCATCTGTTATAACATGCATCCCCAAAACCCAATAGTAGTAATGCAATTAGGTTTTGCTTTAGTTTTAGTTTTGATTTCATGAATAGACCTAGAGATTCAAAAGGTAGATACGTTAAAAGTAGTCCCCAAAACCCCACTAAAATTCCCAGTAACCTTTACGGGGGGTGTTCCACCCCGACCACTAACTCGGCGGAAAGGTATCAGAAAACACACAAAGGGGATAGTCCTACTTGGAAAGATAAATAAATCCTTTCTGGAAACCATTTAGGGGGGGGCATAGAAACATCGGAGAAGTCAGTCCATAAAGAAGCCCTATCAGGAGAACCTCAGGACCACATTGAGACTGAACTTAGGCAAGAAGAAGTTCAAAAAGATATACCATCATAACCCCTTAATCCTCCATTAGTTCCAAAACCCAACGACACAACCTTCACACTAGTAGGGGGTCCAAATTTAGTAGATTTTCTTGATCCTGAACAGGTAAACGCTCTCTTTGGAAACTCTGCAAATATAGTTGTCTCACAGATTGAAACACCAACTGTAGAACTTAATTCTCACATGGCTGACAATTCTTCTCATCGGAGGAATATTTCCCGCAAAAAAGAGCATTGGGACGCTTCATTATCACCAAGAAAGGAACCATCTAGGTTTACTCTCTTTAGAAATCAAGTCTACATGGAGAGACACGGAGAAGACGAAGACAATGTTAGATAAGATGAAGAAGAGGGGGGAGCAGAAAATCGAACTAAAGGTACTTTTGGATTTCCTATTTTAGATACTGCACAAAATGTGACCATGAAAAACATCCCTCCCTCCTCACTACCTACCTTTTATGGAAAGAGTAGTGAGGACCCGGATACATTTTTATTTGAATTCGACATTTAGTGTAGAAGCTATAATTACTTACAAGATGCCCAAAAGTTAAAAAATTTCCCTACCACACTGAAATATTATGCTTTAAGATGATTTATGGGGTTAGGAGAATTTAGTATCAGAACTTGGGAAGATATGAAAATTGCATTTCTGCAGAAATATCAAGATTATTACAAACCTAAAGACTCTCGAAATGACATTTTTAAAATACAACAACTTGAATACGAAAGCCTAGAGGATTATCTCGAAAGATTCAACTATGTATTACATCAATCAAAATATAATGACCTTCGAGAAGATGCAGTAAGAACTCTCTTCCTTAAGGGAATCTTAGAAGAATTTTTAGAAAACCTTAACCTCATGGAATCTGGAGATGTCTCTCATAACATTTTTGCAGAAATATGTGAGATGTGTAGGAATTACTCCAGAAGTAAAGGAAAAAGTGGGAAGAACTTTTGGGAATCTTATAATAGAAACTAAAAGGAAATACCTCTAGTTCTAGTGGAGTCACAAGGATAGAATTGGGAAACCTATTAGAAAACTTCAAAATGGATATTTTAGGAGCAATGGGTTCCCAATTAGATGCATTACAAGCTAAGAAGAGACAAGAGGAAGAGCATGCAACAATGAGCATTTTCTGTCCTAGATGCAGGACTAAACATCCCCAACGGGAATTCCCATTAAATAATGTTTCAGTATGTCACCTTTTCATAGAGGATCATCCAACTGAAAACTGTCCATCGTTGCCTGGGTTACAAGCCATATATAAGAGCAGAAATGTTGGTGAAACATCTAGGAGGCCTTGGAAACCTAGAGACCAACCATCATATCAGGATCCATCATTACATCTCCCGCCCTATTATCACCCTTACCAACCACCTCAACAATGGAACACCTCGAATTGGAAAAACTGGCCACCTCAGTATCCTCCTCAAAATGCTCAACATTAGCAATGGTTACATGGATGGAGGGGACAAGCATATGCTTAGTCACCACCTACTCCTGTGCCTAACTATCCTTACCCACTTAATATCCAACAACTCTTTCCTGGGTATGTGCCTCGTTCACTACCCCCTATCACGCACCAACCCCACTATTTCCAGAATGTGAATCCCCCAAGACCTACGCTACTACCTGCACAACCGATATCAAACCCTAACAATAAACCAACTCAAGCTCTTAACAACATTGGGTTGAAACCTCTTCCATCTTATGTCATTTTGACTACACCAGTGCATGAAATTCAATTGCGATCTGGAAGAGTTCTGCATGATCAATCCAAATCATCAGTTGTCATTCGTGAAGAGAACGAAGAAGAAGAAATACCTAGTGAAACCTTGAATGATGCCATTCTCAAAGATGTGGTTATTCCAAAAGTTTCGATACATAACCATCCTCAAAAAGAAGTAACTCGGGAAGAAAAAGTACCCCCATATTTGGAGCGTCTAGCAATAGAGAAACCTGCAATTTATCCAAAGTATGATATTATCAACGAATTGAAAAATATTTTTATCAAAATCCCTTTATTACAAGCTATTAAAGACATACCAATTTATAGCAAGGTGATAAAGGAACTCTGCATCAAAAGGCCAGGTAAGAAACAAAAAGACCCTCCAACAATTCATGTCATGGGTGAAATGTCTGATTACATAGCAGATCAACCTAGAATTGCAAAATATACGAATCCAGGAAATCTTGTGGTAACTATTATTATCAATAACACTTCTATAGGAAACACACTTACCGATATGGGGGATTCTATTAACATAATGACCACCACAATTTTGGAAACCCTACAGTTATGACAGTTTCTCTATCCTACCCCAACAATGTTGGAATTGGTAGACCGCACCATTGTACAGCCTGCTAGAATCCTAGATGATATTATTGTATCAGTGGCTTCATGGGAGTATCCCGTGGACTTTATGGTCATACAATCAAAGGATCCTTCCAAAGGACACCCTATTATTTTGGGAAGAACATGGCTAGTCATTGCTAATGCATTTATAGGCTGTAGGGATGGAGAAATGACCATCTCTGATGGGATATCTATATGGAAACTTGCCTTATATCCACCAGCACAACTAATAACCGAAAACTTATGGTGGTTAGACTGTCCTTTTGGGGATGAAAATTTGGAGGAACTTGCACTGGATAGTGACTACTCCTGGGCACTTCAAGAACAAACTACTGAAAATGTGTTGAATCAATTTGTCTCCTCGACAACATGTATAGACTTTCCCCAGTCCTTTGCCCAATTTGATCAAAATTTTGGAGATGAATTTCAAGAGAACACGAGCCTCTCCACATTTCAAATACACCTTGTGTCTTTGCAATTTAATACCATATAGGGTCCTATACCATACCTTATGAGGTCAGTCCTGAAATTTTTTTGCATATAAACGCAGGCTTAAATGAAAATCAACAAGAGCAATTACTAAAAGTTCTTAAAAGTCAAACCGGATCATTTGCATGGGAATACACCAATATGAGGGGTATACACCCAGATACTTGTATTCGCCATATTTACACAGATGCAAACATACCACTTGTAAGGCAGCCTCAAAGAAGGATGAATCCAACCTTGAATGATATAGTTAAAGAAGAATTACAAAAACTCCTCAGTGCTGGTTTCATCTACCCAATTTCTAATAGAAAATGGGTATCTCCTCTTGTGGTAGTCCCAAAGAAATATACAGGGAAATGGAGTATCTGTGTTGAATTTCGAGAGTTAAATAAGGCTACTCTTAAGGATGATTTCCCTTTACCATTTATTGACCAGGTCTTAGATACCCTATCGGGGAAACAATACTTTTCTTTCCTTGATGGGTATATTGGATACAACCAAATCTTGATAGCACCTAAGGATCAAGACAAGACCACCTTTACTTGTTCTTGGGGAACATATACCTATAGAGTTTTTCCATTTGGCCTATGTAATGCACCTACCACTTTCCAACGTGCAGTATTAGGAATTTTTGTTGACCTTATACAAGACTATGTAGAAGTATACATAGATGATTTCACAGTATAGAGTAATACCTTTCAAGAAGCCCTTGATAACCTTGAAACAATTCTTATATGATGCCAAGAAACAAACTTAGCCCTTAGTTACGAGAAATGCAAGATGTTACTAACAGAGGGTATAGTTTTGGGACATCATGTCTCTTTTCAGGGAATCAAGGTGGATCTTGCCAAGATAGAAGTAATTGTCAATCTCTCTTCTCCAAAAACTCAGAAGGAGGTAAGGACCTTTCTTGGCCATGCAGGCTACTACCGACGTTTTATTGAAAACTTTACCAAAATAGCTTCACCTATGTTCAAATTGCTTATGGAAGATACAAATTTTCAATGGACTGAACCTTGTCAACATGATTTTGAGACCTTAATGAAAAGCTATCAGTGGCACCAATAATTAGGGGCCCCTGTCACGTCCCCTCTCATCAGTCCGATGCAAATGAGGAAAACATGACCAACATACCGGGCTTATCGACAATCTCAGCCCCATTCAAAATGTTAAGAAATGCATGGATAAATAAAACTTGTGCGTACATATTCATACTCAGCAAACATAACGGAATTAAACACTATATATGCACAGAGTTTCATCATGCATTCAACATATAAACATCAGTCATTAATTAAGATATTGCAGAACATAGAATTAACACAAGTCAAATAATAAACACAGTGGAATAACCATAATAACATACACGCAGAAGATGCATCAACCTATTTCTTCCAGGCAGAATAATGAAACAATCACATAATAATCAATCCCATTCTCATGCTATGCACATGCATCATGCCAACTAACTTAAGATAATCCTTTCGTCCAAGTAACATGAGTAATTAAACATACAGGACAAAACACAGAATGATCATACTTTAACCACATAGAACACTTATCTTTATGATGAAGCTGTCCAAACAATTGGCTATGGGAGATCAACGTTCCACCCAACCATAGGTCTCTATCCAGCCTGTATTCTTTCAGCCGAGAGACCACCCCCAATCTGGGTTGTGTATCCACTAAGGAGGAACTAGATGGGCTCACTCATAGCCATGGTTTCACTCAATAGTTATGCTAAGCCACACCCAACACAAAGAAGGTCCTCTTCTCTGTTGCGCAGTCTCTCAGGAGTCCCTTCCCTCCAGTGCTCTTCAGGATGGGCATAGAAAGGTCCAAGTTTCTAAATCCCTGAGATTCCAGTCTTCACTGGGTTTATCAAGCAAACCCATCCTCTGTTCAATCATTCACACTTGGCTTTCTCACAATTCTGTCATCAAATAACTCAATTCCGTCACTGGTTTTCTGGGCTATAAAAACTGAGTTTTCCAATGGATTTCGGGGTATCTAATTGTCTCAATTTCTCCCCAAGGTTCATATCTATGGATTCCCCATTGGATTTCACTATCAAATACCAATTATGGACGTTTATGGCTCTTCAAAACATGGGTTCTTGCAAAGTTGCGATTTCTGGTTTTGCTCACTGCTGGGAATTCGTAATGGATGAAAACTGATGCTGGGATCTTCCACACTGGACTGAGAATGAGAAAGAAGCAATTCCCATGAGATAGAGTGACATGTGGTACAAGAAAACAGATCCCATACTATGCCATACGAATTCCTGGGCTGACCATGCTCCATTGAAGCCATGGACTGAATTCTTCAACAACTTCCTTACAACAGCATTAAATGTCAGCAAGGTAGGTCAAATGGGTTCTCGAGATGACATTTGGCAGCTTATGGGTCAATCCCACAACCCCGTCACCACTCCCTAGTGGATACACATGGCCCCTTGTCATTAGTTGCTTCCATAGCCAGTTTTTGTATTTTATTGCATGATGTTTATTTACATCATTTTACAATGTTCCATGGCTAAATAACACATGGGTAACATAATATCTAATACTTTCCCTTTTAAATAAAAATCTGAGCATCCACTAGCAGAGCCTTGGCCTTGAGCTCCATGCTAGGAAAACATACATCAAATGCATACAATATTTACATTAAAAGATAATATATCCCAAGGGTCAAAATGGGGTATTACAATCCCCTCCCCCTTAGAATAACACCGTCCTCGGTGTTCCAATACTTAGGAATGCATATACAATTTACACGTCCAAAATTTTCAAAAATTTTGCAAATCTGCCCTGCGTTCTATCCTTTACTTTGAGCTTTCCGGACCAAGTCCTTTGGCTTCCACAAGCTGCTCCTGCTGGTTCTGATATTCCAGCTCATCCACAAGTCTGAAAACTTTATGGCTGCTACCCTCTTGTTGTTCCTTTGTTGGGCAGTTGCGGTGGCAATGATTTCCTCCACATTTCCAACATTTCAGTGGTTGCTTTATCTTTTCCTGCTCAATCTCCTTTGAGTCTTCATGCCTGGAACGTTTCTTAATGGACCGATTGGACGAATGCCCCATCATTGATCCCCTTTCCTTTCCCTTACTAATTGCTCCCATAATGCATTTTACCTCCCTTTGCAGACAAATAGAGTCCTGCAAAACCTTGTGGTTCATCTCATTCTGCTTCTTCTGTATCTTGAGCATTTCTCCAAGGTTTTCTTGGGTCTTGGAAATTGTTTGAAGAAGACTTTCAGCCAATTCCAACAACCTATAGTCTGCTTCCATGGTCACTGTGCGCAGCTGGTTCTCACTTTGCTCAAAAGTAGCACTTGCTTTGCAACAATTTCCACAAATCAGTTTCACTTTCCCACCTGTGAAATTCATCATTACAATTTCTGTTAGGCTAAGCATAATATAAACATTAAAATCAGTCAATTAATTTCCAATTGACATGTGTAGTCCATGCTTTATCCATGAGAATTTCATACTTTTCATGCTTTCCCAACAGGCACATGAGCTCATTCATGTCCATTCTTTCATAGGGAATTAACGACTTCAGCATTCACAATTTATTTCAAGCAAATAAACACACTCTACTTTCAGCCATACATGCATTCAACAATTTTTTGTTTTTATAAATGCATCAATAAAAGGGAAAGAGAGAGCAGTAAGAGTTTTCTCCTCTTCGTCTTGTTCCATTCTGGAACCCACACCAACACTGTGGTTTTCATGCTCCTAGTCTCTTTCACTTCAACATGAATTCTTGACCTACCCTTCTTGGCTATGACACTTAGTGCATATGGTCTATCTCAGATCTCTCAACCATGGGACCTTTCCACATGGCAATCCACAACACCCTTGGCTGCTAGGACTCCCACAAGTCCACTAGCACCATCATTCATTTCTGTGCAAGCTGAGCTTTTTAGGACAATCACATGTCCACATGCACCCCTAGGATGCCTTCATAGTCCTTGCTTCCAACAATACCTACACTCAAACATTGAATTAATTCACATGTTTAGTTTATTTTCATAGGTTTGATCTCTAAACAAGAGTTTAGGAAATCATAACCCAAATCATGTACACATGTATATTCATATTAAATAAGCAAGAAGCTGCAAGATAACCAAATACTTATTTGTATTGTGTGTTTCTTCTCTGGTCCACGGGGTCCTGCTTTTACTTTACAAGCCTTGGGATCCTCCTGTGGACTGGGATGTTTGGCCAGTGCGCAGGATGCTCCACATCATCAAATAATTTTGGATGTTCGGTCAGAACGCAAGCTGCTCCACAACATCAAATAATCAATGCCCTACCAGTACACCTTCACACCGAATGGATTTACCAAGCATTTGGTGGTGCCCAACCAGTCCCATACCTGGTTGGCCCTCTCCATTGCCGAGCCAACACATCTGTCTGGGTCATCAGCCAATGGAAGGAAACTGCGCCACCGACCATTATAGGTCAAGGCTCTACTGCTCTGCCTAAGGCTTGCATCATCCTTTCACACGTGTCACAACCCTTCATGTGCATAACAATTCTTCACCCACACAAGGATGGTACTCCTTCTCTTGTGCAAGCCAGCGGTTCCCTTTAGGAACTCCATGGGTAACTTTCTTAACTGGAGGCTATCATGGCCCCATGATACCCACTCACACTACACAAAGGTTACCACTGCTCATACAGTCCTCTTAAGTGCCATTTTCTTCACTTTTCCCTTTAATGTGCAGCACCAATTTGCATATGTATAAGCTGACAACACAAGATGGATAAGCAATCTCATCAGTATTGCTGCTCTAAAACTGTAAACATATTTCATAACATTCACTATCCAACATTGAAACACTAGGAATGCATCCATTCCCTTAGGGTGTAGTCAATATTGGCATCCCTAACATAACTCAGCACCAGAAAGGTGTGCACTCCTCACTGATGTGAACTATGTAGGTCCTAATCATACTTCAAGCAGTCTAAATAATATAAACAAATGGAATATGCTCTGCGTAGTAATTCTAACAATTAGGGATGCCCATATATATATATATATATGTCAGTCTAGGTTTACAGAACACTTATCCATTCTGCAGATGTGATTTCTCTTCACTAATGAGGAATGGGGGCTCCTTCTCTGAGTTGAAAGTCGCTCGGTTTTCCATCCCAACTCCTTTTGATGTTACATAACTCTCATATGTCTTACTAACATAATCTTTATCATCTCACTCATATTGTTTACCAATCATGCAGTGCAGATGTGACATTATCAAAATATCCAATGGTGTTTCACCCAAAACCCATTTCCAATGTATGGGACCCTTCCCATGAAGTTTGGCTTCTACATGCCCTCTCTCATGGTCTTACTGCAATGTGTCTTCCTGACACACTTATTAAATAGCCAAACAGTCAGCAACATTTAACAATAAAATTCAAATCCGATTGTTTCATAACTAATCAATGGCACTAATAATTAAATTCATATGAATTTACAGTTCTGTCTCCTATAGAAATTGATTTGTTTCAACCATAAGGTCAACCTCATATTGTTTGGCTCCTGTAAGTGACACCACTCTGCCCATCATGGTCTTACGCCCGCTGCCATACATGAGCATCCACTTACAGCATGTCCTCCTGACACATTTTATATAAGCCAAATAGTCATTAGTCATTTATTAGCAAAATTCCAATTCTGAGATTTACAAATATGAATTGACAATCTGTTCTGCACATAAACTATTTCACAGCCATGAGATCTTTCTCATGAGGTTTGGCTCTTTCACATAGTAGATTCCAGCCTTCATCATGGTCTTACCCTCATTGCCATGCTTTGAACAATCTACCTGTAATCAGAAACTTCAACCAGCTAAACACTTGTAAGTCTCCATGCATATAATATTTCATTGCTGCAACAGTCACTTAAGCATTTTCAGAATTATAACATTCCATAATTCAAACACTTCTAGTTGTTAACATATCAATATCACTAAAACTCATTTACTTCACGTGCATCACTATCATACTAAAATTGCAATGTACAGTCACATCATTCATGCAATTCAAATGAAACTTTTAGATACTCATAATTTCTCAGTCCTATGATTTATACAACTTTGCCCTTCCACAGAGTATTCCGATAGCCCATCGATCATGACTGCCCTCTTCATGCACTTACTATTATGCATTCATAGCAGCTCATGAAATGATCTCATAATTTTCGACAATTCATCATTTCATCTATTATCTAATTGCAATGAATCATACACATCACACCCGTGCATTCGCACAATGCATCACAACATGTGCATCCACACACATGCATGCACATCTACAATGTTTACACAAGATTTTCAAGTGCCTTCATTTAAGGCATAACCACAAGATTTATAAAATTTCTTAATGCATATTCACTCAATGCTACCTTGCATTGGTTCATGAATATTATGCATTCAAACATATTATGGCCGAAACATGACCACCTCATATAGCATGCATTACCATAATCAGGACTACCAGTCCTCACTTGCTTTGATTATTAAACTCATAACCAACATACACATGGAATGATATATTTTATATGAATACAATCTAAATTTCTAAAATGACACATGGTATGAGGCTTCTTTCCTTCACCACTCCATGCTCCACCACACTATGGTAGTATGGCATTCACATGAATTCATTTCAACTCTAAATGCATACCATTTTATGATTATTAAATATGTTTCAAGGGATTCTTACCCAATCCTCTTTCAACACTTATGCAATCATCATAATTAAACCATTACCTGCATAGCTTCCATTTACACCTTTGATGTTACTTGATTCGTTGGTCTCTTGCAGAGGATTAAAAAATTCTTCCACCAACCTCTTGATCATGGATTTGCTGCCCTAACCTTTTCTTCATAAGGTTGTTGGCCTCATGCAACAACATCATCAACATCTTTAGCCATGCTTCTGTTGTCTTTGGTCCTACAACCAAATCCAACACCAATAGTGATTATCAACCACAATATTTATCATTAGTGGTTCATTGCATATGTAGAACCTCACTACTTTTACTAATATGTAATATCATCTGTGTGCACAAAAATATGCTCATGCACTGTGCAATGTTTATTAATATGCCAACCAATGCATATTCATGCCACTCATCTAATCTCTTGCATTTTCAGAATTCCCATGCCATAATTTTATGTACATAAAGCTTATAAAATATAAATACAGTTAGCAAGACAGGGTTAAGGAATTCTCCCTTTTCAATCCCTCATATTTGCATGATCTTCCTCCTCCACATCATAGCTGGTTCGATTTCAAGTTCTCTGTTACTTCTAGGCATGCAATTCTAGAAATTGCCCATATCGACAACAATTTGTCAAAACAGCCACTACACTTTTTTTCTCTGCAAATCTATGGTGTATGACACCCTCATTCGAATTCTGGTGATGAAACATTGTTCTCTACTGGATAAGATTTCCAATGCCTATCCACATGCTCCATTCCGACTTTGGGTGTGGAAGTTACATTACTTCAAAAATGACAATTTTTACCAAAAATTATGCACTTTTACACAGTTGCAAAATATCTTGAACTGCCAACTTCAGCCACCTATAGAATTAAATCTAGGAAGATTCAGGAGAACTTTTCTATTGGGCGAAGTTAGTCCATATAACAAGGAATACTCAGCAACTTACGGATCTCTATTCTGATGCACCATTCATCTTTTATGAATTTCTTGGTTTGACTACTTTTCCTTTTTAACTCCCTTTGCAACCTGTGCGCCACTTGCGCAACCTATGCGCAACCTGTGCACCACCTGCGCAACCTGTGCGCCACTTGCGCAACCTGTGCAAAACCTATGCGCCACCTGTGCAACCTGTGCGCCACCTATGCACAACTTGTGTGCCACCTGCGCAACCTGTGCACAACCTTTGCGCCACCTGCGCAACATGTGCACAACCTGTGCACAACCTATGCGCCACCTGAGCAATCTGTGCGCAACCTGTGCACAACCTATGTGCCACCTGCGCAACCTATGCACAACCTGTGTGCAACCTATGCGCAACCTGTGTGCAACCTGTGCACAACCTGTGCACCACCTGCGCAACCTGTGCTCAGCCTGTGTGCTACCTGTGCGCCACCTGTGCACAACTTGTGCGCAACCTATGCACAACCTGTGCGTAACCTGTGCAGAATCTGTGCACTTGTGGGGCTCATATCTCCCTCGTCCGTTAACCAAATAAGGCAAGTTTGGTATCGTTGAAAAGCTCTTGGAGAGCTCTATGCAATGGTGTGATTCTATGCCACACCTGAGAACTCTGATTCTGCCATTTTCCCAAATCAAAATGCCACCCAAACTTCATCAATACCATGTTAAAAACCTTCTGATATCTGCCTGCAAACTCAGAATTTGGCCCAAGTATCCCCAGTGCTGCAACATGGGCTCTGATACCACTCTGTCACGTCCCCTCCCGTCAGTCCGATGCAAAGGAAGAAAACATGACCAACATACTGGGCTTATTGACAATCTCAACCCCATTCAAAATGTTAAGAAATGCATGGATAAATAAAACTTGTGCGTACATATTCATACTCAGCAAGCACAATGGAATTAAACACTATATATGCATAGAGTTTCATCATGCATTCAGCATATAAACATCAGTCATTAATTAAGACATCGCAGAACATGGAATTAACACAACTCAAATAATAAACACAGTGGAATAACCATAATAACATACACGCAAAAGGAGATGCATCAACCTATTTCTTCCAGGCATAATAATGAAACAATCACATAATAATCAATCCCATTCTCATGCTATGCACAGTAACTTAAGATAATCCTTTCGTCCAAGTAACATGAGTAATTAAACATACAGGACAAAACATAAAATGATCATACTTTAACCACATAGAACACTTATCTTTATGATGAAGCTGTCCAAACAACTAGCTATGGGAGAGCAACGTTCCACCCAACCATAGGTCTCTGTCCAACCTGTATTCTTTCAGCCGAGAGACCACCCCCAAGCTGGGTTGTGTATCCACCAAGGAGGAACTAGATGGGCTCACTCACAACCATGGTTTCACTCAACAATTATGCTAAGCCACACCCAACACAAAGAAGGTCCCCTTCTCTGCTACGCAGTCCCTCAGGAGTCCCTCCCTCCAGTGCTCTTCAGGATAGGCATAGAAAGGTCCAAGTTTTTAAATCCCTGAGATTCCAGCCTTCATTGGGTTTATCAAGCAAACCCATCCTCTGTTCAATCATTCACACTTGGCTTTCTCACAATTCTGTCATCAAATAACTCAATTCCGTCACTGGTTTTCTGGGCTATAAAAACTGGGTTTTCCAATGGATTTTGGAGTATCTAATACTCTCAATTTCGCCTCAAGGTTCATATCTATGGATCCCCCATTGGATTTCACTATCAAATACCAATTCTTGGCGTTTATGGCTCTTCAAAACATGGGTTCTTGCAAAGTTGTGATTTCTGGTTTTGCTCACTGCTGGGAATTCGTAATGGATGAAAACTGATGCTGGGATCTTCCACACTAGAATGAGAATGAGAAAGAAGCAATTCCCATGAGGTAGAGTGATTTGTGGTACAAGAAAACAGAGCCCATACTCTGCCATACGAATTCTTGGGCTGCCCATGCTCCATTGAAGCCATGGACTGAATTCTTCAACAACTTCCTTACAACAGAATTAAATGTCAACAAGGTAGGTCAATTGAGTTCTTGAGATGACATTTGGCAGCTTATGGGTCAATCTCACAACCCCCTCACCACTCCCTAGTGGATACACATGGCCCCTTCTCATTAGTTGCTTCCATAGCCAGTTTTTGTATTTTATTTCATGATGTTTATTTACATCATTTTACAATGTTCCATGGCTAAATAGCACATGGGTAACATAATATCTAATACTTTCCCTTTTAAATAAAAATTCGAGCATCCACTAGCGGGACCTTGGCCTTGAACTCCATGTTAGGAAAACATACATCACATGCATACAATATTTACATTAAAAGCTAATATATCCCAAGGGTCAAAATGAGGTATTACAACCCCAATTGGGCCCTTCCTTTTCACATATCCACTATGCTTCTGACATGGCCATAGGAGGGGTCTTAGGTCAAAAGGAAGATCAAGCATCATATGCCATTTACTTTGTTAGCAAGAATTTGACTCATGCATAATCAAATTACACTGTTACTGAGAAAGAATTTATGGCAATAGTGTATACTATCAACAAATTTCGTCACTACATCACAGGCTACGAAGTTTTTGTACACATAGACCACTCTGCCATTAGATTTATAACGAATAAACCAATCACCAATGGTAGGGTGACCCGGTGGCTTCTTTTACTACAAGAGTTCAACATCACTGTCGTTGATCGTCCTGGTCGAGAAAATTTGGTAGCATATTTTCTCTCTCGTATTCAACTTGATGATGGTGCTAGTCCCATCGATGATAGCTTTCTCGATGAGAATCTATTCGATGTGTCTGTTCAAACCCCCTGGTTTGCAGACATAGCTAATTATTTAGCAACTGGGAAGTTACCAAATCATCTATCTCCACATGAGAAACGTCGAATCATAGTCCAGAGTTCTAATTACTCTTGGGTTTACAATGACCTTTTTCTTACTGGCCCTGATCTTATTATTAGATGATGTGTGTGAGAGGATGAGATGGCATAGATCCTCCATACATGCCCTGGTGGACCATGTGGTGGGCATTTTTCGACAAAAAAACAACATACAAAGTGTTGCACTCCGGATATTATTGGCCAAGCATTTTCAAATATGCAGCCAAGTATGTCAGAGGATGTGACAGTTTTCAAAGGATGGGTAGACCTACGTCATCCGATGAGATTACCTTACAACTTCAGGTTATGATTGAGCCTTTTGAAAAATGGGCTCTGGATTTTGTAGGGCCAATTTCCCCTATGTCTTGCAAAAAGAAGTATATCCTCGTTTGTACAGATTACATCACTAAATGGGTGGAGGCTAAAGCTTTATTCCGAGCCACAGAAAAATATGTGGTGGAATTTATATATGAAGAGATATTTACCCAATTTGGTGTACCTAGGGAAATTGTCACTGATCAAGGATCTTAGTTTACCTCCAAGTTAATGAAGGAACTTACTGAAAAATATGGCATCAGACATTGTAAATCTTCGCCATATCACCTATAGGCCAATGGTCAGGTAGAATCTACAAATAAGGTATTAGAGGCCATCCTGACCAAGACTATCCAGCTGCATCACAAAGACTGGGCAGATAGTCTTCCAGAGGCCTTGTGGGCTTATCGAATAACATGGAGGAATACTACTGGCCACACACCCTATGAACTTGCCTATGGTAAACAAGTTCTTCTACCAATTGAGTTTCAAGTAAGAACCTTTTGTATGGCTGCACAATTAGGGATGGATCTAGAAGAAGCACAAAAACAACGAATTCTACAAATCAATGAATTATACGAAATAAGACAAGATGCAATTCAACGAACAATGTTAGTACATAATCAACGAAAGAAATGACATAACAAGTTTATCGAACAGAAACAGTTCAAGACTGGAGACTAGGCACTACTATTTGATTCAAGGTATAAAATTTTTAAAGGGAAGTTGACTATCCGTTGGATGGGTCCATATGAAATAGTTACAGCTTTTGACAATGGATCTGTAGAAATCAAAACAATTGATGATTCACAAGTTTCTTTTGTTGTAAATGGACATAGATTAAGACTCTATCATAAACCAATCTCTAAACAAGATTTTGTGCAGGGTGTCTCACAACAGAAGGAGATGGAGTTGGTTGAAGGGGAAGTCTCCCCTTCTCCTAGTTCTTGATTTATTTCTATGTTATCTTCATCTGTATATATGTAAATATATTTTTGTTTCTTTAAATAAATAAGAATAATTCACTAGTACAAAATGAGAGATAAGTGACCAGATGACCAAAAAATTTGGTCACCACAGCTTTTTTAGGGGATAAATGACCAAAATTGAGAAATTTTAAGTGAATTGACTAAAAATGACCAATTTGGTCATGGGATAAGAAATAAACTAAAAATGATCAATATAAATGACCAATTTGGTTAGGAGATAAGAACTAAACTAAAAATGACCACATAATAATTGGTCATTTATGTGGTCATTTTTAGTTGTGTCATTTCGGCAATGGAAAATTATAATTTTGATAATGAATTTGTACAATTTACTAAATTTTAACGCTAAAGGGGTCGACGAATCCATCTGCAGCGTAATAGATACTGAGATCAAATCATACAATTATTATTAGATCAGATCATATCTTGAGTACAATTATTATCCATAGTCAGGCGGACTATGATCGGAATCAAATCCTTCTGACCCGAATCCATCTAGGTTAGCATCACCTTTGTCATAATCTTTTGTACCATATGGCAGGATATCTTCCATCCAATGAGGAGGATGTTCTTAGAAACAAGCAATAAAAGGAGAATACCAGAAATGATGCTGCCTTGCATATTCAGGAACGAACACTTCTCCAAAAAAGTTATTTTTGATAACAAATCTGAATTCATGGCCGGGTTCAACAGATTGTGTTACAACTGCACCTTTCCAGAGTATATCAAATTGGAAAACACTAGCTGAAGCAGCTCCTTCTGTTAGTTCATGCTGCAAGACTGAAGTGAACCAGGATGGTCTTGAATGTTCAAGAGCTGAAATGCGAGGAACATATAAAAATAAGAGAATTTTTAACCAGGGGCTCCATAGCCTATAGGCACTCTGGATATCGTCACAGTAAAAACATATAGAGATTTTGTCATGGGCTCGAGCAATTTGGTGAATGGCATAGAAATCAATCCATCTGAGATAAGGATAAAAAATATATGCAAAATATTGTGGAACTGCGGAGAGAAGATGAAAATGCCCAATAATCATGTTGACATGATTAACTTTGAGAATAGGATTATTAACATCTATATCACAGATGTGTCTTCCTTCTGGAGAATCTAGCTTGCTTTGAAGAATTCTTTGTTGTATTTCAAAGGGTAAAATTTGAATCTTCTGATGGAAACATTATGAACATAATGTGTAAAAGCATTCATGGCAGATGAGAACTGGATTTTCTGCTGTTGTAGAGGATGAAGATGATTCTCCTACTGTGAAAACATTGATGTCTTTAATGGACGTCCCTTCTCGGGTTAACATATCTGCAAGATGATTGTCTTTTCCTGCTTTATAGATGATCTCAAAATCAAAACCTTGAAGCCATACTGCCCACCTGAGAACTTTGGCATTGCCATGCTCTAAAAGTCTTTTGTTACCAAGGATTCCCTTCATATGTTTTAGGTCTATTCATACTGTAAAACAAACACTTTTGAGGAAAAGCCTAAAACGATGAATACCTTTTTTGATAGCCAAGATTTCTTTGTGTGAGGATGGATACTTGAACTCTGCTTCAGAAAATGTACTTGAGGTGTATGCACATACTTCTTCTTTTTTGGAATGATTTTGCAGCAGACTTGCTGCCCAAACTTGATCTGAAGCATCAGTTTCTAAACTAAAAGGGAGATCTGAGACTGGAAGAGACAAAGGGGGAAGCTTCTGGATATTTATTTTGATTCTTTTGACTGTGTCAGTCATATCTGCTGCCCATTCTGTTCCAGGATTTAATCTTTTCTTCAACAACTTTGTATATTTTGCTTGAGCTTGATAAAACTGTCGGATGTAATTCAAGCAACCAAGAAATCGTTGAACCTGTTTGATATATTGTAACTTATCAGGAAACTCCAAAAGTTTTTGCAAAACATGGGGTTGCAGAATTATTTTTCCCTGGGATATCTGAAGACCTAGGAATTCAATGGAGGTCTTTGCAATGACAAATTTATCTGGAGATGATGATAGAGCAATTCCATGTTTGAAAACAAAATCATAAAATTGTTCTAGGTGCACTTTATGTTCTGCTATGTCTTTGCTGAAAATAAGCAAATAATCAATATATACAATGATAAAATCTAAATGTCGGAAAATGTCCTCCATCCTTTTCTGGAACTATGATGGAGCATTTTTGAAACCGAATGGCATGACTGTCCACTGATATTGGCCATGTGGGACTACAAATGCAGTCTTGAACCTGTCTTCTGGTGCTATGCCTATTTTCCAAAAACCACTTTTAAGATCAAACTTGCTGAAAACATTTGCTTTTGCAATCTTGGACAGAATTAATTCTTTGTGAGGTAGAGGATACCTGATTGGTTCTAAAGATTTATTCAATTCACCATAATTGACCACCAATATTTTCTTACCTCGTTTTTGCTCAGAATGCTTGTTGACATAAAATGCTGGGTAGGCCTATGCACCTTTGCAGGGTTCAATCAGCTTTCTATCAAGCAACTGCTGTATTTCTTCTTTGCATGCTTGTTATTCTGTTGGACTCATATTATTAGCTGAAGCTTTTTGGGGCTTGATATATGCATTCTGCTTATATGGGAGTGTGACATAATACTTTTCTCTTTTCTAGAAAGCATCTGGATGATCAGAAGTACAATCTTCTTTCAATCTCTGTATTATTTCTGCAAGAATGTCTTGACCATGTAGGTCATCATATTTAACAATTTTCTTAATTTTGGCCAAATCTTTGACTGATTCTTCAATAATATCTGGTTTTTCAGGAGAGATTCTGATAATAAAATCAGATTTTACTGGAATAGAAGTCACAGTTCCTTGAACTGTAAAATCAACTGAATCTTCCCTTACTGCCATCGGTAGATGTTTCTTAACAAAATCTTGCCCTAATAGTATATCTGCTCTTGTATCTAAACAATATAAAGTGACATATGTTTTGGCCTTTCTTAGCAAGATAGGAAAATTTGGAGCAATGAAATTAACCTTGATGAGTTCCTTGTTGACTGCTCTGAAGTGAATAGATATGGGCTGCCAAAAATATTCTGGAATGGATTTATATTTACAACAACTATTCATAGCACCTGTATCTACTTGTGCATATATTTCATAAGCTTTGTACCCTTCTGTTTTGATCTGGATAGAGATGACCATCCTATCTCCTAAACTTTTATGTTTAGGTACTGGTTCTACTTCTGGTTCTAGAGCTGGGGTAAAGCTATGAGCCTTTCTCATTGTAAGCTGAATATATTCAGAATTTAACTCATCTAGCTGGTGCAAGGATTCTTGTATGCTTGTGGCTAGAGTAGCCAATTGTTCTCTTTCTTTCTTGACTTTATTTTCAAAGAAAACAATTTTCCTGAGTAAATCGGACTCACCTAGATCTGAATATTCATGGGTGTAATCAGGCTGTTGAGGTTCTGTCAGCTTCTTTGTTAATTCATCAATCTTTTCTTGTAGTCTTCTCCTGATTATGATAAGTCCTGGAGAGAGATTTGCCTTTTTTTCTTCTAATTCTTCTATCTGACTTCTAATAGAAGCAAAAGAGAACATGAAACAATTGCTTATAAAAGTTTTGTCATCATCAGAACCATCAGAAGAATCAATGTAAAGTTTCCAGAGGTCTAACTCTTCTGAATCAGAGTCATATTTAGAGCCACTGGCTGACTCATGAATGGAAAAACCTTCATCATCAGTTTGTAATGCAGGGACTAAATCCCAATTAGCAGGATTGTAATCAGTGGTAAAAATTTCAGAGAGTTTATGTTGGAACTTTGTCTTTTTGTCTGGACAATTATTCGCCCAATGACTTGGTTTACCACAAATGTAGAAGGTAGACTTTTGAAGTGGCTGGGTCCTCTTTTTGAAAACATACCTTTTCTGTTTATTTGGAAAGAAAGGTTTTCGTGGATACTTTGAGACTTTTCTGGGAGAGGACCGAAGTCTGGGACGGGATCGTGAATGGGATCCACTGGATTTCTTAGAATGGCAAGTGCATGCAGATGCAGATGCTTTGTGAGAACGAGGTTTAAAACAACCATAACTGGCAGTCTCACGGAATTGCTGGCAAGCAGAATGAGAAACAAAAATATGTTTTTTAAGATTTTTCTGGGTTTTCATGGTGACACATTCCTTTTGGAGGGCTGTTAATACATGTTGATGTAAGCCAGCAAGGGAAAGATCTTCAATCTTTACATGGTGATCAGACAAATATGTAGAAACAAGAACTGGGATCTTACAAGGGAGTGAGGCAAGATAATGACGTAGATAAGCGACATTCCGATGATCGGTGATTTTATACAACATGGATTGCATAGTACAAAAATATTCTTGGAGGAGACCTATGCCACAGAGTTTTTGGGACATAAACAATTGGGCTGTATGAGATGCATTAGGAGGTAATGCACCAAGAAATTCGTGTGCAAGGGCTTGAAACAAAGCTTCTAAAGGATCATTATCCTCAAGTAGATGTTCATTTTCTTCTTCTGAAAGATTTTCCCACCATAACTTTGCAATACCTGTAAATGCCCAAGTGAGCTGTGTAGCAATATCTTTCCAGGACGCTTTGGTCTCTGCTTTTCTCTGAAATGCCCATGCATTAATTTTCTAGAACAGATTCAAAATCTGATCATTTTCCATGCAATCAAAATTAATAATCAAAGTATTTCCAAATCCTTTGGAATCAATTTTAATATCTACATTTTTTAACTCATTTGTCCATTTGCTGAATGGACTGCGGAACTTATTCTGGTTGATATCTTGGCCGAATACTCTTGTTGCTTGATTTTGAAAGTAATGCGACTCGACTATGTTTCTTTTGGGGCCAGAAGTTTCACCCATCTCTGAATCCATAGAGATATGGGAGGAAGCCATCTTTATGTCATGGCAATTGATGTTTATTTCCCTTTGTCTCAGGAGTTCATACTTTTCTCTGGCTAATTCAGCACCACGCTGAATACTTTGTAGTCTATGTGGACTTAGCTGTTTCAAGAATTTCTGGTAGCTAGATCTACCAGAATGATATTTGAACTTATAGCCTTCTTGATTGATTTGGCTATAGTCAGGGGGAGAAGAGGGAGCTGGAAGTGCCGTCTGCAAATTCTCGACAAATCTTGCGATTATATCTAAACAAGATTCTATTTCTAATAGCTTGGCTGTTTTTGCTTTTTGGTCTTGGACCAAAGTATCAATAGAATCGGAGATGTGATTAATAGATCCATGTAATGTCTAGAGGTGTGCTTTGAGTTCTAGAACATCTCTAGCAACATCATCAAGATTTTGTGCTATACAAACAGACTGGAAATTTGCATAATTCTGCAATTTGATCTGCTCTGTTTGTTCAGGATCATTTGGACTTCTCAATTTGACAAACTGGAGATTTGACTATATGCTACCATCTAGGAAAGAAGGATTAGAATTCCCAGAATCTAATCGTCTTGCTGCAATCTGGGTTAAGGTTCCAGATTTCTCTCGAGGGAGAGACAAGCTTTTGAGATCACGGAATAAAGAAGAACAGTCAGGGAAATTAGAATGCTATCCTTTATGTTCAGAGGAGGAGGAAGGTGCATCAAAAGACTGAAATGTTTTGTTTTTTTGTGGGATATGTTTTTCTTTACAAAGATTACAAGATGCAGAAGGAAACTGACTATGGTTAACCATATGTTGTCGTAACTGATCATCATACGGTTGTATATGCATAGATGATTGTAATGGGGTTGTTGTTCTTCAGGGCAGATATTGGGAATGGGATGTAGATATGCTAAGTGATGGTGAAGGTGGAGGAAATGATTGTACAGGAGCAAATCTGAGCGAAGTATTACCATCAGGATTCTGAACAATGTGTAATTGTTTTGAGGAACTATTATGGAGTTCGGGATATTTCTGAGAAAGTGGTTGGTAGCTAATATTCCATTCTTCAGGTAAAGTAACCTAAGAAAAACCCAGTTGGAGTGGAGTGGTATTTCCTGGACCAACTACTACTCCTTCTTGGAGTGCTCTCTTCTACAATTTAGGATTGATTGCAGGCATTGTAGTAGACACAAACTGAATATAGAGGGAAGAATGTAATTGAGCGATTTGGGCTTGTGGGGCAACATCAAATCCAGAGAATTGTATGTAAGCTTGCAGAAATTCATTGATATAGGGAGTTGTGAGAGAGACCTGATATCTGGGGACCAAAGAAGACCACGCAGGGCCATTATTTAGAGGACTTTGAAAACCACCTAACAAAGCATCTTCAAACTTATTTAGACGGGAGTCTAAAATACATGATAAACAGGAAGTATTAAGTCCAGGACAGACAAGTGGGTTAATACCGAACTGAATTAAACCAATATGGATGTATTCGTACCCATGTTCTAAACCCCAAGCAATATCTTCAGATTTTATCAGTGGAATTTGATAGACAGACTGACTAATAGATATTGGTATATTAACAGAGGTAAAATGGAATAACTGAGCAGCACAAAATTTAAACATAGGGAGATCATAGATTTTGTCAACATCTATCTCAGGCAAAGACCAGTTTGGCTGAGGTTCATATTCTTGTGAAACAACACGAATATCATAAAGAGTATTTGACTCAGTTTTGTTCAAATATTTATTTAGCCAAGACCATCGTTTAGTATGTTTCTCTTTCCGAGAAGAAGCAAATTCAGGAAAATAAAAGCTATTGTTGGATGAATCCATAATGGAAGAGATAGTATTAAAAGGAGAACCTGGAGAATTGTAGAACAATGCTAGAGAAGAACCACTGCACGCCTGAATACCCTTGATGGATGACAACACCGTAAACAGGTGCGAATGCGTATGATAGATCTTCAGACAACGATGCTCCAAATACCAGACTTTAAATATAATAACTCTCCCCTCCTCAAAGCCAGTGTTCTCGATCTATTACTATCGTTTCTGTTTCTCTTGTATGCATCATTCCCTATTGAGGAAAGGGGTCTCCGAATCCATTTGCAGCGTTAAAATTTAGTAAATTGCAACATTAATAGTACACAACTTTGATTATTTTTCAATACATGTCTTCTAAGGGATCATTTCTTTGAGGCCATCCTGATACCTATTGTGTTAGATGATAGGAGAATAATTGAGATGCTCATTTAGGGGTTTCTCTACTAATTAGTGCCTTGGGTGTGGTGAGTTGATATCTAGATAATACATCATGTCTTCCATATAGTTTATCAAGTGATAGATGAGTTCTTCTGCATGTGGTTGAGTCGAAATTTTGTTAAAGTTTTGACAAGTTCATGTATTTTGCGTCATGTTAGCTAAAAATTGTCAATTTCATAACCTCCATTAATTCTCCATATGATTCCATTCATCATGGTTCTCCTCACGCTTGAGTTCGGAAAGTTCTAAAGTCCCCCCTCATCCCTCCCCTACAAAAAATCACCAATATCCTCCATTTTGGAAAGAAAAGAAGATTCCTCCCTTTCTGTAAAAATCCCTTCTTTCCCATCTCCTTGAATAATAATAATAATAATGCCATCACAATACCTATCCCCTTAAATTTCCGTCATATTAGCTAAGACTTACCAATTTCGAAACCTCCTGCATTAATTCTCCATATGCATCCATTCACCATGGTTCTCCTCGCACCTGATTTCAAAAAGTTTGAAAGTTCCCCTTGGGCCTCCCCTGCAAAAAGTCAACAGTATTCTCCATTTTGAAAAGAAAAAAAAATATTTCTTTCGATAAAAATACCTTCATTCCCATCTCCAATAATAATAATAATAATAATAATAATCCCTTATAATCCTTAATACCTTTGCTTTCCCTTTGTCATTTAAACTAAAAAAATTCTTAGTTCCTATTAACATTCCATTTTTCATTCATATATAATATATCAATATATTATATAGTTATTAGATATATTTCTATACTTAGTATATATAATATATTAATATTAGTATTAACATATTTATAAAAACAATAATAAAAAGAAAACAAATATGGTAAAATGAGGGAAATTAAATTAAATATAAATATAAATAAGAAACAAACATAATAAAAAGATGAAAAATAAATAAATAAATAAAAATAAAATAAAAGAGGGAAAAGTGAATTAGCGGAAAAATGAGTAAATTAAAAACCAGATTGAAAGGGAAAATTTGGGAAAATAACTCAAAATAGAAAACTTCAATAGATCTGAGTCATGCGAGGGTTTGGTAGATTTGAGTAATTCGAGGGTTTGGTAGTGATGGGATCACGACATTGAGAGTTGGTTGTACAGAAGAGGCATCGATACTCAATTTAGGTATTTGTTCAGTATTTTATTTTCTTCTTAATTTGATTTGTGAGGATCAAAACTGCCCGTGTAAATATTCTGAGTTTTAAATGATTTTCTGGGGTTTCCAATTACGAGTCAATCAAAATGTTCAAGCTTGCATGGTGAACAAAATTTGGCCGTGGTGATATAATGTGACAAGGTGCTGGAAGGACTTTTTGAGAAGGTAAAAAAATTCTTCATAATGGAAAATGGACAGATTACTGTATATCGAATATATTCTCATATTTTAGGGCAATGAAGAGTTCTCTACCGATCCTTCACTGTTTATGAGAATTTGTACAATTCAGATATAGTTTATGGGATGAATTTTCATTAATTAGTACTTTTCTCATCGCGGACTTGAGAAGTTATATCGTGATATATTGAGCAAAACTTTGTGATGTTTTGATGTTGCAGGGTTGCTCAGGTGTGGAAAAAGTTGCAGGCTTCGATGGACCAACTATTTGAGGCCAAACATAAAGCGAGGAAAGTTTTCTTTTGATGAGGAAAAAACCATTCTCCAACTCCATGCAATTCTCGGAAACAAGTAAGTTATCAAAAAACCTCGATGAATCCCAGGGATAGTTTCATGGGGTTCAAATGTTGGAAGCTCTGCCGACTCAGAGAAAGTCTTAGTTTCACGAGATTCAAGAGTTTGCAAGGTCTTCCGATTAAGAGAAAGTTTGTCTCTCTTTCCTTTGCGACAGCCCAATGTCTTTTCTCTGTCGTTGTCTTTTTAGACCTTTGTTCAGAATTCGAAAGACCTCTGTTCAGAATTTGTGTTCCAAGGTTTTTCTCTTTGTTTTTTCATAGCTAGAAGGGTGGTTTCCTCTTTGTCTCTCTATTTGTGCTTGAGCTGCAAATTCGCTTAAGGAAATTGTGAGATTTCTCCATAAAAAAAAAAATTGTCCTAAATCAATTTTCAAAGGTACAAGGCAATTCTTTAGACAACTACAAGATCTAAAACAACATTATACATAATAACAAAAAATTTTTAAACATAAGAACTACTTGAGTTGCTTTCAGCATGGATAAGATCCTAGGGTTGAGTTATTGCTTACTTAGCTCTGGCTAATGCATCGACAACTATTGTTTTGACAGATACAATGGGAGGAGAAGGAGCTAATCCACTAAGAAGTTTCTCATCACCAGCGAAGCTTTTACTCTAACCAGAAGATCCAGAATTTAAAGTATAAGTGTTTTCACAAGGTGAAATAGAGGTAATGCACCTTAAGGGTGTAATACCTTCATCTACTTGACTAGGCAAAATCTCTTGTCCTATGATCAAATGTTGGCATCAAATGTTGGCCAACAAGGATCTATCCAAAACCTAAGGCAAGGTCGAAGTAATCTCTAAAGTCTTAATTAGTCTTTAAATTAAAGAAATACAAAAAAATTACACATACGAAAACCTTTTTACACCCCACTACGCAGTTTTCTTATCATGAACATCATGAGTTTAAAGGTTAAGAGAAGACTAAGGAACCAACCACCTATCCTACGAAGTGATTGGAAGTACACTGAGAGGATATACCAGAGGCCTTTGAAAACTGTGAAAGGTTCATCAAAATAAATAAGTTGTAAGTCAACTTAAAGGGAATCGAGACATCTTAACCTCCTCGAGTTGCCCATTCCATTGGAAAACGCAGAGGGTTTGCAGGTAGGGGTTTGGACTCCAGAGGATCAATCCTTCTATTGCGCGAGAGAGAGGGTTTTAAACCAGTGGTGGAATTCGAGGCACTGAGTTATGGTTGAAAATGTACTTACTCAGTTTAAGCACTGGCCTTAGACTTCTTCATGGTCCGACAGAACTCTGATCACTTACATAAGACTTAGACAGCTCTCGGCTTTCTCCTTGGTTCGGGGTAGGTTTTACAAATGGCCCAGTCATTTCTTACCCAGTAAAAAATTCTCTTTAGAATTTATTGTAATCTAGCAGTTTTAACCCAATCTATGTTATTGCAGGTACTCAAACACTCGCCAACCGCCTAAGCAAATCTCAGACTACTCTCCAGTAAGCAATGCACTGATTCGAATCCTATCCATTGCTGAAAGGAACTTGGGGAAGTTATTTCTGTTGAGGTCTGCGAGGGACTCATATTCCTCTCTATCTCCTCATTTATTTACTGAACCCAATCTTATACTAGGATTCAAAGTACTGGTGTTTAGAAAGAAAAATTTCTGTGAAGTAGAAAGAACGACTCTGATCTGTAACTTTAAGATTTTCACATGTAATATTTGATCTTGCTTCGATTGCGGATTAGCTGGACATTTCCAGGAATTACAAATGTTTTACTTGTATAAAGGCGAATGCTTGGGGCTTTTGCCCACCCATTTACATTTCAATATATAAGTATTTTTGTATTCTGTTAACAATTTTATACTTTTCTTACTGTCACATGCGCCCAGGCTATTGACAAATATTTAAGTGGTAAAACGTACCAAAAGAAATTTACAGAATTTAAAAGGAACTAAAGTTTTCCTTGTCTATCATTACGTAACTACTAGGATAGTCCTGAGATCTCCCTACAGTCGTAAAATAACATATATTTTTAAGTAATTTCTTTAAGAGTCACCCCACCCGAAATGAAAGAGCTAGACCTTCAGTTTTTCTTCGAATAAAAACTGCGTAGAGTTCGTAAATATTCTTGGAAGAACCTCGGTATGAGAATTCTTGAATTCTTAAGCTTTAACCAAACAAAACTGGTGGGGCGCCTGCGAATTGTAATCCGAAAGGGGAATATGATTCAGAAATTACTACACACTTCAGTTTCGAGGGTTTGGTGTTCAGATTCACACCAATGAACTTTTGGTGTTAAAGATCCCTTTGGGATTGGAACCCTGGACGTATCCTTCTTTCGAATTAAAATTCGCTGGACCCAACCATTCCAAAAAATACGTTATCCAGGACTTGACTCAAGATTATCCTGGATATACCCAGGTCTTCCATGGCCCTTGTAGAGGGTTAAGAAATTATCTCGGTCTTAATAAGTCTTCATATCCTATTTATGAACTTTATTTAGCCCCTACCTATCGTGGGTTTAGTTATGAACTTTATTTAGCCCCAGAAGTAGACTTAAAAGATTAAGGTATTACTGTTTCAGCTCTAACCATGATGGAAAACTATGTTCTGTTAAGGCTATTCCTTTTCGACCTCATGCGAGAACATATCACCATGAAAGAAAATCCCAAGCTTTAAGACAGAAAGAGATGGATTTCATCTACTGAAGCGAACTTCTACCTACTAACTGGCGCAACAACTTCATAAAAACCACGTTACCTTGCTAAGATTTTATTAAACGGGACTACAGGAAGAGCATCTCTAAGTCGATCTGTAATTTACAGTCCTCTGACAAGATACACAGGACACTACTCAAGGCGAAAGGAACGAGATGTCTTCCATCCGAACTATTAAATAAAATAACAATAAGCTGTAATTCTACCCTAACTCTATATTTCCTTCTAGACTTATGCGTGCAAATATAGGGTATTATTATTAACATTATTCTATTGCTCTCTTTAAAATTTCAAGAATATTATTCATAAAAATGTATCTGCATATTGAATTTATGAATACCTGCTAGGTATTTTTACTGCTAACATAACACATTATCTGCATATACAAAAAGGACTTCGATATTAACCCGGAAAAATATACTTTAAGGTGAACATCACATTGATCAATTTTCACTGATAATTTTGTTCAATATGGAAAAATAAGAAAGAATCAAAGTTCTTAAAGGAAAGATATTCATAAGCCACCCTAAATAAAAACTATAATTAAAAACTATAATTAAAAACTATAATTAAAAACCTGAATCCTGTAGCCCGAATAAAGTAGGAACAGCCACGTTCCACCCAACCGTAGATTAGGCACAACCGAATCTCTGTCCTCAATCACCCCTGCGTTAGATCATGCATTCAAAAGCAAGGACAGTCAACCTCTGTTCTAGATCTTCGTCACACTTTCAGAAAACAGTTTGCCTAACACAAAGTGCTCACACAGCAAAAGTTTCTCTCCCGCATACTAAGCAGCGTCCTACCTCCCACGTATGCTTCCTTTATAGTTTTGTTTTTTCCTAGGTCTTACCATTAGCAGCCAATTCCTCATGGAATTTTCGCAGCTAACTAAATCCCTGATTTTCAGGGTGTGTCTAGTCACTAGTGTCATAATTACACTTCTGACACTTGTTCCAATCTCCCTGAGGTTAACTCTAACTTGTCCTTTACTTTTCCATGCATGATCTCCTCATTTAACCTGGATGTTACTCTCCATTCCTTTATTTAAGAAAATAATAAAATAATAATGTTTATTACAGTAGTCCTTCTTGGACTTATTGGGTAGATTTCTCATCTAGCCCCTTTATTGAAAACTCCTTTTCAACAATAATTGAAAATAATAAAAATTAACATAATGTTTTATTTATTGGGGGAATATCACATAAACAAGCTCTTTTTCGTTGCTTCGTTATGGTTAAACTCTCTATTTAGGGTTCTTGCCTCACTTGTCCTTTTGTTGGTGGTTAGAGTGTAGGTATTTTCTATTTGATGTTGGCTTTTCCTTTGCATCCCATCATTCCTACATTTGTTGGGAAACTATCCATTTAATGCTTTGTCTCTATTTTTCACCTGCGTTGGTTCGTTGGTTGAGCTTACCCTCTCTCTTTACAAACTGATTGTGAAGTTTGGTTGGATCCAACCTCATTTCTCACCATTTGAGACTCATCTATTGCACATGAGGCTAACTAGAGCCTTGGAAGTGAACTGGTTGATGCATTACCTGACATTGACCTGACCTGACCTGAACTGAACTGAACAAAGCTGAGCTGGACTGAAGGAGGGCACCATTTAGGCCATGCATGTCAGTGAGGGCACCATTTAGGCCATACATGTCAGTATTAGGGCCTTGGGAGATAAGGGTTCAACTCTATGGTGCTTAGGATGGACCAAAGGGGCTAGGTAGAGGGTTATTTTCTCTAACAAATTCCCTCTTTAGTAGGGCACCAACAATGAGTACTTTTTAATGTTGGATTGGCATTTTATAATAGTCATACTAATAACATATTTCTCAACTTGTTAAATATTTTGTTTAATTAAAATGCATATGATGGCTAAAAATTTACATTGCACTTTATTTATTCTATGAAAGCTTAATACACACTTCCAACTCTTTCTCTCTCACCTAGTCCAATATGTTCGTGCTAGGTGAAAAATGATCTTGGACTTCATAGGAATTACATTTGTCCATAATTCGATGACAGACACCAATGTGGAATGCGACAGATTTTGAAAAGATTCACATTGGCTGGAAGACATGTAACCAATGTTTGTACAGTGCAATGATTCTGCAGTAAAACTTCAACATCAAGATAATTACATAGCTGAAACATGAAAATGGAGTTTATTCTAATCCATCAGATGTTATGTAGAGATGGAAATCCCAGTAGTGAACAACCAATGTCAACACAACAATTATCCCAGCAATGACCACAAATTAAGTTTGAATTTGAGATGACCCTTCTCCAGGTAATATTCTTGTAGGTAGTGCATTTAAAATCCAAAGGCAACTGAGTTTTTATTTTCTGAAGTGTAGCAGTTGTGTGAACAATTCCAACTTATATGACTGGCCCTTTGGATGATATTGTGCTTTGTGACACCTCTTTTTTGACACTTAATAAAATCCTTGCCACATAATTAACATCTGCTGCGAAAATTGAAAACTATTACTACTTGACCACACAATTATCTGCAAGTAAAAAACTCAGTTACTGTGCGCCATAACATAGTTTGTCCCAATCCCCTAAGGTGGATTTTACTATGCAACAATAAATTGTAAACAACATTTCTAATTTCTTGGGAAAAGAGCAATATTGGATCAGAGTTTTGAGAAAAGAAACAATCGACAACGTCTCAGAATTTTAAGATGCGAAAGAATTTTTGGGGCCAAGAACATTCTAAAAAGGACCCCCAAACAACCAAAGATATGCTCATTTTATATGAACTGGCCAATGGTTACTTTATAGAAGCCAAGCTTTCAGGCTGCTTCAAAGACAGGAAAACAATGCCTAGAGTGAAAGCTATAGCCATAAATCGTAAGACTTGTATCATTTCAAGGACTCTCTATCCTCAATTGAGGTTGTATAATATAGCAAACTCTTGGAAAATCCCATTATAGAGTCTCCTTCAGACATGTAATGTGTGATTAAATAAATTTGATGCAAGAGTGAAAACCTGTGCCAAGTCAAAACTTAATACACATGAGCAGTATGTTTTTGATGTTCACTCCACTAAAGATGAAAAAGACCTCCTAATGAAAATACTTAATGCAGCCAGTACTGTGAGGATTTTCTAATTTTATGATTGAGATTTGATTACAGTGATTAGAATGGAAGGGTCAGAGGTACAAAAGCTTTAAATAAATATATGTGTCTCAAACCATTTTCTTTGTATATCAGAGGAGAAAAATGGAATTGTGAAGGATTGCTAGATACCTTCTCAACATAAACTGCTCAAGAGTCACTAGATGGATGCTTGCACTTCTAATTATTTTATAATCAAATGCTAATATGATCTCACATTGTTTCCTACAAATGGATGCATTAACAATACAAGGGAACTCAAGAGGTAGTATTTTGACAGCAGAAATGGTCAGTGAAGATTTTTTGGCCAGACAGTTGGGAGATCCGATCACTTTAGCTGAGGAATATGTTGTAATTGCAAAGGAAAAGAACAATTTACAACTTGCATGGGAGTTAAGTTCCCAGATCGGAAGTTGTCTAGTATTGTCATCACTAGAGGACATCCAATCAAAAAAGAGGAAGCAGAGCCTATTATTAGAGAGTTGTCATCACTAATATTAAATATATCATGCCAAAGAGCTCTGCAACAGAATATTGATGAATACAACAGAAGATTGGAATTGATGGCTGGCCTTAAAATCCATATGCAACAGGGATCAAACCAAGCCCATCAAAAGGGGGACAGCACATATTGGGAAGAGAGACATAAATACTTTATCTCATGTGCTGAGTTGAACCATTTCTGCCGACTCTGGAGTAATAACTACATAGATTTTAGCCACAGTGGAGTTAAACAGCTCACATGCAATGGGAAGCAGGGTCATATTGCTAGCTGAAGCAGAAGGACGGCTCCATGGAATGCCCACTGCAAAAGAGTAAATTTTCCAACAGACGCATACTTCCTTTTGAATTCTCTCTGTCAGCAAGCAACATCTAGAATAACGTAAAGACCAGCTCTAGTTACCTGTGTTATTGTTTTTAGAGTTATTTTGGAAATAAGGAGATCATCAATAGCATTTTCATCTTACAGTCTGGCATGTAATGTTGATAATAGTAGAACTACAAGAAAAAATATGCTAAAACTGAATTGCTCAGGTGCAATGTCAGAAGATATCAAAAACTGAGTTTTTTTTAAAATGAAGACATAGACGACATTAAAAGCCTTGCTTCCTCTGTGCAATCTAAAGTTGAATCCTAGAACTAAACATAATGGTGGGGATGTTCATTCTGGATGCATTTCAATATTCCCCTTCAGTGGTTCATTTGATGTTTTTGCACATAGTGCATATCTGATACACCAATGAATGCATTGCTACCACAATACAACATTTTCTTTTTGGTAAATTTTAATGATAGTATAGCAGATCTAAACATTATTTTCCAGCTCTTTCAAAATCTGATATTTGCTTGGATGGTTGATTTGTTCTACAGAGTTCATAATATTCATAAAGGAGGCCATGAGGATCTGGAAGTTGCAAGAAAGGAGAGGTCATACTTTTAGCATGATGGTATGTTCTTGCTGCTTGAATGATTGTGAAATTAGAAATAGCATGATACAAGTCTACCATACCATGAAGCCGCAAAAGTAGTACTTAAATCATTTTAGAGCCACATCTGAGATGCTCATTAGGTTTGTTGATTCGACACCTTAAAGAATGGTAGATTACACTCAGCTAACTTAGGAAAGAAGTATGGGATTATTATGGCAGTCTTGTGCCAAATAAATTGCAAATTAAATATTGAGGGTTAAATATGGTAGTCTGCTAGGATGGACCAAAGGGGCTAGGTAGAGGGTTATTTGCTCTAACAAATTCCCTCTTTAGTAGGGCACCAACAATGAGTACTTTTTAATGTTGGATTGGCATTTTATAATAGTCATACTAATAACATATTTCTCAACTTGTTAAATATTTTGTTTAATTAAAATGCATATGATGGCTAAAAATTTACATTGCACTTTATTTATTCTATGAAAGCTTAATACACACTTCCAACTCTTTCTCTCTCACCTAGTCCAATATGTTCGTGCTAGGTGAAAAATGATCTTGGACTTCATAGGAATTACATTTGTCCATAATTCGATGACAGACACTAATGTGGAATGCGACAGATTTTGAAAAGATTCACATTGGCTGGAATACATGTAACCAATGTCTGTACAGTGCAATGATTCTGCAGTAAAACTTCAACATCAAGATAATTACATAGCTGAAACATGAAAATGGAGTTTATTCTAATCCATCAGATGTTATGTAGAGATGGAAATCCCAGTAGTGAACAACCAATGTCAACACAACAATTATCCCAGCAATGACCACAAATTAAGTTTGAATTTGAGATGACCCTTCTCCAGGTAATATTCTTGTAGGTAGTGCATTTAAAATCCAAAGGCAACTGAGTTTTTATTTTCTGAAGTGTAGCAGTTGTGTGAACAATTCCAACTTATATGACTGGCCCTTTGGATGATATTGTGCTTTGTGACACCTCTTTTTTGACACTTAATAAAATCCTTGCCACATAATTAACATCTGCTGCGAAAATTGAAAACTATTACTACTTGACCACACAATTATCTGCAAGTAAAAAACTCAGTTACTGTGCGCCATAACATAGTTTGTCCCAATCCCCTAAGGTGGATTTTACTATGCAACAATAAATTGTAAACAACATTTCTAATTTCTTGGGAAAAGAGCAATATTGGATCAGAGTTTTGAGAAAAGAAACAATCGACAACGTCTCAGAATTTTAAGATGCGAAAGAATTTTTGGGGCCAAGAACATTCTAAAAAGGACCCCCAAACAACCAAAGATATGCTCATTTTATATGAACTGGCCAATGGCTACTTTATAGAAGCCAAGCTTTCAGGCTGCTTCAAAGACAGGAAAACAATGCCTAGAGTGAAAGCTATAGCCATAAATCGTAAGACTTGTATCATTTCAAGGACTCTCTATCCTCAATTGAGGTTGTATAATATAGCAAACTCTTGGAAAATCCCATTATAGAGTCTCCTTCAGACATGTAATGTGTGATTAAATAAATTTGATGCAAGAGTGAAAACCTGTGCCAAGTCAAAACTTAATACACATGAGCAGTATGTTTTTGATGTTCACTCCACTAAAGATGAAAAAGACCTCCTAATGAAAATACTTAATGCAGCCAGTACTGTGAGGATTTTCTAATTTTATGATTGAGATTTGATTACAGTGATTAGAATGGAAGGGTCAGAGGTACAAAAGCTTTAAATAAATATATGTGTCTCAAACCATTTTCTTTGTATATCAGAGGAGAAAAATGGAATTGTGAAGGATTGCTAGATACCTTCTCAACATAAACTGCTCAAGAGTCACTAGATGGATGCTTGCACTTCTAATTATTTTATAATCAAATGCTAATATGATCTCACATTGTTTCCTACAAATGGATGCATTAACAATACAAGGGAACTCAAGAGGTAGTATTTTGACAGCAGAAATGGTCAGTGAAGATTTTTTGGCCAGACAGTTGGGAGATCCGATCACTTTAGCTGAGGAATATGTTGTAATTGCAAAGGAAAAGAACAATTTACAACTTGCATGGGAGTTAAGTTCCCAGATCGGAAGTTGTCTAGTATTGTCATCACTAGAGGACATCCAATCAAAAAAGAGGAAGCAGAGCCTATTATTAGAGAGTTGTCATCACTAATATTAAATATATCATGCCAAAGAGCTCTGCAACAGAATATTGATGAATACAACAGAAGATTGGAATTGATGGCTGGCCTTAAAATCCATATGCAACAGGGATCAAACCAAGCCCATCAAAAGGGGGACAGCACATATTGGGAAGAGAGACATAAATAGTTTATCTCATGTGCTGAGTTGAACCATTTCTGCCGACTCTGGAGTAATAACTACATAGATTTTAGCCACAGTGGAGTTAAACAGCTCACATGCAATGGGAAGCAGGGTCATATTGCTAGCTGAAGCAGAAGGACGGCTCCATGGAATGCCCACTGCAAAAGAGTAAATTTTCCAACAGACGCATACTTCCTTTTGAATTCTCTCTGTCAGCAAGCAACATCTAGAATAACGTAAAGACCAGCTCTAGTTACTTGTGTTATTCTTTTTAGAGTTATTTTGGAAATAAGGAGATTATCAATAGCATTTTCATCTTACAATCTGGCATGTAATGTTGATAATAGTAGAACTACAAGAAAAAATATGCTAAAACTGAATTGCTCAGGTGCAATGTCAGAAGATATCAAAAACTGAGTTTTTTTTAAAATGAAGACATAGACGACATTAAAAGCCTTGCTTCCTCTGTGCAATCTAAAGTTGAATCCTAGAACTAAACATAATGGTGGGGATGTTCATTCTGGATGCATTTCAATATTCCCCTTCAGTGGTTCATTTGATGTTTTTGCATATAGTGCATATCTGATACACCAATGAATGCATTGCTACCACAATACAACATTTTCTTTTTGGCAAATTTTAATGATAGTATAGCAGATCTAAACATTATTTTCCAGCTCTTTCAAAATCTGATATTTGCTTGGATGGTTGATTTGTTCTACAGAGTTCATAATATTCATAAAGGAGGCCATGAGGATCTGGAAGTTGCAAGAAAGGAGAGGTCATACTTTTAGCATGATGGTATGTTCTTGCTGCTTGAATGATTGTGAAATTAGAAATAGCATGATACAAGTCTACCATACCATGAAGCCGCAAAAGTAGTACTTAAATCATTTTAGAGCCACATCTGAGATGCTCATTAGGTTTGTTGATTCGACACCTTAAAGAATGGTAGATTACACTCAGCTAACTTAGGAAAGAAGTATGGGATTATTATGGCAGTCTTGTGCCAAATAAATTGCAAATTAAATATTGAGGGTTAAATATGGTAGTCTGCTAGGATGGACCAAAGGGGCTAGGTAGAGGGTTATTTGCTCTAACAAATTCCCTCTTTAGTAGGGCACCAACAATGAGTACTTTTTAATGTTGGATTGGCATTTTATAATAGTCATACTAATAACATAGTTGTCAACTTGTTAAATATTTTGTTCAAGGAAAATGCATATGATGGCTAAAAATTTACATTGCACTTTATTTATTCTATGAAGCTTAATACACGCTTCCAACTCTTTCTCTCTCACCCAGTCCAATATGTTGGTGCTAGGTGAAAAATGATCTTGGACTTCATAGGAATTACATTTTTCGATAATTCTATGACAGACACTAATGTGGAATATGACAGATTTTGAAAAGATTCACATTGGCTGGAATACATGTAACTAATGTATGCATAGTTCAATGACTTTGCAGTAAAACTTCAACATCAAGATAATTACATAGCTGAAACATGAAAATGGAGTTTATTCTAATCCATCAGATATTAGGTAGATATTGCAATCCCAGTAGTGAACAACCAATATCTCCACAACAATTATCCCAGCAGTGACCACAAATTAAGCTTGACTTTGAGATGACCCTTCTCCAGGTAATATTCTTGCAGGTAGTGCATTTAGAAGCCAAAGGCAGATGAGTCTCTATTTTCTGAAGTGTAGCAGTAGTGTGAACAATGCCAAATAATATGACTGGCCCTTTGGATGAACAATATTGTGCTTTGTGACACCTATTTTTTGACACTTAATAAAATCCTTGCCCCATAATTAACGTCTGCTGCAAAAATTGAAAATTGTTACTACTTGACCACACAATTATTTGCAAGTAAAAAACTCAGTTACTGTGAGCCATAACACAGTTTGTCCCAATCCCCTTAGTTGGATTTTACTATTCAACAATAAATTGTAAACAACATTCCTAATTTTCTTGGGAAAAGAGCAATATTGGATTAGAGTTTTGAGAAAAGAAACAATCGACAGCGTCTCAGAATTTTAAGATGCAAAGGAAGTTTTGGGGCCAAGAACATTCTAAAAAGGACCCCTAAACAACCAAAGATATGCTCATTTGATATGAACTGGCCAATGGCTACTTTATAGAAGCCAAGCTTTCAGGCTGCTTCAGAGACGGGAAAACAATGCCTAGAGTGAAGCTATAGCCATAAATCCTAAGACTTGTATCATTTCAAGGACTCTCTATCCTCAATTGAGGTTGTATAATATAGCAAACTCTTGGAAAATCCCATTATAGAGTCTCCTTCAGACATGTAATGTGTGATTAAATAAATTTGATGCAAGGTAGAATAATTACAACCCCCTTGCTCTGCAGTTGATCAAGGTAGAATAATTTTTTTTTATTCATCTACACTTATTCTTGGTATCTTAGTTGGGACATCTTTTAGATCTCTTTTCCATTCCAGAAATTACTCCAGATTAAATTGTACAACGTGTGACAGCAGCTCTTGATCTTTAGTCTATTCTACAACTGTGGTGATCCTTATGACAACGTCACCAAACACTTCTATTTGTTTCTGCAAATGATGTTCAGCTTCAAATATCTTATTTTGTAAGTTCAAGGCATGAGCTTTGAAGTCTTTCATCCCAAGCTTGTTGGCTTTCAATTTTGCATTTTCCTACTATAGGGATCTTGTGAATTTTCATGAGTCAAGATAAAACCCCAAAGGGCCTTGTGAAGTCTCTTTGAAGATGATAGAATTCTGTAATAAAGTCCTTGTTTAATTCTTTAATAGAAAAAGGATTTGTTAAAGATGGGTTGAGATAAATACCTATAATATCTGGAGGTAGGTTTACAAATCAAGCCTTGATTAAAGTCTTGATGTTGGAAGACTTAAGTTATGGATGGATCCCACTCCAAACCAACACATCCATCACATCCAACTCAATCAATGACCATGGTCTGCCTCTACTTAATGAAACTGCCAGCTAGAAAGTTGAAACGGCTAAAAATGGAAGAAAATAGCTTTGGGTAGTTGAAGTGATGCAGCAGATTCATGGAAGGAAAACAATGAGGTTCTTGGAATTTGAGGGAACCTGAGGGAAGAGGAGGAAATTGGTATTCCTATTGTGGGAACAGGGTGGCATAAAATATAAAGGCTGAAAAGATTCAACTTTGCTTTTTAGTATTTCCCATTTTGGCATTCCTGAAATATACTTGCCTTGTGTATTTTCCAAGTTGATTGTTGGTTGTGCTCACTTGCACTTGCTTCAATTGACATGTACATTATCTATTTCCAAAAAACATGAGGAGATAGTACAAATAATCAAGTAAGTGATGATTCCACTACTGTTGATAGAAGTGCAATAAGCAATGAGAATAGGGAAATAGAGGAACATGTTGCATTCCATTTAGAGTCATCGCACAATGATGGAAGATTGCAAGATATAGAACAAAAAATACAAAGTGGGCTAGGTAGTTCAAGAGAAGATGTTGCAGATGATAGCTTGATTATGTTTGAGGAAAATATTGAATGGAGGGTGGTTTCTCATATCAGTAGAAAATGAAAGCATTGAACTGAGTTGTTGCATGCTTATATGTCTTCTCCAACAACTGCCAAATATCCAACGAAATTCATTCATGCTTATGATCAAAACTCAGGTGAAGTGTCATTTTTTTTCTCTATGGTTGCAAGATAATTGTTGTTCGTTCCACATGGCCTTCTTCAAAAGGTATGAAATTGAATCCTGATGGTGTATTGTTCAGCAATGTGCTTGGTGATCCTTCTACAATTCCTTATGTTGTAGAAAGTGTTAAACAAGTGGTTGGAAAATTTTCATGGGGCATCAACTACTTGGCCAAGCATTGGGTGGAATAGCAGGATTACATGTCTTCTCCAACAACTGCCAAATCTCCAGCTAAAGTCATTGGTCCTCATGATCAAAATTCAGGTGAAGATTCATTTTCTTTTTCTCTATGGTTGCAAGATAATTGTTGTTCCTTCCACATGGCCTTCTTCAAAAGGTATGAAACTGAATCTCGATGGTGTATTGTTCAGCAATGGGACATGTGATTCTTCTACAGTTCGTTATGTTGCAGAAAGTGTTAAATAGGTGGTTCGAAAATTTTCATGGGGCATGAGTTACTTGGCCAAGCATTGGGTGGAATAGCAAGATTACATGTCTTCTCCAATAGCTGCCAAATCTCCATCTAATTAATTCATTGGTGCTCATGATCAAAATTCAGGTGAAGTGTCATTTTCTTTTTCTCAATGGTTGCAAGATAATTGTTGTTCCTTCCACATGGCCTTCTTCAAAATGTATGAAACTGAATCCTGATGGTGTATTGTTCAACAATGGTCCAGGTGATCCTTCTACAGTTCCTTATGCTATAGAAATAGTTAAACATGTGGTTGGAAAATTTTCATGGGGCATCTACTACTTGGCCAAGCATTGGGTGGAAAAACATTTAAAATGAAATTTGGCCATCATGGAGGAAATCATCAAGTGCACAATCTTTGAAGTGACCATGTTGATTAGATAAGTGCTCACGTAATTTTCACACTTGAAATAACAACTTGAATATGGAAAAATTGTCTGCTAAGATCTGGATTTTTTATTGTTTTAAGACTTTGATCCATCATGTGTGAACTTTATTTCATTAAAACAAACTTCTATAGCAGTTAATAATGATTCTCCTCTAGGTATAGCGGAATCACAACTATGCAGTCGATCCTGCCACACTTTTAGAAGGTGTAGAGGTGACTCACATTAACTTCAATGATGTAACTTGCACTCATCTCGCCTTCCTTGCAATGAAAGTAATGCCTCTACAGAATCATCCAGAAGAATCCCTTAGCATTTGAGGACCTAACTTCTTTGAATAATTTAATAGATGGAAGGATTGGCTCAGTTAATGAAATATTGCAAATTTGCACCTATGCCTTAAAGCAGAACCATAACAACAATTTTGACTTGGCATTGCAATACTACTCATCCTTTTTTGAAGTTTAGGACGAGAGATATGCATTAACTATAGGGATAAGGATGGCTCAAGGCCAATGTTAAATATATAGGAAGATCCAAGATCAATTAGAATTGATAAATAGAATAAGTCAACTTGATAAGAACAGTCATGGTCAATTGGCCATAGTTAAATAGTGTTAAACAAGATTTGGCCTATGAGTAGTAATCTTTCATGTGGAAAATTTATGGTACAAGATTTCCATTTTGCTGAATAAGTATGATTCAATTGATTATGGTACAAATTTTTGGAATATATTTTTTACAGCAATAAAACCATTGGTTGATAAATTTAGGCAAGAAAATGGGAGCAATGAAACACCTAGCTCTTTGTTTACTTGTTTCCTAGAAATGAGAAAAAGCTTAAAGATTGCTTCATTTCTTCAGAGAGAGAAATCGCTTGTTCCCAATATTCTGTCAATCCTATATGTTAAAGGTGTGTCAGAAGTCATGGTTTCATCTATTCTGAATTTCGTTGAGAATTTTCTGAATTTGGAGGATGCAAATGATGAAGATCAAGAAAATATTTTGCTGCAACAAATTCTTTTACCACATCTTGATACACTCTTCACAAGTATGCAGAATTTGGTTCAACTTCGTTAAGAGAATAATAGGTAATAACTTAATAAGTCTGGATTGTGTTTGGTTTATAATTGTTTCTGTTGTTTTCTATCTTGTCAGAATGAATATAGATGGTCAGTTTTTTCCCTTCTGATTTTTTATTATCAAGAAAAACATCTCAGGACCTGGGAAGTGTGAGCTAAGAATTTTTAAATTGTTGGGAAAATATGCAAAATGTTCATAAGTAGTGAATCAATTTGTTGATTGTTTGTTACCATTCCTTGATGTCAAAAAATTCAGAAAGAACAGTGAGTACATTGCATGAGAAAAAATAAAATACAAGGATTACAACTGAATTTCAGATTTGATTTTATGAATTTGTTGAAACCAACATAATTTCCATTTAATAACATATTGTAATCCATGTGATTTGCAGATGATTCCTTGGAAATACCCTATGTCCTGAAAGAGGTTTTGCTAGCTTTGGGTGACAAAAGTGTTATTAAAATGCCAACTTTGTTCAGTTCGTTGCTAACTTCATCAACATTGGATATTCGCGTGGCTATTTGTGATATCCTGAAAGGGCTTTCGAAAGTTGACCCTGCCTTAGTCTAGTTGACCCCTCCTTAGTCTTACCTGTAAGATGGCGCTTCTTGTTTAGTTTTGTTGAACCAAAGTTTGATATTATTTAATGCCCATGATATTAGCCTACAATGATTCCATTTTGTTATTCATTGGTTGTAACGTCAAATTTTGTTATTAATTGCTAACATGATTTCTTGTAGGCAAAAATGGTAGGTGATTTAAATGCAATATCCTCATCTACAGTTGGAGAATATGATTATGATAAAAGGATTGTTGCTTATGAGAAAATATCATCTCAATTATTCTCCCATATAGGAGAGCAACATACCTTGCTTATTCTCACATTGTGTGTATGATATGTAATCAGAAGGCCTCTCACTCAGGCATAGTGCCTCCAGTTGTCTGCTTTCTTTTATTCAATTTTGTGCCTCTGTATTAGAAAGTGAAGAGGTATTGCATCGGAAAGAGATTCAAGATGACCTGAAAAGTGAAAAGAAACCTAATCATCTAAACATGGTGGAGAAAGAACCGCTTGATTCTTGCATCAATGATGGCTGTGGAAATTGGTTTAAAGTATCTGTTAAGCATGCTAGTTATAATTTTCTTCTCGCACATGTGAAGAATGGTATAACAAGCTCGTAGACCTTCGCCCAAAGGGTATTTTTTGTTGATTTATTTTAAATTTGTACACTATCCTCTTTAAGTTTTAGAGGTAAGCATTGCATTCTAACATTGTCAAATGTATCTATAGGAATGGGTGGCTTTACTATGTTCAATAGTAGTTAGCCTTTCTGTTATTGCAACTTTGAATGAATGGAAGCCTCTTTCCAGCACAGATGTAGAAGTGGACTTCTTCAACAATATTTTTCACATTCAGGTTTCCTGTTCTTTCCTTTTATTTCCCATTCTTCCCAAAAAAATTCTTTGTGTGGAAAGCAGTCTGACAGTGGTTTGTTTACTTATGCAGAGGCATAGGAGATCAAGAGCAATGGCACGGTTTAGAAATAATGTGGATGCTAGAAATCTATCGGAGGAAAAATAATGTTTGAGTCCGAGATAACTCTGTGAACATGTTTTTCATTATTTGAGTCTGAGATAACTGTGTACATGTTTTTTATCTGTGGGTGACATTGGTGTGGTAAGTTGTTCATCTTTTCTAATCCTCTTCTGACCACACCTCTCTGCAATATACCCACATTGCTAGTGAATATGGAATATTATGCAGTGAACTCTCATGCAAATATTTGTGCCACTCTTCTTTAGTTTGTTGTTCAAGGCCAAAGGTGACAAGGAGGGGAATGTTGTGAATTCTTGCTTAGAAAACCTTTCTTGTATTGCTGGTCACATAAGATGGGATTCTTACTTCAGTTTATTGATGATAGCATTTCAACTGATGGCTTCCAAGGAAGAGAATAGCAATATACTTGTACGACTGATTTGTTAAATATTAGATAAGTTTCATTTTATTGATGGAATGGTCTCAACTGTAGGACCATAAAAACATGATCATCAATCTAAGATTGGTGAAAAAGCAATGGATAAAGTCGGATATGGAATTAAGGAGGGATGGTGATAACAAAAATATTATCTACCCTGAAATGCAAGAGTGTCTAAAAAAGTGTGTGCTACCTGAGATAAATAAGATGATGATATCTCATGCGAATGTGGTTAATATTTCAGTTAGTCACGCTGCATTGAAGTTATTGAAGCTTATGCCTTTAGAAACAATGGAATCAGAGCTTCCTTGCATCATACAACGTATTGCTAATCTGTTGAAAAGTCAGCCTCATTCTTAATAATTGCAAGGTGCATGATCCGTAAGGAATTCTATTTAAGGGTGCTAACTCAATGGTAGAGCACCTGCCTTATAGGCAGGAGGTTGGTGGTTCGATTCCACCGTGCCCTATTTATATTCTAAAACCACTAAAAAGAGATAAATGACTAAAAAAATGACCAAAATTTGCATATAAACGACCATCAATACAACATGAGAGATAAGTGACCAAAAAATGACCAAAATATGCATATAAATGACTAGTTTTGAATTGGCGATCGCTGGTAGCAAATAAGCGGTCATTTATCACGTGACAAAAAATGTGGTCAATAATTGTGACAATTAATGACCAAATATATTACCAAATTAATGACCAAATATACGACCAAATATATGACCACAAGATAAGCTATAAATGACCAAGCTAAATATGACCACATTTTTTGTCGCGTGATATATGGCCACTAATTTGCTACCAGTGGTCACCAACTCAAAAGTGGTCACTTATATGCGGATTTTGGTCGTTTTTTTGGTCACTTATCTCTCATTTTGTACTAGTGATTTATGACAACTGGTTTATATTTACACAAATTTTTTTATGATAAGCTCATAAGGCTTCATCAACTAAAAAGGGGAAGACTCTTCTCCCTCTCCTAGTTCTTGATAAATTTTCATATCATTTTTCTTTGTATATATGTAAATATGTTTTTGCTTTGAATAAATATGAATCATCGTTGACAAGTCATTTGCAGTATGGTTACATGAACTTTACTTCTATAATCAACTCATAAATATCATTACTCGAAAAAGGGAAGTGCTCTAAAAACTCATTACATTTCTCGATTCCTTCCCTCCTGATTATTTGTTTTAAGAAATGTAAAATTCATATTGAAAAAAATTAAAATGTTCTTTGTATCATTCTTGCCACTTATCTGATGTGATTCTTACAACGCTTCTAATAAACCTTCCAAATATTTTATGTTAGTGATCCTATCTTTATAAATAGGTTGATAACCAAAAGTTTTTCTCTATTTGAAGCTCAGAGGCTCTTGGTACATTTTGATCTTGTTGTTAAGTTGGTAAATAGAACAATCTTTCCTGAATAGTAGCAGGGAGGAACCTTGGGGATGTTATTTTTGAGAAACACCATTGTAATCTTTTGGAGAAGGAAACTTGGACTAGAGAGATCTTCTTACTATTATCTTTTGGCTCCATCCACTACACACTAATGCAATCAACCATATGTATCTTTGATCCGACATACTTCTTATTCACTTGGTCTATATAAAAACAATTGTCCTCCAATCCATATATCTGTTAAGTTTAGCCTAATTTCACAAGCAAGATCACTAAAAGAAACACAATCACAAGATAGACAAAGATTTACCTTGGGAAACCCTCATGGGGTAGAAAACCCAACAAAGATTTCCTCAATATAGATAATCAACCAATACAAAGATGTAGTCCCCAAACAAGAGATCCTTCTCCTCCTATGCAGATCTCTCTCTCTCCTATCGCAATACACAAGTAGGTGAATGAGTGATAAATGAGGAACACACCTCCTCTATTTACACTCATATTCTCACTTACTTTTGACCTTGACTGGGGCGATCTCTCCTAAGAGAGTCTAATAACCCCTAAATAGCTAACTCAGGGCCGACCCCACATGGGAGATCTAATAACCCTAGTTACCACATTCTCTCGGAGGAATAAACATCTCCGGATATACAATAGGGTCTCCACGAAGGAATGAAACATCTATGGAATAATAAAGTACAAATATAATATTCTTAGAACTTACAATATCTCAACACTCCCTCTTAACAAGAAGGATATTATAACAACATCTGTAGGAGCAAGGAGTCATCAACTACATGATACATCTATAAATCATTGGAAGCTTTCTTTAACATCATCAGTAACTCAACCAGTTACTGGAACATCTTCAAATCTTCAGTACTGGAACACCTTCAGTATTGAGTCTTATTTTTCTGCAGCATCTGAACAGCTACAAAAATATCATCATATGGATCTTCTCGATCGACAACATCATCATCTGGATCATCTCGATCAACAATATCATCATCTGGATCCTCTCGATCAACAATATCATCATTTGTAACACACATGATCCTTCCTACCGTAATTACAAGATCATTGTCAATATCATCACAATAATTTAAGACTATCCTTCCTTTCGGAATTACTGGATTTACTGTCTAAGGATGATTACTCCCATCACAATCATTTAAGACTATCCTTCCTTTCGGAATTACTGGATTTACTATCTAAGGATTATTTAATCCTATCACAATCATTTAAGACTATCCTTCCTTTCGGAATTACTGGATTTACTGTCTAAGGATGATTAATCCTATCACAATCATTTAAGACTATCCTTCGTTTCGGAATGACTGGATTTACTGTCTAAGGATGATTAATCCTATCACAATCATTTAAGACTATCCTTCCTTTCAGAATTACTGGATTTACTGTCTAAGGATGATTAATCCTATCACATACATTTTGAACCAAAGGTTCAGGGACGATGCAGTCCTATCACCTACATTTTGAACCAAACATTCAGGGACGATGCAGTCCTATCACATACATTTTGAACCAAACGTTCAGGGACGACGCAGTCCTATCACGTACATTTTGAACCAAACGTTCAGGGACGATGCAGTCCAATCACGTACACTTAGACAAAGTATAAGGACCACACATCAACCTCATCGTCGGAATAGGTAACCTCATTATCGACCTTATTGTCGGAACAGGTAACCTCATCATCGATATAGGTATCCTCATCATTGATACAAGTATCCATATCAATATAGGTATCCTCATCATTGATACAAGTATCCATATCAATATAGGTATCCTCATCATGGACCTTACCATCGATATAGGAAATCTCATCATCGATACAAGTATCCACATCAATACCAGTATCCAAATATCATCATCATCGACCATATCACTCCCCCTTTCGGGGAGGGTCCTTCTGAATGACACCAAGCTTGTCTCAAAAATATTCAAACTTTACTCGAGACAGAGATTTGGTTAATAGATCAGCAACTTGTTCGTCAGTGCTCACATACTCGAGCTTGATAGCTCCTTTCTGCACCATATCCCGTATATAAAAATATCAGATCTCTATGTGCTTAGACTTATCATGGAACATTGGATTCTCTGTCATCTTGATAAAACTCTGATTGTCACACAAAATCACAGTGGGGTCCATCTCTAATTCAAATAATCCTGATAACAGCTTCCGAAGCCATATCGCTTCACAACTAGCAGAGCAAGCAACAATATATTCCGCTTTAGCTGTGTTGAGAGCCACACTAGACTGCTTCCTGCTAAACCATGAGATCATGGCAGATCCCAGACAATAACATCCTCCCAATGTGCTCTTCCTGTCTGATACACTTCCTGCCCAATCATCGTCTGTGTAGCCATACAATCTGAAGTCATGATATCCAAGATAACATAAATCAAATTCTATCGTACCCTTTAGGTACCTCATCACATGCTTTGCAACAATCAGGTGAACACGTCTAGGTTCTACTAGATACTGACTCAAGGTGTTCACAACAAAGCATATATCTGGCCTGGTATTCATCAGATACATTAGTGACCCAATAATCTATCTGTACAGAGTCACATCCACTAACTCTGATGAGTCATCAGCTAACAGCTTCAGGTTGGAATCCATGGGAGTGTCCATGGATTTGCATTCCAACATATCAAATCTTTTCAAGATTTCTACCGCATACTTTCCCTGGTTGAGAAAGATTCTTTCTAGGCCTTTCCATACTTCCAGACCTAGGAAGTCATGCATCAATCCAAGATCTTTCATTTCAAACTCCGTGGAGAGCTTCTTCTTGCACTCGATAATCTGTTTCTCATTTCTAGTCAGAAATAGATCATCTACATATAGCAACAATATGACAAGTTCATCATCCATAACTTTGAGATAAAGATTAGGATCAACTTTACTTTTGGTAAAGCCCAAGCTTGTCAAGAAACTGTCAATTCTTCCATACCAAGCTATGGGAGCTTGTTTCAATCCATACACAGCCTTCTTCAGTTTGCATACATGGGTTCTTCTATATTCAACCTCAAATCTTTGTGGTTGTTCTATGTACACTTCCTCCTCAATCACACCATTCTGAAAGATGTCTTCACATCCATCTGGTGTAATTCCCACTTCATCATGGATGCAAGTGCCATGATGGTTCTAATGGAAGTGTACCTTGCAACTTGTGCAAATGTCTCTTCATAGTCAATTCCCTCTTTCTGAGAGAATCCTCTGGCCATAAACCTTTCCTTATACTTTTCAATGCTACCATCCGCAACATGCTTTATCTTGTATATCCATTTGGAGGATACCACACTCTCGTCCTTTGGTTTGGGAACTATATCCCAAACATCATTCTTCATTATTGACTAGTATTCCTCTATCATTGCCTCCACCCACTCTTACTTATGAGATGCTTCTTCATAACTAGTGGGCTCTTGATCTACAAGATCACACATCAAAGCCATATAGCTAGATAATGTCTTTGGTTTCTTGCTCACTCTAGTGGAGCCTTCAGGAGTTCCATACTTTTCTGCTCCTTTTATAATGTCTCTTGCCCATGCTGGCTTTCTCTTTCTTGATATGCTTATGGCAAGGGGTTCTTGTGGTTCCATCATGTCATGGTCTTCAGGTGTTATATCTTCAGCTTCAGGAGTGGGTGTAGCTTCTGTAATTCTGGGAGGCGCATCTTCCTCATATACTTCTTCATACTGGCACTTCCTAGATATCTTGATAGCTACCTCTTCATCAAATGTCACATCCCTACTTATTTCCATATGATGGAATCCTGGGATGTATATTCTGAATGCTTTGGATGCTTCATATTATCCAACAAATATTCCCTTCTTCCCAGAATGATCCATCTTGGTTCTCTTTTATTTTGGAATGTGAATATATCCTGGGCATCCAAATATCTTGAGGTGACTTACCTCAGGCTTCTTCCCTGTGAACACTTCTTATGGGGTCTTGAATTCAAGAGCACTATGAGATAGTCTATTCTACACATAGACTGCTATCCTGGCTGCTTCAGCCCATAGATACATAGGTAGGTCTTGATCATGTATCATTGTTTTTACTGCTTCCATAATGGTTTTATTCTTTCTCTCCGCAACACCATTTTGTTGAGGATTATAGGGAGTGGTTAGCGCCCTCTTGATTCCAGCTTCTTTACAAAAGACTTCAAAATCCTTTGAAGTATAATCTCCAGCATTATATGTCCTGAGTATCTTAATCTTCTTTTCTGAATGATTTTCTATCAAGGCTTTGAATTCCTTGAACTTTCCAAAGACTTCATCTTTTCCCTTTAGGAAATATATCCAAGTCTTCCTTCAGTAGTCATCAATAAATGGAAGGTAATATTCATACCCACTCAGGGATGTGGATGGAATTGGTCCACATACATCTGAATGAATCAATTCCAAAGTACTCTTAGTCTTTGTTTCACTCTTTGGAAATGGGTTCTTTATATTCTTCCCTTTTGCACATCCTTTGCATGTGCCATTATGATCAATCTTCAAATCTGGTAGTCCTATAACTACCTTTCTCACATGAGGTAGTGTTTTGTAGTTAATGTGATAAAGCCTTATATGCCATATCTCACTAGGGCTAATTCCCTCATGAACAAGGGAAGTTTCTAGATAACCCTTGAGTTTGTATAGTCCTCCTTCCTCTTCACCAATAACAATTGCATCATCAATTGATTTCCCTTTTGACCACATGATTACTTGTCCATCTATGAATGCAACTCTATAACCTTTCTTATCTAATGTTGCGATAGAAAGTAAGTTCTTCTTTAAACCTGGTACATATAAGATTCCTTCATCTTTAATGGAGTTCCAGAATCAAGCTTGTAGCTTGCTTCACCAATTCCCTTGATGGGATATTGATAGTCATTTCCTAGAGATACCTTCTGTGGAGAGTTATTCTCTTCAAGTTTTGAAAGAGTCTTCTTTTGTCCTGTCATGTGCTTTGAAGCACCACTATCAATAATCCATGTGTCTTCTCTAGGTGTTACATACCCAGAGAGTGCAGAGAATAGAACATATTCTTCTGCATCTTCTTCGACTACTTTAGCTCTTTTCTTTTGAGGTATTTCCTCTTCCTCATCTTCACTATCATCTTCTGCTAGATTTGCTTGATGTCTTTTGCGGTGGAAACTCCTTTTCTTCTTTGAAGGAAAATCCCTGGCAATGTGTCTTATTTTCTGAAAAATGTAACATTGGAAAGAGGAGTAGTCTTTCCTTGAATGGTTTCCTTTTTCCTTATGGAACTTCCTGGGAGGTTGAGACTCCTTGTAACTTTCCTTCTTGAAGTTGGATTGGTTCCTTCTTCTTTTGGTATGGGTGGCTAATGCTTGATTATCTTCTTTGAGTAGGGCCTCTCTATTGGCTACTCTAGCCTCTTTTTGAATGCAATCCTCCCATACCACATCAAACTTCATACTTTCTTTCCTTGCACACATGGTTTGGATGAATGAATCCCAAGGTCTAGTGAGACCATTGAGAGCAGTCATGACTAGTTCATCTTCATCAAGGGTGTCTCCAATGGCTTCTAGTTGTTCCTTGAACTGGGAGACCCTTGTGAAATAATCTTGAATAGATTCCTCTCTATTCATTTTGGTATTCTTCAATTGAGTTCTCAAATTCATCTTCCTGTTGATGTTCCTCCCTTCATACATTCTTCCTAAGGAATCATACATTTCCTTTGGGGTCTTCTTGGATGCCACTTGGGGAATCAAGTGGTCCTTGATAGAATCAACAATGATTCTCTTTGCCCTAATCAAGTCCTTCTTATACTTCTCTTTGGATTCATCTTCCACAGGTTCTGCAACCTCATCTTCGATATATTGGACAAGATCATTCTCTTCAGGAATGAGACCAATCCTATATTTCCATGCCCGAAAATTCTCTATACCCTCTAGCTTGTCTTCAAGCTTAGTGTTTGGAGCCATCTTATCCAGGAGGTCATAGAAATTGAAGTTTCTCAAAAGATAGAAAAAACTTACCAAGAGATGTGCTTGATTGAATTGAGATGACTGGTGTACTCTGCTTCTGGAAACTTAAACTTTTCACCCTTCAAATCTGACCAGCAACTTTTGGATCTGCAACAGGTTTTCTGGTCCAAAAGTCAAACTAGGGTTTGACACAGCCCGGGGTTCTACCCACTCAAAAAGTTCGATCTAGGGCTCAGAATTTCAATTTTTAGGAGGAGCATCCAGCCATGGTCTCAGAATCCAAAAATTTCAACTTTTGCATAAACCCTAATGTTCACCAGAGGAGGAGAGAGAGGTATTTTCACCTTGTGAAAGATGTCCTATTTAGGCTAGCTCTGATACCATGTTAATTTTAGCCTAATTTCATAAGCAAGATCACTGAAAGAAACACAATCACAATATAGACAAAGATTTACCCTAGGAAACCCTCATGGGGTAGAAAACCCAGCAAAGCTTTCCTCAATATAGATAATCAACCAATACAAAGATGTAGTCCCCAAACAAGACCTCCTTCTCCTCCTATGCAGATATGTTTCTCTCCTATGCGCAATACACAAGTGAGTGAATGAGTGATAAATGAGGAACACACCTCCTCTATTTATACTCATCTTCTAACTGAATTTTCACCCTAACTGGGCCGACCTCTCCTAAGAGATTCTAATAACCCCTAAACAACTAACTTGGGGTTGACCCCACATGGGAGATCTAATAACCCTAGTTACCACATTCTCTTGGAGGAATAGACATCTCTGGATATACAATAAGGTCTCCATGGAGGAATGAAACATCTCTAAAATAATAAAGTACAAATATAATATCCTTAGAAGTTACAATATCTCAACAATATCATCCCATCTTGTAGCATGGTTTTCAGAGTTGCTCCCCCATCCACTCACTCATAGGAAATTTATTGCCGAATATCTATAGAGGGTGGAAACACTGGGACACGAGCCTCTGATGCAAAAAGGGTTCAAGAGGCTAACCCGTCGGAGTACTGAACATGCTTGTTGGCAGCGGGTACCGGCCTATGGTATGACCAGGTAAACTCAATGGGGTACTGAACATGCCCGACTAATAGAGGGGAATCTACTTGGGGAGGACATCTTGTTTATCACAAAAATTGTGTAAAGAAAAATCTTTAAATGTTAAATTGTTGTAGGTCTAACTAAAGAGAAGTATGTATGGTTGAGTTTAAGGAAATAAACTTCATCAATTGGCCAAGAGAGAATAGCCTCAAGATTGTCATAAGACCAGTTACCTAACCTTCATGGGATTAAAGATTTCTTATCTTTCCAGATGGGACCATATACTTAAGATTTCCAGGGACCTGAATGTGAAATTTAGTAGGATTTCTCTATATACTGTGATTCTTGGACTCTAGGGAAGTTTGATTGAGTTCCTATGAGCAGCTTTGACAAGGAAATCTGATTAAGTTTGATATTCTCTTATTACCTATATGAGGATCACTATAATTTTATCTGAAAGTCTTTGACGGAGAGAGGCATACTTCTTTTTATAAATTGAAATATCAAGGATGACTGGTTTCCTTTAGGATTTTCGCACTATCTATACTGTCATCACTTATATGGTCTTCATGAGAACTGTTACATATTGATGGAATTACATGTATGGATCATTTTCATAGCTAATTAATATTTCTTTTTTGTGCAATAATAACATCTTTTTAGAGTCATCTGCTGACTGTTGTTAGTTGGAAGTGTTTGAATATCAATCAATTTTTATTTGATGACTTGAGGACACGCCATATCTTTGGTTTGGGGGAGGATTCAGGATTATTTCCATTTTCTATTTACTTGTAAACCAATGAAAATTTCATCTATTTCTTATGAATGATTTTTTGTCTTAGGAATGATGCAAGTAACAGATAAAAATACTGTCTCTGGTTCATGTTGAACAAAGAAAGAGCGACTGAAGCAGCTCATCAACTAGGATGTTTTAAGAGGAAGAATGTCTATATTGTCATTTTTTTTGAAGCAGTCACAGAAGCATCAGTTTCATTCTTGAAAATTTGTTCGCAGCTTCATATATTCCCTGTATAATCAGAGGTTAGTAAGATACATGAAGGACATCCCTTTAAGTCAAATGGCCTGTATCAAGTATCGAATCAAGTGTCGAATGAGGTGTCGAATGAAGTGTCGAATGACGATCTAAATGCAACTATAGCTCTGTAACAACACGACTGAATATGCCAAGGTATACAGTTTTTAAATTTTGATTATGAAATAAGGAATCTAATTGTTAACCATATTGAGAATTATCAGTATCATCTCTGCACATATGAAGAAACTACAATCTCTATACGATTATCATTCTCTGTTAATTTCGACAGCACAAATAGTTGGCTAATCCGGATATTCTCGCATAAACACACTCTTCAAAATTCTTGTCTGACTCTATCACTCCTCGACATACAATTTTTTTTTCTCATTCTATCCAAATCAATCTTTATGCAGGGAGTTATTGTTTTATTTTTGAGCCAACTAAGGGTCATCATGATTTTTAAAGGAGCCTTACGCTATGATTCCATGATGGTGAATTTTTTTGAGCATCTTCAACCTACCTAAAGTTTACAACTTTGGACATTGGTTGAAGATTTGATATGGTTATACGATGTCACCAACACATCTCTTCTCATCATAATCCATGATTCAAAATTAATGATGATGTGATCATCCAAACGTGTCGAATTTCAACCGATGGTTATTCATTCATTCAATTGAACCCCATTTTTAACCCAATTCATGCTTTGTCTTCATCCTCGTTCTGCTTGGACTCATCCTTTGTGCACTCTCCCTCATCTATTTCGAGTTTAGCCAACCACATCCTCTGTTCCACTTACCGCTGTCAGCATGCCTACCCACCACGAACCCGGAAGCTACCAAGAATTTCTCCAGGTCCCCGAGTTTCAGGCGTTTTGCGAACTATTCCCCCAAGCGGGTTGGGGCCCGTTTCTTCACCTCTTCTAGGGCCACAACGACGATATTTCATTTTTGTTTACCAAGGGATTCGATGGTAAGGTGGCTACGGTTGGTCACCTCATATTTCTAGTAACCGAGGAGTCCATAGTAGTGGCTACAAAGCTCCCGCGGAAGGGCGTTCGATGGCACAAGCACCTCTTCATCCCTCGGTTGACGCATGATTTATCCCTCAAAGCCGGTTACTGTTACACCTAAATATTGCCACCTTAAGACTAAGTGTAAACCTCTCTAAAGTTCCCATGAATAAGATATCAGACTAGAAGATATACTTACCTATTTACATAGGGTTTTGTGAGGTCATCGCAGGTCATCCTTGTTCAGCATGTGACGACACAGGTTATCCTATTGTAGCCTACGACGATGTCAGTTAAACGGATAAAGGGTATCTTCGAGCCAATTATAAAAGGTGTGTGATGTGGATCCATATCCCTAACCTATAGGGGAGCTAGTATTCGGTTCCCTATCCCTTTGGGAGGATCCCTTAGTCCTCTCCCACTATATCTCAACCTACCCTATCCTCTTAGTCCTATATATATGAAGGTCATTCCCATTCCAAAGGGAGGAAGTCTATAGTACTTGCATGTTGGTGAAATTATTTTAGGAGATCTCTACTCATATATTGGGAGACCTATACTTCCTTTGGAGGCTTTGGAATTGGCTTGTTGGAGGAGGATTGGGACGTTAAGCTTTGGTTGTAATCATCTCTCTACTTTGTACTTCCCTATTTTAATACAGTAATATAAACTCTTTCCACCAAATATTGTTGTGTTGATAATGTTTGTGTAGTTTACTTGCTTAACCGTTTACTTAGATCTGTTACTGTTTAGATATTGTTTTACTGCTTGTATTGTTTTATATGTCTTGATAGGTCTTGCAGTTGAGATCTGACGATCGTGAATCTTGGGGAAACACCAAGGAGAAAGGATATACGATCTAAAGGTAAGGCATCTAATCACTCGATCTTTAACTAGATCTAGGAAAGTAGTTTCATATTCTGTCCCACTTGTTCTAGATTCATGTTGAACTAGGCATATCACACCTTAAGTCCTCTTTCGGTAGATTGTCCGGTAACAAGTTTGGCGACCATACTGGGGACTTACAGTAGAATTGATTTCATCTCTTTTGTCTGATCCATTTTATCCTTTTGAGCCTTCCTACCATCAGATCTCAACTCTCATTAAAGAGTTTCTTATGTGTGCTTGATTCTCTTTTGTATCATCATTAGGCCTCCTACCCTTCTACCTTGGGAGATCCCACACTTTTACTTCTCAAAATTCGACTGGCGCACCTAGGCAGTGCCTCCCCTACGCTCTTGTGTGGCCGTCTCACTTTTCCTGAAGGAAAACTATGACGGTGGTGCACCTTGTCTGTCCACTACCTACGACGGACCCCATCCGGCGCTCTGTCTAGTGAAGTAGGGTGCGACAACCTCACCAAACTGAGTTTTGACGGTGATTTTCTTCAGTTCTTGGGTCTTGGTTTGATAGAGGCTGATCTGTGGACTGTACTTTCCAGCCACAGACCTCCTAGACACAACATACTATCATTTTCCTCCATTTTTTGGGTCTTTTGAGATTTGGATCCATGTTTGTCCCTTTGAGTCAAAACTAGTATTTTACTTGCATTTTTAAGCGAAATGGATTATATTTTTGAAACAAAATCCCCCTCATGGCCGGGGGAGCTGTGAATCGTGTATCCTACAATCATTTTGACCCATATTAAGGTTTTGAGATCATTTTTGGTTTGTTGTGATTGGCTTGTTTTAAAGACTTGAAAAGTGTGGGATATCCATGTCTTTTTGAGCCTCTCTTTCTTAGGTTCGTCTTGCATTTGTCTTGCTTTGAATGATCTTCGAGTGTCATAAAGTTTGTGGGTGCTCTCATTTTTTCTTTGGGAATTTCTGGGTGATTAGAGTGCTATTAGACATTCTCTCATTTTCTACTGGTTGATCTGAAAAATACTTAGTTATCAAATTTCATCTTGATACACGCATATGAAAATCAAAGTGCTTCATTAGTTTGTTTTCAAAGACAATATTTTGTTGAATATAAAGGTTTTGTTGCATCTTTGATTTCCTTGCCTTTTTATCCCATTATAGCGGACAGCTAGAGTGTATGCATTCTAGATAGGAATTCTTAATTTCATTACTGCTTAAGGTCATTTTGATTATAAAAGGGAAAAATATGTCTCCTTACCTTCAGTAGGTTTCATCAAAAGACAAAGGAAAATGTGCATCGTCATGTAGTTAGGATTTGCATTATTTTTATATTTCCTGTCTACACCTCATGCATCCACCTAACCGCACAAAATAAAATTAATGCTAGCTTAGGTTAAAATCATTTAGTAATTGTGTGTAAGTTAATGACGTGTAACCGGTATATCGAAGCTCTTTCACGTACCAACTAGTATATCGAAGGCTGTTTCACGTACCTTAGTTTATATCGAAAGGAACTTCACGTACTTGGCGTATATCAAAAGGTGTTTCATGTACTCGGTAGTATATCGGAAGGTCTCGCTTCATACTATTGTGCATTAGACAACACCACTACTGATTTGGCTCCCACGTACCTTGAGTATATCAGGAGACACTCCTAGGATTCCTGAGACCAATTGAGTTAACCATTTGGTTGTCTTGGCATTGAAATACACCGAGAACAACACTCGGGGAGATTACTACGCACGTGTCATCCAAGTAGTCTTGTATTCAGGCAAGGGTACGGTCCCAATCCTCCTTGTCACGTTTTATTGTTGGACCCTGCAGTATATATCGAGTTGTGGTGCCTTGACAATCCTGTGAGGATACTGACTGCTTATCCACTCCTATTCACACATTTTTCTTGTTGCTTTTAGGCTTGCATAGTGTTTGATTTGTGTGGTACTTCAGAGAATCATAGGAATTTTAGATATGGAAGATTCTTCCAGGACTACCAACCAAGAGACTCCCTTCCAGGGTATGCCATTTGTTATTCCCCCTTGTGTAACTATTGGTCCTCCCTTTATGGCTACGTTGAGTCTTCCTCGATTGACGATAGGATTACCGGTATGGTTATTCTCCAATCCAGTTACACCAAGTGCACCAATTGTGTCGAACTTAGGTCCTTCACCACATGAGCATCAATCTCATGGTGACCCTTCTCCTTCTTCGTCGAAAGTTGAATCGGCTTCCATCTCTTCCTCTTCTCCTACTGAAAACTCTGATGTTAGTAAGAAGGTGGGTGAGAAGAAGAATACTAAGCAGAATATCACAACCCCAACCACTGATCATCATGATGGGGACTCTCCAGCCTCTGGACATCATGCTGGGGGGCACACTACTAAGCTCTGGACATCATGTTGGATAAGTGCCTTTAATCTTGAGCATAGTTTCTTTATGTTTTAAGCTTGTTAAAAAATGAAACAGTACCCCGTGAGCATAGTTCCCTTTCTATGTCAAGCTCGTTAAAAAATGAAATAGGTTCCTGTGAGCATGGTTCTATTCCCGTGTCAAGCTCGTTCACAAATGAAATAGTACCCCGCGAGCATGGTTCTATTCCTGTGTCAAGCTCGTTAAACAATGAAATAATACCGCATGAGCAAAGTTCTTTTCCTGTGTCAAGCTTGTTAAAAAATGAAACATATCCTTTCCCTTTGAGTCGAGTCTTCTCATAGAATTAGTACCTGAACCTTCTTTTCATCCGCCTATGCCTTAGGCGAATGACATGAAGCTTGGGGGGCATGTATTCAACCTCTAGATGTTATGTTGAAGTCAAATAGATCTCCTATCCAAGCCATGTTGGAGCTAAGTCACTTACTTCTAGCAATCATGCTGGGGGTATGTACCAACCTTTGGATACCATGTTTGGGAAGAGTCCACGAATGGGAATCTTTCGAGCATACTTTCCTTTTTTTTTGGTTTTCGAGCTCATTAAACCATGAAAATAATCTCGATTTCTTCCTGTATCAATCTCGTTAAAAAATGAAACAGTACCTCTAGAAATCATACTAGAAGTAAGCCTTCAGTTTCTTGTGCTGGGGGAAAAATTTCCAACCTCTAGCCATCATGTTGGGAAGAAACCTGCCAATGGGAATTATCAGGAGCATAGTTCACTTTTTGTTACAATCTCGTTAAAAAATGAAGCAGACATCATAAGAATTCTTCCAACCTATCTTCGAGCTCGTTAAAAACAGTAAGATGGTATTTGAGCTTACTTTTCACTTTTTTCGTGCTCTGGTTAAAACATGAAAAGTTGTTTGAGCTTTATTTTCACTTTTTCGTGCTCTAGTTAAAACATAAAAAGTGGTTTGAGCTTAGTTTTTACTTTTTCGTGCTTTAGTTCAAATATGAAAAAGAATCCGAGTGATTTTGATACCATTATCGTGCTCATTAAAAATTTGAGTAAAAAGGTGTCTAACGAGTATAGGTTTATCACTTTATCCGGCCTCGCTAGACTATTTACGGAAAAGGAACTGTGTCGAGTTTACTTTTTCCTCTGTCGTACTCGGTTATCAACCATGAAAAAGTTGTTCATGGAGTCCTCTTAAGCTCTTTTCAGACTCCCAAAATAGGAAAAGATGGACAAGCGAAATTGATTCGTTCACGCTTGTAAAAGGATTTGAATGATCGTCTCCCTGGTGATAGTTTACCCCTTTTTCGGACTAGGGGGCACTAATTACGAAAAAGGAATACTCCAGCCAATCATGACTGGAAGAGTCCTCTCTCACGTTGTTTTACCCTTTTTCGGGTGAAGAGGCTAACCTTACGAGAAAGGACCTTTGGAGTCTTCTTTAGTTCTTTTCAGACTCTAACATGAAATGATGCCGAGTTTACCTTCCATGGACTCGTTAAAATTTGACATTGAAGGGCCCATCATGGGACGAATCCCTCTTTTCCTAGGTTCGTAAAACATTTGGGATTGGACTCATCCATGGGATGATCTATACCGAGCATTTGTTTACCCTCTTCAAGCTCATTAAAAAACAAGTGAGGCACTCATCAGTCATGATGGGGAAAAATGAAAGTTTTTGTGTTACACCTTTACCAATGGCAGTACTTAATCATTCTTGAACATGGCACTCATTTGCATTTGCATATAGTACTTGGATCATCTGTTTGTCCTCAAGTTTTTCCTACTTCTTGAGTCTTGTTACTCCTTTGATTCATCCAAAGAATACTTCCATCATCAGTTGTATTAGGGGTTGGCGTCACTCTCGTCATGCCAATACTTCCAAGTCATGCCATGCCCATGTTCAAGGATACATTCATCGCTCATCATTTGCAGTTAGTACACCTTCCACCATGTCGGTCTCTGAGCCAGTCTTGAATGTTACTGTACCATCCGATCTACTCCAAACATCTGTTATTGAGTTTCATGTCGTTGATGGGGGATTCATTATGGCCCTCCTTCGATGGATTTATCTTTGTCGACCTCAATGCATCATCCGAGGATTGAATCTAGAAACCAACCAAGTACCTTGGGCCTGCATGCCTCAATGGCAGGCCCTCTCTTTCGACATGAGTTTGCATCATAGACTCTTGATTTAGAGATTTCATCCAGTGTTCAAATTCAACTCATATATTCACGCTTGATGATATGTACTATGATACCTTCGGGATCATTGACATTAATGGTGATTTCCCTCGCACTTGTTAATGATATACATCAATGACTGGTAATCAAGTGGTTTCTACCATGTTCGACGTCAAGACATTTGTAATCACATGGATAGATTCGTATCATTGTGGGTTCGGCTTGAAGACCCTGGGGATTCATGGTTTACCCAGGTTGCGATGGAGATTGTTTTGAGTCATATTACACGGATCCACTCTTGTATTGGTCGTAGCTGTGTTATAATCTAGTCATGGATCTACGCTTGTGTCTAGTATCCATGATTGTGTTCAGTCGGTCATTACTTCCATGGATCTGTAATGTATTGGTCGGCAACCATGTTGTGAGTCATACGAGACTGTGTTCTCAGATTCAGTCATGCTACAGAGGCATCCTCCGTCCGACAAGTCCTTTCCAATCCTTTTGTCAAAGCATTTCACCTGTAAAGTTCCAACAACTTCATGCTTTGGGGGGCATTCTATTACACCTAAATCTTGCCACCTTAAGACTCAGTGTAAACCTCTCTGAAGTTCCCATGACTAAGATATCAAACCAGAAGAGATACTGACCTATTGCCATAGGATTTTGTGAGGTTGTCGTAGGTTAGCCTTGTGCAACATACGACAGCGCAGGTTTTCCTACTGCAGCCCGTTATGATGTCAGTTAAATGGATAAAGGGGATCTTCGAGCCAATTCTCGAAGGTGTGTGATGTGGATCCCTATCCTAACCTATAGGGGAGTTGGTATTCGGTTCCCTAACCCTTTGGGAGGATCCCTTAGTCCTCTCCCACTATATCTCAATATACCCTATCCTCTTAGTCCTATATATATGAATCTCATTCCCATTCCAAAGGGAGGAAGTCTATAGTACTTGCATGCTGGTGAAATTAGCTTAGGAGATCTCTACTCATCTCTTGGGAGACCTATAATTCTTTTGGAGGCTTTGGCATTGGCTTGTTGGAAGAGGATTGCGACGTCAAGCTTTAGTTGTAATCATCTCTCTACTTTGTCCTTCCCTCTTTTAATACAGTAATATAAACTCTTTCCACCAAATATTTGTTGAAGTATTGTAACTTATAAGAATATTATATTTGTACTTTATTATTCCGGAGATGCTTCATTCCTCCGTAGAGATCTTATTGTATATCCGGAGATGTTTATTCCTACGACGGAATGTGGTAACTTGGGTTATTAGACTTCCCTAGTGGGGTCGGCCCAGAGTTAGTTGTATGGGGTGTTTAAGTCCCCTAGTGTGGTTGACCCAGTCAACATTATGTTGAGTGGTTAAGTTGGGGCCGACCTAGTTAAGGTTAAAAGACAAGTGAAGTAGTGTATAAATAGAGGAGGTGTGTTCCTCATTTAACACAGACACACTCACTTGTGAAACTCACATAGGAGAAGGAGAGATCTGCAAGGAGAAGGAGCTCATGTTTGGGGATTACATATTTGTATTTGTTGGTCATCTATATTGAGGAAGCTTTGCTGGGTTTTCTACCCCATGAGGGTTTCCCAGGATAAATTGTGTCTTTTGTGTTTATGCTGTGCTTGTTGTTCTTTCAGTGATATTGTATATGCTATTGTTGTGAAATTTAATGGAATACTGATGTTATCTATCTTAACATATTGAATCTTAACATGGGATTAGAGCTATCCTGAAGGAAGGCAATGTATGGCACTTACGACACTTGCTTCACTTGTGACAATTTGAAAGTTAGGGTTTTGTATAGCAAAAACCCGTCATCGTGTCACTTTCGCTATAACTCAATTTTGGCGAAGGTTCAAGATCTAAAACTTTTACAGGCGAATATGAAATGTTCATGTACCTTTTTTCTGAAGGTCAGCCTCAGATTTGTTGTACTTTGTGAGATATGATCCATACAAGTTAGGGTTTCTGCCTCTTCCAGAATGCAGTCCTAAACATGTGACCTAGGGAAAAAGGTCATATCTCAGGCTAGGAAGCTCCAAATGAAATTTCGTAAAAAGTGACAGTTAGGGAACGGACTTTAGTTTCACAGGTCCGGGTTTCAGAGTCCCAAGTTGAAACAGTGACATGTGGCACTCTGTACAAGTTCTCTATGTTGTTTCATCCCATAAACAGGTCATGTTGCGACACTTAGCACATATCTCTCATGGAGAATCCATTGAAGCTCATACCTATGGGGTTGGAAATATGACAAGTCAGTATACCATAGGCCAAATTTTCATACCCTGCAGATCCGAAATTGCAGAGATACACTAGAAACAATACAACACATCTGAAATGGTTCGACGGAGGAAATATAAGAAGAGGAGGAAGAAGCTCTCACTTCGGGTTTTCATTTTTTAGGTATGGAAGGTCCTGATACAATGTTGGAGACACTTGATGAAACATTGGAAACTTTTATAATGGATTTGGAATCCATTCATCATAGATATTAATCCTCCATCAAAATGTTGTGGGAGGAAGGAGATTGAAGATTAGGGTTTTCAAGTAAGAAGAAACCCTAGCAAAGTTGGGAGACTCAGGGCAGCGATGAATAAGGTTTAAATGGCACTGATATTTATCATCCTAGAACCATGAACCTATACAATATGTTTTACAAGTAATATACCTTGCATGGTAAGGGTTTTACCCCTATAGAGAAGACTACTTGTCAGGTATGACTTGAGAAGACATAGGTATGTTTTGAAATCTGATTCATGATTAAGTTCATAATATTTTTGTCTTCATGTTATTGAGGTTAGTACAATTATGATTGTTTGATAATGAATGCATGTGAGTGATAGAAGACATTCATTGATTAGGTTTATGACACTTATGACTGTACTAATGCACCTGTGGTGTTGTATAAGGATGATGTTGTCTACTAACAAGATACAGGTACATCAAGAAAGACAAATCAAGTTCTATGACTATGATGACATGAAGACAAAGACTCATCCATAGTATTTAACCACATAGAAGCTCTACTTACGAGGTATGTATGACTTTGTTATACTATGCTTAACTTATGAGATATGCAGGTTCTAGCACAAGGTCTCTAAATAATTGAAGAGAACAAAGAAGATATTGTTTGGGTATGTTAAGACATAGCCAAGCATGATAATCTAGGTATGTTTTCCTATATCACGTTAGAATCCTACTTTGTGTTAGGATCTTAGGTAAGTATACCTGTGTATGAAATAATCATGACCATACATACTTAAGATTATTTTAGAATCATAATGTTTTGATAGTATTGAGATTATACTAATAAATGTATGATTATGTATGAGATCATGAGAATGAAACTAGTGCACACTTAAGCATGCATAGTGGTACAAAATGGATATAAGTTCAAAGACATATAATCATGATGCTATCATAAAGGGAAAATAGAGATCAAGCGGGAGGCAACCACACAAACATAAAAGATAAGTATTTGAGTTGTTATTTGAATTACTGAATGGTCAATGATATTGCTCACAATAGTTGTATGCATATTTGTATTCCTAGAATATATCATGCAAAGTGTAAGCATTCATATAGCATTGAACAGTATACTACTAATATGCATATGATGGTTAAGTTGGACAAACATTCCATTGTTTCTTGTCTAGAATGAAACCTCTTTGCTGACATGCTGAGAGCTGTGCATGCTCTTGATAGTATGTTCTGGTAGAGATGGAAGGCATCTAGATAACCACTGTATGCATACAGGATATGTAAAAGTGTTGTGCCAAAGTATTGGTCAATATAGTTGCATGACTATGTGAATCATATTAGTATGCATAATATGTTATTGAAACGTCAACATGATTTGATGATTATGAAGTATTACTAATCATGTAATTAACTTTGATTTGTAGGAAAGATCACGAAGAATGATGAACACCGAACAAGTGATGGATGTTCAACAAAGAAGAATTACAAATCAAACATACTATAGAAGGATCGTGGATAGAAGATTCTCTTAGAAAGAGGAAGAGGATCATGACGAGATGTTTTCTCCAAGTGGCTAGATAAGACTGTTCTCTTAATGGTGTAATTGAAGAAGAAGTGCGAATCGAGAAAACTCCCAGGATTCAATTGAAGAAAGATCTGTACGGGTACCCTGTTGATGTATATGTAACTTCGGAATGTATTTCACATATATGTATATTGTATTCCTATAGAGATGGTATTATTCCTCTATAAGGAAGTGTCATCATTTATATTGTAAGTGTCGTAACTTATACTTGATGGGTTATTAGACCACCTTATTTGGGGTCGGCCCTGTATAAGTCATGTGGGTCAAAGGGTTATTAGATCACCCTATTGGGGGTTGGCCATGTGGGTCAAAGGGTTATTAGACCACCCTATTGGGGGTCGGCCCACTCAGCATTATGTTATGTGGTAAATTTTGAGCCTACATGAGTTAGGTAAAAAGGCAAGTCAAGTCAAGTATAAATAGAGTGCGGGAGGCACTCTATTTGCTCACTCACTTCTCACACATGCATTCAAGGAGGAGTGGCGCACTTATGGAGGAGAAGGATCTGCTGCTAGGTTGTGTCTATCTCTTGTGGTTGGTTGTATCATTGCTCTATCTATCTCTGAGGAAGTTAGTGGGGTTTTTCACCTTTATGGTTTTCCCCAAGTAAATCTTTGTGTCTCTTGTGTGCTTGCATTATTGTCTCCATGATTGATATGCTGTAGATATGCTATACATGTTGTTCTCTCAGTTCAAATCCTAGATCATATTGAAGTAATCTGAAAATTTAACATGGTATCAGAGCTAGCCTGAAAGAAGGCATGATATGGCATGTATGACACTTGTTGCACTTACGATGCTAGGGCTTGATATAGCAAAAACCAGTCATCGTAGCACTTTCGCTATAAATCCATTTTGGAGAAGTTTGTGGATCTGAAATTGTTATAGGACGAATATTAAATCTCCAGGTACCTTGTGTCCAAAGGAAAACCTCTAATTCGTTGTACTTTGTGATTTATGATCTGTGCAATATAGGGTTTCTGCCTCTTCCAGATCTGAGTCAAAATCAGGTGACCTTGGGAAAAAGGTCATAACTTGGGATAGGAAGATCCAAATGAAATTTCGTAAAAAGTGACAGGTATTACACAGACTGTACTGTCTCAAAAATTTTTTTCAGAGGCCGAAGTTGAACCAGTGACACGTGGCACGCCGTACAAGTTCGCTCTCCTGTATTATCCCATAAACAGGTCACGTTGCGACACTTGGAATAACTCTCTCTTAGAGAATCCAATTTAGGTCAGACCTATCAATATGGAAAGATAACAGGCTGAGATATCTCAGGAAAAGTTTTTAGAGGCCGAAGTTGAAACAGTGACACGTGGCACGCCGTACAAGTTTGCACTCCTGTATTATACCAAAACAGGTCACGTTGCGACATTTGGCATAACTCTCTTTCAGAGAATCCAATTGAGGTCAGACCTATCAGGATGGAAAGCTAACAGGTCAGGCTATCTCAAGAAACTTTTTCAGACCCTGTGGATCAAAAATTTCGGAGTTACACCAGAAACAATCAGGTACATATTTCTGTCAAAACAGAATTATTTTTTGGTACCTTCATTCATGGCTTCTAGAATTTAGGGCTTTGGAGAAAGTTGGAATTTTTGTAATCCGAGACCACGGCTGGATGCTACTCATCAAAATAGAAATTTAGAGACCAAGATCAGAATTTTTGGTTGGGCAGAAGGCCGGGCTTGATTAGACCCTAGTTCGGGACTTTGATCAGAAAAGTGGAAAATTAGGGCTTCTGTAAAAATGGGAATTTTTGAAATCTGTGACCACGGTTGGAAGCTCCTCAGAAAAATAGAAGCTTAGAGCTTTGGATCAAACATTTTGATTGGGCAGAAGAGTGGGCTTCATCAAACCCCAGTTTAGGGTCACGTCCAGTGAATCCAGAAGTTTCAAAAGCAAAATTGAGGAGTGAAACTTTGCAGTTTTCAAATTCTGAATATACCAACTTGATCAGCTCATCAAGGCACATATTTCTATCCTGTCAGAAGTTTGAAATTCAAAGTTTGAATTTTTGGTGTTTCTCTGACAAACCCATATCCAACTCAAGGTCCAGTTCTTGCAAATCAAGTGGATTGGGTTAATCCTAGAAGAAGATGGATTGATCATCTGAATGAGTGAAGAAGTTCCTGTTTCAGAGGGAGATGAGGCTAAGGCCTTATATAAGAAGATTACAAGCGATCTCGATAGGTATGACTCATCGAGGTATGTTTCGATATTTGTCCATGATTAAGTTTATGGTATGTTTGTCTTCATGTTATTACGGTTAGTACAATTTTGATTTTAGATTTGTCGTATCACCTTAACAAAATTATGAATGCATGATAGAAGATATTCATTGGTTAGGGTGTTGACACTTATGATTGTACTAATGTATTATGGTGTTGTATGAGGTTTATGTTGTCTACTAACATGAAAGGTACACTAAGAAAGACAAATCATGTTCTGGTCCAAGAACATATGATCATGATAACATGAGGACAAAGATTCATCCATTGTCATGGATCTCATAGAATATCCATTTACAAGGTATGTATAACTTGGTTTTGTAATAGTTAACCTATGAGATATACAGGTTACTAGCACAAGTCATTGAAGAAGAACAAGAAGACATCATGTGAGTATGTTAGACATAAATAGCTAGCATGCTAATCCAGGTATGTTTTTCCTATATCAAGTTAGAATCCTACCTTGTGTTAGGATCTTATACTGTTGTTGATAATGATTATTCATGAAGTCATAGGTTTGAATAATCATGGTTGTATGCATATTATGTTTCTTACCTTAATTGATGATATGACTAACCAGAAGAATCATGAAGGTATAGGTTTAAATAATCACAGGTTTTATGCATAATATATCTCTTATCTTGATTGATGATTCAACTAACCTAAAGAGTCATAGGTTTGAGTAATTACAGGTTTAGACATGTTATGTTTCTTATGATTTGACTAACCTTAAGAATTCTACATAAACCTTGAATGCTAATGCTTATTATTTTCTGTTTGAAATGATCATGACTATACATGCTTGAGATTATTGTGTTTTAATAGTATACTAATGAATGTATGATTTTATATGAGATCACAAGGATAACACAATCATGATACTAATAAGCATGCATAGGAACCAAGGATGAATGTAAGTTCAAGGACAGGTAATCCAGGAAGTAAAGATCAAGAGGGAGTACACTCCAGTGGTTTATGCAAGGATGCAGATATTCAGAGGGAGTTGACCATCTCTCTACATCCCACAACAGAAATGTGTAGAAGAAGCTACTTCAGATTAAGACTCCAGCAGCTCCTGCAAGGAAGCGAAGACTCAGAGGGAGTCCACCCAACGAACAAACAAAGATAAGTATTTGAATTGTCATTTCTTAAATAATACTGTTCAATAATGTATATACTGATGTTCCTAGAATTAGGTTGTGTATTATGCATATTAGAATAATTGCATTGATGAAAAGTATACTCCTAATATGCATGGGTAAGTGGCCTATGGCACTATACAACATTCCATTGCTACTTATCTAGAATGAAACCTCTTTGCTGACATGTTGGGAGTTGTGCACACTCTTAACAATGTTCTGGTAGAGATTGGAAGGCATCTAGAAAGTTACGGAATATGGATAAATGTTGTATTGAAGCATTGGCTAAGATAATTGCATGACTGTATGGCATATTTCTTTATGTGTAAGAATTTGTTCTGAAAACTATGAGATGTTTTCTAATCATGCAATTTAACTTGTTGTGTAGGAAAGATTGTATGCCATCTCCTACAAAAGAAGAACTACAACATTTGTTCCAGCAACAAAGATATCTATTGAAGATATTGAAGTTCCCAGGATCTGGGATGAAGAAATGAAATGCCATGATCCGTCGATCATGAAGAATGATGTTTGGGATGTAATCCCAAGACATGAAGGGAAGTTTGCTATGACTTCCAAATGGAACTATCAGATCAAGCATGTTGCAGATGGCAGCATTAAGAAATATAAAAGTGATGAAATAGAAGATACACCAGATGGATTCAAGACAACTTCCTTGAATGGTGTAGTTGAAGAAGAAGTGTATGTAGAGCAGCCACTTGGTTCTGAGACACATGATAGGAAATCATATATGTGCAGAACTTGGTATGGTGAAGATAGATTGATTGCCGACACGCAGCGGAAGCTTTCTACCGAGTTCGAGATGAAGAACTTGGGGATGATGCACTATTTGTTTTTGGCATGGAGGTGTGGCAGAGTGCAGATAGAATCTTCCTTGGACAAGGGAAGTATGTAGTAGATATCCCAAAGAGGTTCGGGATGATGGATTGCAAGGCCATGGCCACACCTATGGCATCAAATTTGAAGCTTCTATGTGATGCTTCATCTGAGCCGATTGATGTCTCTATGTATCGCCAGATGATTGGGTCCTTGATGTACCTGACGAACATGAGACCAGACATTTGCTTTGCTGTGAACACATTGAGCCAGTTCCTGACGGATCCGAGGAGTGTTCACCTGGTTGCTGTAAAGCATATTCTGAGGTACCTGAAGGGTACAGTGGATTATGGGCTCAGGTATGAGGCGAATCAAAAGTTTAACCTGCAGGGTTATGTTGATTCAGATTGGGCTGGCAGTGCTGCAGACAGGAAGAGCACATCTGGGTGCTGCTTCAGTATGGGATCAGGTGTGATCTCTTGGTTTAGCAGGAAGCAGTCCTGCGTAGCACTGAGTACAGCTGAGGCAGAGTATGTTGTAGCCTGTTCAGCTAGTTGTGAGGCAGTATGGCTACGGAAGCTACTGTCTGAGCTATTTGATCTCCCGTTGGAGGCTACTGGTATCTTTTGTGATAACCAGAGTTGTGTAAAGTTGTCCGAGAACCCAGTGTTTCATGACAGGTCGAAACACAAAGAGATCAAATATCACTATATCAGGGATATGGTGCAGAGAGGAGCTGTGAAGCTCCTGTATGTTGCGACGGACGAGCAAATTGCAGATGTGCTGACGAAGCCACTAGCCAGGGTGAAGTTCGAGTACTTCAGAGAGAGACTTGGTGTTCTTCAGATCGAGGATACTTCGAGGAAGAAGTGATGGACACATTTGCTGAAGCCATTCCAAGCATGTTGGAAGGAGGATCCTTCACATGGCTGTGGATGTAAGCGCTGGATGGTGAGCATCAGGATGATGTTCTGGTTTCTGCTGGATATGATCAGTTGGATCATTTTATGTATGTATGTACGCATCATGTGGATGCTGGATATGATCAGTTGGATCATTTTATGTATGTATGTACGCATCATGTGGATGCTGGATATGATCAGTTGGATCATTTTATGTATGTATGTATGCATCATGTTGGATGCTTGGACCATGTATCTGTATATGTATCAGGTGGATACATTGTATGATCAGGTGGATCATGTATGGTGATATGTATCATGTATTTGTATTTGTATCAGGTGGATACATTGATGATCAGGAGGATCATGTATGATGATATGTATCAGGTAGATACTTGGTATGCATCAGGTAGATGCAGTGATGATCAGGATGATCATAGATGATGAGCTTCAGGATGTTGCTCTAGATGACATGCAGCAGGATGTTGCAGTGATGATCAGGATGATCATAGATGACGAGCTTCAGGATGTTTCTCTAGATGACATGCAGCAGGATGTTGCAGTGATGATCAGGATGATCATAGATGACGAGCTTCAGGATGTTGCTCCAGATGACATGCAGCAGGACGTTGCAGTGATGATGATCAGAATGATCATGGATACATCAGGATGATGTATGGTGAGTATCAGGTTGATACTCTGTGGCCGTGGATCAGGTTGTGCAGATGAGCATGTAATCCGGTTCCCTAGGAGATTTGCAGATGGTCTTTCAAGGTTTTGCCTATGGCATGTAATTCGGTGCCTTGGGACATTTGGCAAATGCTCTTTCGAGGTTTTGCTTTGGGAGGACATGTAATTCGGTGCCCTGGGAGATCTGTAGATAGTCTTTCGAGGTTTTGCCTATGGCATGTAATTCGGTTCCCTGGGATATCTGACAGATGCTCTTTCGAGGTTTTGTCCTATGTCATGTAATTCGGTTCCCTGGGAGATCCGATAGGTTGGGCTGTGTGCCCGTAATCAGTCCTGGGATGCTCTTGCGAGGTTTTGCCATGACCACATGTAATTCGTTGCCCTGGGAGATCCTATAGGTAGAGCCGTGTGCTCGTAATAGCCTGGGATGCTCTTGCGAGGTTTTGTGGTGGACCACATGTAATTTGTGCCCTGGGAGATTTCAGGTCGGAGTTGTGTACCCGTAACATCCTGAGATGCTCTTTCGAGGTTTTGTGGTGGGGTCACATGTAATAGCGCCCTGGGAGATCCTACAGGTCGGAGTTGTGTACCCGTAACATCCTGGATGCTCTTTCGAGGTTTTGTGACGCACGTAATAAGTCCTGAGGATTCCACAATATGGCCAGTGATGATGAAGACCTACAGGTGGTGGGCCTACATCCAGTATGAAAAAGGACTGGCTCTGTAGAACTTCCTATGACGAGTAGATTCAGAGATTGATTGAGATAGCAGCAGCAGTGACGATGATGATGACTCGATGATGATTATCTAGTGACGATGATCCAGAGAAGATGACTTGTGCTAGAAGAACTGTGTTGAGAAATACCTTCCTAGTTAAGAGGGAGTGTTGATGTATATGTAACTTCAGAATGTATTTCACATATATGTATATTGTATTCCTATAGAGATGGTATTATTCCTCTATAAGGAAGTGTCATCATTTATATTGTAAGTGTCGTAACTTATACTTGATGGGTTATTAGACCACCTTATTTGGGGTCGGCCCTGTATAAGTCATGTGGGTCAAAGGGTTATTAGACCACCCTATTGGGGGTCGGCCATGTGGGTCAAAGGGTTATTAGACCACCCTATTGGGGGTCGGCCCACTCAGCATTATGTTATGTGGTAAATTTCGAGCCTACATGAGTTAGGTAAAAAGGCAAGTCAAGTCAAGTATAAATAGAGTGCGGGAGGCACTCTATTTGCTCACTCACTTCTCACACATGCATTCAAGGAGGAGTGGCGCACTTATGGAGGAGGAGGATCTGATGCTAGGTTGTGTCTATCTCTTGTGGTTGGTTGTATCATTGCTCTATCTATCTCTGAGGAAGTTATTGGGGTTTTTCACCTTTATGGTTTTCCCCAAGTAAATCTTTGTGTCTCTTGTGTGCTTGCATTATTGTCTCCATGATTGATATGTTGTAGATATGCTGTACATGTTGTTCTCTCAGTTAAGATCCTAGATCAGATTTGAAGTAAATTCTGAAAATTTAACATACCCAGGATCGATAGTCATTTGATGAGCTTAATGATCACCATGGGTAATGCGGATTTCAACCTTTGCTACAAGGTTGAAGATGGTGTCTATATATAGATGACATTCTTCTCTTAGATGGATGCAAGAAGGAACTCACCACAGAGTTTGAATGATCTTGAGGCTCATATCAATAGACCCATCTGACGGGAGATGGCACAGATAAATATGCAGAAGATCACTCAATGCAGAGTGTGAATGATGTTCAGTCATAGAGGGAGAATTGATAGCTTCTTGACAAGCTTGGGATCTACCAAAAGTAAAGATGATCCTAACCTTTACCTTAAGGTTATGGATGATGAACTTGTCATACTATTACTATATGTGGATGATCTCTTTCTGACATGGAATGAGAAACAGATCATGGAAAGCAAGAAGAAGCTAGCTACAGAATTTGAGATGAAATATCTCGGATTGATGCATTACTTCCTAGGTTTGGAAGTATAGCAAGGCCCATAAGGAATCTTTATCAACCAGATAAAGTATTCGATATGTTGGAATGCAAAGCCATGGCCACTCCCATGGATTCCAACTTGAAGCTGTTAGTTGATGACTCATCAGAGTTAGTGGATGTGACTCTGTACAGACATATTATTGGGTCATTGATGTATCTGACAAATACTAGGCCAGATATATGCTTTGTTGTGAACACCTTGAGTCAGTATCTAGTGGAACCTAGGCGTGTTCACCTGATAGCTGCAAAGCATGTGATGAGGTACATAAAGGGTATGATAGACTTTGGTCTATGTTATCTTGGAGATCATGACTTCAGATTGTATGGATACACAGATGTTGATTGGGCAGGAAGTGTATCAGACATGAAGAGCACATCGAGTGGATGTTATTGTCTGGGATCTTCCATGATCTCATGGTTTAGCAGGAATTAGTCTAGTGTGGCTCTCAACACAGTTGAAGCAGAATATATAGTTGCTTGATCTGCTAGTTGTGAAGCGATATGGCTTCAGAAATTGTTATCAGGATTGTTTGACTTCGAGATGGACCCCATTGTGATCTTGTGTGACAACCAGAGTTGTATCAAGATGACTGAGAATCTATTATTCCATGATAAGTCAAAGCACATAGAGATCCGATATTCTTATATATGGGATATGGTGCAAAAAGGAGCTATAAAGCTTGATTATGTGAGCACTGACGTACAAGTTGATGATATATTGACCAAACCCCTGTCTCGAGTAAAGTTTGAGTATTTCTGAGACAATCTTGGTGTAGTTCAGAAGGACCCTCCTCGAAAGGGGGAGTGATATGGTCGATGATGATATGTGGATACTAATATCGATGTGGATATCTGTATGGATGATAAGATTGCCTACATCGATGGTAACGTACAAGTTGATGATATATTGACCAAACCCTTGTCTCGAGTAAAGTTTGAGTATTTCCGAGACAATCTTGGTGTAGTTCAGAAGGACCCTCCTCGAAAGGGGGAGTGATATGGTCGATGATGATATGTGGATATTGGTATCGATGTGGATATCTGTATGGATGATAAGATTGCCTACATTGATGGTAAGGTCGATGATAAGGATACCTGTATCGATGATGAGGATACCTGTATCGATGATGAGGATACTTGTATCGATGATAAGGATACCTGTATCGATGATAAGGATACTTGTATCGATGATGAGGATACTTGTATCAATTATAAGGATACTTGTATTGATGATAAGGATACCTGTATCAATGACAAGGATACCTGTATCGATGATGAGGATACCTGTATCGATGATGAGGATACTGTATCGATGATGAGGATACTGTATCGATGATGTGGATACTTGTATCAATGATGAGGATACTTGTATTGATGATGTGGATACTTGTATCGATGATGAGGATACTTGTATTGATGATGTGGATACTTGTATCAATGATGAGGATACATGTATTGATGATGAGGTTACATGTTCCGAAAATGAGGTCGATGATGAGGTTACCTGTCCCGACGATGAGGTCGATGATATCAACGATAAGGTTGATAAGTGGTCCTAAGACTTGGCCTAAGTTGACGAGAGGATTGTATCATCCCTGGACTTCAGTCCCTGAATTTATCTGTAGACAGATGTCTTCGAGAAGTTGTCCCTAGTGGATGAGAGGGATTGTATCATCCCTGGACTTTGGTCCCTTAATTGATCCATAGATAGATGTCTTCGAGAAGTGGTCCCTAGTGGACGAGAGGGATTGTATCATCCCTGGACTTTGGTCCCTGAATTGATCCGTAGAAAGATGTCTTCGAGAAATGGTCCGTAATGGATGAGAGGGATTGTATCATCCTCGGACTTCGGTCCTTGAATTGATCCATAGACATATGTCTTCGAAAAGAGGTCCTTAGAATTTGTCTAAGTTGACGAGAGGACTGCATCATCCCTGAATAGTTGGTTCAAAATGTACGTGATAGGACTGCATCGTCCTTGAACAGTTGGTTCAAAATGTACATGATAGGACTGCATCATCCCTGAATAGTTGGTTCAAAATGTACGTGATAGGATTGCATCATCCTTAGAATTATGTCTTAAATTGATAAGGATTGATCATCGTGTAAGTAGATATGGATTGCATCGTCCATAGATATGAGAGGTGTCTTAAATTGATAAGGATTGATCATCCTATAAGTAGATATGGATTGCATCATCCATAGATATGAGAGGTGTCTTAAATTGACAAGGATTTATCATCCTGTAAGTAGATCTGGATTGCATTGTCCATAGACATGAGAGGTGTCTTAAATTGATAAGGATTGATCATCCTGTAAGTAGATATGAATTGCATCATCCATAAACATGAGAGGTGTCTTAAATTGATAAGGATTGATCATCCTGTAAGTAGATCTGGATTGCATCGTCCATAAACATGAGAGGTGTCTTAAATTGAGAGGGATTGATCATCCCATAAGTGGATCAAGATTGTATCATCCTTGGACCTATGTCCTAAAGTGAGAGGGATTGATCATCCCGTAATTGGATCATGTGTGTTGTAGAGTATGTTGCTATGATTTTGTTGATCGAGAGATCCAGATGATGTTGTTGATCGAGAGATCCAAATTATGTTGATTGAGAGATCCAGATGATGTTGTTGATCGAGAGAACCAGATGATGCTGATTGAGAGATCCAGATGATGCTGTTGATCGGGAGATCCAGATGATGCTGTTGATCGGGAGATCCAGATGATGATGTTGTTGATAGAGAGATCTAGATGATGTTGTTGATTGAGAGATCCAGATGATGCCGATTGAGAGATCCAGATGATGCTATTGATCGGGAGATACAGATGATGATGCTGTTGATCTAGAGATCCAGATGATATTGTTGATCGAGAGATCCAGATGATGATGTTGTTGATCAGAAGATCCAGATGATGAGGCTGTTGATCGAGAGATCCAGATGATGATGATGTTGATAGGAAGATCCAGATGATGAGGCTGTTGATCGGGAGATCCAGATGATGATGTTGCTGTAGCTGATCGAGTGTTGCAGAAGATGAAGAATCAGTACTGAAGATGTTGATGTTCCAGTATTGAAGATGATGAAGATGTTGCAGTAACTAGTTGAGTTACTGATGATGATTAAAGAAAGCTTCCAATGATTTATAGATGTATCATGTATCATGTAGTCGATGACTCCTTGCTCATGCAGATTTTGTTATAATATCCTTTTCATTGAGGGGGAGTGTTGAAATATTGTAACTTCTAAGAATATTATATTTGTACTTTATTATTCTGGAGATATTGTTGTACTGCTTGTATTGTTCTGTATGTCTTGACAAGTCTTGCAGTTGAGATATGACGACTGTGAAGCTTGGGGCAACATCAAGGAGAAAGGATCTACGATCTAAAGGTAAGACATCTAATCACTCGATCTTTAACTAGATCTAGGAAATCAGTTTCATATATTGTCCCACTTGTTCTAGATTCACGTTGAACTAAGGAGATCACGCCTTAAGTCCGCTTTCGATAGATTGTTCGGTAACAGTTACTAGCATGTCGCAGGCACGGAAGGGTTCCATCAAGAATGGATAAAGGTAGAATATTTGGATCCCTTAGATTTTATCATCCGCCTCGTCACCCATGAGGGTAAGTTCACAATCTTCAGGGCTTGTCATCTCTGGTCGCTGGCTCATTTTGCCCTTAACCAGACTATCAATTTTCCATTTTATTTCTTGCGGAGTCTCGAAAAGATGTCAAGCCAAGTTAGAAAGAACACTACCAATCCATCTGGTAGTTTGTATCATCATGGCCTCATCAAAATTATAATTTCCCATCAACTGAAGGAAACAACGAAGACTTGGGAGAATTTCTTGTTTGAAGTTTTAAATCCACATCTGGTAAAGAAGCCTACTACCAAATCCTCTATCTCTTCCTCTTGAAAACGCCCTTGTCGTCAACCTCTTGACGTTGAATCTAGTCAAACCTCTACCTGAGTGAAGAAAGTTACTAAATCTGTGAAAATTGACGAAGCCATCTCAGTTGGGAAGCAACTTAGCCGTTCTTCCTCCTCCTCTGAGCCTGTCCATAAATATTTGATGACTGAACCCCCGTTCTTTTCTCAGATACCCACCAAACGCAGGGGGACTAATCGCGTTCAGCCCATCATTCAGACTACTTATTTAGGTATCCCTGATGCCCAACCAAACAAACCCACTCCTGACATGTCCACTCTTGCATTGTTTGATGCTTCTGCTGAAATTCCTGAAGCTCACGTCCCAGGACTCACTCCTACTCTCACTCCAGGAAAGGTTTGTGCAAAATCGACCACCTCTACTAGCCCCGAAACACCTTCGATGGGATTAAGCCCTCACAAGAATCTCGAGCACCCTGCAGAGCCTTCCACTCCAAGCCACCAAATTGTGGATATCTTAACCAAGGATGTGGCATGATTGACATATTAGAACCAGAAGTATGTTGAATTCATTAATTAGCTTCGTCACAATAACATGAAATTGCGTCTTCAGGTGCAAAAAGTCAAAGATGCCAATAAAACCATCACTTCCTCTCATGACACTCTTCAAAAGAAGCTCGCTACCTTGGAAGCCCAATTTAATACGTCTAAACCCAAGTCCACTTCATCATCTTCGAAGTCGAAGGCATCTACTGTCACAGCTCAACCTTCTTCCTGACTTTTCTCTTTGCTCAATGGGACCTAGCATATCCTCGATTTGGGTGAGTGTTGATGCCCAATTTTGTCATCATTTTGAATCCATGATTGTGCTACAATTATACCATTTTGTCATTTTTGATGCATCAAGTTCATATTTCTCATCGTCCAGACATCCATATTGACTAAGATATCTATTCTTTAAAATACATTTAATTCTCCTATGATTTTTAATTAATTGTCATCTTATATGGAGAATTAACATCAACTTAACATTTATAAATCCATTGGGCATATATTTTTGCTACTACAGGCTATGGTTCTCATTCGGACGCTCATTCAGACTCTCATTTGCATACGAATGATCATTCAACCCATCGTTCGCACTTGAAAAATCATTTGTTTGCCTACCTGGACGCATTGAAGACGCCAACGGGGACATGGGTTTTGTTTCCCACCTGGAACACATGGTTCATGAGCTTCTTCCTGCAAAGATTCGCTTGATAACTCGTCCAATCATCTAGTGGTTCTGTTTCCCAAACCTAGGAAACCAACATGCATGATTTGGGGAAAAACGACCTGTTCATCAATGGAGTCGTTTTCAGCTTTTATGACGTTCTATTATTAGAGAGGTCGACCACTGAAAGGGTCGACCCTCTCTCTATTGTAATCATAATAAAAATACGTCTTGGGTTGTGTAGAAGGGAATGAAAAACTCTTTGTAAGCTTTGCTTCCAATTTTAATATTATAACTTTGTGTAGCTGTTGATTTTGTTTTCTATTTCATGGTTGGTGACTGAGTAGCATAGGAACAACCACTGTCTCTTGAGAAGGGCCCCTCAACAACAACGACTTTGAATGTGCATATGTTTTGTTTTCCTCTTCGTTGTATAGCTAAGTGATTTGATATTCAGTATTGTGGAATGTTCATAGATTCAAATCGTTCTCCTTGTGCTCATGAATTCGGTGCGTATAAAAGCAATTTAACTTTTCTCTGTTTATAATGTGTGTATTTTCTGTCATTCGACCTGTCGTACGTACCAAGCTTTTGCACTGTCAATCCACCTTCATCATTTTCAATTGTATTTTGTAATTAGCTAGGGTTTGAGTTCTTCGATTCAGTATTTCATTATATCCTGTAGCTGGTTAGCATTTGAATTTATAGTCAGTATTTCATTTTTGTTTAAATATCACATTGTTATTGTAGATCTTATCAATTCCATTTATGTTTCAATCCATTTCATTTCTGTAGGTGCAAGAAGATAGAAATAGGTGTTTGATTAAACTCAAGCAAAAGTAGTCTCATTTGAATTTCAAGATGCAGTCGTTCCAAGTTATTTTCATGGTTTATATAAACTAGTTTAGTGTAGATTTGCTCCTCAATGGTAGATCAGTTTGTATTGTCTTTTTATGGATGATTGAGATGGTTTAGTTTACTGTAGAGGTAGAGTAGTAGTACTTTGTTTTCTGTTGAAGATTTCCTTGCAAGTTGAATTTGTTTCCATCCATTTGAGTTATTGTTTTATGCTTAGCTATAGGTCTGCTTACAAACTCTGATTTCATGTTGCTTTTTGTATTTGATGTTTTATGAATAACTTGAAGTCTTGATAGGGTAGAGTTAGAAGTTTGATAGGAATTGCATGTTTTAATTATAAAATAGTCATTAGAGATAGAATAACTCAAAGTGTGTGCTTTTCAATAGAGTTGGATTGTTAAGTAGCATTTCATTTGGATTGATTCTAGGTAGCGAAACTAGGTTCTTAGATGTCATTTGCTTAATGGATAAGTGATGGTTTACAATGTTTAAATTCTCTTGTAATTGGTCCATTTTTAGCTTTCATATCTTCATAGAAGTTAAGATAGATTTACTTCCTTTTTGTATTTCTGTAGCATTTGTAAGTCACCTTGACACAATCTCTCAAGAAGAGTGGAGTTAGATAGATTTGCTTATGAATCATTTACTGTTTGAAACATTAGTTGTCAATGCATGTGAAGCAGATAATTCTATCTTCTAGGGAAATACCCAGTGTAAATAATGTAAATAATCCATATAGGAATATAATAGAATAAAATGATAATGTAAGAGATGCTTATTACAATGGTTTGGTTGCCTTTAAATATGGCCATACCTTTAAGACGAGAAGACACGTCTTTTCCTAACTATTAAACTATTAACTATTTAATTATTTAATTATTTATGTTCGTTACATTGCCACTCTCTTAGAAAGGCTTTGTCCTCAAATCCTTATAATTTTGTCGCATTGTTCCTTGCGATGTCGTGGCTGACGAAACACGTCGATACGAACTGCTAAGTGTAGAGCATAACTTCCGATATGTGGATGGATCAATCCATCCCAAATTGATTTGCTGCTGACTGTTGGGATTCCCTACTGATCTATCGACAGGAGCTTTGATCACATTAGTACCATTATCTTTCGACATTTCCCACTTTTTAGAATATCGGTTTTTATGGTTGGGGTGTCGAGAGGGAATTTTTGTAATGTCATTTTATTTTACGAGTGTCGTCTTTTGAGCATTGATCTGAGCTGGAAGTTGTATTTTTGTCTCTTGAGGCTTTAAGGTTTCATTTTGTATCTTTTCCAACTTGCTTTCCAATTGCATGTTATTATTTTGAAACTTCTTAATCACTTCTACTTGTGATTTTCTGTCATCTTCAGACTTCTTAAGTTGTTCCTTAAGATCTTTGTTATGACTTCTAATGCAACTATTTTCTTTCTGTGTGTCTAGAAGTTTTCCTTCAATGTCTTCTGTAGATTGATCTACCTTCCGACTATTTTTCAACTTCTTAATTTTTGTGATTAGTGTCTTGTTATGATTTCTTAATCTGGAAATTTCTTCGGAATTGTTGGATATTGTTTTATTACTTTTTGTGATCTCTGACTTATGAGTCTTTTTAGACTTGTCATTTTGTTGTTGAAGAACTTTTATCTGTTGTCGATACTGGTCGACCACTAATTCTTGATCCTCTAATTTGTTTTGTATCTGCACCAGTTCTTCATCCTTGTTGTAAACGATTTTGTTCAAGCGTATCATTTCTGCTTTGTAATCGTTTATTTCTTTATTTATATCTTGATTTTTCAATCTCTGATTGAAATCGTTTTCATTTTTTAATTCCTCAATTTCCGTAGATAATCTCTCAATATGGTTTTTTAGATAATGATTCTCTTGTTCTATTAATCTCTTAGACATATCCCGCTTCATCATGTCAAATGCTTCTTTTAGTCCGAACTGCAATTCTGCTTTAAAATTTGCCATAATTCCTGGCTTGGGACGATAACTTGGTCTTCTTTGTCGACAGCATGTCTCGACTTCTTGATAAGTCTTCCTTGACTTGACTTGACTTCATCAATTTTGTCTTCTCTGACAAGCGATGCTCTTCTTTGACCTTTTTCGATTTGGTCTTCAACTTCTTTTGACAAGGGAGTCTTTCTTTGACTTTCACTCTCTTTTTTTTTTACGAAAATATGGTCTTCTTCTTATTAGGTTAAATAACCTTCTTTTTTTTTTCTAAAAATAATAATTATTTTAATTATTTTTTTTACTTTGACTCTCTTATTACTTTTATTTGTGCTCCTCTTTTTTTTTTCAAAAGTTATTATTAAAATAATAACTATATCTCTCATAACAATAATATATGTTATTATAAATAATAACAATATTAAAAAATTGGAATTGAATAATTTTATCATAATAAATGTTATTATTATAAATTAATATATATAGTTTTTTTTTCAAAATTAGAATATTAAAACTAATATAATAATATTATTATAATGTTCCAATATATTTAATTTTTGAAAAAATTAGGGTTTGAAGCGGGAGGAAGAATGGAGGCGGAAGACAGATTGGAGTGTGGAAGGTGAGCTTGAAAGCGGAGGTGGCAGGTCGAAAGGAGGGTGGAGGAAGAGTTGAGCGACGGTGTGAGTGGAGGAAGCAACACTGAAATGGCGTGCAGGAGCGGTGTGGAGGTGGGAGTGGGAGAGATGGCGGGAGTGCGGTGTGGAGGTGGGAGTGGGTGAGTACGGGGGTGGGTGGCTGAAGGGGGAGGGCTTGGAGCCAAGGGAAGACGTAGCTAGTGGAAGCTGTGCCGGTAGAGGCTTGTGCACGAGGAAAAGAATTCGGCGCGGGAGAGAGGGAGGAGTCTGGGCGCGGGAAAGGGAAGGAGATGGGGAGTTGTGGAGAGTTGGGAGGCGCTGGAGGAGGTGAAGTTGGAGGGCGTGGAGGTGGAGCGACCAGCTGATGGTGCTTGGTGGAGGTGGATAATCGGGGGGGGGTGGGAGATGGTGGAAGCTGGTGCTAGCGGTGGAGTCCGGTGAGGAGGGAAGGTTGCCGTAGGAAGTAGGCGACGGGCAGTGGGGTAGAGGGAAATGATGGCGTGGAGATGCGTGGGAAAGGAGAAGTGGGGAGGCGCGCAATGGAAAGGAGCGGTGGAATGGCACGTGAATGGGGATGGGTAGTGCAGAGGTGGTCGAAGGAAGGGAGGACGGCATGGGAGGAGGCTAAGGAGTGATGGAAGACATGGAGTAGATCAGAATGGAAGTGAAGGTGGAGGAGGGAGTTGGAGGGGATATGGAGTGGATAGCACATGGGGAAAGAAGAATGGTGGAGGATGGCCAAGGGACTGAATTCTTGGTCAAAGAGCAACAATATAGAGAAACTCTACTAAATGGCTAAAAGCTCGAATCGGATGCCCAAGGAGAGCTTTGATACCACTGAAGCAGATAATTCTGTCTTCTAGGGAAATACTTAGTGTAAGGGGGGGTGGGTGGGCGCAGAGTAAAGGGGGGAGATGGTGGAAGCTGGTGCTAGCAGTGGATTCCGGTGAGGAGGGAACGCTACCGCAGGGAGCAGGGGACGGGCAGTGGGGTAGAGGGAAATGATGGCGTGGAGATGCGTGGGAAAGGAGAAGTGGGGAGGCACGCAATGGAAAGGAGTGGTGGAATGGCACGTGAATGGGGATGGGTAGTGCAGAGGTGGTCGAAGGAAGGGAGGATGACGTGGGAGGAGGCTAGGGAGCGATGAAAGACATGGAGTAGATCGGAATGGAAGTGAAGGTGGAGGAGGGAGTTGGAGGGGATATGGAGTGGATAGCACATGGGGAAAGAAGAATGGTGGAGGATGGCCAAGGGCCTGAATTCTTGGTCAAAGACCAACAATATAGAGAAACTCTACTAAATGGCTTAAAGCCCGAATCAGATGCCCAGGGAGGGCTTTGATACCACTGAAGCAGATAATTCTGTCTTCTAGGGAAATACCCAGTGTAAATAATGTAAATAATCCATATAGGAATATAATAAAATAAAATGATAATGTAAGAGATGCTTATTACAATGGTTTGGCTGCCTTTAAATATGGACATACCTTTAAGACGAGAAGACACGTCTTTTCCTAACTATTAAATTATTAACTATTTAATTATTTCTTTATTTATGTTCGTTATAGCATGCTTAATCCCTAGTGTAGCATTTTGTTTTCTTGAATTTGTAGTTAAATGTTGGATTGAATATTTTAGGTTAATTAATTAATCATCTTTTTCAAAGTAGCATATTTTTTCTGTCTTTGAATAGTTAATTGCAATTGCATTTGTTTTATAGTTAGATCTTTGATTTCGCATAATAAAATAGCTTTTCAATTCCTAGAATAGGTTAGAAATTAGTTAGGGTTTGAACGATTGTTTAATAGTTTTTGCTTCCGTACTATAGTTTGTTTTCAATCAAGTATTGATTTCTAGAATAGTGATTTCCTTTCCTTGTAATTTCAATTCTCGTTCTTAGATTATAATTAGTTTTGAATTTATAGTTAGAAATTGTATTGCAATCTTTTCAAGTTACTAGGTTAGGTCTAGATCCGTTCGATAGTTCATAGTTTAAATAATCTTATTTTCTTAGTAACTTGGCTTTTCATTTTGAAAGTTATTTCTTAATAACTCGGTTTTTCATTTTGAAAGATTTACATTGTATTTAGTTTAAAATATCATAGGAATTGCATGATAAACATCCTAGGTTACCTTCTACCTCAGTACATACTGTGTCACAACTATAAGTGTACAGACCTTGGTTGATAATTAATATTGGAAATTTAATAGACATAAATTATACCAACAGTTAGTTGTGAGCAAGTGTCATGCACAAGATGTATGACCCTATGATTTTTATCGGTTGAATGGGGGTTATTCATCCAACCCCCCACAAAACCCTTTCTAGGAATACCATATATGGGAGTTACACATGTGGATGGATACCTATGCTCCATTTCATAACCCAACATAGTATCATATTTTCCCAACTATTTAGAACTCCCATCCTAGGGATTTTTGTGAAATTTGTAGAACATATGAGAACCCCCAACACATTGCACAATCTTTGGAAATATTCCTTAATCCCTAATATAATGTATTGCGAATATTTTGGTACTTATAAATAAAACATGAATAAGCATAGAGCCTTGGATGACCTAGCTGGTAGATTGGAAAAAACTTATTTTTAGGTAATCAAGAATTCACAACCCCAAGGAGGAGGAGGACAATAAATAGGAGGTAGATATGGGGGCTAGAACTAGTGGAAGAGGTAGACCTGTATGGGGATATAATTTTGATGAGTTGGGCCACCTTTATTGGGAATTACCTTTACCCATGTGACCATGGTGATGTTACTGTAGGTTCAATACCCATTGTATTGAATATTTCCTCGAGATGATTGCAAATTGGGAGGAAAGGGAAATACAAATCCAATCATATTCAATCAACTTAGAAACTAGGAATAGTGATGAAAGAAAAAATCCTACTATTAATGTTGTCACAAGAGTAGGATCCCAAACTGGAGATGACAATAACAAATTATATCTTCCCAAAATTTGAAAGGCGGGACCATGAAGGCCTGAGTTTGACCAACCAATGAAACAAAAGGAATTATTTAAAGAAGTATTTAAGATATTCCAATGTATATCAATGCCATATTCACCTGGATTCATGGAATGGTGCCGAGAGAAAAGTTCTAGTCCCACCCCAATGCCTCAAAGTTGTGAAAGATGATCAGAAGTAGGAACCCCAGATAATTCTAAGAATATCTTTGACATTTGGTTCACATTGTTTGTTGATATTTTAGAAGATGAATAATTGAATAGAAGTTTGTGTAACACCCTTCACATGTTTCCAAAATCTGAAGAAGAGGAGGATTTGATTTATATCAACCTTCCTAAAAGAAAGAATCATAGAGTGATAAGAAGGAAGATGATAAATAGTAAATAATACAAGATAAATGGTGAAGAAGATGGGTATGATATTAAATATGTGATGTTAGACCTTTTATCATATCCAATATCATTCCAAAGAAGTCTTGGAAGTCCGTGGGAATCCCTCGATTGGTTTACTCTCCCATACAATTGCGTATGGCCAACTAGTACATAATATTATCCATTGGTAGGGTTGAAAATGCAAAGGTTGATTTATTTGATGTCAAAACTTATAGATTTTGACGTAAGATAAATAATGGAAAAACATATCCCTATCTAGCCTTGTTGGGTATTGATTGGGATTTTGAGAATTATGTTTTTATTGATCTAAAAAGGGATACTATGGCATTCAAGGATGATGGTATGAAAGTAACGAAACCCCTAGATCCTTATCAAGGTCCTAGGTATATGTATATTACTATATATTCCATGCAAAAGGATTTTTTGGACCACATTTATAGCATGATTTTTGGAAGGAAATAAGACTGCATTAACCTTTTAGTAGATTGGTTACCTAACTGGAGGAGTATCCAGTATTTTCATAGTGACTTTGAAAGCATTTAACATGTGGAAACATAGGAAACACAAGTTATTCTAGACATTACATAATTATCAAACCAATATGGTGGATCAAGACATAGGTAAAGGACCATCCTATATATGATGGAATCCTAATATTAGAAGATTTTATCGTGGATATGAACAATAGAGTTGTGGAATACTAGAGAGTACCTACAAAGGATATGGATTTACAAGATACCCTTGAAAAATGGTGAGCCACACATATAGATGACTTGTCAACTTGGATCTTAGCATAAGTGGAAATGAGACAAGTGTATATCCCCACTAGAGTTTGAATGTTTAAATTCACCACTTTCTAAAGGTGGGGATATTATGACTGTGGAAATATATGATGGAAGTATAAAACCTTTTATTTGTTGGAATATATTAATTATATTCCTTGGAAGGTAATAATGTCTTTGTATTATGTCGGAATTTATCCACAATCTTATGTAAAAGAGTAATACATTATATCCCATATTCATTATGGTAAAGTATTCTCTTATTATCCATTATTATATAAATAGATGTTATTATGGAGAATTATATTATTCCACATGCAATATGTGAGAGTAATTCCTCCACATCTCTTGGTATATAATAGAGTCAAGGGAGTCACATCCATCACATCACGTGATACTATTACAACACAATTTGTTGTGCTCACAAGCTCTCTACTATATTGTATTGGGGTTATTTGTAGTTGCTCTCTTGTAAGATTGAAGGAGATTTCTGGAGATAATAGAAGACAACGTTTCCGTGGACGTAGACCAATTGGGTGAACCACGTATATCTGATGTATTCTTTTCCTTGTTCTCTTTCTGTTCTTATTTATGTTGATATGTTATTGATTGCTAAGATAGGTAAGCTAGTTTAGTTAGATCTATAGTTTTGACATTATTCATGTTGAAAATGTACTAAAAAATGGTAAAGTGAGGGTTTTCAAACTCATTTTTAGGTGCACAACTTCTTCCATATCCTAGGGCATATTCTGAAGGCTTTATACTTACATGAAGAAACCATCAGATAGACAAAGAGTTGGGCCATTTTTCAAACCAAATTATATGAAGATGTATTATTTGTAGGAGATTATCCTAAAGTAATGGTATCTCTATTGTTGATTCAATAAATATTATTTACTGTAAGTTGTAGAATTCCCATACCCATGTTGTATGTCATCATGACCAGGGACTAGTTGATTTTAGAATCCTTGTGAGAAAATTGGATTCTCCCCTATATTGTGGAAATATAGATCATATTGGGGAGAATGCAAATAATCTGGACAATTTTAGGTATCCTTCATTTTAGGAATATGAAGGGTCCAAAACAATCAAAGGGAAAAATAAGGATGGTGCAAGTACAACATATACATAGCCCCTAAAGTAATGAAAAAAAGTCAACATAGGGACAAAAGAGAAACTTAAGCTCACCTCTATTGGATATTATTAGGATGACAATATTACATATGAGATCACAAATCTACTTAAATAATATGAGGGTATGTTTTAATAGAGTTTTATTGAACTAAACAAAGTCAAGGGATATTTGGGGAAAATGAAAATTGAACTACCACTAGATGTTAATGGGCCCATGACACATTGATCGTAATAACTCAATCCCAGTGTTAAATAAAAGGTGAAGGAACAAATTTATAGGATGTTAGTTGTGATATTGACATTTCTAAATGAAGAATCTTATTGGATCATCCATGTTGCAATCCAAAATAAGAAGGATACTAATGATATTAGAGTGTATGTTGATTGTAGAAACTTGAGTTAAACATGTGTTCATGATACATTCCCCACTTCATTTAGATATGGGGTATTGGATAAATTTATGGGAAAGGAAGCTTATTCCTTTATCGACTATTCCTCAGTATACCAGTAGGTGGTAATTGTAGGGGAATATAAGAAGAAGACCACATTCACTACTGAATGGGGCTATTTTTCCTATAATGGAATGCCATTTGGACTTAAAAATGCAACTATAATTTTAGTTAGGATCATGATTGTTTCTTTTAGGGACTTCATTCACAAATTTTTGGAAGTCTAGGAGGATGACTAGACTATTTTTAGTTTTTTAAGAGAACATGCTAGTTTGTTGTAGCTTAAATTTGATCAGTACCAATAGCTTCAAATCTCAATTAAACTTGAAGAAATGCATTTTTTGTGTTTCTTTTGGGAAACCTGTTAGGTCATTTTTTTAAAGAAAGGAGTCTTGTTAGATCCTACTAAAATTGTTGTTATTGTGAATTTACCATCTCCAAAAGTATAAGATAGTTGCGATCCAACTTGGTTCATACATGATATGATCAAAGGTCCATATGTAACTATGTGTCTATCACTACATCTTTGGAACAACTCCCGAAGAAATAATAAATGTTCATTTAAACTCTAGATTGTGAAACAATGTTTTCATTACTCAAGAAAATATGGTGAGTGCTTCAAAAAAATGGTGAGTGATTCGATTCTTGTATTCCTTGATTGGAATACAGAGCACTATGTGCAAATGGATTCCTCAGGGGTAACACTAGCAATGATCATGTCTATTTTACCATCATATTGATGCCTGGAAATGTCCTTGCATCGAAAGTAGGGGTTCTCCCTTGTAGAAAGTCCCAATTAGACCTTAAACCATTTGGAATAGGGAACCCATTAAGATTTTGGCCCGACTACCTTCACTGGTTTGAGGTTTCACCAGTTGTGACCTAGTCCACCTTTTAGGGTTTTTATTTAAGGGGATGAAATGCAATATGATTTAACCTACAATGCATTCCTATATTATTCTAACCTAGCCTAGCTGGGAGAGAAATTCAAAGGAACATGAAACAAATGATATTGAGATACATGTTCTAAAAACATATAATTGCGATAATAGAAATGTATAACAATTACATAATGAAAAAGCAAATTAGAATAATCACAACATTAGTACATTCTGGATTTACATCTCATAGAAAGCAAAGGCACTATGAAAATACATATGCAACATAAAATAGAAAGATGTAAGAATAGTCAAACAAAAATCAGAAAAGTCTTACTGGATATGGGTGAAAGATAAAATGGGAAGCAATTTTGTAACATTCATCCCCACCACAATCACATTTCCATGCAAAACTTGAGTCTAACAACATTTGTATTAATTCACAGAAGTAATTCTTACATCAAATGACCAGCAAAATCCCTCTGAGAAAAAGTCCCCTTTCCTCCCTCTCATATTTTTTTTATAACTCCTTTACAAGGTAAATCCCAAGTGATTTTTCATATTCCCAAATTCAGTTACAACCCTTGGGTTCCTTGGGCACTTGTCACTTTAAGTTTACATTCTCTCCTAAAGAAATAAAGGCAAAATTTGTAATTACATAGTTTTAAAAGGGAGCATTTCCTTGGGATTTAATAAATAGATCCCATAGTTCATAGTCATATGAAATAACATCTAATTTCGTGGTTTCAAGTAAACGTAGAGAAACTTCATGAGCCACTGTCTCCCTATTTAATGAAGTTAACTCTTTATTGAAGGAAATATGACATGTGTTTATGAATGGACTTTTCGCGTAGGTATCTCAATGTGATATCGCAATGCCTATGCAGTGGCTTTCAATGTGCTTTTGATGGTTTCGATGTCCTCATTTCTGATTGTTCTAATCTCTTCTAACAATTTCTCCTTCATACTGGGTTCTTTGAAGGTCCTTGGGGGTGGAATTAGACATATTCCGAACAGTTTCTCGAAACCTATGTTAGAGATTGAAATTTAAATCAATTTAGTTAGATTTTATACTGGAAGATAGACAAGCACAACAAAACACAAAAGACATAAGAATTTTCCTCATGGAAACCATAAAGGAGAAAACCCCGCAAATTCCTCAAAGATAGATTCATCACTAGTACAATATCAAGCAAAATGGAAAACCCAAAATATAAGATGTCTTCTGCATCTCTCTCTCTTTCTCCTCCAGTGAACTTGTCTCTTCTCTCTCTTTATGCGAACTTGCTTGAGTGAGTGTTGTGTCCAAATGAGAGAGAAAGCCTCTCTATTTATACTTTATGTTTGACTGCCCTAATTCCTAATGGGGCTTGCCTCACTTACCTAACTGGGTTGATCTCTCCTATGGAGATTCAAACATACAATTTACATTTGACCTCTAGGGATCTAATGCCCCGACTTACAATGGAGGTTTTACCTCAATAATATTGCATGAATAAACACAATAATGACATCCCCGAATGGAGGAAAAAAATATCTGTTGGAGGTACAAATAAAATACAATAATAATATAATTATAAAATACAATAATAATATAATTATAAAATACAAATGAATATCTTCTGAAGTTACATTTACAACAACACTTCCTCTTAACTAGGAAGGTATTCTCTCGACATGGTCATCATCACTTTGGACACAAACTCTGGACAACGTCATCATCGTTGGATCATCATCAATGCTGGAACTGGATCATCATTGTCGTTGCTGCAACAATATTCATCTCGTTGATCATTGACTAGTGACATCTCTCGAATCTATCCGTCATGAAAAGTTCTACAGACCCAGTGCTTTTTCATGTTGGATGTAGGTCTAGATCTCATATAGGTCTTCATCATATCCGCAAACAAGCCATCAAGTAGGTACACCCCAATACCACACATTACATTGCCCCAACAATCACCTGCATCTCCTACTATCATCTCATCATATCCATATCATATCATCATCACATACAAAGAGCAATCGGGTGCACAACTCATGTCCAACAGACCACTTGCGTCTCCCACCCAGTGGGTACAGCCCAGGAGCACCCCAGGTGCATTACGTCTCTCATGGTCAGCCTGCGTCTTCAAACAAATGGATACAACCCAGGAGCATCCCAGGTGCATTACGTCCCATGGACCACCTACGTATTCCACCATGTAAGATATATCCTAGGTGCACCCCAGGTGTCTTTGTGACCGTTGTACCTAATAGCATCTTCAAACATGTAGATACAACCCAGGAGCACCCCAGGTACATTACGTCCCATGCACCACCCGCGTCTTCCACAATGTGAGGTCCAACCTTGTTGCACCTGCGTGTCATGTCCCCATTTTGACCCTTATAATATTTTGGGCTATAATGTAAATAGTGTATGCGTATTATGTATGATTCCTAGCATGGAGCTCAAGGCCAAGGCCCCGTTAGTGAACGCTCGACCTTGAAGAGGAAAGTATTGGATATTATGCTACTCATGTGTTAGTGAACCATGGGAATTGTAAATATGCATTTTAATATAAATGCCCACAACTAGCTATGCAATGCAACAAGAGACGGGGGCATGATGTTTACAAGGAATTGGTAGGGAAATATTCAAACCTTTGAGCCAATCAAGTCAAGCCAAGTGTAAATGAGAGAACCCATCAACCCTCAACTACCCATGCTGAATTTTGTACCCAATCATTTACTCTCCCAAGATTTGGTTGAGGTAGTTAATTCCTTGGGGAATGGAGAGGTATGGCTGCCAAAATTCGAGTATGGGCAAGCCACCCTTCATGGAAAATCGTGTTTGTATTCTTGGGAAAGAAAAGAGCCATGAATTTCTCCCCGAGCTATTATTCACCCACCAGTTTTTCTCTCTCACGAGTTTGGAGATACCTGGGTGTTTTCCTCCATGGTTTTGCTGTGTCTCCCTTCATTCCCTAGCCGGGAAGGGCATTTTTGTGTTGTATAACAGTGGAGAAGAAAGGGAAATCGATTTGGGGACCATAGAGGTTGTTTTGGCTCACTGGTGGCTTGTATATTTGTGGGAGAAATCGTTTTCTTCCCTATGGTCAATTTTCCCTCTCACAAATCCATTTTTGGTGTGCCCACATTTTGGGGAAACCCATGTCCATCTAGTTTCTAAGTCCCATTGCTGAAAATGTGTTTCCAAGCCCATATATGAGTTTTGTGTGTAAGAGAACGCTGGGGTTGAGATGGGTATCCATTTCTTTGGCTGAGTTGAGCTTGAGAGACCCAATTTCCTTGTAGATATCATGCCCAGCTCGGGGGTGGTCTCTGAGTGCTGAAATAATACAGGCTGAGCAGAGACCTATGGTTGGGTGGAACGTTGCAGCGACATAGCTAGTTGCTTGGGATAGCATTACATCAAGATGAGTATTTTATTGTGTTTATTTATGCAATGTTTAATTTGATGGTTATTTTGATATGATGGATGAGCAAGTCCCCTTGACCCCCATCGTCCCCCGGAGACAGCCGTTGAATGTATGAAAGGAAATGTATATGCATGGAATGTGCACTATTAATTGCATAAAGGGGTTGTGGAATCAATATCCATTAAGGAGGATGAAAGAGAGAATTTTCTCACCTTAAACTATTTCTGTTTATAGCATAAGAAGTGTATGCTTAGAAAATAGCAAGTAGGAATGTTTTACATATGTATATGTATTGAATTACTACTAGGTGAGAAATCACAACTAATGAATCCTTGCGTGCTAGTAGGGAATCCAACAAAAGGATCAGCTATGATGTGGAGGAGGAACTCCATGTCATGATGGGAAATTGGAAAGGGAGAATTCCTTCACTCCTCTCTTGTTATTGTATTTATATTCCCTGAATTTTATATACTGGAAATTATGGCATAGGGATGTTGGAAATGCAAGAGAGTAGTAGATTAAATGCATATGAATTAGTGGGCATGATTAAAGAGTCATTGCATAGTGCATGAGGATTGATTATGCATGAGCAGGATGTTGCATATAGGAGAACGTAATAAAGTTACACATGCAGGAGCCCATTAATTGTATTGTCTATGGTTGATGACAATTAATGTTGTTGATATTGATTGTAGGAATCAAGCCATGGAAGCATGCCAGAAGATGCAAGAGATTAAATAGATGAAATGAATATGCACTAGATGGCATATTAATAAATATTGCACAGTGCATGTGAAAATGTTTGTGCATGTATATAATATCGCATATTGGCAAAATAGTGAGGCTTTACATATGCAATGAGCCACTAAGATAATCATTGTGGTTGCTAACAATTAGTTGTGCTCGCATTGGTTGTAGGACCAAAGACCCAAAGCATGGCTAAAGATGTACATGATGAAGTTTCATGTGACCCACAACCTTATGAAGAAAGGTTGGGGGGCAACAAATCCATGATCATGAGGTGGGTGGAAGGATGGTGTGATCCTTTGCAAGAGACCAACTGATCAGGTAACATCAAATATGTTGATGGGAGCCATGTAGGTAATGGTTTAATTATGATTTATCAAGTACAAAAGGAGATCAGGTAAGAACCCCTTTGAACGATATTTTGTAATTGTAGAATGGTATTTAGGAAATGTTGGATGCATTTATATGAAACCATACTACCATGGTATGGCGAGGTATGGGATAGTAAGGGCGAGGAACCCTCTACCATATGACTGTTTTAAATGATAGAATGCATTCATATGAGATTATATCATGCCATTTGTGTATGTTGGGTGTGAGTTAAACAACCAAAGCAAGTGAGGACTTATGGTCTTGTCATGGTAGTGCATGCTATGTGGGGAAGTCATGGTTAGGCCTTAATATGTTTGAATTCATAGTATTCATGAATTAATGCAAGGTTGCATTGAGGGGATGTGCATTAAAAATATTTTTTACAATCTCGTGGTTATGCATTGAGTGGATGCACATTAAAAGATTATGTGAGTATTGTAATGTGCATGCATAGGTATGGGTGCACATGTTGAGATGCATTATGTGAATGCATGGTTGTGGTGTATGTTTCATTGCACTTAGATAATAGATGAAATGGTGAACTATTGTTAATATTGAGACCATTTCATGAGCTGCTATGAATACAGGAGAATGATTGCATATAGAAGGTAGACATTTTGATGGGCTACCAAGAGTGCTTTGCTGAAAGGATAGAGTTGCATAAAATGATATGGCTATGAAGTAATGAGTATCTAAAGCGTCATTTAAATTGCATAAATGATGTGACTGTGTCTTGCAATTTTATTATGATGATGATATATATATATATATATATATATATATATATATATATATATATATATTTCATTGCATTTCAAATGTTAACAGCTGAGGGTGTTTGAGCTATTGAGTGTTATAATTTTGAGATCACTTAAGTGACTGTTGCAACAATGAAATATTATATGCATAGAGACTTACAAAGTGTTTGGTCGATTGAAGTTCTAGATTCCAGGTAGATTGTTTTGGGCATGGCAATGTGGATAAGTCCATGATGAAGATTGGAATCTACCATGTGCTAGAGCCAAACCTCATGAGAAGGTTCTCATGGTTGTGAAATTTAACTTATTCATGACATAGACCTGAAATTTTGTCTGATTTAAGTTTATGAGAATAATCTCATGGTTGCAAATCTAATTTCTGTATGAAAACAGATTTGTAGATTTCAAATTTGAGAATTGCTTATAATTGCTAATCACAGTTGGCTTGCATAGAAATGTGTCAGGAGGATGTGTTGTAAGTGGATATTCATGTTATGGTAGAAAGCGTAAAATCCGTAATGGGAAGAGGGGTGCCACTTACAAGGGAAAAGCAATATGAGGATAACCTCATGACTAAGCAAGTCAATTTCTGTAGTAGACAGATTTGCAAATTCATATTGAATTTAATTATTAATGGCCTTGATTGGTTATGGAACAATCAGATTTGAAGTTTATTGTTAAATGTTGTTGACTGTTTGGCTATTTCATAGGTGTGCCAGGATGAGACATTGCAGGAAGACCATGTGTGATAGCCTACATAATCCAAACTCCATGGGAAGGACCCCATGCTTTGGAAATGGGTTTCAGGTGAAACACCATAGTAAATTTTGATAATATCCCAGTTGCACTGCATGTTGGGAAACCATATGAGTGAGATGGTGAATCCATGCCAAGAAGGCATGTGTGGGTTATGGAACGTGAAAATATTGGGGTGGAAAATCTCCCACTTGTTGTTCTCTTCACATATAGGAAAAATTTATGACTTCAACAGTCCAGGGCAACAATGCCCATGTTCTCTTTACACCAAGAGAACTTCTGAGTACTCATAGACTTTGTCAAAGAGTCTGCAACATTTTCCAAAGTATCAACCTTCTCCAGCAATACTTTGTTTTGTTCAACCATGTCTCTGACAAAATGGTACTGCACATCAATGTGCTTTGTCTTTGAGTGATAAGCAGGGTTCTTTGCCAGAAAGATTGCACTTGAGCTATCACAGCCTATCTTCACCGCTTTCTGAACAAAACTGATACCTGAACACAACCTTTGCAACCATACAGCTTCCTTACTTGCATGGGTAGCTACCATGTATTCAGCTTCTGTAGTTAAGAGAGCAACTACTGCTTGTCTTCTACTCATCCAACTGATTGCTCCCCCAAATAGTTTAAAAACGTAGCCACTTGTATATCTTCTGTGATCAAGATCTCCAGCCCAGTCAGCATCAACAAATCCTTGTATATCTATCTCTCTGTTTAGTTCAGGTCTTCCTTGGTAGCAGATTGCAAAATCTGTAGTGCCACGCAAATACCTGAAGACCCTCTTTACTGCAGTCCAATGTTCCTTTCCTAGTTTTGACATATATCTGCTCAAAACTCCCACTACATGAGATATATCTGGTCTAGTATAGACCATAGCATACATCAAACTTCCAACAACACTAGCATAGGGAACATGAGACATGTCCTCTACCTCTTCTTGTGTCATGGGACACTGTTCTGCAGATAACTTTACACCTACATGGATGGGCACCTTCATTGGTTTGCTTTCCTACATATTAAACTTCTTCAATATTGTCTCAACATATTTCCTTTGATTCAACCAAAGTTTCTTGTTTTCTCGATCTCTTTTTATTTCCATGCCCAAAATAAAATTTGCAGCATCAAGATCTTTCATGTCAAATTCAGATGAAAACTGATTTTTGACATCCTTGATGATTTCCTTGTTGTTTCCAATTAGCAACATATCATCAACATACAATATCACATAAATAAAATGATCACCAACTAGTTTAAAATAAACACAGTGATCAACTTTGCTTCTTGAGAAGCCAAGTCCCAGTATATAAGTATCAAACTTTTGATACCACATTCTTGGAGATTGTTTCAGTCCATAGAGGGACTTTTTCAGCTTACAGACAAGCTCCTTTTTATCTTTCACCACAAACCCTTCTGGTTGCTTCATATAGATTTCTTCATTAAGTTCTCCATGTAGGAATGCCGTATTTACATCCATCTTCTCTACTTCAAGATCAAAAGCAGCAGAAATAGATAAAAGAAATCTAATAGAAGTCAATTTTGCAACAGGTGAGAAAATCTCACCAAAATCGATGCCCTCAATTTAGGAATAACCTTTCGCTACTAGTCGAGCCTGGTACTTATCCCCTTTACCTGCTACATTTAACTTCTTCTTGAATACCCATTTGCTTCCAATAGGTTTTCTTCCTTCTGGAAACTCAACCAAATCCCATGCCTCATTTTTGTCCAAGGCATCCATTTCTTCCATCATGGCCTTCTTCCATAGTTTACTATCTTCTGAATCCATTGCCTCTCTAGTAGTTCTAGGATCATCATCAGTAATAGATAACACAAAATTAGAGCAAAAATAAGGTGGACGATACCTTTCAGCTTGCCTTCTTACTCGTTCAGATCTCCTCAAGACCGAACTCTATGGTTCTGCCTCTTCATCTGATTTAGACGAATCATCCTCTTCATCTGATTCAAACGAATCTGGTTCCTCAAATGAACCAGCTCTTTCATCCTTAATATCAAACTGTAGTTTCTCTAGATCCTTTTCCTTTGGTGCATCTTCAATCCTGGAAGTGTTTTCAACTTCTCTAAAGATCACATCTCGACTGTAAACTACTTGCTTTTTTACTGGGTTCCACAGCTTGTAACCTTTCACTCCATCCTTGTAGCCAATGAAGATACATTTTTATGCTTTATTATCCAACTTGCTCCTTTTTTCCTTTGGAGCATGCACAAAAGCATCACACCCAAACACTCTGAGATGCGAGAGAGAGGGTTTCTTACCAGTCCAAGCCTCATGAGGTGTCTTGTCAACCAACACTGATGTGGGTGTCCTATTTACCAAGTAACACGCAGTGTCAACAACTTATGCCCATAATTGTTGTGTTAGCCTTGCACCACTAAGCATACTCCTTTCCTTTTCCATCAACGTCCTGTTCATCCTTTCTGCAACCCCATTCTGTTGAGGTGTGTATGGAGTAGTCTTTTGCCTTGCTATTCCACACGTCTTATAGAACTCCTCAAATTCATTTCCACATAATTCTCCACCGTTATCTGTTCTTAGCACATTTATTTTCTTTTCAGTTTGATTCTCTATAAGAGCCTTAAATTCTTTGAATCTATTAAAAACGTTAGATTTATTATGCAGGAAATAAATCCATGTTTTTATTGAGAAATAATCTATGAATGAAACATAATACATAGATTTACCTAGTGATGGAATAGGCACAGGTCCAAACACATCACTGTGTATTAACTGTAAGATTCCTTTAGCTCTTACAACACCAGATGAGAATCTTACCCGATTATGTTTACCATATAAGCAATGTTCACAGAAATCAAAATCTAGTGTGTAATCAGACATGCCTTCAGCCATACTTTTACCTTGTAATAGTCGAAGACCCTTCTCTCCAATATGTCCCAGCCTTCGATGCCATAGCGTTGTCTTCTCACTAGAGATAGTAAGGACTTTGTCTCCTTCATTTTTACCCTCAGGAACAATATTACTGTTACATCCATTATTAAAAGTGCTTCCCAATAACTTGTATAGAGTTCCAATCTGAACTCCCCTCATCAGCACCATTGATCCTCGAACCATATTGCATGTGTTCTTCTCAAACATAGTTTTCACACCTGCATCATCCATTTTACTTACATATATGAGGTTTCTAGCCAATTTTGGAATGTGCAGAACCCCGGGAAGAGTTCTAACCCTTCCATCTTTGAGTAGTAGCTTGATCTTTCCTCGACCTATGATTTTTGCCACCGAGTTGTCTCCCAGGAATACATCACCTCCATCATACTTTTCATATTCAGAAAACCACTCCCTGTGAAGAGTCATATGAAAAGATGCACCTGAGTCAATCAACCATGAATCATGCTCTGCATGTGTACTTGAAGATGCCAAGTACACATCTCCTCCTTCCTTTGTATATTCTTTCCCATCTGCGGATGGAGCATCATTAGATCCTCTGCTTTTATCAATATTTTTGGATTTACAATCCTTCTTATAATGCCCATCTTTACCGCACTTCCAGCATTTCCGTACAGAAGGTCCTGGAGATTTAGATCTCCCTCTAGATTTAGATATGTCTCCAGGGTGACCTCTCACAAACAAGGCATCCTTGGTTGAACTGTCCATGGATTTCCACCTCATTTCCTCCGATAGCAGGGATGCAACGACATCATCAAAGATTAGGTTGGTTGCGTTACTCCCAACAGCTATAACCAGACTATCCCATGAATCTGGTAGAGAGCACAACAAGCTAATACATTTTTCATCAGCAGTAATCGTAATACCAACAGATGTCAACTGACTTACTAGAGTATTGAAGGCATTTAGATGCTCTGACATAGAGTCTCCTTCATTCATTCTTAGAAGGTACAGTTTATTTCGAAGAAATAACTTATTTACCAGGGACTTTGACTGATACAGATTTCCCATCTTATCCCACGGTTTCTTTGCACTGTCTTCTCCAAATACGTTCACCAACACCGAATCTGAGAGGCAAAGTCGAATCGTGCTCCTTGCTTTTCTTTCTAGCTTATCCCATTCTTATTTTGCCATACCAGTGGGCATGGTACTTGGATCTATTGTGATCCATTGTTCTCTATCTACCAGAAGATCTTCCATCTTGAGCTTCCATAGCTCAAAGCTCTGACCGTTAAATTTCTCAATCTCGATTCTAGAAGTGCTCGCCATTCTTTCAACAAAAGAATCACAGCTGCAAAGCTCCCACTGAAACCAGGTTTATCACAGATCCAAGATCGAGCCAAACCCTTGGAGACAAAGGTGTCCCTCTGAACCCATTAATGCTCTGATACCAAATGATAGTTTTAAACCTTAATACTGCAGTAAAAACTCATATAGATTCTTAACCATAAACGGAAAATACACAATGTCACACTCATAACACAAATATTTTCACCTGGAAACCCTTAACTGGGAAAAAACCAACAAAACTTAGAGCCGCACAACTCTTTTCATTATATTTTTTCTTAACCATTTACAATACAATATATAGTATTCGCAGCATCTAAAAACCCTAATCCCTTTACCGGGATTAGAAAGAATACAATGGGTCGAAACAACAAAAACGCAAAAAACAGCCCCCACCATGTGAAGAGATATAACACACCCAACAAAAAATCGAAGGACTGTTGACTCAGAGAAGGGAGCCCCTATTCTTCGCAATGAAGAAAGAATACATCTGAAAAGGGATAAGTATTATGTAACCCTAGCTAAGAACATGCATGTCTAATTATTAGGGTTAATATACAGAGCATGTTCCATCTTATTTATATTATTTCAGATTGCTTGAGTATGAGTAGGACCTAGATGGTTCACATCGGAAAGGGGTGCACACCTTTCGGGTGTTGGGTTATGATAGGGTTTTCAATATTGACTACACCCTAAGGGAATGGACGCATTCCTGGTGTTTCAATACTTGATAGCGAATGTTATGAATTATGCTTCAATTTTAGAGCAGTAATATTGATGAGTTTGCTTATCCATCTTGTGTTGTCATCTAAAACGGATGCAATTTGGGGCTGCATACAGAAGAAGCATAATGGAAGGTTGTTATGAAGGGTTTTTGGATTCCTAATAAACCCAGTCGGTGCACTGGTTTGGCATTATTTACTTGGATGTTGCGGGTGTTGTGAAGGTTGTTATGAAGGGTTGTTGCATGTCTAATAAACCCAGTCGGTGCACTGGTTTAGCATTATTTGCTTGGATGTTGTGGGTGTTGTGAAGGTTGTCATTGGATGTTGTGGATGTATTGATGAAGGGTTGTTGTATGCCTAATAAACCCAATCGGTGTACTGGTTTGGAATTAATTACTTGGCTGTTGTGGAGGTATTAGTGAAAGGTTGTTATATGCCTATGGCTCCATAGTATAGCTTTGACCTATAATGGTCGGTGGCGCAATTTCCTTCCATTGGTCGATGACCTAGATGGATGTGCTAACTCGGCAATGGAGAGGGCCAACCAAGTATGGGACTGGTTGGGAACCACAAATGCTTGGTAAACCCAGTTAGTGTGAAGGTGTACTAGTTGGGCATTAAACATCCACCCCACAGGTGATCCAAGGCATGGAAAGGGGAGAAGGAAACCTGTGGAGTAGCAAGGAATTGCCCAATACAGATAAGTTTTTATTTTCATTCATTTTTTTATAATGAAAATTTCATGAACAAGTCTTATGACAGCCAAGCTGATACACTGTTGTTTCCTTGTTGTAAACTTTGGTCTTTGCAAGAAAGCAAGAAGCCTTGAAGGCATCCTAGGGATGCATTTGGACACGTGACTGTCCTAGAAAGCTCAGCATGAGAAACAATGATAAGAATGATGCTAGTGTACATGTGGGGGGGGGGGTACTAGCAGCCAAAGGTTCTGTGGGCAACAATGGGGAAGAATTCCTTGATGGAGGAAAACCTTAGACAGACCTTAGACACTAAGTGTCATAGCCAAGAAAGGGCAAGTTGATCATTCACATTGAATTGAAAGAGGCTAGGAGCATAGAACCACAGTGATGGTGTGGCTATGGATTGGAACAAGAATAAGAGGGGGAAACTCTTACTCTTCTCTTTCCTTTTTGAGTGATGCATCTTAGAAACAAAAAATTGTTGAATGCATGCCATGATTGAAAGTTGATTGTGTTTATTTGCTTGAATAAATTGTGAATGCTGAAAAAGCTAATTCTCTGTGAAAGAATGAACATGAATGAGTTCAGATGTATGATGGGAAAGCATGAAAAGTGTGGAAGTCTCATGAATAAAGCATGGACGTTCCATGTCAATTGGGAAATTAATTGACTAATTTTAATGTTTATGTTATGCTTGGCCTAACAAAGAATTGCAATAATGAATTTCACAAGTGAGAAATTGAACGCAATTGGTTGCAGTCATTACATAAACAAACAAGTGGTGCTAGCAAGCAAGTGAGAGAAGTTGTGTGCATTGACCATGGCAGCAAACCAAGGGCTATTGGACTTGGCTGAATGTCTTCTCCAAACAATTTCCAAGACCCAAGAAAATCTTGGAGAGATGCTCAAGCTACAAAAACAGCAGAATGTGATGAACCATAAGGTTTTGCATGACTCTATTCGCCTGCAAAAAGAGGTAAAAAGTATTCTGGGAGCAATCAGTAAGGGAAAGGAAAGTGGATCAATGATGAAGCATTCGTCCAATCACCCCATCAAGAAACGCCTAAGGCTGGAAGAGAGCAAGAATGCTGACAAAGGAAAATAGAGGCAGTTACCTCCAATAGAATGTTGGGGATGTGGAGGAAGTCACCTCCTCCGCGAATGTCCAGCAAGGGGTAATAAGAAAAGCGACGGCCAGCAGGAGCAAAGTGCAGGGGTTCAAGAACCTCACCTTGACATCTCCAATTAATGAAATGCAGGACAGACCTGCCACATTTTGTGAATTTTGGACATGCATAAAGCGTGTATGTATTCCTAGGTATTGGAACACCAAGGACAGTGTTATTCCAAGGGGAGGGAAATGTCATGTCCCCATTTTGACCTTTATAATATTTTGGGCTATAATGTAAATAGTGTATGTATATTATGTATGATTCCTAGCGTGGAGCTCAAGACCAAGGCCCCATTAGTGAATGCTCGACCTTGAAGAGGCAAGTATTGGATATTATGCTACCCATGTGCTAGTGAACCATGGGAATTGTAAATATGCATTTTAATATAAATTCTCGCAACTAGCTATGCAACGCAACAAGAGATGGGGGCATGATGTTTACAAGGAATTGGGAGGGAAATATTCAAACCTTTGAGCCAATCAAGTCAAGCCAAGTGTCAATGAGAGAACCCATCAACCCTCAACTACCCATGCTGCCTTTTGTACCCAATCATTTACTCTCCCAAGAGTTGGTTGAGGTAGTTAATGCCTTGGGGAATGGAGAGCTATGGCTTGCCGAATTCGGGTTTGGGAAAGCCACCTTTCATGGAAAATCATGTTTGGATTCTTGGGCAAGAAAAGAGCCATGAATTTCTCCCCAAGCCATTATTCACCCATCATTTTTTGCTCTCTCATGAGTTTGGAGCTAACTGGGTGTTTTCCTCCATGGTTTTGCCATGTCTTCCTTCATTCCCTAGCTAGGAAGGATGTTTTTGTGTTGTATAACAGTGGAGAAGAAAGGGAAATCGATTTGGGGACCATAGAGGTTTTTTTGGCTCACTGATTGCTTGTATATTTGTGGAAGAAATCGTTTTCTTCCCTATGGTCGATTTTCCCTCTCACAAATCCGTTTTTGGTGTGCCCACATTTTGGGGAAAACCCATGTCCATATAGTTTCCAAGTCCCATTGTTGAAAATGTGTTTCCAAGCCCATATCTGAGTTTTTTGTGTAAGAGAATGCTGGGGTTAAGATGGGTATCCATTGCTTTGGCTGAGTTGAGCTTGAGAGACCCAATTTCCTTGTAGATATCATGCCTAGCTCGGGGGTGGTCTCTAAGTGCTGAAATAATATAGGCTGAGCAGAGACCTATGGTTGGGTGGAATGTTGCAGCGACATAGCTAGTTGCTTGGGACAACATTACATCAAGATGAGTATTTTATTGTGTTTACTTCTGCAATGTTTAATTTGATGGTTATTTTGATATGCTGGATGAGTATGAAATGTGTGGATGATGTTTTATTCCGTTGTGCATGTTCAATTTATTTACATCTGCACACATATGCATTTTACTGTAATGCTAGATCCTTTATTGACGATGAATTTGGCTAAGTTGTTCTAAAAGCCCAGATTTTAGTGCCATGTTCCCTTCCTTGCATTGGGTCGACGGGAGGGGACGTGACACTGCGTCTTCCGGTCTCATCACTCCCTTTTTTGAGGAACATCGATATAGATAACACCAAGCTTCTCTCTGAAGTACTCGAACTTCACTCTTGCTAATGGCTTGTTCAACACATCGACTATCTGCTCGTCTGTCACCACATACTCGAGCTTCATTGCTCCTCTCTGCAACATATCCCAGATATAGTGATGCTTGATCTCAATATGCTTTGACCTGTCATGGAACATCGAGTTCTCAGACAAATTCACGCAAATCTAGTTATCACAGAAGATACACGTTGCCTCAAGCTCGAGATCAAACAAATCTGACAGTATATTCTAAATCCATGCTGCCTCAAAACTAGCTGAACAAGTTGCAACATACTCTGCTTCGGCTGTACTCAGTGCCATGCCTGACTGCTTCCTGCTAAACCGAGAGATCATACTGGATCCCAAACTGAAGCAACATCCTGAAGTGATCTTCCTGTCTGTGGAACTACATACCCAATCTGAATCGACATAAACATGTAGGTTAATGCTCTGATTCACCTCATACTTGATCACATACTCAACTGTACCCTTCAGGTACCTCAATATATGTTTTGCAACCGTCAGGTGAACATGTATCAAATCTGTCAGAAACTGGCTCAAGGTGTTCACAGCAAAATATATGTCTGGTCTCGTGTTCGTTAAATACATTAATGAACCAATCATCTGCCGATACATCATGGCATCAACCGTCTATGAAGAATCATCACATAGTAGCTTCAAGTTTGTTGCTATTGGTGTGGCCATAGTCTTGCATTCCATCATTCTGAATCTCTTCAAAATATCTACTGCATACTTTCTTTGACCAAGGAAAATTCCATCTGCACTCTTCCACACCTCCATTCCTAAGAAGTAGTGCATTATTCCCAAGTCCTTCATTTTGAACTCTACGGAAAGATTTCTCTTCGTATCTGCAATGATCTCATCCTCCCCTGTTACAAACATGTGATCTACATATAGTAGTAGTATCACTAGTCTTCCACCATCAACCTTGAAGTAAAGTTTGGAATTTTCTTTACTCTTGGTAAAGCCTAAGCTTATCATGAAGGTGTCCATCTTGTCGTACCATGTCATGGGTTTCTACTTCAATCCATATAAGGATTTCTTCAACTTGCACACATAATTTTGTCTATCATGTGTCTCGAATCCCAATGGCTTCTCTATAGACACTTCCTCTTCAACTACACCATTCAAGAATGTTGTCTTCAAATCCATATGGTGTACCTTCCATTTCATTACTGCAGCCAATGCAAGTATAGATTTGATGGAAGTGTATCTTGATACAGGTGAAAATGTCTCCTCATAGTCTATTCCTTCCTTCTGGGAGAAGCCACGCGCCACAAATCTTTCCTTGTGTTTTTCTATGCTACCATCTATAGCATGCTTAATCTTGTAGATCCATTTCGAAGTCACAACAAACTTCCCTACTGGTCTTGTAATTATCTCCCAGTCATCATTCTTCATAATCGATTGGTATTCCACGATCATGGAATCCTTCCATTCCTTATTCTATGTTGCTTCTTCATAGTTGGAAGGTTCTTTATCAATGATGTCACATGGTAGGTCCACATAGCTGGAGTATGGTTTGGGTCTCTTGCTTTCTCTATGCATCCCATCTGGAGCACCATACTTCTCTACATATTGTATTGCTTCACGTTCCCGTGCTGGTCTTCTCTTGTGGGAGTTCTTCTCACGAGTTGGATCTATAGGTTCTTGTGGTTCTTCCATGTCACATTCTTCATGATCTTCTTGAATTGCTTCTTCCATCACCGTGTCTCTAATTCTGGGAACTTCAGGTTCTTCATTTTCTTCAATAGGTAGTTTTCTTGATTTTTTGTATGATGAATCTTCGTCGAAAGTTGTGTCTCTGCTGATCCCGATCTTGTTGAATGCTGGGAAAAATATTCGGTAGGCTTATGATGTGTTGTTGTATCCCACGAATATTCCTTTCTTTCCTGAAGGATATAGCTTGGTTCTCTTTTCTTTCAGGATGTGTATGTAAACCAGGAAGCCAAATATTCTGAGATGGCTGACTTCTGATTTCTCACTTGAGAAAGCTTCTTCGCGAGTCTTGTTGTTCAATACTCGGTGAGGTGTATGGTTTTGTACATACACAATTGTCCTTGTTGCTTCTTCCCATAAGTGCATCGGAAGATCCTGATCATGTAGCATTGCTTTTGCTGCTTCCATTATTGTTCTGTTGTTTCGATTTGCAATGCCATTATTTTGAGGATTGCAAGGAGTGTTCAACTCCCTCTTAATACCAGATTGTCTGCAAAGGTCCTTGAATTCTTCCGAATTGAATTCTCCACCATTATCTTATTGTAGGGTCTTGATATTCTTCCTAGTGTGATTTTCAACCAAGGCTTTGAATTCCTTGAACTTGCTAAATACCTCATTTTTTTATTTTCAAGAAATAAATCCATTTCTTACGGGAAAAGTCATCTATAAAATAAACATAGCATACATACCCACTTAATGAGCTGGAAGACATGGGACCACATGCATTTGAGTGGAATATAGCCAATATTCCTTTTGCCTTGCTTTTACCACTATTAAATTCCTTCTTTGTGTTCTTTCCTTGCGCACATCCCTTGCAAATTCTTTCATGTGTTGTCTGGATTTCTAGTAGTCCTGAAACTTCTTTGCTTGCAATAGGTAGTGCTATATAGTGCACATGTGCAAGCCTTTTGTGCCATAGTTCACTTGGTTCCATGGACTCATGAACCAATTCATGTTCAGGTTGTCCCTTCAACTTGTATAAGCCTCCCTCTTGCTCTCAAATTACTGTTGCATCATCTATTGTCTTTACTTTTGGCCACATTAGAACTTGGCCATCAACAAATGCAACCCACATTCATTTAGAATCTAATGTTGATATGGAGAGAAGGTTCTTCTTCAATCCTGGTACATAGAGAATATCTTTCATCTTTAATTATTTTCCAGAATCTAGCTTGTAGGAAGCTTCTCCACTTCCTTTTATGGGATATTGATAATTATCCCCAAGTTTCAACTTATGCGGTGATTCATGTTCTAATAGGTTGATCAAATATTCCTTGTATCTCGTCATATACTTGGATGCTCCACTATATACAAGGCAATCATTTCTCACATGTGTGATAGTGCCCGTGAGTGTTGATATTAAGACATATTCTTCATCACTTCAAGAATCATCATCGCTTTCTTCTCTGGTTCTTTTCCATGTTGGTTCATCATCTTCAACAGTGTGAGCATGATGTCTCTTCTTGTTGGTTTTCATGGAGGATCCTTTATTTCTAGGATAGTTTCTTGAGTAATGTCCCTTCTCATCACATGTGTAACATCTGATATTGGAGATATCCCTTCTGGATCCATGATGCCTTATGGATCTTTTGTGATGGTGGTCCTCCCCATTATTGTGATTTCTTTTAGTGTAAGATGTTATAGCTTGATCATCATTAGCTCCCATCTTCTATTCTCTTGCTACTAGTCGAGCTTCTTCTTGGGTGCATTCTTCCCATAGTCTATTAAAGGTGATCAACTTCTTCCTGGCACATATTCCTTTAATGAATCAGTCCCATGATCTTGGGAGACCATTCAAGGTGGTCATGACAATCTCTCCTTCTTCTACTTTGTCTTCTATCGCTTCAAGTTTCTCCTTGATTTGAGAGACCCTTGTGAATTAAGATTGCATGGTCTCCGAGTGTTGGATATTCACATTCTTGAGTTAGTTCCTTAATGTCATCTTCTGATAGATGTTATTCCCTTTGAATATCTTCATCAAGGCATCGAAAATATCCTTGGGAGTCTTCTATTAAATTTTCAGAATTTACTTCAATCTGATCTAGGATCTTAACTGAGAGAACAACATGTACAACAAATCTATAGCATATCAATCATGGACACAATAATGCAAGCACACAAGAGACACAGAGTTTACTTGGGGAAAACCATAAAGGTGAAAAACCCCAATAACTTCCTCAGAGATAGATAGAGCAATGATACAACCAGAATACAAGAGATAATCTTCTCCTAACAGCAGAGCCTCCTCCTCCGCAAGTGCGCCACTCTCCCAAGTGTGAGTGAGAGAATAGAAAATGATCAAATAGAGATCTCCCGATCTCTATTTATACTAGACTTTATTTGCCTAATAACCTTTACTAGGTCGGCCTTAACTTAACCACATAACACAATGTTGACTGGGCCGACACCCAATAGGGTGGTCTAATAACCCTTTGAACCACATGGCCGACCCCCACTAGGGTGGTATAACAACCCTTCGACCCACATGACTTATACAGGGCCGACCCCAACAAGGTGGTCTAATAACCCATCAAGTATAAGTTACGACACTTACAATATAAATGACGACACTTCCGTATAGAGGAATAATAACATCTCTATAGGAATATAAAATACATATATGAAATACATGGGTGAAATATATTCCGAAGTTACATATACATCAACACTCCCTCTTAACTAGGAAGGTATTTCTCGACACAGGTCTGCTAGCACAAGTCTTCTTCTTTGGATCATCATCAGCGAATCATCATCCTCGAATCATTGTCATCATCACTATTGCTGTGATCTCAATCAATCTCTGAATCTACTCGTCATAGGAAGTTCTACAAGGCAATCCTTTTTCATACTGGATGTAGGCCCACCATCTGCAGGTCTTCATCATCACTAGCCATACTGTGGAATCCTCAGGACTTATTACGTGCGTCACAAAACCTTGCAAGAGCATCCCAAGCTGTTATGAGCAAACAAATCTACCTATAGGATCTCCCAGGGAGCTATTACACATGATGCTACCACAAAACCTCGAAAGAGAATCCCAGGACTGATTACGAGCACACAACTCAACCTATCGGATCTCCCAGGGCGCTATTATATGTGGTCACCACAAAACCTTGCAAGAGCATCCTAGGATTTATTACGGGAACACATCCCAACCTATCGGATCTCCTAGTGCGATATTACATGTGGTCATGGCAAAACCTTGCAAGAGCATCCGAAGACTTATTACGAGCACACAACTCAACCTATCGGATCTCCCAAGGCGCTATTATATGCCATAGGACAAAACCTCGAAAGAGAATCTTCCAGATATCCCAGGGAGAAATTATATGCCATAGTCAAAACCTTGCAAGACTATCTGCAGATCTCCCAGGGCCAAATTATATGTCCTCCCAGAGCAAAACCTCGAAAGAGCATTTGCCAGATGTCCCAGGGCCAGATTACATGCCATAGGAAAAACCTCGAAAGAGCATTTGCCAGATGTCCCAGGGCCAGATTACATGCCATAGGCAAAACCTCGAAAGACTATATGCAAATATCCCAGGGCCAAATTATATGTTCATCTGCACAACCTGATCCACAGCCATAGAGTATCAACCTAATACTCACCATACATCATCCTGATGTATACATGATCCTGATCATCATCACTGCAACAACCTGCGGCATGTCATCTGGAGCAACATCCTGAAGCTCGTCATCCATGATCATCCTGATCATATAATGCATCTACCTAATGCATACCAAGTATCTACCTGATACATATCATCATACATGATCCACTTGATCATACCTGATACATATCAACATACATGATCTACCTGATCATACACAGTATCCACCTGATACATATACAGATACATGGTCCAAGCATCCAACATGATGCATATACAAAACATATACAAATGATCCTACTGATCATATCTAGCATCCAACATGATGCGTACATACATATACATATAAATGATCCAACTGATCATATCTAGCATCTAACATGATGCATACATACATATACATATAAATGATCCAACTGATCATATCCAACATCCTCCTAATGCATATACAGAGCAGTAATTGGAGCATCGTCCCGATGCTCATCATCCAACACTTACATCCATAGCCATGTGAAGGATCCTCCTTCCAACATGCTTGGAATGGCTTCTGCAAATGTGTCCATAACTTCTTCCTCGAAGTGTCATCAATCTGAAGAACACCAAGCCTCTCCCTGAAGTACTCAAACTTCACCCTGGCTAGTGGCTTTGTCAGCATAGCTGCAATCTGCTCGTCCGTCGCAATGTAAAGGAGCTTCACAGCTCCTCTCTACACCATATCCCTGATATAGTGATATTTGATCTCTATGTGTTTCGACCTATCATGAAACACTGGGTTCTCGGATAGCTTCACACAACTCTGGTTATCACAAAAGATACCAGTAGCATCCAACGGGAGATCAAATAACTTAGACAGTAGCTTCTGAAGCCATACTGCCTCACAACTAGCTGAACAGGATGCAACATACTCTGCCTTAGCTGTACTCAGTGCTACGCAAGACTGCTTCCTGCTGAACCAAGAGATCACACCTGATCCCATACTGAAGCAACATCCAGATGTGTTCTTCCTATCTGCAGCACTGCTAGCCCAATCTGAATCAACATAACCCTGCAGGTTAAACTTTTGATTCGCTTCATACTTGATCCCATAATCCACTGTACCCTTCAGGTACCTGAGAACATGCTTTACAGCAACCAGGTGAACACTCCTCGGATCCGTTAGGAACTGGCTCAATGTGTTCACCACAAAGCAAATATCTGGTCTCGTGTTCATTAGGTACATCAAGGACCCAATCATCTGACGATACATAGAGACATCAACTGGCTCAGATGAAGCATCACACAGAAGCTTCAGGTTCGATGCCATAGGTGTCGCCATATCCTTGTAGTCCATCATCCCTAACCTCTTCAGGATTTCTACTGCATACTTCCCTTGTCCAAGGGAGATTCCATCTGCACTCTGTCACACCTCCATGCCAAAAACAAATAGTGCATCATCTCCAAGTTCTTCACATCGAATTCGGCAGCAAGCTTCCTCTGCGTGTCGGCAATCAATCTATCCTCACCTGTTACAAACAGGTCATCCACATAGTACTATCACTGGATTTCCTTCCTCAACCTTGTAGTGAAGGTTGGAATCCGCTTTACTCTTGGTAAAGCCCAAAATGGATAGAAAGTTGTATATCCTACCATACCAAGTTCTGCACATATATGACTCCCTGTCATGTGTCTCAGAACCAAGTGGCTGCTCCACGTACACTTCTTCTTCAACTACACCATTCAAGAAAGCTGTCTTGAAATCCATATGGTGTATCTTCCCTATCATCACTCTAGCCAGAGCAAGTACTGATCTAATGGAAGTGTATCTGGCTACAGGAGCAAAAGTCTCTATGCTACCACCTGCAACATGCTTGATATTGTAGCTTCTCTTGGAAGTCACTACAGACTCCCCTTCAGGTCTTGGGACTGCATCCCAAACATCTTCGTGATCGACTGGTACTCCTCGATCATGGCATTCTTCCCAGATCCTGGGAACTTCAATATCTTCAATATTTTCAATAGATAACTTTGTTGCTGAACAAATGTTGTAGTCCTTCTTTTATAGGTGATGGTATACGATATTTCCTACACAACAAGTTAAATTGCATGATTAGAAAACATCTCATAGTTTTCATAACAAATTCTTACACATAAAGAAATATGTCATACAGTCATGCAATTATCTTAGCCAATGCTTCAATACAACATTTATCCATATTCTGTAACTTTCTAGATGCCTTCCAATCTCTACCAGAACATTGTTAAGAGTGTGCACAACTCCTAACATGTCAGCAAAGAGGTTTCATTCTAGATAAGTAGCAATGGAATGTTGTATAGTGCCATAGGCCACTTACCCATGTATATTAGTAGTATACTGTTCATCAATGCAACTATTCTAATATGCATAATACACAACCCTATTCTAGGAACATAAGCATATACATCATTGAATAACATTATGTAAGAAATGACAATTCAAATACTTATCTTTGTTTGGTTGCTGGGTGGACTCCCTCTGAATCTTTGCAACTCCATTCTGATGTGGATTGTGAGAAGTGGTCAACTCCCTCTGAATATCTGCATCCTTGCAGAAACTACTGAAGTGTGCTCCTTTGCTTTCTTGCAGGAACAACTGGAGTGTGCTCCCTCTTGATCTTTGCTTCCTGGATTACCTGTCCTTGAACTTACATCCATCCTTAATCACTATGCATGCTTATTAGTATCATCATTGTGTTATCCTTGAGGTCTCATACATAATCACACATTTATTAGTATAATCTTAAACATGTATAGTCATGATCATTCACATATAATAAACATTAGTATTCAAGGTTTCAGGGAAGTCTTCTTTTACTCATGCATATTCTTATTTGATCATAGGACTCTTCTGATTAGTTAAATCATCAATGCATAAACCCGTGATTACTCAAACCTATACCTTCATGATTCATTTGGTTAGTCATATCATCACTTATGGTAAGAAACATAATATGCATACAGCCGTGACTATTCAAACTTATGACTTCATGAATAATAATTATCAACAACACAACAGTATAAGATCCTAACACAAGGTAGGATTCTAGCTTGATATAGGAAAAACATACCTAGATTAGCATGCTAGCTAGTTATGTCTAACATACCCGCATAATGTCTTCTGGTTCTCTTCAGTGACTTGTGCTAGTAACCTGCATGTCTCATAGGTTAACCATTGTAGGACCAAGTTATACATACCTCGAAGGTAGATCTTCTATGTGATCCATGACAATGGATGAATCTTTGTCTTCATGTCACCATGATCATGTGTTCTTGAAGTAGAAGATGATTTGTCTTTCTTGGTGTACCTTTTATGTTAGCGAACAACATAAACCTCATACAACATCACAATGCATTAGTACATTCATAAGTGTCAAAACCTTAATCAATGAATATCTTCTATTAAGGTGATACGACAAGTCTAGTAATTAATCAAGATTGTACTGTAATGATATGAAGACAAACATATGATAAACTTAACCATGAAACATACCTGTAAGCCATACCTATCAAGATTGCTTGTAATCTTCTTATGGAAGGCCTTAGCCTCATCTCCCTCTGAGACAGGAACTTCTTCACTTATGCAGGTGACCAATCCATCTTCTTCTAGGATTAACCCAATCCACTTGATTTGCAAGAACTGGACCTGGAGCTGGATTAGGGTTTGTCAAAGAAACCCCAAAAATTCAAACTTTGAATTTCAAACTTTCGAAAGGATAGAAATATGCACCTTGATGAGCTGATCAAGTTGGTATATTCAGAATTTGAAAATTGCAAAGTTTCACCCCTCGAAATTGCCTTTTAGATTTCTGGATTCAGTAGGAGGACCCTGAATTAGGGTTTGAGTTTCCCGGAGCTTCACCCAACCAAAAGATTTGATTCAAAGCTCTAAGATTCAATTTTTCTGAGGAGCTTCCAGTCGTGGTCACAGATTTCCAAAATTCCAAATTTTGCAGAAGCCCTAATATTCCATCTTTCTGATCAAAGTCCCGAACTGGGGTTTGATCAAGCCCGACCTTCTACCCAAAAAAAAAATCTGATCTTGGTCTCTAAATTTCGATTTTGATGAGTAGCATCCAGTTGTGGTCTCCGATTACAAAAATTCCAACTTTCTCCGAAGCCCTAAATTCCGGAAGCCATGAATGAAGGTGCTCAAAAATAATTATGTTTTGACATAAATATGTATCTGATTGTTTCTGGTGTAACTCTGAAATTTTCGATCCACAGGTTCTTAAACATTTTATTGAGATATCCCGACCTGTTATATTTCCATCCCAATAGGTCTGACCTCAATTGGATTCTCTGAGAGACAGTTATGCCAAGTGTTGCAACGTGACCTATTTATGGGATAATATAGGAGAGAGAACTTGTATGGCGTGCCACGTGTCACTGGTTCAACTTCGGCCTCTGAACATTTTTCCTGAGATATTACAGTCTGTTTACTACCTGTCACATTTTAATAACTTTCATTTGGAGCTTCCTATCCCAAGTTATGACCTTTTTCCCAAGGTCACCTGATTTTGACTTAGATCTGGAAGGGGCAGAAACCCTATATTGTACATATCCTAAATCACAAAGTACAACGAATTAGAGGTTTTCCTTTGGACACAAGGTACATGGGGATCTTATCTTCGACCTGTAAAAGTTTCAGATCCGAAAACATCGTCAAAATGGATTTATAGCGAAAGTGCTATGATGACTGGTTTTTTCTATATCAAGCCCTAGCATCGTAAGTGCAACAAGTGTCATACATGCCATATCATGCCTTCTTTCAGGCTAGCTCTGATACCATGTTAAATTTTTAGAATTTACTTCAATTTGATCTAGGATCTTAACTGAGAGAACAACATGTACAACAAATCTACAGCATATCAATCATGGACACAATAATGCAAGCACACAAGAGACACAGAGTTTACTTGGGAAAAACCATAAAGGTGAAAAACCCCAATAACTTCCTCAGAGATAGATAGAGCAATGATACAACCAGAATACAAGAGATAGTCTTCTCCTAGCAGTAGAGCCTCCTCCTCCACAAGTGCGCCACTCTCCCAAGTGTGAGTGAGAGAATAGAAAATGATCAAATAGAGATCTCCCGATCTCTATTTATACTAGACTTCACTTGCCTAATAACCTTTACTAGGTCGGCCTTAACTTAACCACATAACACAATGCTGACTGGGCTGAAACCCAATAGGGTGGTCTAATAACCCTTTGACCCACATGGCCGACCCCCACTAGGGTGGTCTAACAACCCTTCGACCCACATGACTTATACAGGGCCGACCCCAACAAGGTGGTCTAATAACCCATCAAGTATAAGTTACAACACTTACAATATAAATGACGACACTTCCGTATAGAGGAATAATAACATCTCTATAGGAATATAAAATACATGGGTGAAATACATTCCGAAGTTACATATACATCAACATCTTCAGGGATGACACATGAGTGATGAGATGATCTTTGATGGAGTCTGCAATAATCCTCTTGGACTTGACCAATTTATTCTTGTTGATTGCATTTTCCTCCTCTCCCTCTAGCTTTGGAACCTCTGCATTGACATACTTGTCCAAATCATTTTCTTCTAGGACAAGAGAGATTCTATACTTCCATGCTCGGAAGTTATCAGCTCCTTCAAGATTATCCTCAAGCTTGGTGTTATTTGTCATTTTGAAATGAGAACCTCAAATGGAAATAGAAAGGATTTAGATCTTACCAACTTGAGATGCCCAACCTGATTTTGGAGCTGATTGGCCTAGGGTTTGTTAGAGAAACCCTAATTTTCCAAACTTAGAATTTTGAACTTTTGAATGGACAGGAAGATGCATCTCATCAAGGTGAGTTGTCCAGTGTACTCCTTTGTCTATATTGATGGAGGAAAACCCCAAAATTTTGATGCCCTAGTTTTCTCCTGACACTAGTGACTAGGTCAAAAATGAAAATTCTTCAAATTGAATTATGCTTCCTCCAAAAGATGTGCCCTCCTAGTGCGAGTTAGCCTAGCCCTATTTTTCTGAAAATCTGTGGAGGAAAGGCCTTGAACTAGGAAGCCCTAGTTTCCCGCTCTTGCACAATGCCTTCTTTTGAAATTGGCTCTGATACCATCTTAGAGTTTTCACTTTAATTCAATTTATTTAGATATTTATAATGAAATATAGACAAGCACAAAAAAACACAAAAGACACAAGAATTTTCCTTGGGAAAAACAGAAAGGAGAAAACCCTGCAACTTCCTCAAAGATAGATTTGTCACTAGTACAATATCAAGCAAAATGGAAAACCCAAAATATAAGATGTCATTTGTAGCTCTCTCTCTGTCTCCTCCATCGAACTTGTCTTCTCTCTCTCTTTATGCTAACTTGCTTGAGTGAGTGTTGTGTCCAAATGAGAGAGCAATCCTCTCTATTTATACTTTATGTTTGACTGCCCTAATTCCTAATGGGGCCTACCTCACTTACCTAACTAGGCTAACCTCTCCTAGGGAGACTCAAACGTACAATTTACATTTTACCTTTGGGGATCTAATTCCCCGACTTACAATGTAGGTTTTACCTCAATAATCTTGCATGAATAAAAAAAATAATGACATCCCCGAACGGAGGAAAAACATCTTCGTCGGAGGTACAAATAAAATACAATACTTATATAATTATAAAATAAAAATTAATATCTTCCGAAGTTACATTTACAACAAAACTCCCTCTTAACTAGGAATGTATTCTCTCGACACAGTCATCATCACTCTGGACACAAACTCTGGACAATGTCATCATCGATGGATCATCATCAATTCTAGAACTGGATCATCATCGTTGTTTCTGCAACAATATTCATCTCGTTGATCATTGACTAGTGACATATCTCGAATCTATCCGTCATGAAAATTTCTACAGAACCAACCCTTTTTCATATTGTATGTAGGCCTAGCTCTCATCTAGTTCTTCATCATCTCCACGAGCAAACCATCAAGTAGGTATATCCCAGGACCACACATTACATTTCCCCAACAATCACTTGTGTCTCCTAATATCATCTCATCATCACACACGGAGAGCAGCCTAGGTGCACACCTCATGTGCAACAAACCACCTTCGTCTCCCACCCAGTGGGTACATCCCAGGAGAACCCTAGGTGCATTATGTCTCTCACGGTCAGCCTGCATATTAAAACATGTGGATACAGCCGAGGATCACCCTAGGTGCATTGCGTCCCATCAACCACCTACCTCTTCCACCATGTAAGATACAGCCCAGGGGCACCCCAGGTGTCTTTGTGAACGGTGGACCTACCAATGTCTCCGAACATGTGGATACAACCTAGGAGCGTCCCAGGTGCATTACATCCCATGGACCACTTGTGTCTTCTCGCATGTGATATCCATCCCTGGTGCATTTGCGTCTTCCTGTCTCATCACTCCCTCTTTCGAGGAACATCGACCTAGTTAACACCAAGATTCTCTTTGAAGTACTCGAACTTCACTCTTTCTAATGGATTGGTCAACACATTGACTATTTGCTCGTCTTTCTCCACATACTGGAGATTCATTGCTCCTTTCTGCACCATATCCAGGATATAGAGATACTTGATCTCAATATGCTTCGACTTGTCATGGAACATCGGGTTCTCAAACAACTTCATGCAACTCTAGTTCTCACAGAAGATATAAGTCGCCTCGAGGCCAAGATACAAAAAATTTGATAGTAGCTTCTGAAGCGATACTGCCTCCCAACTAGACGAGCAAGCTGCAACATACTTTGCTTCGGCAGTAACAAATTCTACACATGACTGCTTCCTTCTAAACCAGGAGATCATACCGGATCCCAAACTGAAGTAGCATCCTGAAGTGCTCTTCTTATTTGTGGCACTACTTTCCCAATCCGAATCGACATAACCATGTAGGTTAATCCTCTGGTTGACCTCATACTTGAGTCCATACTCAATTGTACCCTTAATGTACCTCAATATATATTTTGCAGCCGTCAGGTGAACATGTCTCGGATCCATCAGAAACTGGCTCAGGGTGTGTTGGGCTCCAATCTACTGGTGTAAATTAGACCTCAAGTTTATGTCAATCTGGAGTTTGTAAGACTTAGAGGCATATCCCAAATATAAAGACTCAGTAGACTTAATTGAGAATTCAATTTACTTGTGAAATAAATCTAGTGGATGCTAAAATGCTGTAACTTTGAAACACAAAACCTTCCTTACAGAAGTAACTTCATTTGATCTCTTGGTTTAATTAGCAATTCATATATGGAATACGCTTAGATTAAAATGCTAAAACCTAAATCCTAAAAATGAATTACAGTGCCTAATACCTTACTGTTGAAAGCAGACAACCATCAATTTCCCTTACAAGAAAACAATTCACAATGTTTAACTCTTCTCAATAGTTTAATATCAGATAAAGAAATGAAATTGGAATTGCTCCTACAGCGTTTAACCATTTTACTAAAAGAACTCATAACCCTAAACTGTAATGAAATCCTGTGCATCTATATAATCGAATTCGATCTGCAATGTATAACTTAATAATCAAAACAACTTCTACAGAATACAACTAGAACATACCAATGCACAATAATGAATAAATGTGTGCACAGGCTTGGCAAAGGGGGCCCTCCAATACTTCGCTCACACACGCAGGAAAACTTACAAAACTCTAATACTCAATCATTTTCACCATATAGAAATAGACATACACATCAAATTATCAAATTCTGAATCTTTATTTCGAAATCATACGTTTATCATCCAAGAAGTTTTTCCTCTCCAAAATCAAATACTTATACAATTTTTAAAAAACTGAAACGCTACAATTCTGGGAGATTCATAATGATATTCTCCTAATATCTCTCGACCCTCCATCAGCTCCATAAAAATAGACCAAATCGAAACTGTCATGTTTTTATGCTAAGTGGCAGCACAGGTGGTTGTCTTTGACCGGCATTGACTCAACACCTGTGAGGGCCATATCATCAGTTTGTTAGAAATTTATCCATCCTTGGACATCGAGGATCTTCTCCCATCTCTCAGTTTGTGCCCAGCTGGCCTACACGTATCCAACCTAGGAGAAATTACGGGAAGTTAGCAAATTCTGTAATTTTGAATCAAAACCTTAATTTAAATGCCTTAAAAGTCACATAATTCAATTTATTAAAAATAAACAACATTTATACCTTTGACCAAGGTTTTGTGGATGAATTTAAGGGTTTATGGATCAAGTATGAAGGTTTATGGAGAAAACTGGAAGGGATTTATATGGCAAAATAGGTGAAAAATGGTGCCCAACATCTCCCCCAAGAGGAAGCTGTTGCATGTCCTCGTGCATAAAAAGTATTTCCAAAAATTTGACCCTGCTTATATCATGCACAAAAAGTTGTTGTGGAACCTCTGCTTCTAATCCTCTGACGTATTTCTTGTCTGTGATGATGCATCTGTAGAAGTTCGAGATGCATAAAGGATCTTCAGTTTCTCATACTTGGTTTTGTAAGTCTTCTTTTGTTTATGCCATTTATATGCATGCTTGGAGATCTGTGCCCTCTGAAATTTAAGCTTCATGTTCTTCTCTTTTAACTTTTCATTCCTCAGTTCTAATTATTTCACTTCCAATTTCAACTTCTTAATCTTTTTACTAATTTTGGAAGATTTCTTCTTTTTCATCTTTATTGAAGGCTGATCAGAATCTGTGTCCATCCCCAATTCTTCATTCTCTTGTCCTGAATACTCCTTCTTTTCTTTTTTCTATCCAAAGAAAGGAGAAGCTTTATCTTCTGCATTTTCCTATCCTGTATTCTTTTTCTCTTCTTTTTCTTTGGCTTGTTGTTCAAAGAAAGGAGAAGCTTCATTGCTCTGCTCTATTATTTCATCTGGAATCTTTTCAGTTTCTTGGGTCTCTCTTTATTCATAGATTTGTCCTATCTCACCTGTTGGACTTTCCTCTTGACTTTCCAAGGATTGAATGTATGCATATTGTTTTTGCTGACTCTCATCATCTTCTTCTAGTGGTGGCTTTTTATGAGCTTGCTGACATTTCCTTGACTTTTTCTCATAAGTGCTGAAGATTTTATCTTGCTCTTGGAATTTTCTTTCTTCTTTCATCCTGCTTCTAGTTTTTATCCTTCTCTGAGGTTGTTTTGAGCTTGTTTCCTCAGAGTCATCTTCATTATCTGTTATCAACAATACCTCATCTTCTTTCATTCCTCCCTTAGGCGGTTTTGAGCTTGTTGCCTCAGGGCTCTGTTCTTCATCCTTGGTGTATGTTATCATTAACAGTTCGTCTTCTTTCAAGCTTTCTTCAGGCAGCTCTTCTGGTTCTTCAAACTAATTATGAATTATGAATTGTTGCCATGTCAGGTTTTGCCTTTGTAATTCATGTGTGATGATTATTTTGATGAGCCCACAATGAAAAAGGCTTGTTAGCTTGTCTTTTGCACGCTTTTGAACAGCTTTAGCCATCTTGGAAAGGATTTGTAATAGAAAGTGGGGCATGTTAATCTCACAATCACCCTTCAAATGCTGCAATATCTTGATGTGATAAAATATACAATACTGAATCTTCCTTCACAGGTGATGAATCTTTGGATGATATATACTATTTCATCCCAGGGATGAATCAACCAGCTCCTTGGTACTCCCTTCTTCCATTTTACTGAGCCTGCCCTTGATCTGCATAAGAAGGGTGTCCATGCTTTCTCCTTAAATTTTTTGTCTTAAAGAATCTCTCCCCCTGCTGTGGTAAGCCAATAATCTGTGCCAAAATGTCTTCAGACAATCTGAAAGTCAAATTTCCTACTGTAGCCCTCTCTCCATCAAATGAACCAGTAAAGGCTAGGCTAACATTGTCATTATGCCCATCAAACTTTTCAAAAAAAGGCACCCACTGTTTCTTCTAAAAAATTTCCATGCATCTTTCATGAATGACAGTGGGGTCGAATTTCTTTGGTTCTAATGTAGACACCATTTTGCATATTTAACAGGAAAAATCCCTCTTTTATGCAATGGAAGATTTCAAATGAGACTTATCCCTAGCTTGCAATTCCAATTTCAAATTTAAACACCGTAAGATTTCTCTTTTCTTCAAATCGTTCTTCTGGAAATCTAAATTGCTAGCAAAAACCAGGGTTTTGAGCTTACCTATCCTGCGTGGTTCCTCGATTTGCACATTTTGAATGAAATATGCATCCTCATATCTGTATTTCTTCTTCTGTAAAACCAATGGTGTTTCTCTTCATCACACCAACAAAAATTCGTGCTGAGGTTTTAAAAGAATAAATGCTTCGAGTTTCTGGTTTGAGAGACCCCGCTTTCCTCCTCTGTAATGCAACCGGTATTTCCTCCTTAGATTAACAAAAATCTATCAACTCTTTTAATTTGCATGGATATGAGGTTTGGGAAAGAGCAAGTCGACTGGACAACCACTGATATATGAAATATCACTTCAAATTTTTGAATTTGTAGATTGTGCTTCCCTATACATGGGAAAAATTCATGGGAGGTAATATCAATGATTCCCTCCTCTTATGCAATGATGTTTTGAATGGGCCACTTCATCCCCGTTGATTTTCCACTTCACCCATGTTCCATGACCCCTTTCATATACTCACTTTTCTTTTTAACTTAATGCATATTATGCAATAATATCTTCATCTTAGAGTATATAAAAGAAAACATGAAAATATTCAAATTTCCTTGGTAAACAAAACATATATATATATTTTTTGTTTTGCTTTCTGTTGAAAAGACCTGCCTGTAGAATGCAGTCTAGGTTTTGATGAATCAAAAATTGTTTCTAAGATTGATCCTGGCCACCATTTTGACACCTAGGGTAAGATAATGAGAAGTGAATGGGATGCTGGCAAGGATTGTGAAGGTAATAGAGTAGACAGTCAAGTTTATGAGGATAGGTACGTATTTTGTTGTCATTACTTAAAAATAAAGAATCATGCAAACTTTTAAAGCATAAAAATTAAAATTATTACAGACTTTGTTTGATATTCCTTTGTGCTATTCTTGTTGCTTGATGTAGCTGGTCTGCTGAAAAGAAAATTTTCATGTTCCTGGTCTACACATTTCCTTCTGATGTATTCTATTAAAAACTGTCTACTATCTCAGGTTCCTGTGCAAAAATTCCAATAAAATGTACTTCTTTTCAGGTCCCTTTTGTTGTCTTCTGATGTTTTGTCTCAGATTTCTTCTGCAGGACTGGAAGTCCGGTCCCTCTGCTAGGCTTGAAATCAGTGAAATGAAACTTCATGCTGGACTCAAATTCTAGCACCTGGAAAAGGCTTGGAGGGTTTAAAAAAAAATAGAAAACTCTGAAATGCCTATCCCTCACATGCCTATTTATTGACTTGTCCGCAAGGCAAACAAAAATATTTATTTTGCTGATAGAAACTAAAAAAAAACTGCTTATGAGCCATGAAAGAACTATTACCAGAAATTGGAAATTGTTTTTTTTGTTGTTGTTGAAATTTCAATGGCCTAGTAAACTTGGTTTTCCAAGGAAAATTCAAGTTTATGTTGTGCCAGTTGCCTGGTTTTCACAACTAAACTCCTTTTTTTTCATTTTTTTTTAACTCAGAAAATGGCTAAGAAGAAAGTGAAGGAGAAACACCAGTGTGTTTATCCAGCACTTCCATCTCCCTTTGCTGTATGAAGTCTTCTTTGTTGACAGGCTTAGTGTAGATTTTTAACCTATGGCCATTGACCACAAATGTTTGTGCTTCATCATCTATTGTTTGTATTTTGACTGAGCCATTGTCATATACCTCTGCAATCGCATATGGACCAAGCTAATGAGTTGTGAACTTGGCTTTGAAGTCTTTGAACTTTGAATCAAACAATAAGGCCCAGTCACCGATGTGAAATTGTTTCTTTTTTATGAACTTGTCATGCCATTGGGCTCTCTGTTGTTGTACCAAAATATTGTGTTCTACTGCAGCCTGTCTCATTTCATCTAATTGATTTAACTATAGTATCCTTTCTTGTTGTGCTTCAGAAAGATTCATCCCTAAATCAGCTGCTAACTTAAAAGTATGAATTTGAAATTCTATTGGCAAGAGGACTTGCTTACCATAGACTAGCTGATAGGGAGAAAAACCAGTACTGGTTTTCCAAGTGATTCGGTATGCCCATAAAGCTTCAGTAAGCTTAGATGACCAATCTTTTCTATGTATCTGGACAGTTTTGGTGATGATTCCTTCCAAAGTTTTGTTTGTAGACTCCACTTGGCCATTGGCTTGTGGATGATAAGGTGTAGATTTTCTGTGGTTAATCTTTTACTTGGTTGCTATCTTTTGCACCAGTTTAGAAGTAAACTGTGCACTATGATCAGTAACAATCTCTCTAGGAACCCCAAATCTGACAAATATTTCTTCAAAAAGAAAGTTTACCACTGTTTTCTCTATGGCTCTTGGTAATGGTTTGGCTTCCACCCACTTTGTAACATAGTCAGTACATACTAAAATGTACTTATTTCCTTGTGATGGTGGATTGATTGGACCAATGAAATCAAGAGCCTATTTTTCAAATGGTTCTATGAGGACTTGTGGCTGGAGTGGCATCTCATCAGATCGTATTGGCCATCCCATCTGTTGACAAGTATCACAGCTCCTAACATAGTTCTTAGAATCCTTGAAAATGGAAGGCCAGTAATACCCCAAATTGAGTATCTTGTATGCTGTTCTTTTCTCCGCAAAATGGCCACCACACGGTTCATCATGACATGCTTTCAAAAATATCTAAAACCTCATCTTGTCGTACACATCTCCTAATTATAAGATCATATCCTGTGTAAAAGAGACGCCATTGACCCATATGTGTCTAGCACTTTGCTTAATAATCTTTTTATTTTCTTTGGATGACATAGATGGAGGTAGCTGTCCTGATGATAAATAGTTGGCTATATCAGCATACCAAGGAGTGATAAAAGAAATAGAAAACAAGTGTTCATCAGGGAAACTATCTAAAACAGGAACAACCTCACCAGAATTGTGTAAGCGAGACAAGAAATTTGCCACTTTATTTTCTCGTCCAGGTCTATCTAAAATAGTGATATTGAATTCCTGCACTAATAATAACCACCTGGTTATCCTGCAATTAGTAATAGACTTGTTCATCAAATATCGTAAAGCGGAGTGATCTGTGTGGACAAAAATTTCGTAACCAGTAATGTAATGACGAAATTTGTTCATAGCATGAACTACTGCCAACATCTCCTTTTCAGTAACTGTATAATTCAATTCTACATGGGTTAGATTTTTACTGATAAAATAAATAGCATAAGTCATGGTATTCTCTTTTTGTCCCAAAGAGGTCCCTATTGCAGTATCGGATGCATCAGTAGAAATATGAAATGGCAGTGTCCAATTTGGTCCCCTTAAAATGGGAGCAGTTGAGAGCTTCTCTTTTAGTTTCTGAAATGCAGATTGACAGTTAGTATCCCAATTGAAATGTACATCCTTTGAAAGTAATTTAAACAATGGTAGAGCTATCTTACTGAAATTTTCAATAAACCTACGGTAATAGCCTGCACAACCTAGAAAAAATCTCACATCTGTTTGAGTTGTTGGTTCAGATAGATTCACAATAATTTGAATTTTTGCAGGATCTACTTTTATTCCAGATTAGGAAATGTGATGTCCTAAAACTATCCCTTCAGTCAACATCGTAAAACACTTCTCATTGCTAAGGGAAAGATTTGATTCAACACACCTTTTTAAGATTTTCTCCAAGTTTGCCAAGTAATCCTCAAAGGCATTTCCATGCACAGAAAAAAATCCATATAGACTTCGACACATTCATGAATTAGATTTGCAAAAATGGCCAAGACTGCTCTCTGAAAGGTAGTTGGAGAGTTACATAAGCCAAAAGGTAAAACCCTATAGGCGTATGTACCCCAGGGACATGTAAAAGTAGTTTTGTCCTGGTCTTCTTTGGCAATGCTAATTTGATTATATCTGCTGAAACCATCTAAAAATGAAAAATATTTCTTCCCAGCTAAGGCATCTAACACTTGATCAATAAATGGCAATGGGAAATAATATTTTAGTGTTGCCTTGTTTAATTCTCTGTAATCTACACATATCCGCCATTTTCCATTTTTCTTAGGAACAACAACTAACGGGGAAACCCATTGGCTGTCAGAGATAGGGTAGATAAATCCTACCTTTAATAACTTTTGCAATTCCTCCTTAACTATCTCTTTCAGTACGAGGTTCATTCTACGTTGAGGTTGTCTGAGAGGTCTGATTTTATCATCTGTGTAAATGTGATGAGTGCATGTTTCGTGATGAATGCCTGGAATGTCAGTGTATTCCCAAGCAAATGCATGGGGATATTTATTCAGTAAGGTAATCAACTGTGCTTCTTATGATGTGGTAAGATGTGCACCGATATTCAAGTGTTTCCCTAGGTCGATTTCAACTATTTTGCTTTGGACGTCAGTGATTGAATGAACATTAAAAATATTATGAAGTGCTAATGCCAGAGAATGCACTGTGCAATTTTCCTGAAAATTCTGTCCCAAAACTTGATCTGCGATAACATACTGCATGTCTCTTAATTCCTCAGAAATATCAGGTTCAGTAATGAAGTAATCTAGTAAATCTTCATTGTTTTCTTCTTGAAAATCAAAGAACTGATTGATACTTAAGACAGGTTAAATTACTTCTTCTTCCTGTTCTTTCGTCTCATTAATCCATGATAACTGATCTGATACAGAAGGTCGTTGGGCAGAAGGATAAAGTGTGATTTGTTTTCTCTCTGTCCCATGTGAAATGAGCATAATTCATGATCTTCACCCTATAAAAGCATTAGCTGTTGCCAACCAGGGTCTTCCGAGAATCAATGGATGCCCTCCTAGATTAGATTTTGGTTGCAACACTATGAAATCTACAGGATACTCCCATGAATCTAAGGAAACTATGATATCTTCTAGGATCCCTTCAGGTGTAATTTTAGACCTATTAGCTAGATCTACAACTGTAGTGGTTGGTCTGAGGTTTTTCAAGTGAAGATATTCCATTGTTTCTAGTGTCATGACATTGATAGCAGCACCTAAGTCAATCAGTGTTTTTGGAATTGAAAAATTGTTGACAGTTATTGTGACCATTGGGATTCTTGGATCAACATATTTCTCAATAAAAACAGTGTTAGACATTAAACCGGCTAAGTTTCCTATCACATGAATTGTTGGTGGATCCTTCTTCCTCTTATTGAAACATAATTCCCTAACTGCTCTTGTGTAGATTGGAATATCCTTTATAGCCTGTAGTAGGGGAATTTTGACACATACATTGGTTAACTCATTCAAAACATCAAAATCGGGTAGGGAAATTGAAAGTTTTTCCTTGACCAACCTCTTTGGAAAGGGAGGTATATGAGGTACTAATGTTTTCCCTTTATGACTGTGATTATATGACTGTACTTTTTCTATATTTGATTTTTTTGGAGTTTTCTCATTTTCTACTTGTTCTTCTAAAATAACAGGAGATTCTTTTTGCAAAGTTTTTCCAGATCTTAAGTTGATATTTTGAAGTGGGAGGATGGAGTAGGAGAGTGTCGTTCCTTCTTTAGCATGATACATGGGTTTATCTATTCTATTATTAGGATTTGGTATAGGCTAGGATGGAAACTATGTTGGTCGAGGTGGAGTTTGGGTGGATGGAAACTGAAGTTGTTGAGGTCATTGGACTAGTTGGGGAGCAAGATTTGGTTGTTGGAAAAATGAAGCTTGATTCTGTTGGTATTGGGGATATGCAAAAGGTTGTTGATAGGGCTGTGGATAGGCCTGTTGATATGTTTGGTTACCATGAGTATACCCTCACCAATTTGAAACAGGTTGAGATGGATGTTGTTGAGGAGACCAAGTTTTCCAGGGCATGGGTGCACTGCATGAATTTTGAACAGGAGTTTGATAATTTTAATGGAACTGTTGCATAGGATCTTGAGACATACCTAAAAAACATGGTTGCCAAGGTCTTCGTTGTTCCATAAGATAAAGAGACTCCATGCTTTGATTCTCCTCCATTCGGGTTGCCTGCAATTCTTTCAATCTGGAGAAATCATCAGTTTTATGATTTTCAGTACATAAGCCACAAATTTGAACAGTATTTAGAGGACATTCTTTTAATGAATGTTTCTTTCTACATTTAGGGCAAAAAATAGAGAGGGCTTGATCTTGTTGGTCTTGTTGTTCTTGTCTTTTCTTGGTTTTTGATGTTTCGACCTGTGTTCCCAAAGTACTCAAAAGATCAGTCTTAAAATCTTCTAACAAGTTTCCAAGTTCAGCTCTGGATATTCCATTGGTTACAGACTTGGTTACTTTGGAAGTTACATCCCTCTTTCCATTTTTGGCCTTTCCCCTTGAATACTTCTGACATAAGTCTGTAATCTCATCAAATGGTAAGTAGGAGATGTCACCTTTGCCCATAACATTCAAAATATCAAGGTATTCTTCTCTTATTCCTTTCAAAAAGATTGTCCGAGTGATCTCAGATGTCAAGGAATTGTATTTGAATTTCTGCAAGTTATATGAGAATCTTTCTAGATACTCTTCCAAGCTTTCATCCTCCTGCTGAGACATCCTAAAAATATCATCTTTTAAATCTTTTGATCTACAATATGCTTGATATTTCCTAAGAAAAATTTTCCTCATATCATCCCAACTAGTTATAGAATGCTCTCCTAATTCCATGAACCATTTCAATGCAGCTGCTTTAAGAGTAGCAGGGAAGAGACGAAGTTTGTGGGTGTCATCGGTATATCCATAGGTACGACATAAGATATCAAATTCGAATAAGAAAGAATCTGGATCTTCATAAGTCATGCCATATAAATTTGGTAGAACAGATGATGGAATATTTTTCATCCTTATCTCTTCCCCTAGGATGATGCTAGTGTCCAAGATTTGGGAATTTAAAGGTGGCTTCCTGATCTTCTTTTGCTCTTTCCTCCCTTTCATACCTTCTCTCTTCTTCCCTTTCATGTCTTCTCTCTTCTTCCCTTTCATGTCTTCTCTCTTCTCTTAGTTTATTTTCAATTTCTAACCTTCTCTCATACTCTCTTCGTTGTTCTGCAGTTGGCCCTTTTAATGTTTCCCCCTCAGCCATTTCTCTTCGTTTATTTTCAATCTCCATCCTACGTTCATATTCCCTACATTGCTCGAAGGTTATTCCTCCTTTTTTAGATGTTTCCTCTTCAGTCATTTCAAAGGTATCAACAGTTGTAATGAATCCTTTTTTATCAAATGAAGAAGTTCCTGTTACTTCTATTTTGGGGGGGGTTTTGATAAATCTTCCTTTTTCGTCTCTCTGTCTTCACATAACACTAGAATCTGCTCTGTGTTTTTGAATTTTTTTTTTATTTTATAAGAGAACTAAATTTCTTAAGTCTTCTTCTAAAATGCCTCCCCGGCAACGGCGCCAGAATGTTGGGCTCCAATCTACTGGTCTAAATTAGACCTTAAGTTTATGTCAATCCGGAGTTTGTAAGACTTAAAGGCATATCCCAAATATAGAGACTCGGTAGACTTAATTGAGAATTCAGTTTACTTGTGAAATAAATCTAGTGGATGCTAAAATGCTGTAACTTTGAAACACAAAACCTTCCTTATAGAAGTAACTTCATTTGATCTCTTGGTTTAATCAGCAATTCATATATGGAATACTGTGAGATTAAAATGCTAAAACCTAAATCCTAAAAATGAATTACAGTGCCTAATAGCTTACTGTTGAAAGCAGACAACCATCGATTTCCCTTACAAGAAAACAATTCACAATGTTTAACTCTTCTCAACAGTTTAATATCAGATAAAGAAATGAAATTGGAATTTCTCCTACAACGTTTAACCATTTAACTAAAAGAACTCATAACCCTAAACTGTAATGAAATCTTGTGCATCTATATAATCGAATTCGATCTGCAATGTATAAATTAATAATCAAAACAACTTCTACAGAATACAACTAGAACATACCAATGCACAATAATGAATAAATGTGTGCACAGGCTTGGCAAAGGGGGCCCTCCAATGCTTCGCTCACACACGCAGGAAAACTTACAGAACTCTAATACTCAATCACTTTCACCATATATAAATAGACATACACAACAAATTATCAAATTCTGAATCTTTATTTCGAAATCATACGTTTATCATCCAAGAAGTTTTTCCTCTCCAAAATCAAATACTTATACAATTTTTAAAAAACTGAAATGCTACAATTCTGGGAGATTCATAATGATATTCTATTAATATCTCTCGACCCTCCATCAACTCCATCAAAATAGACCAAATCGAAACTGTCCTGTTTTTATGCTAAGTGGCAGCACAGGTGGTCATCTTTGACCGGCATTGACTCAACACCTGTGAGGGCCATATCATCAGTTTGTTAGAAATTTATCCATCCTTGGACATCGAGGATCTTCTCCCATCTCTCAGTTTGTGCCCAACTGGCCTGCAAGTATCCAACCTAGGAGAAATTACGGGAAGTTAGCAAATTCTAATTTTGAATCAAAACCTTAATTTAAATGCCTTAAAAGTCACATAATTCAATTTATTAAAAAGCAACAACATTTATACCTTTGACCAAGGTTTTGTGGATGAATTTAAGGTTTTATGGATCAAGTATGAAGGTTTATGGAGAAAACTGGAAGGGATTTATATGGCAAAATAGGTGAAAAATGGTGCCCAATAGGGTGTTCACAGCAAAACACATGTATGGTATCGCATTCGTTAATACATTAACGAACCAATCATCTGCTGATACATCGTGGCATCAACTGCCTCTGAAGAAGCATCACATAGTAGCTTCAAGTTAGATTCCATTGATGTGTCCATAGCCTTGCATTCCATCATTTTGAATCTCTTTAGAATATCTACTGCAAAATTTCCTTGACTAAGGAAAATTCCATCCGCACTCTACCACACCTCCATGCCTAAGAAGTAGTGCATCATTCCCAATTCCTTCATTTCGAACTCTTCAGAAATTCTTCTCTTTGTATCTGCAATGAGCTCATCCTCCCATGTTACAAACATGTCATCTAGATATAGTAGTAGTATCACTTTTATTCCTCCCTCAACCTTGAAGTAAAGGTTGGAATCTGCTTTACTCTTGGTAAATCCTAAGCTCATCGGAAAGGTTTCCATACTATCGTACCATGTCTTGGGTGCTTGCTTCAATCCATACAAATATTTTTTCAACTTGCACACATGAGTCTGTCTATCATGTGTCTAGAATCCCTATCTCTTCTCCATGTACACTTCCTCTTCAACTACACCATTCAAGAATGTTGCCTTGATGTCCATCTAGTGTACCTTCCATTTCATAGGAGCAAATTTCTCCTTGCAGTCTATGCCTTCCTTCTGGGAGAAGCCACGTGCCACAAATCTTTCCTTGTGTTTTTCTATGCTACCATTTGCATCATGCTTGATCTTGTAGATCCATTTTGAAGTCACAACAGAATTCCCTACTGGTCTTGGAACTATCTCCTGGAGATCATTCTTCATAATCAAATGGTATTCCTCAATCATGGCATCCTTCCATTCCTTCTTCTTTGACGCTTCTTTGTAGTTGGAAGGTTCTTTATTAATGATGTCACATAGTAGGGCCACATAGATGGAATATGGTATGGGTCTCTTGCTTTCCTTATGCATCCCATCTAGAGCACCATACTTCTCTGCATCTTGTATTGCTTCACGTGCCCATGCTAGTATTCTCTTCTGGGAGTTATTCTCACAAGGTGGATCTACATGTTCTTGTGGTTCTTCCATGTCACGATCTTCATGATCTTCTTGAATTGATTCTTCCATCACTGTGTCTCTAATTATGGGAACTTCAGGTTCTTCATTTTCTTCAATAGGTAGTTTTCTTGATTTGTTGTATGTTGAATCTTCGTTGAAAGTTGCGTCTCTATTGATATTGATCTTCTTGAATCCTAGGAAGTATATTAGGTAGGCTTTTGATGTGTTGCTTTATCCGATGAATATTCCCTTCTTTCCTGAAGGATCTAGCTTGGTTCTCTTTTTTTCAGGATGTGTATGTACACTAGGAATCCAAATATTCTAAGATGGATGACTTCTGGTTTCTCACTTAAGAAACCTTCTTCGGGAGTCTTGTTGTTCAATACTCGGTGAGGTGTACATTTTTGTACATACATAGTTGTCCTTGCTGCTTCTTCCCATAAGTGGATCGAAAGATCTTGATCATGTAGCATTGCCTTTGTTGCTTCCATTATTGTTATGTTCGTTTGTTCTGTAACGACATTCTTTTGAGGATTGTAAGGAGTGATCAACTCCCTCTTAATCCCATATTCTCTGCAAAGGTCCTTGAATTCTTCCAAAGTGAATTATCCGCCATTATTTGATCTTAGGGTCTTTATCTTCTTCTCAGTGTGATTTTCAGGCAAGGCTTTGAATTCCTTGAACTTGTTAAATACATCTTTTATTTTCAAGAAATAAATTCATGTATTATGGGAAAAGTCATCTATAAAAGAAACATAGTATACATACCCACTTAATGAGCTGGAATACATGGGACCACATACATCTGAGTGGACTATCTCCAATATTCTTTTTTCCTTGATTTCACTTCTGGGAAATGCCTTCTTTACGTTCTTTACTTACACACATCCCTTGCAAATTCCTTCATGTTTTGTCTAGATTTCTGGTAGTCCCTAAACTGCTTTGCTTGCAATAGGTAGTGCTCTATAGTGCACATGTGCAAGCCTTATGCGCCATAGTTCACTTTGTTCCATGGAGTCATGAACCAATTCTTGTTCAGGTTGTCCCTTCAACTTGTATAATCCTGCCGCTTTCTCTCCAATTACTGTTGCATTATCTATTGTCTTTCCTTTTCTTCAATTCTGGTACATAGAGAACATCTTTCATCCTTAATGATTTTCTAGAATATATCTTTTAGGAAGCTTCTCCAGTTCCTTTGATGGGATATTGATAATCATCCCCAAGTTTCACCTTGTGCGGTGACTCATGTTCTGATAGGTTGATGAAAGATTCCTTGTATCCCTTCATATGCTTGGATGCTACACTATCTACAAGCCAACCATTGCTCTCATGTGTGATAGTGCCTCTGAGTGCTGATATTAAGACATATTCTTCATGACTTGAAGAATCACCATCCCTTTTTTCTCTGGTTCTTTTCATTACTGGTTCATCATCTTCAGTAGTGTGGGCGTGATGTCTCTTCTTGTTGGTTTTCTTGGAGGATCCTTGATTTCTAGGGAATTTTATTGAGTAATGTCCCTTCTCATCACATGTGTACCATCTAATACTGGAGAGATCCCTTCTGTATCCATGATTCCTTCTGGATCTTTTGTGAGGGTGGTCCTCCCTCTTATTGTGATTTCTTTTAGTGTGAACTGTTAGAGCTTGATCATCATTAGCTCACCTCTTCTCATCTCTTGCAACTAGTCGAGCTTCTTCTTGGGTGCATTCTTCTCATAGTCTGTTGAAGGTGATCATCTTCTTCTTGGCACATATTCCTGGAATGAATGATTCCCGTGATCTTGGGAGACCATTCAAGGTGGTCATGACAATCTCTCCTTCTTCTACTTTGTCTTCTATCGCTTCAAGTTGCTCATTGATTTGAGAGACCCTTGTGAAGTAAGATTGCATGGTCTCTGAGTGTTGGATCTTCACATTCTTGAGTTGGCTCCTTAGTGTCATCTTCTGATTGATGTTCTTCCATTTGAATATCTTTGTCAAGGCATCGAACATCTCCTTGGGAGTCTTCAAGGATGACACATGAGGGGTGAGATGATCTTTGATGGATTCTGCAATAATTCTTTTGGCCTTGACCAATTTCTTCTTATGGATTTGCTTTACCTCTTCTCCCTTTGGTTCTGGAACCTCCCCATTGACATACTTGTCCAAATCATTTTCTTCTAGGAAAAGAGAGATTCTATACTTCCATGCTCGGAATTTGTCAGCTCCTTCAAGCTTATCCTCAAGCTTGGTGTGATTTTTCATTTTGAAATGAGAACCTCAAATAGAAATAGCAAGGATTTAGATCTTACCAATTTGAGATGCCCAACCTGGTTCTGGAGCTGGCTATCCAAGGGTTTGTCAGAGAAACCCTAATTTTACAAAATTGGAATTTGAACTTCTGATTGGACAGGAAGATGTGCCTCCTCAAGGCGAGTTATCCAGTGTACTCCTTTGTCTGTATTGATGGAGGAAAACCCCAAAAGTTTGATACCCTATTTTTCTCTCGGCACTAGTGACTGGGTCAAAAATGAAAATTAATCAAATTGAATTTTGCTTCCTCCAAAATATGGGCCCTCCTAGGGAAAGTTATCCTATCCCTCTATTTTCTGAAAATATTTGGAGAGAAGACCTTGAACTAGGAATCCCTAGTTTCTCGCTGATGCACAATGCCTTCTTTTTAGATTGGATCTGATACCATGTTAGAGTTAGCACTTTAATTCAATTTAGTTACATATTTATACTAAAAGATATAAAAGCACAACAAAACACAAAAGACACGAGAATTTTCCTTGGGGAAACCATAAAGGAGAAAACCCTGCAACTTCCTCAAAGATAGATTCGTCACTAGTACAATATCAAGGAAAATGGAAAACCCAAAATATAAGATGTCTTCTGCATCTCTCTCTCTTTCTCCTCCAGCGAACTTGTCTTCTCTCTCTCTTTATGCGAACTTGTTGTGTTGTGTCCAAATGAGAGATAAAGCCTCTCTACATATACGTTATGTTTGACTGCTCTGATTCCTAATGGGGTCAACCTCACTTAAATAACTGGGATGACTTCTCCTAGGGAGACTCAGACATACAATTTACATTTGAATTTTGGGGATCTAATGCCCCAACTTCCAATGTAGGTTTTACAAATATTCGTTGTAGGTACAAATAAAATACAATAATAATATAATTATCAAATACAAATGAATATCTTCTGAAGTTACATTTACAACAAAAACCTATGTGTATGCTCTGACATTTATTCAATGAAGTAGCAACATCTTTCTGTAATGTTATCCTAGCATTCTGATAGTTGTCTAGGGTGGCATTGAGTGTTCTGTCACTACCAATTGCTATGCGATTCAAATTACCATTGACTTTGTTGACTTTGAGATCGTGTTCCATGGCACTTTCAATCACACCCTTGAGTTTGGACGCGTTATTTTGGACCTCGTAAAGTTATTCCGTGACTAGATACTACGCATCAAAATATTCATGTTGTAACGCAATAGAACACATGTGTAACTTTGATAGACTCTGATTTTCCTCTCTAGATGTCTCCACTTCAGCTGCTAGTACATCCCTTTCATTCTACAAGCCCTCTATACGCATCATGGTCAACTTCTCGGCGTCGAGACTTTCAACTTTAGCCACAAATGTGTCCTTATCCGAATGCAAATCTTGTGTTAAAACCTCTAGAGTCCTCTTTTCCATCTACAAAGCATCATAATCATGCTTCAAATTGACGCCTTCGCTTCCAGCCTCTAGGAGACAATATTCCGATAAATTGATTTTATGTTTGGCTTGTTTTAACTCTTTTAACAACTATTGTATTTTATCTTGACTTGCCAAAGTAGTGGCCATAAACTCTAGAGTTAGAAAAACAGAATTGCAGAGCAATAACAATAAATAGAAATGCAAATATAATCACACATACACATTACAAGAGAGACATAGATATATCGTGATTCACTCAACTTGGGCTACATCCACACTGAAGTTTCCAGTCCTTATTATTATTCTGTCCAACAAAGTGAAGGGATATAACCTGCAGCACAACCGCTGCACTTCCTCTTCACTGTCTCACAGTCTCTCTTCTGATCTCAGAGATCTTTACAATGCATAAAACCTAATACATAAACCCTATCCGTATTACAATGTCTTTCTTTTATAAGGTAATACAATGGGAAAAATACCACGGGTTACCCAAAACCATGGGCCCGAAAACTATTGGCAAAAACAACCCAAAATTTTTTCCTCGAGGGCTCTGCCCCCAAACCCCTTTTCTCGGGGGAGTTGCCCTCGAACCCTCGACAGGGGCCCGCTGGCCCCTAGACCCCCCTAGGGTCGTGCCGAGATCATAACCAAACCTGGGGTACGGATACGGCTAAATAATAATATCTCTGAATCTGGAGATCAAGCTCCACAACCAACAATCTCCCACTTGGAGAGTGATCACAACAACTCCACCGCTGCTGCACTTGCTAGACTTGGACTTAGCAACTTTCTCCTCTTCACCTTCATGCTAGAAGGCCAACTGAAACCGAGCAGGAACTCAGTTTATCTCTGGTCACTACCTTTGTGAACATGTCTGCAGGATTCTGGCTAATGTGTATCTTTTCCAGCTTCAACAGTTCATCTTCTAGAACAGAGTGTATGAAATGGTACTTGAGCTGTATATGTTTAGTCCTGGAATGGAATACTGAGTTATTTGCAAGATTAATGGCACTCTGGATGTCACTATACAACCTTCTATCCTTCCGCTTCTTACCCAATTCCTCCATAAACCTCTGCAACCAAATCATCTCTTTACTAGCCTCTGTAACAACAACATACTCTGCTTCTGTTGTTGAAAGTGCGACAACCTTCCGTAGTTTCGAAATCCAACTTACTGACGTTCTACCTATAGTAAACACATACCTTGTGGTGCTCCTCCTACTATCCTTATCACCTGCCATATCTGCATCAACATATCCCTGTAGAACAGTGTCTGAACCTCCAAAACATAATGCCTGAGTGGTAGTACCTCTCAAATATCTGAGAATCCACTATACTGCCTTCCAATGTTCTTTACCTGGATTGTTCATATATCTGCTCACAACTCCCACTGCTTGTGCAATATCTGGTCTTGTGCACACCATGGCATACATCAAGTTGCCAACTACTGATTGATAGGGAATCTTGGACATGTAATCTATCTCTTCCTGTGTCTTGGGACACATTTCCTTACTTAGAATGAAATGGCTGGCCAAAGGTGTACTAACTGGTTTTGCATTCTGCATTCTGAACCTTTCCAACACCTTTTGTATGTAATCACTCTGAGACAATGTCAATTTGCGATTTTTCCTGTCTCTCGTTATTCTCATACAAGGGATTTGCTTTACAGCACCCAAATCCTTCATCGCAAATGAATTAGCTAGCTTCCTTTTGAGTACATTTATATCCTACATGTTAGACCCTGCAACAAGCATGTCATCCACATACAATAACAAGATAATATATCTTTCATTGTCTAGCTTCTTGAAATAAACACAGTGGTCAGAATGACATCTACTATAACCTTGTTCTGTCATAAACCTGTCAAATTTTAGATACCACTGCCTTGGAGCTTGCTTCAAGCCATACAAACTCTTTTTCAACCTGTATACCAAGTTGTCCTTACCTTTGACCTCATACCCTTGTGGCTGCGGCATATATATCTCTTCCTCCAAATCCCCATGGAGAAAGGATGTTTTTACATCTAACTGTTCAAGATGCAAATATTCTACCGCCACTACTCTTAAGATAGTCCTAATTGAAGTCATCTTAACAACAAGAGAAAATATTTCATCAAAATATATACCTTTCTTCTGTGCAAACCCCTTTACAACAAGTCTCGCCTTGTACCGCTTCTTACCTCCTTCTTCTTCCTTCAACCTGTAAATCCATTTGTTCTGCAATGCTCTTTTACCAGCAAGCAACTGAACCATATCCCAAGTCTGGTTTCCTACCAATGAGTCCATCTCCTCATTCATGCCTTGCTCCCACTTCTTTCTAGTTTCCACCTGCATTGCTTCTTCATAACATTCTGGTTCACTAGCATCAGTCATCAACAAATAATACATTGAAGGAGTATCGTTTAGGGAGTCTACTTAACCTGGTAGATATTCTTTCAGTTGCGGGAGTTTCAGGTACTTGCTGTTGTTCTTGATTTTCTGGCACCTTTGAAACTTCATTTTCTTGAATTTCGTCAAGTACTATGTACTTTATGGTTTCCTTTTCCTGTTTCTTTCCCTGCAACTGATCTTTATACATGACCTTTTCATTGAATATTACATCTCTACTTCTGATGATTTTGTTATTTTCATAATCCCATAAATGATAACCAAATTCATCAACCCCATATCCAATAAAGGTACATTTCTTAGATTTAGCTTTAAGCTTTGTTCTATTTTCTTTATCAATATGGCAAATGCTTCACAACCAAACGTTCTTAGAAATGAGTAGTTTACCTTTTTACCTGTCCATGCCTCCTATGGAATACCACCATCCAAAGAACTTGAAGGTATTTTGTTTATTAAATAGATAGTAGTATTTACAGCATCCACCCAAAACTGTAAGGGAAACCCTGCATGCAATCTCATACACCTTGCACACTCCATGATCGTTCTGTTCATCCTTTCAGACACACCATTTTCTTGTGGTGTTCTTGGGACTTTCTTCTCTCTATGAATCCCATGGTATGAATAGTAACTATCAAACTCCTTGCCGCAATACTCACCTCCATTATCAGATCTGAGACACTTCAATCTTTTTCCTGTCTCATTCTCAACCAAATCTTTCCACTTCTTAAAAGTAGCAAACACATCATATTTCTGTCTAATGCAATAAACCCAAGTTTTCGTAGTTGCATCATTAATAAATGTAACATAATAATGAGAGCCACCAAGAGATTGTACCTGAGCCGGTCCCCATACATCTGTATGCACAAGCTCTAACTTTTCATTCTTCTTATGTTTCCCAACCCTGAGAAATATGACTCTCTTATGTTTTCCATAAACACAGTTCTCACAAAATTCCAAACTTACCTGCTTCAAATCTGGAAACAACTTCTTTGAGTGGAGAATCTGCATCCCCTTCTCACTCATGTGGCCAATCTTATGATGCCACAATGCTATATATGTTCCTGTGGAAGCTAAAGAGATAGAATGGTCAGTATTATGAGGACATAAATACAACGTACCTACCGTGTCTTCTTTTGCTATCACCATTGATCCTTTAGTGATATTCCACCACTTTTCTCCAAACATAGATAGACAGCCGTCATCTCCCAACTGCCCTATTGAGATCATATTTATTTTCATAGCAGGAATATGCCTAACATCTTTCAATAGCCAATCAGTTCCATTCTTAACTTTTATCCATACCTTACCCATTCCAACAATTTTACATGGCTCATCATCACCCAATAAAACATGTCCAAAATCGCCTGGAACATAATCTGAAAATATTTCCTATGGGGTGTAGCATGACATGAATCCCCTGAATCTACTACCCAATAATCACTTGTATTATTTAATGCAAAAATCAAAGCATCTTGTAACACATCACCTGCTACATTTGCTTCCTGGGTAGTTTCCTTCTATCCATCTCCTTTCTTCTTTAGAGATCTGCAGTCTTTCTTCAGATGTTCTTTCTTTCCACAGTTTCAACACTCTATTTTTACCAGTCTAGACTTGGATCTGCCCTTTTTAGAGTTGTTGTGATTACCTTGGCTCTTTCCTCTTTCCTTTTGTCTTCCCTTGCTCTCCATGGTCAACGCATTACCTAATGTCTCACTTGTGCTTTTTCTTCGCATTTCCTCGCTAAGAATAACACCAATAACATCATCAAATTTCAAGGTGTTTGAACCAGATACAGAGTTACTTATAGCCATTACCAAGCTATTCCAGCTTTCTAGCAATGAACACAAGATTAGAAGAGCCCTAACCTCATCATCAAAGTTCAAACTTACAGAACTTAGTTGATTTGTAACCGTATTAAACTCATTTAAATGATCAGTAACAGATCCACCTTTAGACATCTTCATATTAAATAAATGCTTCATTAGAAATACCTTGTTGGAGGCCGAGGGTTTTTCATACAGCTTACCCAATGTGCTCATCAAACCCTCTGTTGTCGTTTCTTTTGAGATATTGAAAGCCACCGACGAAGCCAGGATCAGCCATATTGTTCCCAGAGCCTTTCAGTCAAGAACCTCCCATTCTTCGCCCTTCATAGATGTTAGATGCTTTGCTCTTCCTCCCAATGGCAGGAATAGATCCTTCTGGTATAGATAGTCCTCCATTTGCATCTTCCATAACTGGAAGTTTTGGCCGTTAAACTTCTCGACCTTAAACTTTTCTTCTTCTGCCATTGCTCCCACTCAAACTAGAAACCCTAGCTTCTTGCGGGTTTATCTGCCAAATAGACTTTTGGCTCTGATACCAATTGTTAGAAAAACAGGATCACAGAGCAATAACAATAAAGAGAAATGCAAATATAATCACACACACACATTACAAGAGAGACACAGATATATCGTGATTCACCCAACTTGGGCTACGTCCACACTGAAGTTTCCAGTCCTTATTATTATTCCGTCCAGCAAAGTGAAGGGATACAACCTGCAGCACAACCGCTGCACTTCCTCTTCACTATCTCATAGTCTCTCTTCTGATCTCATAGATCTTTACAATGCATAAAACCTAATACATCAACCCTATCCGTATTACAATGTCTTTCTTTTATAAGGGAAATACAATGGGAAAAATACCACGGGTTACCCAAAACCATGGGCCCAAAAACTGTTGGCGAAAACAGCCCCAAAAATTTTCCTCGGGGGCCCGCTGGCCCCTGGACCCCCCTAGGGTCATGCCGGGATCATAACCAAACCCGGGGTATGGACATGGCTGAATAATAATATCTCTTAATCTAGAGATCAGGATCCACAACCAACATCTAGTTTTTTATCGGTATGTTTAAATACAGGAGTTTCCTGAGTGATGACCATCTTGAGATTCATGGGGAGCTTGAGCTTAGTATGTGTCCTTTGCATTATTTGTTTCTTATTTGGTTCAAAAACAAAGGATCTAATATTATCTACTATATCTTCCTTGGATGGGGTGTACATGGTGATAACTAGCTCTTTTAGAAGAAGTGTCCCCCGGTAAGTGAAATAGAAGAACTAGTGGCATGTGTCTCTATGTCCATATCTTGTGGTTCACTGCCTTGTACTCCTTCATATCGATTTTTCTCTTCTTCTACTTCTTCCTGCACTTTGAGCTCTACTTATCTCTTCCGTTAAATATCCTCTTGTTCCTTATGTTATTCATCTTTATTTCCAGCCTCCTCTTTCTCTTTCAATACCTTGGCCTTCTATTGTATCTCTTCCTACCTATCCTTCTCTTGTTCCTCATTTTCTAGAGATTCTACTTCTTCCTTTATCATTAATTATGCTTGTTTGTATTTTTCTTCTTGGCTTGCACTTCTTCTTTTTATTTCTTTGATTCCTCTTATTGTCGATATTCTGCTTCATCCTTCCTTATGCTCTCTTCCTCAATGATTTTTGTGGCCTTCTCCATTAAGATATGTTTTTATTCTTCTTGTGTTCCTTCTTGGGTTGTTTTCGTCACCTTACTAGAGGTATCCTTTTTCTGTACATTTTCCCTTGTTCATTCTTTTGGCCAAGTCCTCAAGAGTTTGATCTCTTCTATATACTTCTTCTTCTACACAAAATTGATCTACATATGGCCAGTGGAACTTAACAATCGCACAATGGTTTGCAACCATGATAGTCATTTCTTTGGAACTTTTCTTGGAAAAAGCGAAACATTTCTAAGATTTTAGTTGACTCCACATCTTGTTTTACTTTAGTGATCTTGTATGATCCAACTACTATTGGCAGGGGTGGCCACAATTCTTTTTTAATGTTGGTGAAAGCAAATGTAATGCATGTCATGCAATTTATATGAGGACCATATGGTCTGTAACATACTTGGGTAGGATGTATGGAGCCATCGATCTTCCGTAGATTCATAGATAAGTATATCCCTAAATCGGATACTAATATCCCAACTAGGTCATTGTATTAAGGGAATTATCTAACATACATTTGGTCGATGATCTATATACAATCGTGTATAGGGGAATAATGAACTTTTGCAAATCTACTTATAATAACCAACATGTTTTTGCGCCCACGAATCTTGGAAACTAACATGTATAGGGGTCTCTACGGGGTTCCAATGCCATCCCATGCTGGGAAAAGTGTTTAGCATACAGATCACATCCAAAATATATTAGGACATGTGAAAACTATATTGTCTCATGAGAAGGCCTTCATGTGCCTTTAGAACTGCCTCTTCTATATTGGTCGAAAGGATAGATGCCAAGTTAGATTTTGTGCCTTGTACAATAACATGATATAATAGAGGGGTCCATTTTGATTTGAAATGAAACACATTTGATTCCTCATATAGTTTGCACAAGAGATCTATATCCATTCGATACAATTGCTTCAACCCTTTAATCTCATATCTTCCATTATCTCTATGGTGAAACTGTTTATCTGGGGCCCATGCGTACGTGAGGAATGTTATGTAATCAAGCTTAAGGGATTTTACTTAATCGGCTATCATGTTGATCTCTTCTACCCAAAAAATGTAGTATTTTTCCATAATAGACGGTTGAAATTAAGCGATGGGTTAACCCTGCAACATTTTTTATGATACATCTTTCAACTTTAGTGTGAGGAAGTATCCATCCTATCACCTTTGCACATAGGAACACCTTTGATATTGCTTATTCTTTGTGTAGCCTTGATCACTTGATGTTTTGGAATATCAATATTTATTCTACACTAGCCGATTGATACTCTTTCTCTCTGAATAATTGATACATTTCCCCCCATCGGTACTCGTGTTCAACTCCAGTGGTGCTTTTGGTATCATCATACTGGATCTAGTGTGTTGTTTATTCCACCATTGCATCACCAGAATATACTTCTTGTACAATATTGGACTATTTTCTGGTCCTTCGTCTAGACATATAGTGATCCTAAAAGAAATTAGAAAGAGTATCATATTCCATGGAGGAAAATCCACAGTGCTGAGATATGAAATAAAAACAACCCTTGGACATACAAACTGGTTCAAGTAGGAACTTAGTTTCAGAGTACCCCCCATATTTATGGTTATGGATATCTCAGGTATCCTAGCTAAGATTAGGCTCTGTCAGTGTTGCAACCATTCTGAGAATAGTTACAACTTGAAATGGTTTCCTCATGATTAATTATGAAGCTCATAACTCAGTTTTCTCAGCGAGAAGTAGTTTGGGTGTACATTTTTTGTTACTTTATATAAGGGTTCGAGAGTTTTGTTTAATTGAACTGAACAAATTGGGGAATTTTTATGAGGAGTTTTGGAATGATGACTTACAACTTATTCTTATAAAATTATGTATAGGATCATTTCCCTAGCTTGATGGTGCTTAAGTTTGGGTATCAACATGCAGCCAAACAAGGTGTTATAAGTTTGCAAGTGAGTTTGGGTACGATGGATGTATTATCCTAACTTGAAGGGAAAATACTTAAGTCTGTTACATTACACCATAGATTCACGGTAAGCTTAAAGGATTATATTTCAATGAGTGAGCATGTGGGGGGGGAGCTCCTCTTGGGCTTGCATCCTAAAAACTCAAGGATTTGATATTTTTTCCTAAGGTATTCCATAGAAATTAAATTTCTAGCCTAACTCGATCAGAGGCGAAATCGATTAGATAAACCAATAAAACCAATGCTTAAGGTATAACAATCATAATTGAAAGTGTCAAAATGAGCCTACCTATACGAGATAGATGGAGGGAACGTGGTGGGTGTCAATAGTTCTTCTTGCTCTTTGCTTCTAGCAACTAGAATTTTCAAAGTTGGGAGTGTCTTTGTGTAATGAGTGAATGAGTGCTTTGAAAAAATTCCTTTATTTTTATAGCCAATAGTGAATAACATAGGTGGTGTGAGGGGGGTCCTTTTACGTCAATGATCATGGTCATGTTACTTTGGACTGTTGGTGGAATTTTATAAAATGGAGCGGATTGTAAATTTCCATTGCGACAGAGGAGTGTGTTTCACCGCCGCAATGGTAAAAAAACTTATCATTCTTCATCTGCTTCCTACTGTCATGTTGCAGTGAAGAAAGGGTGAGTGATATATTTCGAGAAATTTGGCCACACATTAGAGTGGAGGAATGATGTCTCTCACCACAATGTGTGTGTAATGGGATGATCAACATCCCTCATAAACCTTGGTCACATGTTTCAGCAGAATTTTTAGTTCCTCCCCGCAATTATTTTTTGGTTGAACTTGTTGGCATATTTTTTGGGAGTAGGATACTCGTTGCGGTGCATATGTGTAAATTCAGCCACCGTTGGATCCAATCTTGGAAAACTCAGCCACCGTTGGATCCAATTTTGGAAAACTCAGCCACTGTTGGATCCAATTTTGGAAAACTCAGCCACTGTTGTGGTAGATCATTAGAATTTCAGTCACCATTGCTATGGCTTTTGAAATCACGCTGCAAAAATCCAAAGGTTAGATGTTTCTACGTCGATTCCATTACTTAGTCAAAAAACACAGAGAAAATTGAACTCCCTCTTTCAAGAATGAAACAATAATTTTCCTATATTTAACCAAATTATGGGGAGGAAACCAAGTATGACTCAAGGTAAGAAAAATTCATTAGGAGGGGACCCCATTATTTTCGAGGGACTAATGGGAGGGTGGTTACATGCACAACAATTGGTGACAGACTAGGAGAATCCTAGATCTTTGTAATGAGAAAATTTATCCCCTTAGCCCCTAGGAAAGCTTCACTGAAGTGCATGGGTCCTACTAACTACTCCAGAGTGACCTAGTAGCATAGGAGTTATAGTATCATTCATATGCTTTTCATACTTAGATGGAATTACCCGAAACTTGAGTTGAGGCATCAAGAAGATCAAAGTGGATTTCAATAATGTAATGATATGTCGTAAGATTTCATACTTTAAAAGTGCTACCACAGAATGGCTTGAGTCAGAATTTCATAGCTACTGTCTAAGATCCAAGCTATGACATTCATTTTACAAGCTAGTCTCCATGACGCTTACTTGGTGTATGACACCACAAGGCAAGTAAAAATATTAGACAAATGCAAATTTGTGTTCCACACCTATTACACTACAAATAGAGCTCTGCTTCCAGCAAACATCCATAGCTTTGACAGAGTTTTATCTTGCACCCATTTTATAACTGAGTGCTCTTGTCCCATTCTAATATATGTTTCATTATACATGAAATTTTGTTGTTATCTTAAAGAAAATTATTCTTAGCAGTGATTTTAGATGGGGGAGCTGACTCGGTAAACCTTTTACAAGAATGGGATAGCGTATAGAGTCATTTGATTTGTTATGCACCATCCAATCTTGTTTCTTCCCGTTGGTTGACCTATTGTAAGGCATCATATGATAGATAAAATTATGTGTTAAGTGGATGGAGCTCTAGGAGAGTACCCGAGAAACCTTTCCCAATCATATTACATTACAGTTTCTCAGAGTTTCATCTCAGTCTCACTATTGTATTGAAATCCTTGATACCTCCCTCAATGGTTCAGAAACATTCTCATATGTTGGAAGATGGGGTGACATCCTTTCAAATGATATTTCTTGAAAATTCATCATTAACTCTTTACCCTAAAAGAGGGCACCCAAGACTTACATAGTGTTCCCCACAAGTTGTAGAATACACGAGCTTGTAAATGGGTGGAGAGCCATTTGAAAATGATCACAAAATAAGACCCAAAATCTCCCAATCTACACTCTAACTGTTGGGATCAACTTTATTAAAACCAAAACATAATGAAAGATAAAAAACAATGAAACAAAAATAACAAATTGGACTGAAAGCAAAGGAAAAGGGGAAAACCTTTATTTATGTATAGGATTGGTTTCTCCCTTCAAGCTAGGGAAAGTATTGTTTTAAGGCTTAGCCATTCACAGGGAGAGTATCAAATTCCCCTTCTAAATATTTCAATTTGTAGGTACTAGGGCCAATATTCTTAGCAATCACATAAGGACCAAGCCATTGTTGTTGAAACTTTGTATTCTTCCCTTTATCTTCACATGGATTGTCCCATTTTAGGACCAAATCTGCGAACTCAAATTCTTTCTTCTTTGCATGACTAGTGTCATACCATTTCTTCATTATCTGTTGGTGGGAGGAAAACTTATTCCTATCCTTGTCCCTCTTCTCTTCAAGTTTTGGTAATTTGTTAATCCAATCTTGAATGGTATAGAAATCAGACCCTCTTGAGGCTTATGAAAATTTTAGGGAAGGTATGAGAATGTTTGGGGGTGGGATGGCCTCTTTCCTATAAACAAGAGTGAATGGTGAGACTCATAAGTAATTCTTTGGAGTGACTCAATCAGTCCACGAGGAATTCGAGAGAGAATTATGCTAGTTTTTTTTGTGTTTTTTTTTGTTTTGTTTTTTTTTGTTTTGTTTTTTGTTTTGTTTTTTGTTTTGTTTTGTTTTTTTTTTTTTTTTTTTTTTTTTTTTTTTTTTTTCCAGTTACTCTTTTATTTAAAATTCTAATCAAATATTTATTTGTAGACTCAGTTAACCCATTCCATTAGTTAGAAGAATAATGTAGTTTAATTTCCTTTTCAGTGGAAAATTCATTCAATATTAACGAGGAAAAATATGAAGCATTATCAAATACAAGGGAAATTGGAACCCCAAACCTAGTAATGATGTGCTCTTCTAGGAACTTGATCATTGCCTCTTCATTGACCTTACAGAGTGGTATTGCTTCTATCTACCTTGTAAAGTAATCCATGGTTGTGAGAATATAGTGATGTTTCCTTGAGGAGTTGGGATTAATGTCACCTATGATTTCCAATCCCTATTTCTCGAATGGAATTGTGATGACTACCAACTATAAGGGCACTGCTATTTTATTTTCTCTTCTAGCACTATTTTAACAAATGACACATTTTTGGGCATATGCATGAGAATCCTTAAAGAGTGTTGGAAAATAATAATTGGAATTGAGTATCTTGTGTGCAGTAGTCTTGCTGGCATAGTGTCCCCCAGCATGTCCATCATGTAATTCAGTGAGTACCTTTGTATCATCCTTCTCTAGGCACCTCAGAAGTACTCCATCATAATTCTTGCAAAAGAGGATGCCATTGATAATATGGTATGGAGTTGACTTGAGATGGAGAGCTCTTCTTTGTTTTGTAATCCAATGCTCAATAGCATATACATGTTGCAAATATTGTAGCAGGTATTGATACCATGAATCAATGGCATCTTGGATGTATTGTGTGTCATGGAAACACATCGAGAACTCATTGTCCCAACCATTTGCTTATTCATTCATAGGAATTTCAGTGAGTAGATTTAAAAGGCCTTGACCCTTAACAATGGTTGTTGGTTTAAATTCCAAGTCGTGCTCTTGTAAAGTCGTAAATCAATTCCCTCTTCATTCTTGTATATCTTTTTGAACAAAAAGTGACTTTACTACTAGGTGAGGGACGATGATTTTGGTCCTATTTTTAAGTATGTAAGGTTTGAATTGCTTCACCTCTTTAAAACTTGCATAAGCGTGCTTATTTGTGTCAGGGTAATTCAGCTCAACACCTTGTAGACCAATGCTCATGAAATAAATGGGACATTCATTCCCCCACTCTCCTTTCTGAATGAGCATTGTTGCAAGGGAATGATAAGACACAAAATTATATATCAATAAATATTTTTCAAAATCTGGACTGCTTAATGATGGTGCAACAACGATGGATACCTTAGTTTTATGAAATGATTCTTTTTCTTTGGTAGTCCATTTGAACTCTACATCATTTTTGTCATTTTTTGAAGGAGTTTTATTATTTGAGCAAAATCAAATACAAACCTACGAACGAGATTAATATTCTAGAAAAATGATTGCATTGCTTTCTTCTTATGGGGCATGGGAATCTGCATGATAACTTGTTTGCATTCAGGGTCAAGATATATCCCTCTTTTAGAATCACATGTCCTATAAATTTCCCCTCCGAACTAGTGGAAATACTTTTCTTTGGGTTGGGTGACATTATGTATTTTCTACACCTTTCAAATATCTGTTTTAGGTGATGGAAATTGTATGCTCTCTTTTTGGAAAAAAATGTGACAACATCAAAATATACAACCACATTGCGACTTATCAACCCATGGAATTCATTATCCAAGGCCCACTAAAACATGGATCCTACATTCACCAGATCAAAAGGAAATATTCGGAAAGAAAAACTACCCCACTTCATTTGAAAAGTGGTTTTTAATCGATCATTTTCAGCCACAAGCACATGGTTGTAAGCTGACAACCCGTATAACAATGAGAACATTTAGTTCCATAGACGAGCTGCAAAATATGTTCCATGGAAGGAAAAAGGAAGTTCTCTTTGTCAGGAGCTCTATTCATATTTTTAAAATCCACACATAATTTGATCTCCCCCAACTTTTTCCATGTAAGGACTAGGTTTGTCACCCACTTATAATGTTTGACTTTGAAGATGATCCTGGTGTCCAAAAGTTTCTTCCATTATTTATGGATTAGAGGTTCTATATTTGGGTACACCTTTTGTAGCTTCCACTAAAACGGTTTGAAATCCAAATTCATAGGAATGACATGTTGTATAATCTGGGTATCATAATTCTTCAGTTCATCATAAGTCTAGGAAAAAACATATTTTTATTGCTTAAAGATTTGGATAAATCTCCACCTTTACCCTAGTGAGAAACATAGTCCAAGATTCATGTTCTTAGTCTCTTCAAGTGTATCCAAATTTATTAATTCCTATTGCATAGAAGAGTTATGCATCTTTACATTCATAGGTTTCCTAAAAATTTCCCTTAAATCAAATAATTTTTCCAACATGCACACTCATTTAGGCATGCAATTCCCTTTGAAATGATTCTCTTCTTTATCAGGCCCATTCAATTTGGTTTGGTGTTCCTCATCATCTATGATAGAACCTTTAAAATTACCATCATTAGTGAGTAATTCAATGCTCTACTAGTCATCATCGAACACTCTTCAATTACTCAAGTTGTCTAGAACAGAAGGCCTAAAAATAATTTCAATGGAAAACTTATCATTTAGAGGAATTAAACGTGAAGCGGTATTTTACAAAATATCAATAGTTGCATTCATAGAATGAGGAATAGAATTAATGTTAAAATCTTCAAATTTTGGGATCAAATTCCATACCTCTATTTGGTATCCCTTCAAGTGGGGAGAGAAACAATGAATGCTATTTCTAATCTGTATGACAACAATTTTGGAATCACCAAAAACCTTCAAATATTTTACCTTAAGATCAATATATTTTCTGAGGCCTTGGACCAGGGATTCATACTTAGCAATGTTATTGGTGCATTGAAATTCTTATCTATAGGATAGGTAACTTTTATTTTTTTGAGGATCAACAAGGACACAACCGACATCTATTCCTTCCTATGTTTTTTAGCCATCAAAAAATAAACTCCAAAAATTAGAGTCTACACTACTGCTAGATTCTATGGAAGTACCTAAATTTATGTCAATACCTAATTATAATATATTACAATAATTTTCATTAGTCCAAGAAAAATGAAGGAGATCAAACTAGGTGTTTGATTTATGACTAACGATCTCAATCTAATAACATCTTGGTTCAATTTCAAGGAAGTAGTTCCCTAGGATAGAATGAGTGAAATTAATAGGTTCATTGCGTCCCTCTAAATACGTGAAGATGTTTTTCATGTGTGTATATCTCTCTACCTGTATGTGATTCAATTTGATTTTGTAAGGGAGCCATAAGTGAGACCATTCAGTGGAAAAATATCCTGGCAACTTGCTAGACCAATCTCTACTTAGTAACAAACCATATGCCTCAAGAATTTCCACCATAACTACATCAATGAATCTTTCATCTGATTCCAATCTGATTAAGACATTCTTTAATTCACCAACCACTTAAACATTAGATCTGTCAAGTTGTATAATCCTAGAATGGAAAGGGCTAGGCTGTCCATTTATCTTCTTACATACCGAGCCTAGAATAACATTGGAGGAAGCTACAGAATTAACCAGATAATTATGAACATTATAATTATAGATTTCAAATGTTAATAAAAAAGGTGGTGTGTGGGATTCATATTTTCCTCCAATACTATATTCATTAAATTCCTTATCCTTCCTGACATCAAGTTGCTTCCCTTACTTTTCTTTGTATGGGGTGGGTTGTGGTTGTGTAGTGAGGCCAAAAACTTCCATCAAGTGTTTCCTTTGTTGAGGCACATTACACATTTCAAAACAATGAGATATTTTCCTTGTTTTTCTTGATATCCTCCACGACATCATATCCTATTTTATGACCACTATCCAGAATTCCTGATGTTGTGGAAGCCTCTAGTGGATTAGTTGATCTGTTGGTTCTCACAGTGGGAACATTTTTTTGTGCCTCAGACTGATTGTTGATTTTCTTAGTTGTAGTAGTCCCTCATGTTTTTGTTAATGTTATTGTAACTGCGAAAGATATTCACTTGTATTTTATATTGTATTTTGTTTGGACCTCCGATGGAGATGTTTATTCCTCCAGTTGGAGAATTCATTATTGTATTTAGGTCATGTAAAGTTATTAAGGTAAACCCTCCCATGTAAGTCGGGGAATTAGTTCCCATAGATTCATTTGTATTGGGGTATTTAAGTCCCCTAAAGGAGTCTTCCCAGTCAACTTTAGTTGAGGCAGACTTGTCAAGTAGTAAAGGTAAAGTATAAATAGAGAGGTAGGCTCTCTATTTATTCATTCACACACTCACTCAATTCGTATTAGTGAGAGAGAGGAGAAGTTTGCACAAGTGGAGAAGAGAGAATTTTTTGAAGACCATCTCTATTTTGGGTTTTACTTTTCTAACATTGTATTGGTGATCATTCTATCTCTGAGGAAGTTGTGGGGTTTTCTCCTTTATGGTTTCCCTGAGGAAAATATTTGTGTCTCTTGTGTTTATGTTGTGATTTTTATTATCTCAGTAATATCCTAGATAACTATTGATTAAAATTTGAAAATATAACATGGTATCAGAGCTAACCTGAGAAGAAGGCATTGTGTAGCTGCGGGAAGCTAGGGTTTCCATTTCCAGAAACTAGTCATCTTGGAAGTTTCTCTATAAACCACTTTTGGAGAAGGTTCACGATCTGAAACTTGGACACACCGAATATGAAATGTTCATGTACCTTCTTCCCGAGTTTCAGCATCAGCTTTGTTGTATTTTGTGAGATATGATTTGTACAAGTTAGGGTTTCTTCCTCTTCCAGAATGCATCCCTAAACAGGTGACCTGAGAAAAAAGGTCATATCTCGGGCTAGGAATATCCAAATGGAATTCCTTAAAATGTGACAGTTAGGGAATGGGTTGTAGTCTCATGGGTCTGAATATCAGAGGATGAAGTTGAAACATTGGCACGTGGCACGCCGTACAAGTTCGATGTGTTGTTTCATGCCATAAACAGGTCATGTTGGGAAACTTATCATATATCTCTCATGGAGAATCCAATGAAGATCAAATATATGGGGTTGGAAATATGACAGGTCATGTTACCATAGGCCGAAATTTCAAACCCTGAGGATCCAAAATTTCATATATACACCAGAAACAATACGGAACATATGAAATGAATCAACAGAGGAAATCAAAGAAGAGGAGGAAGAAGTTCTCACTTAGGGTTTTCAGTTTCTTTAGGTATGGAAATACCTGATACAATGTTGGAGATTGTTGATGTATATGTAACTTCGGAATGTATTTCACATATATGTATATTGTATTCCTATAGAGACGTTATTATTCCTCTATATGGAAGTGTCGTCATTTATATTGTAAGTATCGTAACTTATACTTGATGGGTTATTAGACCACCTTGTTGGGGTCGGCCCTATATAAGTCATGTGGGTCGAAGGGTTATTAAACCACCCTATTGGGGGTCGGCCATGTGGGTCAAAGGGTTATTAGACCACCCTATTGGATGTCGGCCCAGTCAGCATTATGTTAAGTGGTTAAGTTGAGGCCGACCTAGTTGAGTAAAGGTCAAGTCAAGTTAGTGTATAAATAGAGAGTGTGTCTCTCTCATTTTATACATTCTATTCTCTCACTCACACTTGGGAGAGTGGCACACTTGTGGAGGAGGAGGCTCTACTGCTAGGAGAAGACTATCTCTTGTATTCTGGTTGTATCATTGCTATATCTATCTCTGAGGAAGTTATTGGGGTTTTTCACCTTTATAATTTTCCCCAAGTAAACTTTGTGTTTCTTGTGTGCTTGCATTATTGTGTCCATGATTGATATGCTGTAGATATGCTATACATGTTGTTCTCTCAGTTAAGATCCTAGATAAGATTGAAGTAAATTCTGAAAATTTAACATGGTATCAGAGCTAGCCTGAAAGAAGGCATGATATGGCATGTATGACACTTGTTGCACTTACGATGCTAGGGCTTGATATAGCAAAAACTAGTCATCATAGCACTTTCGCTATAAATCCATTTTGGAAAAGTTTTCAGATCCGAAAATTTTACAGGTTGAAGATCAGATCCCCATGTACCTTTTTTCGAAAGGACAACCTCTAATTCGTTGTACTTTGTGATTTATGATCTGTACAATATAGGGTTTCTGCCTCTTCCAGATCTGAGTCAAAATCAGGTGACCTTGGGAAAAAGGTCATAACTTGGGCTAGGAAGCTCCAAATAAAATTTTGTAAAAAGTGACAGGTATTACACAGACTGTACTATCTTAGGAAACGTTTTCAGAGGCTGAAGGTGAACCAGTGACAGGTGGCACTCCGTACAAGTTCGCTCTCCTGTATTATCCCATAAAAGGGTCACGTTGCGACACTTAAAATAACTCTCTCTCAGAGAATCCAGTTGAGGTAAGACCTATAGAGATGGAAAGCTAATAGGCCGGGATATCTCAGGAAAATATTTCAGACCCTGTGGATAGAAAAGTTTGGATTTACACCAAAAACAATCAGGTACATATTTCTGTCAAAACATAATTATTTTTTAGCACCTTCATTCATGGCTTCCGGAATTTAGGGCTTTGGAGAAAGTTGGAATTTTTGTAATCGGAGACCACAGATGGATGCTACTCATCAAAATCGAAATTTCGAGACCAAGATCAGATTTTTTGGTTGGGCAGAAGGCCGGGCTTGATCAAACCCCAATTTGGGACTTTGATCGGAAAGATGGAAAATTAGGGCTTCTGCAAAAATTGGAATTTTGGAAATCTGTGACCACGGCTGGAAGCTCCTCAGAAAAATCGAAGCTTAGAGCTTTGAATCAAATATTTTGGTTGGGTGAAGCTCCGGGAAACTCAAACCCTAATTCAAGGTCCTCCCAAGTGAATCCAGAAATCTAAAAGGCAATTTCGAGGGGTGAAAGTTTGCAATTTTCTAATTTTGAATATACCAACTTGATCAGCTCATCAAGGCACATATTTCTATCCTTTCAGAAGTTTGAAATTCAAAGTTTGAATTTTTGGGGTTTCTTTGACAAACCCTAATCCAGCTCCATGTCTAGTTCTTGCAAATCAAGTGGTTTGAGTTAATCCTAGAAGAAGATGGATTGGTCACCTGCATAAGTGAATAAGTTCCTGTCTCAGAGGGAGATGAGGCTAAGGCCTTCCATAAGAAGATTACAAGCAATCTTGACAGGTATGGCTTACAGGTATGTTTCATGGTTAAGTTTATCATATGTTTGTCTTCATATCATTACAGTACAATCTTGATTAATTACTAGACTTGTCGTATCACCTTAATAGAAGATATTCATTGATTAAGGTTTTGACACTTATGAATGTACTAATGCATTGTGATGTTGTATGAGGTTTATGTTGTTCGCTAACATAAAAGGTACACCAAGAAAGACAAATCATGTTCTACTTCAAGAACATATGATCATGGTGACATGAAGACAAAGATTCATCCATTGTCATGGATCACATAGAAGATCTACTTTCAAGGTATGTATAACTTGGTCCTACAATGGTTAACCTATGAGACATGCAGGTTACTAGCACAAGTCACTGAAGAGAACCAAAAGACATTATGCGGGTATGTTAGACATTACTAGCTAGCATGCTAATCCAGGTATGTTTTTCCTATATCAAGCTAGAATCATACCTTGTGTTAGGATCTTATACTGTTGTGTTGTTGATAATGATTATTCGTGAAGTCATAGGTTTGAATAGTCATGGCTGTATGCATATTATGTTTCTTACCATAATTGATGATATGACTAACCAGAAGAATCATGAAGGTATAAGTTTGAGTAATCATGGGTTTATGCATTGATGATTTAACTAATCAGAAGAGCCCTATGATCAAATAAGAATATGCATGAGTAAAAGAAGACTTCCCTGAAACCTTGAATACTAATGTTTATTATCTGTGAATGATCATGACCATACATGTTTAAGATTATTGTGTTTTGATAGTATTAAGATTATACTAATAAATGTGTGATTATGTATGAGACCTCAAGGATAACACAATGATGATACTAATAAGCATGCATAGTGATTAAGGATGGATGTAAGTTCAAGGATAGGTAATCCAGGAAGCAAAGATCAAGAGGGAGCACACTCCAGTTGTTCCTACAAGAAAGCAAAGGAGCACACTTGAGTAGTTTCTGCAAGGATGCAGATATTCAGAGGGAGTTGACCACTTCTCACAATCCACATCAGAATGGAGTTGCAAAGATTCAGAGGGAGTCCACCCAACAACCAAACAAAGATAAGTATTTGAATTGTCATTTCTTACATAATTATGCTTATGTTTCTAGAATTAGGTTGTGTATTATGCATATCAGAATAGTTGCATTGATGAACAATATACTACTAATATACATGGGTAAGTGGCCTATGGCACTATACAACATTCCATTGCTACTTATCTAGAATGAAACCTCTTTGCTGACATGTTAGGAGTTGTGCACACTCTTAACAATGTTTTGGTAGAGATTGGAAGGCATCTAGAAAGTTACGGAATATGGATAAATGTTGTATTGAAGCATTGGCTAAGATAATTGCATGACTGTATGACATATTTGATTATGTGTAAGAATTTGTTCTGTAAAATATGAGATGTTTTCTAATCATGCAATTTAACTTGTTGTGTAGGAAAGATCATATACCATCACCTAAAAAAGAAGGACTACAACATTTGTTCAGCAACAAAGTTATCTATTGAAAATATTGAAGATATTGAAGTTCCCAGGATCTGGGAAGAATGCCATGATTGAGGATTACCAGTCGATCGTGAAGATGTTTGGGATGCAGTCCCAAGACCTGAAGGGGAGTCTGTAGTGACTTCCAAGAGAAGCTACAATATAAAGCATGCTGTAGGTGGTAGCATAGAGACTTTTGCTCCTATAGCCAGATACACTTCCATTGGATCAGTACTTTCTCCGGCTGCAGTGATGATAGGGAAAATACACCATATGGATTTCAAGACAGCTTTCGTGAATGGTGTAGTTGAAGAAGAAGTGTACGTGGAGCAGCCACTTGGTTCTAAGACACATGACAAGGAGTCATATATGTGCATAACTTGGTATGGTAGGATAGACAACTTTCTATCCAGTTTGGGCTTTACCAAGAGTAAAGCGGATTCCAACCTTTACTACAAGGTTGAGGAAGGAAATCCAGTGATACTACTTTTGTATATGGATGACCTGTTTGTAACAGGTGAGGATAGATTGATTGCCGACATGCAGCGGAAGCTTGCTGCCAAGTTCGAGTTGAAGAACTTGGGGATGATGCACTATTGTTTTTTGGCATGAAGGTGTGGAAGAGTGTAGATGGAATATTCCTTGGACAAGGGAAGTATGCAGTAGAGATCCTGAAGAGGTTCGGGATGATGGACTGCAAGGCTATGGCCACACCTATGGCATCGAACCTGAAGCTTCTGTGTGATGTTTCATCTGATCCGGTTGATGTCACGATGTATCGTCAGATGATTGGGTCCTCTATGTACCTGACGAACACGAGACCAGATATTTGCTTTGCAGTGAACACATTGAGCTAGTTCTTGATGGATCCGAGAGATGTTCACCTGGTTGTTGTAAAGCATGTTCTGAGGTACTTGAAGGGTACAGTGGATTATGGGCTCAAGTATGAAGCGAATCAAAATTTTAACTTGCAGGGTTATGTTGATTCAGATTGGGCAGGCAGTGCTGCAGATAAGAAGAGCACTCCTGGGTGCTGCTTCAGTATGGGATCAGGTGTGATCTCTTGGTTTAGCAGGAAGCAATCCTGCGTAGCACTGAGTACAGCCGAAGCAGAGTATGTTGCAATGGATGAGTAGGTTGCAGATGTATTGACCAAGTCATTGTCCAGAGTGCAGTTTGAGTACTTCAGAGAAAGGCTTGGTGCACTTCAGATCGAGGTTCCTTCGAAAGGGAAGTGATGAGTCCGGAAGATGCAGATGCACATGAGCTTTTCTGACATGGTTGATGTGTTCTCCCATGGTCATGATGTAATTGCTGAGCCATTCTTACATGGTGGTAGATGTGTTCTCCCATGGTGTAGATGTAAGGGATGAATCAATTTTTCACATGGTGGTAGATGTGTTCTCCCATGGTGAAAAAGTAAGGGCTGGAGCCTTCCCCGAATGGTGGTAGATGTGTTCTCCCATGTCGGTGGTGTAAGTGCTGGATTATGTGCATCTCGGTTGTGCTTTGTGGACGATGAGATGATCTGAAGAGGATGATGCTATGATGATCAGGAGGATCATGGATGATGAGCATCAGGACGATGCTCTAGTTACTGCTCTGTATATGCATCGGGAGGATGCTGGATATGATCAGTTGGATCATTTATATGTATATGTATGTATGCATCATGTTGGATGCTGGATATGATCAGTTGGATCATGTGTATGTATTTTGTATATGCATCATGTTGGATTCTTGGACCATGTATCTATATATGTATCAGGTGGATACATTGTATGATCAGGTAGATCATGTATGTTGATATATATCAGGTATGATCAGGTAGATCATGTATGTTGATGGATACATTGTGTGGATCATGTATCTATGTATCAGGTGGATACACTGTGTATGGTGATATGTATCAAGTAGATACTTGGTATGCATCAGGTGGATGCATTGTATGATCAGGATGATTGTGGATGACGAGCTTCTCCAGATGACATGCATCAGGATGATGCAGTGATGATGATCAGGATGATCATGTGTACATCAGGATGATGTATGGTGAGTATCAGGATGATACTTTGTGGTCGTGGATCAGGTTGTGCAGATGAGCATGTCTGGGAGATCCTATAGGTCAGAGTTGTGTACCCATAACAGCCTGGGATGCTCTTTCGAGACATTGCTCTGGGAGGACATGTAATTTGTGCCCTGGGAGATCTTCAGGTCGGAGTTGTGTACCCGTAACATCCTGAGATGCTCTTGTGAGGTTTTGTCCTATGGCATGTAATTTGCTCCTGGGAGATCTGGACATGATGAAAAAGGCCTCAGATGCTTCAGCCAGGTTTTGCTATGACCACATGTAATTTGCTCCTAGGAGATCTGGACAGGATGAAAAAGGCCTCAGATGCTTCAGCTAGGTTTTGCGGTGGACCACATGTAATGTGCTCCTGGGAGATCCGACAGGTAGAGCTGTGTGCTCGTAAAAGCCTGGGATACTTCAGCCAGGTTTTGTGATGGGTCACATGTAATGTGCTCCTGGGAGATCCGACAGGTAGAGCTGTGTGCTCATACCAGCCTGGGATGCTTCAACCAGGTTTTGTGATGGGTCACATGTAATGTGCTCCTGGGATATCCGTCAGGTAGAGCTGTGTGCTTGTAATAGCCTGGGATGCTGCAGCCAAGTTTTGTGATGCACGTAATAAGTCCTGAGGATTCCACAGTATGGCCAGTGATGATGAAGACCTGCAGGTGGTGGGCCTACATCCAGTATGAAAAAGGACTAGCTCTGTAGAACTTCCTATGACAAGTAGATTCAAAGATTGATTGAGATAGCAACAACAGTGACGATGACGATGATTCGAGGATGATGATTTGCTGATGATGATCCAAAGAAGAAAACTTGTGCTAGAAGACCTATGTCAAGAAATACCTTCCTAGTTAAGAGGGAGTGTTGATGTATATGTAACTTTGGAATGTATTTCACATATATGTATATTGTATTCCTATAGAGACGTTATTATTCCTCTATATGGAAGTGTCGTCATTTATATTGTAAGTATCGTAACTTATACTTGATGGGTTATTAGACCACCTTGTTGGGGTCGGCCCTATATAAGTCATGTGGGTCGAAGGGTTATTAGACCACCCTATTGGGGGTCGGCCATGTGGGTCAAAGGGTTATTAGACCACCCTTGGGTGTCGGCCCAGTCAACATTATGTTAAGTGGTTAAGTTGAGGCCAACCTAGTTGAGTAAAAGTCAAGTCAAGTTAGTGTATAAATAGAGAGTTTGTCTCTCTCATTTTATACATTCTATTCTCTCACTCACACTTGGGAGAGTGGTGCACTTGTGGAGGAGGAGGCTCTGCTGCTAGGAGAAGACTATCTCTTGTATTCTGGTTGTATCATTTCTCTATCTATCTCTGAAGAAGTTATTGGGGTTTTTCACCTTTATGGTTTTCACTAAGTAAACTCTATGTCTCTTGTGTGCTTGCATTATTGTGTCCATGATTGATATGCTGTAGATTTGTTGTACATGTTGTTCTCTCAGTTAAGATCCTAGATCAGATTGAAGTAAATTCATAAAATTTAACAGAGATACCTTATGCAACATTGGAAAATTTGAAAATGGATTTGGAATCCCTTCATCATAGATATTAATCTTCCATCAAAATGTTGTGCGAGGAAGGAGATTGAAAATTAGGGTTTTCAGGTTCTACAAGTAAGAAGAAATCCTAGCAAAGTTGGGAGACTCATAGGGAAGAAATGAAGGAGGTTTAAATGGCACTGGTATTCTATCATCCTAGAAACATGAATCTATATAATATGTTTACAAGTGATCTGCCTTGGTCTATTAGGGTTTTACCCTTATAGAGAAGACTACAAGCAATCTCGATAGGTATGACTTGAGGAGATGCAGGTATGTTTTGAAATCTGTTTTATCTATCTGATGATTAAGTTCATGATACGTTTGTCTTCATATTATTGAGGTTAGTACAATCATGATTAATTTTAGACTTGTCTGATCACCTTAGTAAAGTATGAATGCATGTGAATGATAGAATACATTCATTGATTTAAAGGGTTATGACACTTATGATTGTACTAATGCACTTGTGGTGTTGTATGAGGATGATGATGTCTGCTAACATGAAAGGTACATGAAGAAAAAAAAATCAAGTTCTAGATCAAAAATATATGACCATGATGACATGAAGACAAAGACTCATCCATAGTATTTGATAACATAGAATCTCTACTTATGATGTGTGTATGATTTGGTTCTACTATGCTTAACTTATGAGATATGCAGGTTACTAGCCCGAGGTCTTTAAATCATTGAAGAGAAAAAAGAAGATACTGTTTGGGTATGTTAGACATAACTAGCAAGCATGCTATTCTGTGTATGTTTTCCTATATCAAGTTAGAATCCTACTTTGTGTTAGGATATTAGATAAGTATACTTTCATATGGTTGATAATGATTATTCATGAAGATGGATTTTAGCTAATCAAGGCTTTATGCATATTGTGTTTCTTAGTTTCATTAATGATACAAAAAACTAGAAGAGTCGTATGGTCAAATCTGAATTTGCATGAGTAAAAGATGTACTCCATGAAACCTTGAATATTAACGCTCGTGATAAATTACCTGTGTATGAAATGATTATGGCCATACGTGTTTAAGATTATTTAGGGTTATAATGTTTTGATCTTATTAATATTATACTAATGGATATGTGATTATGTATGAGATCTTGTGGATGACACAATGATGAAACTAGTGCACACTTAAGGGTGCATAGTGCTACGGGATGGATAAAAGAAAAGATCAAGAGGGAGGCAATCTCAAGGAATCAAAGATCTAGAGGGAGGCAACCCCACAAAACATAAAAAGATAAGTATTTGAATTACTTCTTGAATCTTTGATTAGTTAATAATATTAATAGTTGTATGCATATTTGTATTCCTAGAATCGGAAAATGTATCATGCATAGGGTAAGCATTCATATAGAATTGAACTGTGTACTACTAATATGCATATGATGGGTAAGTAGCCAATAGTGTTGGACAACATTCCAGTATTGCTTGTCTATAATGAAACGTCTTTGCTAACATGTTGGGAGCAGTGCACACTCTTGATAGTATGTTCTGGTAGAGGTGGAAGGCATCTAGATAGTCACCATATGCATACGGGATTTGGAAAAGTGTTGTGCTGAAGAATTGGCCAAGATAGTTGCATAGCTATGTGAATCATATTGGTATGCATAAAAGGTTATCATTGAAATGATTTGATGATTATAAAGTGCTACTATTATTGTAATTGAATTTGATTTGTAGGAAAGATCGTGTGCTATGATCTACAAGAGAAGGATGATGAACACTTGTTCCGAAGAACAAGCGATGACTGTTTGGAAAGAAGTCTTACAAATCAAACATACTACAGAGGTACAAGGAAAGGTCCATGGCTTGTAGTTTCTCACATGAAGAGGGAATTTGATACACTTTTACTAGAGCTATACTCACGATAGCTGCAATAATGAAATAAAAGTTACATCAGGAGAACATGAAGGAATCTTTCCTGGATGATAAAGTGTATGTGGAGCAACCAATAAGATTTGAGGCACATACATTTGTGAGGCCTTGGACAGACACCCTAGACATGGGACGACATATGGACTTGTTTCCCAATCGATAAGGAGAATATCTTGGAAGAAGTATTCTAGCTCCCAGTGACATTGTGAAAGACCAATGATATGGATAACCTCTTATAGGATATTAAAGAAATCTTTGTACGAGTTCAACAGGCACCCAGGATCATTAGTTATTTGATGAGTTTGATGATCACCATGGGTGATGCAGATTTCAACCTTTTCTACAAGGTTGAGGATGGTTGCTATATATACAGATAGCTTGATTCTCTCAGAAGATCACAGATGGATGCATAGATTGCATGATGTTAGACATAGAGAAAGGACTCCACCTCAGAGGGAGAAGATCTCAGAGTTCAAGAATCTTGGCATGATTCTTGCAATTAGACATGTGGATGATATCAGATTATATTTTCCTTATCCAAGGAAAATATGCAGATGAGATCCTAAAGGGATTCAGGACGATAGAAAGTGGCTTCCATAGGCTACAGACAGATTATTGTTTTGTTGATGTACTTTACGAACATGATACCAGACATATGCTTTGCTGTGAACACTTTGAGCCAGTTCCCGACAGATCTGAGACAATCTCACCTGGTTGGCGCAAAGCATATATTGAGGTACCTGAAGGGTACAGTGGACTATGGGCTCAAATATGACGCAAATCAAAAGGTTAACCTATAGGGTTATGTTGATTCAGATTGGGTAGGCAGTGTTGTAGATCAAAAGGTTAACACAAATATGACGCAAATCAAAAGGTTAACCTGTAGGGTTATGTTGATTCAGTATGGGATCATGTGTGATCTCCTGGTTTAGCAGGAAGCAGTCCTGCATGGCACTGAGTACAGCCGAAGCAAAGTATGTCATAGCTTGTTCGGCTATTTGTGAGGCAGTATGGCTAAGGAAGCTACTGTCTGATTTGTTTAATCTCTAGTTAGAGGCGACTTGTATATTCTTTGACAACCAGAGTTGTGTGAAGTTGTCTGAGAACCCAGTGTTCCATGACAAGTCGAAGCACATTGAGATAAAGTATCACTATATCAGGGATATGGTGCAGAGAGGAGCAGTGAAGCTCTAGTATGTTGCGACGGACGAGAAAATAGTTGATGTGTTGACCAAGCTGCTAGCCAGAGTGAAGTTTGAGTACTTCAGAGAGAAGCTTGGTGTTATTTATATCGATATTCCTTCCAAGGGGAAGTGATGAGTCCGGAATACACAGGTGCACATGAGCCTTTCCAACATGGTGCTAGGTTGGTCCTCCCATGTGCGCTGATGTAAGTGTTATGCCTTTCTGACATGGTAGTAGTTTGGTCCTCCCATGTGCATTGATGTAAGTGCAGTGCCTTTCCGACATGGTGGTAGGTTGGTCCTCCCATGTGTGTTGATGTAAGTGCAAATCCTTTCTGACATAGTGGTAGGTTGGTCCTCCCACGGTCATTGATGTAAGTGTTGAGCCTTTCCTGAATGGTGGTAGGTCATTCCTCCCATGTCGGTTAATGTAAGCATTGTGTGACATGCATCCGGGCTGTGCTTCGTGTGACGATGAGATGATATGAAGACGATGAGGTGATAATAGGAGACACAGGTATTTGCAGAGGAAATGTAATGACTGGTCCTAGGTTGTACCTACTTGATGGATTGCTCTTAGAGATGATGAAGACCTACATGAGGGCTAGGCCTACATCCATCATGAAAAAGGGTTGGCTCTGTAGAACTTCCTATGATGAGTAGAACTGAGATATAGCACCAATCGATGGTCAATATGACAAGGATTACAGCAGTAGCGCTGACGACGATCCGGTGTTGATGATGATGTTCCAGCATTGTTGATCCAGCGATGAAGACTTGTGTCCAAATGTGTCGATGACTGTGTCAAGAGAATACCTTCCTAGTTAAGAGGGAGTGTTAATGTTATTGTAACAACGGAAGATATTCACTTGTATTTTATATTGTATTTTATTTGTACCTCCGATGGAGATGTTTATTCCTCCAGTTGGAGAAGTCATTATTGTACTTAGGTCATGTAAAGTTACTAAGGTAAACCCTCACATGTAAGTCGGGGATTTAGTTCCCCTAGAGTCATTTGTATTGGGGTTTTTAAGTCCCCTAAAGGAGTCGGCCCAGTCAACTTTAGTTGAGGCCAACTTGTCAAGTGGTAAAGGTAAAGTATAAATAGAGATCTAGGGTCTCTATTTATTCATTCACACACTCACTCAATTCGCATTAGTGAGAGAGAGGAGAAGTTCGCACAAGTGGAGAAGAGAGAAGTTGTTGAAGAACATCTCTATTTTTGGTTTTACTTTTTTGACATTGTATTGGTGATCATTCTATCTCTGAGGAAGTTGTGGGTTTTTCTCCTTTATGGTTTCCCTGAGGAAAATATTTGTGTCTCTTTTGTTTATGCTGTGCTTGTTATTCTCTCAGTAAGATCCTAGATAACTATTGATTAAAAGTTGAAAATCTAACAGTTTTTTGAGTTGGGTTATTAACAATGATATTCTTAGCAGGGATTGTTTTGTTTTGTGCCTTCTCAACAGGCTTGTTCTTGTCACTATTGTCAGTTTTTGTAGGACTTGTGCTAACAATCCGTTTACTTCTCAGTGCATAGTTTTCAAGGGTAGTTTGCACATTCTTTATTTTAGCAGTATCTTCTTCACTCTCATATCCCAAGTTAGGAGCCCAATATCATAGCACTAGAGTGGTTTTTTTGGCATCTTGCTCAGTTTCATCAAATTTTTTTTGTTATGCTTCTTCCTCCTCATCCAAGGTTTGTTTGTCCAATAATTGATTTATCACCAAGGTCGTGGAATTTATCCACTATGGACATGTTTTTTCTGAGTGATTTTCTTGATGGTAAGTGAAAAAATGTTCCATACCCACATCATTCAAGTTGAAAGTATTTGCCTCGTTCTATGGGGTATTTTGAGTGTGATATTTATTTTTAAAGAAAATATTAAAAGGTTTCTTTCCAGAAGAACTTGCCCCTTTATCCTTTTTCAAGTCCATTATTTCATTGGATAGTTTTTTGGACTAGATTAATAACACTGCCTAAATTAGAAGGCTTCTCTTCGTTGGGTTTGGTCAATAACAAAGGTTTCCTGGATGCTATGGCCTTAAGTTCAGCTTCCATGAAGTGTTTGAGAATACTATACATCTCCAACTAGATTTTCTTGGCCTCTTCAAAGTTTTCTATTGATATAGCTTTGCAGGACCTCTTGACAAACACTCCTAGCGAGGGTGTAAGGATGTGGTATGAATATTCCACCAACACTTCCTGAATAGGTTGAGTAGTAGCAGGAAAATTATTTAAAACCATAATAAAATGTTGGTTTAAATATTTAACTTTCTCCTTCTTATCCATTTTCAATGCCAACATTTCCCTCATTAAGGATACTATAGTGCTTTCTTCCCCAAATTTTCCCAGGAAACCCTTCTAAAAGTCATCCTAGTTAGTAATTGATTGAGGTGGGAGACTGAAATATGATGTGGAAACTTTATTCTTAAATGTATAATGGAACAAACAACATACCACATCTTTATGATCTACATTCAGAATCCTAAGATCCAAATAAAAACTTGTAATATGGTCCTTTGGTGTAATCCCATATCTGGGTCAAATTTGGGTAGAATGCACTCAAGGTGCTTGGGTAAGTCATGGATTTGTATAGCTAAGTTTAAAGCACCCTGTGACCTCCAAGCTCATGCCTGATTCACATTATGTTCCATGTTGTTAATACAAGGAGGTGGTCTTAGAGGAGAACAAATATGATGAGAATGAGGGGATTCAGGAGATGACGGTCCAATATGATCAATAGGTTCAAGAATCTCATGTAATGAGAGGTATACCAAATCTTTAAGAGAATCAACCAATATCGACTCTTTAGCATCTATAGCCTTCTTACGAGTAGCACGCCATATGGGTAATGAAGAGATAACAAGAAACTATCCAATTTGTTTTACGTAAGATCTAGTGTACCATTGGAAAATGTTAACTTCTTGATGAGGGATTGCATATATAAATGACCAGGAGAAGAATCTGGTTGTTCTAAGTCATGATTACTATTTTCAAATTTATCATTTTCGTGTCCAATTTCTACCCCTTGGAAAACTGATCTCTCAGGATGAATTTTGTTTGTGGATATCTAGATAAATATCCACGTGAAAGAGTAATTCCTCTACTAGCCATGCACTGGTGGCCCTCCTTCTAGCGCCAATTTTTTTTATTCTCAAAAATTTCCTTGCATCGACACTAGGGGTTCTCCCTGATAGAAATTCCCAAATAGACCTTAAACCATTTGGAATAAGGAACGCATTCGGATTCTGACCCGACTACCATTCACTTGTTTGGGTTTCACCTGTTGCAGCTCAACCCATTGTCTAGGGTTATTTTTAAGGGGATGAAATGTAGTATTCGTTAACCTACAATGTAATCTTGTATTATTCTAACCTATCTTAGATAGAAGTGAAATCAAAAGGAGCAAGCGACAAATGATATTGAGATACATGTTCTGAAAATAGATAATTGCGATACTAGAAATGGATAAAAATTAAAAAATTATGGAGCACATTAGAATAATCACAAAATTAGTACATTATGAATTTATAGCTCATATAAAGAAAAGGAACTATGAAAATACATATGCGACATAAAATAGAAAGTTGTAAGAATAGTCACACAAAAAAAAAGTCTTACTGCATATGGGAAAAAGATAAAATGGGAAGCAATTTCATAACATTCATTCACACCACAATCACAGTTCCATGCAAAACTTGAGTCCAAGAGACTTTGTATTCATTCACAGAGGTAATTCTTAAATCAAATGAGTAGCAAAATCCCTCCAGGGAAAAGTCCCCTTTCCTCCATCTCATCTTTCTTTTATAACCTCTTTACAAGGTAACTCCCAAGTGACTTTTCAGATTCCCATTATGACCCTTGGGTTCCTTGGGAACTTGTCATTTTAAGTTTACATTCACTCCTAAAGAAATAAAGGAAAAAAAAATAATTACATATTTTTAAGAGGGAGCATTTCCTTGGGATTTAATAAATTGATCTCATAGTTAACAATCATATGAAATAAAATTTAGTGTCATGGGTTCAAGTAAATGTAGAGGAACTTCATGAGCCACTTCCTCCCTAGTTAATGTAGTTAACCCTTTATTGGAGGAAGTATGACATGTGTTCATGAAATGGAATGTTTATGTAGGTATCCCAATGTGATCTCGCAATGCCTATGCAGTGACTTGCAATGAGATTTTGATGGTTTTGACATCCTCATTTCTGATTGTTCTCAATTATTCTAACTGTTTCTACTTTGGAATGGTTTATTCAAAGGTCCAAGGGGGTGGAAGTTGACATCTTTTGGATGCTTTATTTAAACTTGCATGTATACTTTAACATTTCTTCAGTGAAGTAGCAACATATTTCTGCAATGTTATCCCAGCCTTCTGATAGTTGTCGAGGGTGGCGTAGTCCAACTAAATTTCTTCCAAGGTTCTTTGAAGCAATTTGGGTGGAATGTTAGTGTTCTTTCACTGACAATTTCCTATGCTCTTCAATTTTCCCTTGAATTCCTTGACTTTGAGATCCTATTCTAGGGTTCTTTCAATCACAACCTTGAGTTTGGTCGTGATTTTTTGGACCTCGTAAAGTTGTTCCATGAATAGCTCTTGAGTGTGGAAATACTCACATTGTAATGCAATAGCACGGGTGTGGAACTATGATAGAATTTGCATTTCCTTTCTAGATGTCTCTACTTTAGCTCCTAGTACATCCCTTTCATTCTGTAGGCCCTCTATCTACGTTGTCATGGTCAACTTCTCGGATTCAAGAATTTCAACTTGAGCCACAAATATGTCCTTATCCAAATACAAATTCTATATTTAAACCTCCAAATTCCTCTTTTCCATTTGCATAGCATCATAATCATGCTTCAAATTCACCCCTTCTCTCCTAGCCTCTAAGAGACAATCTTTGCATAGACTGATTTCATGTTTGGCTTGTTTTAACTCTTTTGACAACTTGTGTATGCTATCTTGACTTGCCAAAGTGGTGGCTACATTTGTTGAGGCCATAAATTATGTTTCTTTATCAATAGTTTAAATACGAGAGTTTTGTAGTGATGACCATCTCAGGCTGTGTGGGGAGCTTGAGTTTCTTATGTTTCCTTTGCACTATTTGTTTCTTCTTTGGTTAAAAAACAAAGGAGATGAGCTTAGATACCATATACTCTTTGAATGGGGTGTACACAATGATACCAAGTTATTTCAGAGGAAAGTGTACCCTAGTTAGAGGAATAAAAAAACTAGTGGCAAGTGTCTCTATGTCCATATATTGTGGTCCATTACCTTGTACTCCTTCATCCTGCTTTTTCTCTTGTTCTTCTTCTTCCTGCACTTTGAGCTCTACTTTTTTATTTCGTTGAATCCCCTCTTGTTCCTTCCATTTTTCATCTTTCTTCTAAGCCTCCTCTTTCTCTTTAAGTTCCTTGGCCTTATGTTGTAGCTCTTCCTACCTATCATTCTCCTCTTGTTCCCTCTTTACTAGAGCTTTTGCCTCTTCCTTTCTTAGTATTTTTTCCCGTTTAGTTTCTAATTCTTGTTTCTTCTTGGTTGGTTCTTATTCTTTTTCTTTCGTCGATTCATCCAACCATCGAGCTTCTGCTTTAGACTTCCTTGTGCTCTCTTCCTCGATGATTTTCATGACCTTCTTCATTAAGCTCTATTGTTCTTCTTCTTGTGTTCCTTCTCAGGTTGTTTTCATCACCTTAATAGAGGCATAATTTTCCATACATTTTCCCTTATTCATTATTTTTTCCAACCCCTCAAGAGTTTGAGCTCACCTATATAATTATTCTTCTACACAAAACTGATCTACATATGGTCAATGGAACTTAATAGTCGCATAATGGTTCGCAACTTTCCCATAACCATCATTTCTTGGGAACTATTCTTGGATAACGTGAAACATTTCTAAGTTTTTAGTTAGCTCCACAACTGTAATGACCATTTTTTAAATTTTTTATTAAAATGACCATTTTTTCTCATTTTCCCCAAATTCGACCTTTGACTAGTTTTGATGCCTAGGTCTCCAATTCACCCCAAATGATCCCAAATATTCTGAGAAGGTATATAGATGATGTTAGAACATAATATGTGTTTTAGGGATGATTTTGAACCTTTAAAATACTTCTGCAAGTCCTCTTTCAATTCTGGCCAATGTAGGGAACTTTACTAGCAATTTCCCTTAGACTAGTATTGGTCTCTAGGTCTCCAATTGGCTCCAAATTCCTTCAAATATTCAAGGAAGGTGTATGAATGATATTTGTACTTGATTATTATTTTCATGGATTATGTATGACCATTAAAATACTTCTTCAAACGTGTTTAATATTCTGGACAAAGTATGGAATTTAACTAGCAATTTGAGGTTCAAATCCCCCCAGGGTAAGTTCTGAAAATGGATCTCCAAATGCCTCCAAACCCACTATAAATTATCAACGGATGTAGGGGATGTCTAAGGGAAATTATTTAGGTATCATGTGAACCATTAATCAATTATTAATTATGTTCTAATCTTCTCCCAAACAACATCAAAAATCACTAATTCGACCCTTGGGGAAATGGCACCAAATCTTCTCCAAATGTAAATAAACTGAGTAAAATGACTTCAAAGGCTTAAGTAATGAACATGAAACTTGTATAATACATCAATAAAATTCCATTAATCAATAAACCATCAGTATTTTACTTATCCATTCAAATCCGTCAACATTACATTGGTTCATAACAAGGTAGTGGGGAAATGACACTGTTCAATGAGATTTATACATTTCTACTTGGAAATTCGACCTAAAAATTTATGGAGATGAAGAACAGAGTATTTAATTCATATTAAAAAATAAATGGGGCATAAGAAGCTCCACCAAAGAGTACAATAGCTCACCAAAACGGCCCTCCCTCAAGGATCAAGAATATGCCATGAGAACTGGAAATGGTTGAAGGAGTGAGATGCACTAGAAGAAACCATGAGCTACCCTGTAGATTACACCTACAAATTAAGACTCCATTAAAGCTCCAAATGAAAGTTCTAAATGGCCTTTCCAATTACCAACTTGAATGGGAATCTTTCACCCTCGAAATTGGCTAAGGAAAAAAACTAGTCATCCGCTAGCTCTCCCTCTTCACAAATGCAATTATAAATTTCTAAAATGATCAAAAGCTGCTATTATTCTCTGTTCATGAACTTTATAAAATTATAATGTCCTCCATGGGTCGAATTCCTTCCAAGAGACTCATTCCAACTCAAGTTGGGAAGATATTCCAAAGAATGCCACTTGTACAACAATTCCTAGTCCCCCACTTCCACCAAATCACACGTGGAATCATCTTAGCTTCCCTAACTCCCTTGAGTGCCCTCTTGGAGGATAGTTTTAGCCCTGACATGTCATATATGTCATATGTCAACCTTCATGTATGATTTGTGTCATAGGTGTCATAGCATCTTCATCATTGTTGTCATAGAGCTAGGGAATCTAGCCCAAGTGTCCCACTAGCTCCAAATTGCCTCTTCCTCTATTAGGAACCCGTGTCAACCCTTCTCTTTACTTTGTTAGTATATTTTTGTTGGACGCATATGCTTTGTAAGTCGTCCCGTAGTATTTGTTGATCCATAGTTAATATTAGCCTATAGTATTGACCCATAGTATTGGATGCATATGCTTTGTAAGTCGTCCCGTAGTATTATATGTCCCATGGTTTTGACCCATAGTATTGGGCATAGAATTAGTATATAATTGTGTGTTGAGGCCAATGAAGGTACCGTGAAGTTAATTGTATTGAGATTGCTCAAAGGAGGTTTCCCCCTCGAAGTGGCTTGTGATCAATATAAAAGTGATTCTGAGTTCTATTATTTCTGATATCTCATGTATTTGCATTAATTAATTATTATAGGTTCTTCACATCTGATATTAGAGCACTTTCTTGGGCTCGTTGGGTGGAATTTATGCCAATTTTTTTTTCACATCTGTTGCAGTTCGGCTCTGGGAATAATACCTATCCTTTTAACTGTGGGAATTACTTGGGCATAAGCCCTAAACTCATTGTGAGGAGTACCACAGGAACCCCAAAGTAGCTGGCCCATTGAGAGGACTTGCCAGTGAAAAGGGCAATGACCCCTACCTGAATGACTAGTTCCCACCCGTGAGGTAAACCAAGAGCTATCGTTTGTGGCAAAGCGGTTATCAGTTTTACCTGAGCTGTGGAGTGAGGGGTACTGCCCCAATACGCAAGCCGTCAAACAGCATTGGTGGCCGAGTGAATCCCCTGAACTGATAGGAAGCCGCACATACCTGGGGTCCATATCTATTTTCAGCTGAACTGTCGCCGATCACTTCATCATCGATTCAGATCCATTTCGAGCCGTTTCAGATCCCTTCTAATAGTCATTCCAGCTCCAACCATTTCCGATCTATTCTGAAATCCGTTTCAAATCCAACCGTTTTTGATCCATTCGGTGCCATTTCAGATCCATATGTTGCCGATCTCTTCCGTGCCGTTGCAGATCCATATCTCCCTTGTTTTAACTCCATTTCCATTGAAACTTCTCTGAAACCCCTGCAACCCCATTTTGCATATTTCATTCCTAAGGACCCTTCCCCAAATTCCACTTCCCAACACCCGAAATCTCACATTTGTCTATTTTTAGGGTTTTCCATAACTTCTTCGATTTTCACCTGATCGCCTTCAAATTGTACCACAGAGTTCCTCTCCTAATTCTGCTTCTTTCTCCCTCTTTGCCAAATTTTCTCATTTTTTCACCCCACTTTTGAAATCCCCCTTTTCTGCTTTCCTTTCCTTTCGACAGTGTCCAAAATCTAGTCAAACCCTAATTACCCATCAGATTTTTTTCCCAATCCAAATTTCCCTTTACTAAATCAGCTTTTGTTTGTGTTTTTCTACCCATTTCAAACAAAAAAATTAAAAAAAAACAACCTGTTTGTTACCTGTGCAGGAGCACACACCATGGAGGAAGCACTTGCAGCCATCCAAACCAAACTCCAAGATATGGATGAAAAATTTCTCAGCGTCCATCTTCAGCATTCAGCCATGAACAACAACCGACAGCCAGAATCTTTTGCAGCCACCAGGTTCTCTTCTTCCCGCAATTTTCGTGGGCCGAAGCTTGATTTTCCTCGCTTCAATGGTACTAATCCGACTGGATGGATATACCGAGCAGAACAATATTTCAGTCTGCATAATACTTTTGATGTCCAAAAAGTTCCACTTGCATCATTTCATTTGGAACAGGAAGCCCTTTAATGGTACCGTTGGTACATCAAATCTCATCCCGAACCAAACTGGACAGTTTTTTTCCAACTCCTTTTGCCACGATTTGGTCCTAGTGCTTTTGATGACTTCACAGGAGCACTCACTAAACTTCACCAAATTGGCACAGTGAGAGAGTATCAGACAGAATTTGAGAAACTGGCCAATCACATAGAAGGATTGTCTGATGAATTCTACAGGAGTTGTTTTATCAGTGGTCTCAAGGATGAAATCCGCTCAGAGGTTAAAATGTTTTGTCCCAACACAATGATGGAAGTCCTAGGGTTGGCTAAGTTGGAAAAGGACAAGATCTCAGCTCAGCAATGCTCCAAACCCACCTTTGTTCCATTCAGAAATATGGGTTCCCAATGACCTCCCATCACGCCTGCTCCTCGACCAACTCCTATCAAGCATTTGTCTGAAATAGAGATGCAGGCATGCAGAGAAAGAGGGCTTTGTTATAATTGTGATGAAAAATTCACTCGAGGACATAGATGTGTTCAACAAAAGCTCTATCTCTTGGATGTGGATTCTCCGCCCGCCTTTGAAGTTGGTGAAGAAACTCCAGATACACCGGATGATCAGGTCGACATTCAGGAGCCACCTATTGACTTCCCATCTCAGGAAGACCACGCAGAGATATCTCTCCATGCTTTATCCAGCGTCACCACCCCCCAAACAATGCGAGTCAGGGGTTACTTCAAGAAGCTTCCTCTTACACTACTCATTGATTCTGGTAGCACTCATAACTTCATTGACCCTCGAATCGCCAAACAGGATGATTGTTTTATCCATCCTTGCTCCAACTTTGCAGTCATGGTTTCCAATGGGGGCACCTTACCTTGCAAGGGGAAGTGTCACAATGTGCATATATTTCTGGAAGATTATAACCTGTGCTCTGACATGTTTGCCTTGTCCTTAGGCAGATGTGATGTGGTTTTGGGCGTTCAATGGTTACGCACACTTGGCCCCACCTTATGGGATTTTGCTGAACTTTGGATGCAGTTTTCAATCAATGGGAAACGACACAAATTTAAGGGCTTACAACAAGGGTCTCTCCGCATCATTAGTTCACATCACCTGGAAAAGATCCTTAAGAATAATTCATATGGTGTCATCGCTCAACTCCATTTCATTCAGATGCACCCATCAACGATCTCCACTACTTCCTTGGATAGATATGCAGGTGTCTTTTCTAAACCCGTGAGATTTCTGCCTTCAAGAGACCTTTCCAGTAAGAGTTTAGCCGCATCTACATCTCAGCAGGAAATTATGGCTATTTTGCATGCAGTACAGAAGTGACAGCCATACCTATTAGGGAATTATTTCTATCTCAAGACTGATATCAAGAGTCTGGAAAATTTCCTGGAACAATGGGTCTCCTCCCTAGCACACCTGAAATTGGTTATCCAACTCATGGGTTATGCCTATGCGATCACTTACAAGAAGGGTAAGGACAATATGGTGGCAGCTCCTCCTTCTCCCACATTTGATGACCCAGTTTCTCTTACAACTATTTCTTTGCTTGTTCCAAATTGGTTGCAATCTGTTCAACAGGGCTCTCTCTTCTATGAACTCCATACTTCTTCATTAGCAGGGCACTCTGGGTTCCTCAAAATGTATGACAGGGAACAATGTAACTTCTTTTGGCAGGGACTGAAAATGACAATTCAATCGATGGTGGATAACTGTGATACTTGCCAGGTCAACAAGGGTGAAATGACACTCCTTTTGGGACTGCTCGAACCCTTTCCCATCCCTACACAAATTTGGCCAACTATTTCTATGGATTTCCTATAAGCACTTTGGTGGTACAATACCACATCTACAAGGACACCATATGAAGTAGTCTATGGACAGATGCCGCCAGTTCTTCTTCCATACACCCTTAGCTGCTCCACAGTTCAAGAAATTGACTCGGTTCTTCGAAACCGCGATCAGATTCTTCTAATTCTACAGAACAATCTTCACATGGCCAGAATTCGACTGAAACAACTAGCCGCTCAGCATCATTATTAGCACACTTTTCACGTAGTTGATATGGTTCTTCTTCATCTATAGCCTTCCAAGCAATCCTCCTTGAAACTCCAAAGACGTCAATGGCCCAGAATGCAGCTTGAGGATGGTACAGGCGAACCACTCCTTGAGATTCTGCATCAATTTCCACAACTAAAGCTTTTTCTAAGGGAGAGTGGATGTTAGGAACCCGTGTCAACCCTTCTCTTTACTTTGTTAGTATATTGTTGTTGGATGCATATGCTTTGTAAGTCACCCCGTAGTATTTGTTGATGCATAGTTAATATTAGCCCATAGTATTGGACGCTTATGCTTTGTAAGTCGTCCCGTAGTATTATATGCCCCATGGTTTTGACCCATAGTATTGGGAATAGACTTAGTATATAAGTTTGTGTTGAGGCCAATGAAGGTACTATGAATTTAATTGTATTGAGCTTGCTCAAAGGAGGTTGCCCCCTCGAAGTGGCCTGTGATCAATATAAAAGTGATTCCGAGTTCTATTATTTATGATATCTCGTGTATTTGCATTAATTAATTATTGCAGGTTCTTCACATCCTCTTCCATGGGAGTTACTCTTCCTCTATAATTCAGCCTTGGATGAGTCATGCCATGAATAATACCTTTTGAACTCCCACAAGTATGTTACCATTCACCTTGAATTCGAATTGGTGAGAAAATGATGCCAAGTGTAGTGGGGAAATCTAGCCATATGTGGGTCCCACTTCCTCCATGTGTCTTCATGATCAAATTCCACTTTGATTTTCACTTGTATATATTTATTTATCTCCTTTATTAAATATTTATTCCATTCTAATTTTCAAACATCATTGATTATCCCCCTTATTCCAAATCCCAAAGCTTCCACCCCAAACCTAGGAAACTAGTAATTTTCCTCCTTGGCAATTATTTGACCTTTAGCATCAATTTGATAAACTCTCATGAATATGGCCAATGGGCTTAGGCCATTGTGACCCAATGAAAAATTTGGGACATGACAAATCCTCCCTTCCCAATATTGCTTGTCCTCAAGTAATTTCAAACATGGGTGTTGAAGAACCTGCTTGCTGTATAATTCTTTGAAGTTGCCTTTGAATTTCCCAACCTTGAGTCTTTGAGATTCCATGAATATTTTAGAGAGGAACCACCATGCTTGCTTCTGCACTACTCTGATTAAAATCACTTTATTAAGTGGGGAATCCATCCCCCATACTACTTGTTTCCCAAAAATAATTGAAATGAATGAGACAAAAATGATCCCAGGATCCCTTTGCTTGTATTGCACCCCAACAATTAAGAGTGCTCTCCAACCCATACCATTAGATAAGAGGATTCATAGATCCCATTTTCTTGTATGCATTCTTCCAAACATCATGAGTACAAAATATATATCATCAAAGTACATAACAACATAATGAAAATGTACATCAAGGAGATGCTTCATCAAAGAGTCATGAAAGTGCTTATACCTCCAAGCAAGTAGACCACTATTTTCCAAGTGCATACAATCTTCAAGTGACCCATCAAATCTGCTCCAATGAGATAGGTGAGGATCCCATGTCCTATAATTCTGCTCCAAAATGATGTGATATGCATCAAAATATTCAACGATGTATTGCTTCATCCAAGAAGTGAATGAAGAATCTCCACTAAAATATGAACCAAATAATGAGCATAAAAAACAAGGAGACTTCAAAGGACTCAAAGAAGTCTCACCCATACATCCATGAATATGAGAATCATAAAGATGTAACAAAGTATGTGGTTTCCAACAAAATTTTTATCCCATCATAAATCTATTCACCCAAGTGTTGGATGAAGTTCCTCCAACATCAAATGAACCAAGTGTTGAGCAAGAAAAACCACGAGTCTTCAAGGGACTCAAATGCATATCATAGGTGCATCCATGTAGATGTGCATCATCATAAAGTGACAAATGATGCTGCTGCAAATATGAATAAGAATGTGCTCCAACCATGCCATCATAAAAGGTAAATCTAGGAGTTCCATACTCCTCATGTGGCACCATAAAAAAAAACCCTTTCACCCATACTTCATTGAGACTAATGCTGCAAAACATGGAATTGTAGGATGTAGGAGAATGAACTAACTCACCCAAATGGTCAAAAAGTGCAGATGTTTCATCATGGGGAGGATCCATATGGGTAGTATCATGCAGCTCCTTCAAAAGTGTGAAACCTTTGTCATAGATTGGTTCTAATGTAGAGGAATCATGCTCTTCTTTAAAAATTGCATAACCTTCATCAAGAGACAATTCAAGTTCCTCTTCCACCACATCAAGTGTTTGTATCTATTCAAGTTCATCTTCAAACACATTAAGCACATTCAAATTTCCACATTTATCATGATCCACCATGTCATGAGAATCCTCCAAACAATCTAACATTTGATAATCAGAAACATAGGAGGAAAAACAAGTATCTTGCAACTTTTCAATAATTTGCTCATTTTGAATTGTGAGCTTATGATTATCCTCATTATTCTTCAAGTATGCATCATGTAAAAATTCATTAAGATCAAATAAATGGTTTCTATAAAAAATCAAAGACATGAAATTACCTTTGATGTGGCACATTGCTCTTTGAATCTTCTCCATGTCTTCAAGGAAGGATGTCTCCTCCAATGAAGTAGCTCTCCAACAAGAATTTGACAACAATGCTTGAGTGTTATGGAGAATGTTGAGGGACTTTTGGATCTTCTTTTCATTCATCTTTAAGGACCCTTCAAGAAAATAAGGCTCTTGCAAATGAACCTCCTCATCTTCTTACTTCTTGCTTGGACCAACTTCATGAAGCTCAAGTGGTGATGGGGAAGTTGATCTTGTTTCTTCTTCAACTGCTACAAGGTATTCATTTTCATGCTTAGGGGAATTTTGTTTTGTAGAAATACTGTCAAAAGTGATCTTTATGTCACCAACATAGAGGTGTGAGCACCCATTAGTAGGTACTCCTTCATATTTCAATCATCCATCATTAGATGCTCCTTGATTCATGTCTAGGGTAGAATGTGTCTCGAAATGATCTTCAATATTTTCAATAGGATCTTCTTCAAGTTCATGGGATGTAGCTTCATCTTTCTCCTTCAAGCAATCTGATGTACTTTTCCCCTTGGTTTCCTTAATATCAATACCTTTGGAATCTCTTTTTGAAGAGTACCCAAGAAGTCTCGCCCAGATGGAAGTACATGCATTCCCTGAAGCTTCAGATTTTTCATTGCTCCTTTCGCTCACACATATATGGTTTTCTCTCCAAGGTATTTTACAAGAAGGGCATAAACCTTTCTTCACTAACTCCACATCTTCATTTTGGGGCCTATTTGCAAAAATATGTTCAGCATGGTGCTCAAAAGACATGGCATTTTGTGTATCTTCCTTGTACAAATCAATATATTCCTGATATTTTTGATATTGTTGGGGCAAGGTTTTATATGTTGCTCTCCATCTTTGTAACTCATCCATAACATTATCCTTTGGTGGTGTGACATACTCATATTTATCATACATAGGTTCATAATCATAATCTTCATTCCTACTGAAATTGTAAGAAGTGTTGCATGATGGCACCTCTTCCTCAAACCATTCACATTCTGCTTCATATTGCTCATAAGCATCTGCATATTCCTCATAAGAATTGTACTCATAGGATTCCTCATAATAGTGAGACATGGCTGAAAATTAGTCTTCAATGTATGATATTAATTCATAGGTGCAAGGACCATGCTCTGATACCATTGTAATGACCCTTTTAAATTTTTTTTATTAAAATGACCAATTTTTCTCTTTTTCCCCAAATTCGACCTTTGACTAGTTTTAATGCCTAGGTCTCCAATTTGCCCAAAATGATCCCAAATATTCTGAGAAGGTATATGTATTATTTTAGAACATAAATATGTGTTTCAGGGATTCTTTTGGATCTTTAAAATACTTCTGCAAGTCCTCTTTCAATTCTGGCCAATGTAAGGAACTTTACTAGTAATTTCCCTTTGACTAGTGTTGGTCTCTAGGTCTCCAATTGGCTCCAAATGCCTTCAAATCTTCAAGGAAGGTGTATGACTGATATTTATACTTGATTATCATGTTCATGGATGATGTATGACCATTAAAATACTTCTGCAAACTTGTTTAAGATTCTGGACAAAGTATGGAATTTAACTAGCATTTGAGGTTCAAATCCCCTCAGGGTAAGTTCTGAAAATGGATCTCCAAATGCCTCCAAAACCACTCGAAATTATGAATAGAGGTATGGGATGTATAAGGGAAATTATTTAGGTATCATGTACACCATTAATAAGTTATTAATTATGTTCTAACCTTCTCCCAAATAGCAACATAAATCACTAATTCAACCCTTAGGGAAATGGCACCAAATCTTCTCCAAATGTAAATAAACTGAGTAAAATGACTTCAAAGGCTTAAGTACTGAACATGAAACTTGTATAATAAATCAATAAAATTTCATTCATCAATAAAGCATCAGTATTTTACTTATCCATTCAAATCCATCAACATTACATTGGTTTACAACAAGGTAGTGGGGAAATGGAACTGTTCTTTCATTAAAAACGAGATTTATACATTTCTACTTGGAATTTCGACCTGAAAATTTTTGGAGATGAATAATAGAGTATTTAATTCATATTAAAAAATAAATGGGGCATGATAATATTCCCCAAAGAGTACAACAGCTCACCAAAAACGCCCTCCCTCAAGGATCAAGAATATGCCATGAGAACTGGAAATGGTTGAAGGAGTGAGCTGCACTAGAAGAAACCATGAGCTTCCTTGTAGCTTACACCTGAAAATTAAGACTCCATTAAATATCCAAATGAAAGGTAGGAATGGCCTTTCCAATTACCAACTTGGATGGGAATCTTTCATCCTCGAAATTGTCTAAGGCAAGAAACTAGTCATCCACTAGCTCTCCCTCTTCACAAATGCAATTGTAAATTTCTCAAATGATCAAAAGATGCTATTATTATTTGTTCATGACTTTTATAAACTTCTAATGTCCTCCATGGGTCGAATTCCTTCCAAGAGACTCATGCCAACTCAATTTGAGAAGAGATTCCAAAGAATGCCACTTGTACAACAATTCCTAGTCTCCCACTTCCACCAAATCACATGTGGAAGCATATTAGATTCCCTAACTCCATTGAGCACCCTCTTGGAGGATATTTTTAGCCTTGACATGTCATATATGTCATATTTCATCCTTCAGGTCTGATTTGTGTCATAGGTGTCATAGCATCTTCATCATTGTTGTCATAGAGCTAGGGAATCTAGCCCAAGTGTCCCACTAGCTCCAAATTGCCTCTTTCCCTTCCATGGGAGTTACTCTTCCTCTATATTTAGACCTTGGATGAGTCATGACATGAATAATACCTTTTGAAATCCCCCAAGTATTTTACCATTCACCTTGAATTCGAATTGGTGAGAAAATAATGCCAAGTGTAGTGGGGAAATATAGCCATATGTGGGTCCCACTTCCTCCATGTGTCTTCATGAAAAAATTCCACTTTGATTTTCACTTGTATATATTTACTTAGCTCATTTATTAAATATTTATTCCATTCTAATGTTCAAACATCATTTATTATCCCCCTTATTCTAAATCCCAAAGCTTCCACTCCAAACCTAGGAAACTAGTAATTTTCCTACTTGGCAATTATTTGACCTTTAGAATCAATTTGATAAACTCTCATGAATATGGCCAATGGGCTTAGGCCATTGTGACCCAATGAAAAATTTGGGACATGACAACAAATTCCTTTACTTTAGTGATCTTGTATGCTCCGGCTACTATTAACAGGGGTGGCCACGATGATATTTTAATGTTGGAGAGAGCAGCTACGAACCCAGCTATGAATGTCTGTCGTGCAATTTCTATGAGGACCATATGGTTTTTAATGTACTTGGGAAGGATGTAGGAATCCTTCGATCCTTTGTAGATTCATAGAGAGGTAACTCCCTTAGTTAGATACCAATCTTCCAATTGGGTCATTGTATAATGACATTATCTGACATACATTTGGTCGATGATCCATATACGATCACATACATGTGCATAATGAACTCTTCACATATATTCTTATAATGAACAACCTGTTTCTGGGCCCACAAGGCTTGGAAACTAACATGTATAGGAGTCTTTATAGGGTTCCAATTCCATGCCATGCCAGGAAAATTGTTTAGCATATAAATCACGTCCAAAAGATATGAGGACATGTGAATATTGGATTTCCACACGAGAAGTCATTCCTATTCCTTTAGAACTGCCTCTTCTATATTGGCTAAAAGGATAGATGCCCAGTTGAATTTTGTGCCTTGTACAGTAACATGATACAAAAGAGGGGCCCATTCTAATTTGAATGCAAAGTGTTTGATTCCCTATATAGTCTGCACAAGAGAGATGCAGCCATTCGATACGATTGCTTCAACCCTTTGACCTCATATTTTCACTATCTCTATGGAGAAACTAATTATTTGGGCCCCATGTCTGCTTGAGGAATGTTATGTAATCAAGATTAAGGGATTTTACCCACTTGAGTGTCATGTTGATATATGCTACCCAAAACCTATAGTATTTTTCCATATTAGATGGTTGAAATGAAGTGATGGGTTCCCATGCAACATTTCTTATGATACGTCTTTCAGCATTAGTGTCAGGAAGTATTCATCCTCTCACCTATGTGCATAGAAACACCTCTAATCTCATTGTTTATTTGTGTATCCTTGATCGCTTGATTTTTTGGTATATCAATATTTCTTCTGCACTAGCCGATTGATACTCTTTTGCTATGAAGAATTGATACAATTCCCCCCAATGGTACTCAAGTTCAGCTCTAGTGGTGCTTTTGGTATCATCATATTGGATCTGGAGTGTTGTTTCTTATGCCACTTCACCACCAAAATATACTTCTTACACAATTTTGTAATGTTGCTTGGTCCTTCAATGATACATATAGTGATCCTACAAGTCATTAGAAAGAGTATCATCTTCCATGGAGGGAAAGTCATGGTACTGAGATATGATAGCAAAAAAACCATTGGACATACAAATTGGTTCAAGTAGGAACTTAGTTTCAAATTTCTCCCCATATTTTTTTTTATGGCTATCTCAAATATCCTAGCTAAGATTAGGCTCTGTTAGTGTTGAATGCATTCTCAAAATAGTTACAACTTCAAATGGTTTGTTGGTTGTGGAGCCTGATATTCCTTATCCATAGGTTGTGTTTCAGTTGTGTCTGGATCCCATCCCATGATGAGGGGGTTTGGGGGGTATTTACCCCCAAAATAGTCACCAAGGGTGGTCTAGGGGGGGCGATGTCTAGTTTGGGATCCCCCCTGGTGGGGGTTTGGGGGCAGCGCCTCCATAGCAAAAAATTTGGAAAAAATGCCTTGTAAAATGTTGTAAATTCATATTCGTGACTTGGTCAATAATGGGTTATTTAGGGGCCCATGGTATTGGGTGTTCCACATGTAAAAATCCTCACAGCAGATCTAAGAGCTGATGTATACCTCACAAGAAAGATTATCATAAAGCAGGAAGATAGAAGAAGAGTGGTCAATGCAGTGTAAATGAGCAACAGAATACTAATACAGTAGAACTCGGATAGAAGAAAAATAACTTCACACGCACTAATTCATTAATCACAAATGGACAAATAAATAATACAATGCATGAGGATTCGAATGCCAAGGTGGAAATTTGAATTAGCCTTCATGGAGAGATCAAAATATCACTGGAGTGTCATCGGAGCACAACTAGAAGTATTCATCATCATCAGTGGAGTCATCAATGCACAAGTAACTATCAATCATCAGTCAAACTGAGTCTAATTGAGTGTGGTAGGTGTAATTGGAACATGGAGGCACTAACTGAATGAAGGAGGCTTAGTGGAGGGCACATGAGGAGCTAACTGGAGTTAGAATGGGCAGTCTAGTCTCATTGGAGGTCTATTGGAGTGATATAGTCAGTTGAGAGTCAGTCTAGCCTAAAATCAAGGAAAGAACTAAAGATAACTGAAGTACAATTGAATGGTAGGTGAGAGAGGGCGTATGAGATGCATGTAACTGCATGCAGGGCGCACTAAGCACTAGGAGGGATAAAATGGATCAGTCAGAAGCTCCCGAGGATAGCTAACTGAGGGCTAGGTGTTGGGACTGATGACTGGGATGCATGCAGAATTGCATGCAAGATTGAAAATGCAAATAATGAAAATGCTGGTAGTACTAGGATGGAGTATAGGAATATCCTAACCCCCCCCCCTTAATCCATCCTGGGCCCTGGTAACTGAGACCAAAGGTCACCAAATACAATGAATAATAATAACAGTTAATAAACCGAGGAAATGGGGAAAACCTCATGGGAAAAATACCCCCCCTCAAAATAGACTGTAGGGCACACACAAAAAATTAAATGCTCCAAACTCAAGCAGGTGTGATGCTTGGTCATATGTCTGGAGGTATGTTCTTCTTGGGAAGAAGTGGTTCATGCTCAAAAGGCATGTGCTTGTACTTTCTCTTTAGATCGAATGTGATGAGAACAAATCCAAAAGCATGAGGATGATCCTTGAACCTGTGATTCGAATCAGCTGAGGTAGGATCAAATCTATGAATATGCAGATAGTCTTTTGTTTTCTCCTTTGAACTATCATGGGTGAGATTATGCCCAAAAGAACCATCAAATATCAGTGATTGCTTGGAATCCAAATCAGATCCAAGACTTGAATCATGGTTGCTTAAGATCTCCTTTGAACCATTTGAGGTGAGATCTAAACTAGTAAATGCATTAGAAATGATCCCAAGTGAATGGCAATGGCCATCATCTTCAATAACCTTCTGAAAGCATGAAATAATGATCATATAGTAGTACATAAGAGGTGAGTGATCAAGGAGAGCGAATGCATTACCTCCAATGGATGATTTAACCTTCGAAACATTCATGAGATCATAATGCAAACCAACAGATTCTGGTGCAAGAGAGGATTTAGGAACCTCTGCAATTTCTAGAATGTGAGCTGGCACAGAATTCGAAATAGAAGAAATTTGGAGCATGAGTGTAGAATCTGCAAGTTCTTCTTCTTTGTGGCTAACTTCAATATGAGATATGTTTGATACTGATTCATGATCAATGAGATCATCAAGGAGGGTGAATGCATCACTGGGCTTGCTCTCGAAAGGGTTTGGACCAATCCCTTCATTCTGCTTGCCAAATATTACATACAGTTGGGCCCATAGATTTTTTGGAGATTCAGCATAATCAACGAAGTGGGGTACCATGCATCGAGACATAGTATACATCATGTATGCATAGACATTGTCACCTTTATTTAACCAGTCATTCTCTTCTTCAGAGGATTCGAACTCTCTTTCAAAACAATAATCAAAGAGATCATGGCTCTTCAAATATGCTATCATTTTTTGTTTCCATTCATCATAGTTGAATGGAGAAAGAGGAGGGATTTCTTTTGAATTCATGGAAGCTGGAGAAGACCTGCAAAAACAATAGAAAAAGTTTGCAACTGCTACTGCTGCAAAAGTGCAGAAACTGTTGCACTCGAAATCTTGATAATAACCTGCAAAAAAATCTCAGGAATGGAGATAGACAATACTCCCAACATGCTCTGATACCATGTGAAAATCCTCATAGCAGATCTAAGAGCTGATGTATGTTGCTTGGTTTTTCAACCAAGCATGTGCAAGGATGCACCTATTAACTTGTAATAGCAGTCTTGAATAAAAAGCAAATACAATTATAAATTTAATCTAACATTAACATGTGCAAAAAAAAGGAAATAGAAAACTAAGTAAACAATGGATCCATGAAAAGGACAAGAGAATTAAAAAATGAATGATTTTTATAATACCTCAAATGGTGAGGATGTTTGGTGTTGAGCAGCTCCAAGGTTGAGGTGCTCCAAGCTCCAATGATCTCTTCTCTAAGATGCTGAAATGGGCAAAGAACTCAAGAGAGATTTTGACAGCATGAGAATAGGATGAAATGTAGATGGAAAGTGAGGAGCCCCTATCACCTTTTTTATAGTTTTTGGTGATGGGGAATACCATTATGGTTTTAGGAAACCAATGGTATTGGCCAACATGGTTTAGGTTTCTTTTTCCCTCTTTTTCTTTTTTTGAATATTTTGAATATTTTTATTTCCTTTTAATATTTTTGGGGAATTTTGAACCCTTTTTGAGGGTTTTTTGTGTTTTTTGAGGAAAAATATATATATTGAGGGGAAAAAGGGGTATTATGGTCTTTTTGGTGACCTTTTGGTGGCTTTAGGGGCTCAAATGGTGGAAAAGTGGACAAATGGGTCATGTGAATAAGGGAATGAGCTAGTGAGCACTTTTTGGGTGTTAACAGATTGCCCCCTGATGTGTGAGGGCAGGAGCTCATCGTATGGCCGATAGACATCATAGTTATTTTGTGTTTTTCTTGGGGTTTGGAGAAGAGAAGAGATCGATTGGAGACTGGAACCACGCCCCCTTGGAAGCTACAAAAAGCAAAAAATATTACATGGCCTCAAAATGAATGAGGAATAATCTCTGACTATGGACGAGGTGGGCATACCCATGCTCGTATCAAGACATATACATAACAATTAGGCCCACAAAGGGGGGCCTAAAGAAATACATAAAAAACTGTTGGTACATCATAATGGTCCAGAGGGGACACAATACTGGGACATACTCATGTTTTTGCCATGACTGATCTCAATAACTGATACACTAGAAAAAACAACAACTGTTTTGAAAAAGGTATCAGAAGGGTTGATGAATTGCTGAAACTGAAGGTGTCCAACATCTGTAGGGACTCAATAACTGTGAGTCAACTCTGAGGATTTATATGTAACTGTATACTCGAGGGAGTACAAAAGCGGGGTACGTCTGAAAAATGTCGGTAAACGCAACCCGGATATCCATAGGAAAATGTAACTGGTTGTATCCTTAATTAGACTCTCATATGTGGTAGAGTCAGATGATATCCGGGGTCTTCATCAAATAAGTGAAAGGACCGATACCCTGTACGAGTCTCAACGATGCGATCAAGGTGTTGAAGTCGAGCATGTGAGAAACAATCATTTGGAGAGGCACTGAGGACTCCTTTCGAAATGATTCGTAGGCACTCATCACTAATGGTGATGAGTCCAAGGCACAAGGACCTCTGGGTCTATCCTCTGGAATAGATTTGGTTGGTGTCAACAAAGGGAGACCAACAACTATCAAGGCAATGATGTTTCCTTGATAGGAGCGCAAGGTGTACAACTGAAGTGTGGTAGTACTGATGGTAGGACTGACATACTGTAGGGGTGGGGAATAACTGGGGTCATAGAGTGGGTGGACTCAAACTTCCTTTGTTCAGAGCATGATGACATGGATGACCTGACAACATGGGAAACTGACTTTTAGGTGTGAGGATCATAGCTTAGGGGTATGTATTGCAGATTTGAGTGATCTGGGGGATTCAGCTGATGGGTGTTGTAGGGGGAGTATCGGGGTGACACATGGCACAATACTCTGAACAAAGGAAACCAAAATGGGAAGCTTTCGCATGGGTAGACATGATCTGTTGTGGCACCGAGAAGCACCATTGGGTCCTTCTTCATAGTTTTAATGAGCTCCAAGAAGGGATAAAAGTGTGCTCTGATATGGTACTATCCTGTGGATTTATGTGCGCCCAGGACTGTTCATGCTCATAAGTGTTTTCATTTTTAGGGAGTCTGAAAACGATAAGAAGACTCTGCAGTGGTGGTGGATTACCATCCTGTGGATTTCATACGAGCCCAAGACGGTGATTGCTCATGGTTGCTTTCATTTTTTGAGAGTCTGAAAGCGGTAAGTAGACTCCATTGGTGTTCTTTTTCGTAAGTTAGTCTCCAAGGCCCGAAAAAGCATAAAATGATGCAAATGGAGAACTCTTCTAGCCGATGTGACTAGAGTATTCCTTTTTCGTAATTAGTCTACAAGGTCCGGAAAAGCGGTAAAGTTATACCAGGTAGACACCCTTTCAAATACTTTTAGCGAGCATGAAAGGAAGCAAGGTTGCTCGGCAATCTTTTCATTGTTTTAGGAGTTAGAAAAGAGCTTAACAGAAACTCCCTAAGTGCCTTTTTCGTAAAAGACTTGCTCGGCCCGAAAAAGGGGTAAAATTATACCGAACAAAAAGGTATTGGTGAGAGTGAGGAATGATCTCGAGCATCATCATGAGCACGGAAAACTGAATCCAGCGACATAAAGATTGTAAAAAACAGGCAACGACCATTGTGGCACACAAACCGAGGCAATGAGTGGCATTTTGAAAAAATGCTCGAAAATTATGGGGGTGAGAGCAAGAAATGATCTCAAGCATCATCACGAGCGCGGAAAGCTGAATCTGGCGATATAAAACTCGTCAAAAATGGACGATGGCCAATGTGGCACGCAAATCAAGGTGATGAGGGGCATGGGAAAAAATGCCCAGAAAATATGGAGGTGAGAGCGAGAAATGATCTCAAGCATCGTCACGAGCACGAAAAATTGAATCCGGCGATTTAAAACTCGTCAAAAACAAACGACGGCTGATGTGGCACATAAATCGAGGCGACGAGGGGCGTGGGAAAAATGCCCAAAAAATTTGGAGGTGAGAGTGAGAAATGATCTCAAGCATTGTCACGAGTGCAAAAAACTGAATCCAGCGATATAAAACTCGTCAAAGACGGATGACAGTCGATGTGGCACACAAATCGAGGCGACGAGTGGCGTGGGAAAAATGCCCAAAAAATGGATCTGGTGGAATCGGGAAAAGGAGTGGACTATCATGAAGTTCTTGCAGTGCTGATTCCAACGGTGCCAACGATTTGAAAAAACGGATGTCATTTGATACCGAAATTGTTGTTTGAAAAATGTTCAAATCTCTATAAATAGTGTGTGGGCCCAATGTAACATGTGTCATTGTTACATGAGAGTTTCACAGAGCATTTGAGTGGGTCAGAGAATTTTCTCTATTTGTGGGAGATTCAAGCGTTGGAATTTCATTCTGCAAGTTTTAGGTAATCCTATTCGCCTTATCCTTTTCAATTATTTCCTTTCTAGTTAGCGGCGGGCCCCCGAAGGCCGTGAAATTCCACTTTGGCATTCCAACGTGGAATATCGCGGGTTTCGGCTCTTTTTCCGCGATGAACATCGTGGGTATGGGCTTGATACCCGCGATGTTCATCGCGGGTTTGGGGCAGACAGTAGTGATGTTCATCGTGACTGTTTAGCTGACAGTTGCGATGTTCATTGCAACTGTGGAGCTGATACCCGCGATGATCATCGCGGATTTTGATTAAAAAGTCGCGATGATCATCGTGACTTTTGATTAAAAAGTCGCAATGATCATCACGGCTAAGAGCCAAAAGTCGCGATGGGATTTTTTTATTTTTTTTTTTGGAAAAAATTTTGTTTCTAAAAAAATTTTCCTTTGTTTTTTGGCAGGATGTTGAGGAGGCCGCTAGTATCGTGGCAGGAGCGGGAGATCAATGAGGACGTTATGGATCGGATTCGAATTGACCCGGGTGTCCAGGAGGCCTTGGCTACTAGCGGGATCCTAAAGTTCGCTCAGATTCCACCTATGCGTTCAGTCAGAGAGCTGCTGAACAAATTGTTGGGTTTTTGGGTTCCAGCAGAGGCTGCATTCGTGGTGGGGGGTGAGCGGTTAGAGATCACCCTTTCTGATGTTTATTTCCTTACTGAGTTGCCTCGCTTAGGGGAGGTAGGGGAGCTCTAGCCGAGGATCCCTGTTGGGTTGGACATTGAGGATCTCTTGGAGAGATTTTGTGTTCCGGGAGCTATTGCGCAGAACAGCGCATTGAGTCTGACATCTCTGCGGGAGTGGGATATGCGGGTGGTTGGGGCTTGTGTTCTGCGTGTGTTGGGTGACGCGGAGCCACATCGTTTATATGGGGGGAAAACGATGATGGTAGAACGTGTGTTGAGAGGGACCTACTTTGCCTGGGGTCAGATGTTTTTAGCCTGTGTCCGGCGAGATCTGGACAAGGTCAGTCGGGAGGGGGGGAGTTTTGCTATGCCTCCTTCCTCTATTGTTTTTTCTTTGAGTGAGTACCGACCTTGCGGCTGCATGTGCCAGTTCGGGAGGGGTTGGTTAGTGAGCCACAGATGGTGTGGTGGGGGGAGATGATGCCCCGGGGTGGTGGTGGTATCCGACATTTCTTTTCGATGGATATGTATGAGCAATGGGAGCAGATCCCCCTGCTCATTGATGATTATCCATATGCTGGCATGGATTACCGAGGAGTTTCGGAGATGCCTCAGGCTCAGGGGCAGGCCTGGGGTTTAGATGGTATGTCTTTGTTTTTTGGTTCTCTACTATATCATGTTTTTAGATGTTTTTGTTATGAGTATAGCTAGAGATATTTATATGATATTGACTTGGTTCACTTGTGTGATTGTGTAGATATTGGTCCAAGGCCACCAGCTGATCATGTAGGCCGTCGGGGATGGGTGATGGTGGTCGTTCCTCCACTTGTAGCGGTGCCACCTCCTCATGCTCGAGGGGTTGTGCGTCCTTGAGATGATGCCCTGGAGGGCATACGATAGAATTTGGAGGAGTTTCTAGCAGGAGCACCAGAGGAGGGGTGGAGGAACTTGGACCGGGCCACTATCGAGCGTTGTTTCGATGCTCCTCGCGAGTGGCGTTCTATCCTGCTCAGAGTAGCAGTTATGACGTCCGAGAGGAGGGCTCGGGATCAGGAGGATCCGGAGGAGCCCGCGGAGGAGGAGCCAAAGGATCCTGGGGATCATGATGACTAGGTGATCATATATTTGCCCCCAAATGCTATTGAGCATATGGGGATGTACCTTTTTTGTACGGCTATGTATTTTTTGTATATTGGGTGTTGAGGGAACTTATGACATTGTGACTATATGATTATATATATATATGTTTTGGTATATAGTCATGTATGCACGTGGATGCAATTTTTTTTTTTCTACATGGTTTGATTAGTGTGCCAATCTAGAATGTTGTTTTCCATATGGTCTGCTATACTGTTGAGATTCCTTGGGACATGTGTGAATGAAATGGACTCAAACTATCGAATCATATGTTTAGTGCACAGGAATTTTCTGAATAGACAGGGATCGCATACCTGGTAAATATTGTTGAGCTGGGAAACAAGGAGCTGGGAGTCCAAGAAAACGCTAAGGTGACTTATGCTCATTTGGAGAGTAGCAGCCAGGAGACCGGTCACTGCGTCGTACTCAACTTGGTTTTTTGTGGTGGCACCTATGCACACTCCGTCGATGTGGATCAACTCATGTGAAGGGGAATATATTACCCAAGCTGCGGAGGTGAGATTGGGAGACCAACAGCTTGCACCATCAGCGAAGCCAACGTAGCAAAGTGGAACAGGATCCATCTGTGGTCATGCAGGAAAAACAAATTTTTAGGTTTTTGTATTTTTTGTAAAAAAGAAGTAAGACTGTACAATTGTGGACTGTGGTGTCCATCATATTTTCTATGGGTAAAATCGCTTGAGGTACAACCCATTATGTGGGTTGTGTAGGGGGTTTCCTTCTGAGTCGGTCAGAATGTATGCCCCCTATCCGAGGCAAGTGTGTATAATATATGGGCCTTGCCACATGGACACAAACTTTCCTTTTCCTGTTTTGTCATGAGCTTGATCATAGGCCAGTATGAGGTCACCTTCACTAAATGCTCGTGGATGAACATGTTTATCGTAATGAAGTTTAGATCTATTCTTTGAGGCTTCGATTGTTTAGAGAGTTGCGCGGTGATCTTTGTCATCCTGTTCTAAAAGAAGTAAGCGTTCTTCAATCATTGATGTATCGGGGAGAAGTTCTACAGAAATTTGTAATGTTGGTATCTGGCATTCAATGGGGAGGACAGATTCCATGCCATGAACTAAATGGAATGGGGTAAAGCTGGTGGCGGTCTTGGTCGACGTGTGATTAGCCCATAATGCTGGAAAAATCATGTGATGCCAATTGGATTTATGTTTGTCGATGGTGCGTTGGAGGATAGTCTTCAAAATTTTGTTAACAGCTTCGACTTGGCCGTTCCCTTGGGGGTAGTAGGTGGAGGAGAAATGGTGTTCAAACTTAAGGAGTGTGGACAATTCTCTCCAAACAGAGTCTTCAAAGTGAGAGCCGTGGTCTGAGACGAGTTGTTTTGGTACTCCGAAACAAGCAATAAAATGGTTGAGGAAAAAACGGGCTGCAGTGTCGGCTTTGCAATTGTAAGTAGGCATGGCTTCCTCCCATTTGGTAAAGTAATCAACAGCCACAATAATGTGTTTGTGACCGCCGGCTGATGTGGGATTGCAATCCATGAATTCGATGGCCCATTTGCAAAATGGTCCAGCGGTGACGACCGGATGAAGGGGGGCGGGGGGGGGGGTTCTTGCCTTTGAGGCAAAGAGCTGGCAGTTTTGGCAGTGTTTGACTGCTGTGATACAATCAGTGAATAATGATGGCAAAAATAATTTGCGTGGATTACCTTTTGGGTGGTGGCCATTCCTGAAAAATGGCCGCCGCAGGCACCGCTATGATAGTCGTTAAGGACTTGTTTTGCTTTGTCTTGGGAAAGGCATCGTCGTAAGATTGTGTCGACGCCACGTCGATAGAGGACATCACCCAAGAGGAGATAACGTAAGGCATGGTGATAGATGCGACGGCGTCCGTCACGGTCGATGTTGGGTCGAAACTTCTGTGTGCGGAGGTATACCAAAATGTCACCATACCAAGGGTCGTCCGACGAGATGATAAACAAATGTTCGTCGATTAGATCAGTATGGATAATTGGTGATGACGACGATGATGGTAAGTCTGTAATGAGTTGAGTGAGTGCTAATGCTTTGGTGCTCTTCGGGGTTTTAAAAGTTAGATCATATTCTTGTAAGATAATCACCCATTTGGTAACACGGCCTTGTAGAAGGCGACGATTCAAGAGATAGACCATTGGATTGGAATTGGCCACAACCGTGGTGTGGTTGAGGAGAATGTAATGTCGCAGATTTTGTACTGAAAAGACTACGGCGAGGGCCATTTTCTCTTCATGTGGGTAGCGAAGTGGTGGGCTTGAAAAGGTCTGGCTCACATAGTAAATGACATGCTCTTGGTGAACGGAGTCTTCTTGGACAAGTACTTCGGAAACGGCGTAATCTGATGCCGAAATGTAAAGGGTAAAGTCTTTTGTGAAATATAGTGGAGAAATCAATGGGGCACTTGTAAGTGATTTCTTCAGGTACGTGAAGGCTCCTTCTGCTTGGTCGTCCCATACAAAGCGGGTATGAAAACGTAGCAAATGGAGGAAACCATGTACTGTGGTGGCATAGTCTGGGACAAAACAACGAAGGAAGTTGGATTTCCCTTGGAGGATTTGCAGCTGTCTTAATGTACGTGGTGAGGGGAGGTCCACTATGGCTTGAAATTTTAGAGGGTCGATGGCGATCCCTTTTTACTGAAATGACAAACCCCAGTAGGCGGCCTGCTGTAACTCAAAATACACATTTAAGCGGGTTCAAGCGGATTTTGTATTTGCGGCAACGCAAGAAAACTTGTCGAAGATCTTCTAAGTGGTCACATCGTTTCTTAGATCGGGCGGTGAGGTCGTCTAGATAAACTTTAATGATTTTATGCAGATCATGAAAGCAATAAGCCATGTCTCGTTGGAAAGTGGCTCCCGCATTCTTGAGACCGAAAGGCATGACGCGATAGGCGAAGGTGCCCCACGGGGTGGTAAAAGCGGTCTTGTATTGATCATCTTTACGGATTTTGATTTGGTTATATCCGGAGAAACCATCCATAAAAGAGAGTACCTCATGCCCTGCACACTCATCGATTAGTTGGTCAATAAATGGTGTGGGGAAGTTGTCTTTGGGACATGCTAGGTTGAGGTCGCGGAAGTCAGTACAGACGCAGATGGTGGCAACTTTCTTATTAACTGGTACTGGATTTGAAACCCAGGTGGTATACGCAATCGGGTATATGAAACCTACTGCTCGAAGCTTCTCGATTTCTACTTTGACGGCTGGAAGCTTGGATGGGTGAATGGGGCGTTGTTTTTTGGTGGACTGGTGATATGTTGGGCCAAGTGTCTATGTGATGTTCTACGATGGCAGAATCAAGACCAGGCATCTCGGTATAAGACCAGGCAAAGACATCTCGAAATTCTTGGAAGAGTTTCTTATAAGCTTGAGTTTCTTTTTCAGTGCAAGATGCACCTAAAGAGATAAGCTCGGGTTTTCCGGGGGTAGTAGAGCTGTCAATTTTTATAATGGGAGAAATGTTAGCCATGCTACCTTCTTTAAAGGCTTCTGGAGCTGGGATTGGGTCCTTGAACCAATCGACCTTGGTTGGTAAGAAGTCTTTGGATTCGACAGATAGTTGGTTTGTCGCGGTGGACGTAGATGCTTCAGGGAGGAAGTATGATCGATGGTGCATATCATCCCAAGGGTAGTACGGTGCAGTGAGTGTTTCTAGGATTTCTTCATCGGTACATAAGTAGTGTTCCATTAAATGAACTAGTTCGGGTTTATAGGTAGTTGAAATCATATAAATGGTATTGATTTCTTCTGAATGGGAAGATTCGAGGGGAAATATTTCCTCAATAAGTGGTGGGGATATCTCTAGGTCAGCATTATTCATCTCATATAGTGCTTCTCTGTAATCTAGGAGATCAGGGCAGTGATGTGAATAATGGCCGTAGATTCCGCATATTGCACAAGGGTGGTTTCTGCGCAATGATTTATCACGAGGTTGAGGGGGGAGTTCTAGTTTGACAACTGGAACATTGGTGTCATCATCCAACATGTTCATGTGTTCTTGAAGTGTCGGTAGTTGTGGACATAGATGGGTAGTGTGGCCTATATCGTCACACAAGGAGCACTTACGGAGCACGCGGGTTGGGGAATTTTTAGCTAATTTGGGTGTCACTAGGGGGTGCGAGTTGTGGGTGCAGTGTTGTAGGTTTGTGGACCTCTGCCCCCAGTGTTGTGGGATTGAGGGGGGACATAACTAGATGTCGATGTAGTGCCCCCTATTGGAATTGATCAGCTTTGGGGTTCGAACCACCAGGTGGTGGGCGATTTTGGGGGTTTGGTATGCCAGGTGGTGGATGGTTTGACATATTCATAGGTTGTACCAGTTGTAGGACAATTGTTGGAGTCGATGGGGGAGTTGGGGCAGGTAAGTACCATACAGGTATTCCTAACGTTAAACCTGGAAGGTTAAGTGTAGCCATTACGGGTGTGTTGACAACTCCTGAAAATGGAAACAAGAATGGGATTGTGTGAATCGGTGTTGTTCTGATATGACTAGGCACAATGGGTGCTTGTGGCAGTGGTTGAGGTTGTTGAGGATGTTGTTGTTCATTGTGCGATAAGGTGCACAAATCAGATACTTTAGTTACCTAGAGAGGAGGTGGAATTGATGCGAAAGTGCTGGTCATGGGAGTATCCGAATATATCTCGGGCCGACTAATGAGATGAATGATGTTGGTGCACTGAGAATGGGTTGCTCGATCATGGGAAGAACATTTTCTGGTGCTGCGGGGGCATTGGTGTAATCTGGTCGATTTTGACTATGCGTCCTTCATGGGGGAACATCATGATGCGGAAAACGGAAGAAGCGATAGCTTTCGTTTTATACATGTAGCTTCATCCCAGAAGGAGATTGTAATCAAGTTGGGCATTAATGACCTCTATATCTATGAGAACCAATTTTCCCCCAAGCTGTATGGGTACGTTCACTAGCAAACCTTGAGGTTGAGCTGCACGGCCATTGTAAGATCGTAATGCAGTAGTGGACGGTTGTAGCATTGGGGATCCAATTTTCTGCCATACGAAAGTCGACATGATGCAGGTAGAGGTTCCTTCATCGATTATGAATCGATGAACGACGAGATTGTGAATGGAGACAGAAACTTGAAAAGCTAGAGATGAAGGCATGCGAGGTTCAACTTGTTCTAAGTCGAAAGCCATCATGTTAGAGTCGTTAGGATCTATGGCACCAATGGCAGATAACAACAATTTTCTCTGTGCCGGACAGTTTTTTAAGATTTCGAGAGTGGACATAGCAGTGGGGGACTGAGCTAAATCCTCTACAATGTTATAGTTGGAAGTTGCACAAGCGTTCGGGTTATTGTTAATCCGTCTCAAAGGGAAACAAGGTGCTTTGGGGCCCCCATCCATGGGCATTGTGGGTATGCGAAGTGGTTGATCAGTTGGGAGAGTACTCGACGATGGGTCAGTAGGTGTGGCCTCAGGGGCAGATCTGTATTGATTTCGATGGGTTTGAAGATTGGCATCATAAGCAAATGGTGAGTGTTGGACTCTGCATGATGGTAATTGGCAGCTGCATAGGTAATTTGCTACTATGGTGCAACGGATCCTTGAGGAGGATCATTTGAACGAGTGTTTATCGTGCCTTGGTTTGGTAAGGGATTTTGCAATATCATGGGTTGTGGTTGAGGAGGGGGTGCTGGTTGTGCAACATGTCCTTGCCATTGGGTGTCGTCAGTCTAGAGTTGACGCGCTCGATCTAAATGGGGACAATTATGTGTGTAATGGTTGTAGACTCCACATATGGAACATGGATGGTTTGTTCTCAAGTTATTATTTTTAGCCTGTTTCGGTGGACGGTCAGGGTTTTGGTTGGGAGGAGCAGCGTTATTATTGTTTGGAGGATTAAGTGGTGGTGCACCTTGGTTATGTTGATAGTTGTTTCCGCGGTTACGTCCTCTTCCGCGGTTTTGTTGACCTCCTTGGTTACGCTGGTTGTTTTGGTTTGGAGGTTGGTTTTGCTGTGCGTAGACATGCCCTTGGGAAGTAGGTGGGTTTTGAGGTCGTGCAGGCTCTGGAGCAGGTTGCAGTGGGTAGTAAACAGGAGGGTTCGGAGGTGGCCCTATTGTTTGTTACGGTTGTGGGTAACCTTGAGCTGCTGGAAGTGTTGGAGCAAGAGATGCTGCCTATTGAGGATAATAAGCCACTTGGGCTTGTGGCTGGATTGGAGTCTGGTGGGCCTGTTGGTTATAATATGGAGTTGGCGCATAAGCTGATGGTGCTTTCCCATAACACTGTGGTGGACTTGAGGGTCCATGAGTGTGGTTGGTATGCGTCACTAGAGCATACGAAGTTGTAGCTCCAGAATTAGATGAAGCCCTAGAAATGTTTGGGGTGTTGTTTGTACTCATCATGGTAAAAGGTTTTGTTTTTGCGCCGTAACCCGGTCGATAATACCGTCGGTAGCATGGGATGCCCTCGGTGTGTCATGGCGGGATGGATCACCGCGCGGGGCGTCAGGTAAAATAGTGCATAGATATCCTAACTGGGGATATATGAGGTCGAACTGCTGAGCTTTTAAGATAGCTTCTTCTTCTGACTGGGGTCGTTCAGAAGCTACATCTTTGGCTATGAGGGGGAGGAGTGATTTGAGGAACCAGTCCAAAAAGATTCGGTCATCAAGTTTTATCTTGCAGAGGCTACGGCGCTTACGCCACTCATGGATATGATCAGTGATGTGTGTAGCGGTGTTTTGTCTACAAGACAAAAGTATTTCCACTCCTGCATCATAGTGTACAGGTAGTTGAAAGAACTGGAGAAAATTTGAGGTGAGGAACGTAAATGTGTTGTGAGTCCCATGTGGCTGCTCAATGTACCACTTGGATGCAGAGCCAGTGAAAGTTCTTTGTAAAAGTCTCAATCTAATGGAATCATCTACTATGGAGTTAGAGGAACACCATAGGTGAAATGACATGATGTCGTTTTGGGGATCTTCCCCAGCTTTGCCTTCAAATTTTGGTATGTCTGAGGGAAGCTTTGTGGGCATGGGTGGCCACGTAGGTTTGTGTCTAATAGGGTCGTTGGTTAACCTTGCCAAGTCTGGTAAGTTTAGACTAGCCATGTAGGGCAGACTGACAGATGGGTGTGGCATGGTCATTGGGGCATAACTGTTAATGGTAGCATTATGGAGTGGTCCAGTGCCCCCTAAGGGTATGCTAGGTGTGAAAGGGATGTTTCCTCCAGCTGATGTGGTGTGGGAGGGGCCTGCGCTCCCAAGTGCAACATGGGTTGCAAATGTGTTAGGGATGGTTCCAGTAATCCCTGGGATCTAGGTAGTGGTAATGAGAGGGGGGGTGGCCCCCATGTTGGGCATACCTAAAATAGGTGGTGGTCCTGTGTTGGACATGCCTAGAGAGGGTGCAGCCCCTATGTTAGGCATGCCTAAGGGAGTTGTGGCTACCGTGGTTGTCATGGTAGTAGTGGGGTTTGTTGATGTAGCTCCAATAGCACTGGTGAAAAGGGGGTCATATTGTGATCCGGCCATGGGATTAGTGATGTCTCGGTAAGGTGTTCGAATTCAGCCTTAGAATCAGATGTGAAATGAGGTGCATCAGAATCGGATGACTGGGTTCTATGCCAATTCCGTGGGGAGTCAAGGGACAACGCTCTACGTCTATGACGTGTAGATTCAAGTGTACCGAATTGAAGGGGTTCACCCTGAAAACGCCGGGATCGTCTTAAGTTCTCAATGGTGAGATATGTCTAGAAATACCAATGGATGGTGGTGAGATAAAAAAATCAAGACCCTAATGCAACAATTTGTGCAGGAGGGGAGTGTGAAAAAATAATGGCTCTCAGGCCAACAACCAACCTCAAAAGCACTTATTATAACAGCTGTGCTATAATAAGTGGAGGAATCAAGAAAAGTGGTCAGAATACCAAAAATCAAATGGTTCCTAGAAAAAAGAGGTGCTTACTAGACCAAGGGGGGTAGCAGAGCATGCAAACGCCTAACTAAAAGTGGTATTATGACTCAACTAAATATATCCTTTGCAAGGTGATGAAATCCAAGTCATACAATATGGGTAGTGGAATCAAAGGCTAGATATCCCCCTACCGGGAGGGACACCGGGTAGACAATCCTAAAAATTGGTCACTAAGATGCCCCGTTCATGACATGTTCGGTTGGGTGAATCTACAGTTTGGTTCTATCATCGTTGTAATCCCATACGGGTGGTACACCGAGAACTGCGAAAGGTATCCTTCAGTTACTGAATGGATAGCGATATTCCACTCAGAATTCCGGAACTAGTCTGGCTACTTCAACCCTCCTAAGGGAGAGGCCTTCCCGATAAATTGGTATATAATCGTGTCAACAAATAATAAGAAATTTTTGGGATCCTAAAAGTCAACCACTATGTCTCAGATGTAAATAATTGAGGGGTGTTATTGGAACACCTATCCCCCCAATCCTACCTAGCTACAAGATTCTTCAAGTGCTCCCAAGTGGGGTTAAAGTGTTGGTTGAGTTTAGGTAGATTTTAAGGCTCAGTTAATTAAAAATGTGGCAGATTGGGTGCAAGTGTGATTATTTAACTAAAAATGAATTTGTCTCGCTTGAGCGATTGATTACAAATTAAAAACAAGACGATTCCAATTTGTAAAAAATAAAAGGCTTTTTTCTTAAATGTAAATGCTTTAACAAAAATACTTCAAAAACTATGGATTTTCGAAATAATTTGTAAAGGAAAGCAAATATTGTAAAAATTGTAAGAAATAAATGGATTTCTAAGTGCTTGCTTGGGCAAAACTATTGAGTAAATCTGAAAGATGGTTCGAAATTTGCAAAAAAATGAAATCTATGATCTAAACAAAAATGCTAAAAACCTTTCTTTCACTTGTTGAAAATTTTTAAAAAGATTTTAATTGAGCATATGCACTAGAAAAAAGATTCACTATTGCTGCAATAATGTAGAAAAAATAATGCTGAAAAATAGGCTAAATGGGCAAAAAATGCAGCAAAGTTTTTTATAAAAATTGGCCGAACAAAAAATAACAGCATCGCGGGTTTTAGGGCAAAAGCCGCGATGTACAACACGGAAAAAGGGCGTGAAGCCAAGATGTGTAGCTTGGAAAAAGGCCGCGAAGCCACGCGGAAAAAGGTCGCGAGGTCGCGATGAGCCGCGTGACTGTCGGGCGAAAAGCCACGATGCGAAAACGGAAAAAAGGTCGCCGGAAATGAAACCGAAAAGTGAAATTTCGGTCCGTTAAAGGCTACGGAGAGGGACAACAACTAGGGCAGCAATGAATATGTTGTCTAATATGGCAGATCTGCTAATTGGAATGGTAAAAACAAGTAAAAAACAAAGATCTAAAGCAAAAACTTAAAGCTCAAAACCCAGCGGAGTCGCCAAAAACTGTTGCTTGGTTTTTCAACCAAGCATGTGCAAGGATGCACCTATTAACTTGTAATAGCAGTCTTGAATAAAAAGCAAATACAATTATAAATTTAATCTAACATTAACATGTGCAAAAAAAAGGAAATAGAAAACTAAGTAAACAATGGATCCATGAAAAGGACAAGAGAATTAAAAAATGAATGATTTTTATAATACCTTAAATGGTGAGGATGTTTGGTGTTGAGCAGCTCCAAGGTTGAGGTGCTCCAAGCTCCAACGGTCTCTTCTCCAAGATGCTGAAATGGGAAAAGAACTCAAGAGAGATTTTGATAGCATGAGGATAGGATGAAATGTGGATGGAAAGTTAGGAGCCCCTATCACCTTTTTATAGTTTTTGGTGATGGGGAATACCATTATGGTTTTAAGGAAACCAATGGTATTGGCCAACATGGTTTAGGTCTCATTTTTCCTCTTTTTCATTTTTTGAATATTTTTATTTTCTTTTAATATTTTTTGGGAATTATGGACCCTTTTTGAGGGTTTTTTGTGTTTTTTGAGGAAAAATATATATATTGAAGGGGAAAAGAGGTATTATGGTCTTTTTGGTGACCTTTTGATGGTTTTAGGAGCTCAAACGGTGGAAAAGTGGACAAATGGGTCATGTGAATAAGGGAATGAGCTAGTGAGCACTTTTTGGGTGTTAATAATGTATACCTCACAAGAAAGATCATCATTAAGTAGGAAGATAGAAGAAGAGTGGTCAATGCAGTGTAAATGAGCAAAAAAATAATAATACAGTAGAAATCGGATATAATCAAAATAACTTCACACACACTAATTCATTAATCACAAATGGACAAATAAATAATACAATGCATGAGGATTCGAATGCCAAGGTGGCAATTCGAATTAGCCTTCATGGAGAGATCAAAAGATCACTAGAGTGTCATCGGATCCTAACTAGAAGTCTTCATCATCATAAGTGGAGTCATCAATGCACAAGTAACTGTCAATCATCAGTCAAACTGAGTCTAACTGAGTGTGGTAGGTGTAACTGGAACATGGAGACACTAACTGAATGAAGGAGGCTCAGTGGAGGGCGCATGAGGAGCTAATTGGAGTCAGAATGGGCAGTCTAGTCTCACTGGAGGTCTATCAGAGTGATACAGTCAGTTGAGAGTCGGTCTAGTCTTAAATCAAGGAAAGAACTGAAGATAACTGAAGTACAACTGAATGGTAGGTGAGAGAGGGCACATGAGATGCATGTAACTGCATGCAGGGCGCACTAAACACTAGGAGAGATAAAACTTATCAATGAGAATCTCCCAGGGCTAGCTAACTGAGGGCTAGGTGTTGGGACTGATGACTGGGATGCATGCAAGACTGAAAATGCAAATAATGAAAATGCTGGAAGGACTAGGATGGAGTATAGGAATATCCTACCACCACAATAATTTCCCATGGTAATTTCTCTTTAAAAGGGAGGAAATGTAATACAAATGTATATTGCAGCATTGTAAATATCTCTATGATTATGTGAGAGAGAATGTGAGAGAGTGAAGAGGAATTTGTAGGGGATGTGTTGCAGGTTGCATCCCTTCATTTCTTGGATGGTATAATAATAAGGACTGGCAATTTCTATGTGGATGTATCCCATCTTGGGTGAACCACGTTATATTGGTGTCTCTTTTGTAATGTGTTTTATGTGATTTATATTTGCATCTTGTTTATTGTTATTGCTCTGCAATCTTGTTTTTGTAACAATTGGTATCAGAGCTAAAGGTTTATTTGGCAGATAAACTCGCAGGAAAGAAGGGTTCTTAGTTCGAGTGGGAGCAATGGTGGAAGAAGGAAATTTTAAGTTCGATAAATTTAACGACCAAAACTACCAGTTATGGAAGATGCAAATGGAGGACTATCTGTACCAAAGGATCTATTCCTACCATTGGGAGGAAAAGTAAAACAACCGGTTACTATGAAGGACGAAGAATGGGAGGTTCTTGACAGAAAAGCACTGGGAACAATACGGTTGTGCCTAGATTCGTTGGTGGCTTTCAATATTTCAAAAGAAAATACAATGGAGGGTCGGATGAGCGCATTGGGTAAGCTGTATGAAAAACCCTCGGCCTCCAACAAGGTATTTCTAATGAATCATTTATTTAATATGAAGATGTCTAAAGGTGGATATGTTGCTGATCATTTAAATGAATTTAATACGATTACAAATCAGCTAAGTTCTATAAAACTGAACTTTGATCATGAGGTTAGGCCTCTTCTAATCTTGTGCTCATTGCCAGAAAGCTAGAATGGCTTGGTCATGGGTGTAAGTAACTCTGTCTTTGGTTCAAACACTTTGAAATTTGATGATGTTGTTGGTGTTATTCTTTGTGCATAAATGTGAAGGAAAAGCACAGGTGAGACATTAGGTAATGCATGGAACATGGAGAGTGGGGAAAGACAAAGGGAGAGAAGAAAGATCCCATGTAATCACAGCAAGTCCAGGAAGGGTAGATCCAAGTCCAGATTGGGAAAGATAGAGTGATAGAACTGTGGAAAGAAAGGACATCTGAAGAAAGACTGCATATCTCTAAAGAAGAAAGTAGATGGACAATAGGAGACTACTTAGGAAGCAAATATAGCAGGTGATGTGTTACAAGATGATTTGATTCTTGCATTAGATAATACTAGTGATTATTGGGTAGTAGATTCAGGGGTTTCATATCATGCTACACCCCATTGGAAATTATTTCATGATTATGTTCCAGGCAATTTTGGACATGTTTTATTGGGTGATGATGAACCATGTAAAATTGTTTCAATGGGTAAGGTACGGATAAATTTAAAGAATGGTGAATGGTTGATGAAATATGTAAGGCATATTCTTGCTATGAAAAGAAATCTGATCTCAACAAGGAAGTTGGGAGATGGTGGTTTTTTATCTACGTTTGGAGAAACGTGGTGGAAGATCACTAAAGGATCAAAGGTGATAGCAAAAGGAGACATGATAGGTACGTTGTATTTATGTCCTCATAATATAACTGATTATTCTATATATTTAGCTTCCACGGAAATATATAAAACATTGTGGCATCATAGGCTTGGCCACATGAGTGAGAAGAGGATGCAAATTCTCCACTCAAGGAATTTGCTACCAGATCTGAAGAAAGTAAGTTTGGAATTCTGTGAGAATTGTGTTTATGGAAAACAGAAGAGAGATAGATTTATCAGGGTTGGGAAATAGAAGAAGAGTGAAAATTTAAAGCTTGTACATACATATGTATGGGGACCGGCTCAGGTACAATCTCTTGGTGGATCTTTTTATTATGTTACTTTTATTGATTATGCAACTAGAAAAATTTGGGTTTATTACATTAGACATAAATATGATGTGTTTGCTACTTTTAGGAAATGGAAAGATTTGGTTGAGAATGAGACAGGAAAAAGTTTGAAGTGTCTGAGATCTGATAATGGAGGTGAATACTATGGCAAGGAGTTTGATATTTAATTTTCATGCCATGGGATTTGTATAGAAAAGGCAGTCCCATGAACACCACAAGAAAATGGTGTATCAGAAAGGATGAACAAAAAAATCATGGAGCATGCAAGGTGTATGAGATTGCATGCAGGGTTGCCCTTACAGTTTTGGGCAGATGTTGTAGATACTATTGTTTACTTAACAAACAGAGAGCCTTCAAGTGCTTTGTATGGTGGTATTCCAATAGAGGCATGGACAGGTAAAAAGGTAAACTACTTTTCTGAGAACTTTTGGTTGTGAAGCATTTGTCCATATTGATAAATAAAATAGAACAAAGCTTGAGGCTAAATCCAAGAAATGTACCTTTATTGGATACGGGGTTGATGATTTTGGTTAACGCTTATGGGATTATGAAAATAAAAAAATCATTAGGATTAGAAATGTGGTATTCAATGAAAAGGTCATGTATAAAGATTAGTTGAAAGGAAAGAAACAGGAAAATAAAAACATAGAGTACATGTTGCTTGATGAAATCAAAGAAAATGAAGTTCCAAAGGTGCCGAAAAATTAAAAAAAATAGCAGTAGGTACCTCAAACTCCTACAAGTGTTAAAATATCTACAAGGTTAAGTAGACCTCCTAAATGATTCTCTCCTTCACTGTATTTTTATTGATGACTGATTCTAGTGAACTAGAATGTTATGAAGAAGCAATGTAGGTGGAAACTAGAAAGAAGTGGGAGCAAGGCATGAATGAGGAGATGGACTCATTGGTAAGAAACTAGACTTGGGATTTGGTTCAGTTGCCTGCAGCTAAAAAATCATTGCAGAAATAAATGGGTTTACAGGTTGAAGGAAGAAGATGGAGGAAAGAAGCGGTACAAGGAAATACTTGTTGTAAAGGGGTTTGCACAGAATAAATATATAGATTTTGATGAAATATTTTCTCGTGTTGTTAAAATAACTTCAATTAGAACTATTTTAATTCCAGTGGTGGTACAAGATTTGCATCTTGAATAGTTAGATATAAAAATAGCATTTCTCTAAGGGGATTTGGAAGAAGATATTATATGTAGCAGCCATAGGGATATGAGGTCAAAGGGAAGGATAATTTGGTATGCAATTTGAAGAAGATCTTGTATGGCCTGAAGAATGCTCCAAGGCAGTGGTATTTGAAATTTGGTAGGTTTATGATAGAACAAGGTTATAGTAGATGGCATTCTGACCATTGTGTTTATTTCCAGAGGCTAGATAACAGAAGATATATTATATTGTTATTGTATGTGGATGACATGCTTGTTATAGGGTCTAACATGTAGGATATAAGTGTGCTCAAAAGGAAGTTATCTAATTCATTTGTGATGAAGGATTTAGGTGTTGCAAAGCAAATCCTTGGTATGAGAATACCAAGAGATATCAAAAATCGCAAATTGGCATTGTATCAAGGTGAGTACATACAAAAGGTGTTGGAGAAGTTTAGAATGTAGAATGCAAAACCAATTAGTACACCTTTGGCCAGCCATTTCAACTAAGTAAGGAGATGTGTCTCAAGACACAGGAAGAGATAGATTACATGTCCAGGGGTCCCTATTCATCGGCAGTTGGAAACTTGATGTATGCCATGGTTTGCACAAGACCATATATTGCACACGCAGTGGGAGTTGTGAGCAGGTATATGAACAATCCAGGTAAAGAAAATTGGAAGGAAGAACAGTGGATTCTCAGGTATTTGAGAGGTGCTACCACTCATGCATTATGTTTTGGAGTTTCAAACACTTTTATACAGGGATATGTTGATGCAGATATGGCAGGTGATAAAGATAACAGGAGGAGCACCATAGGGTATGCCTTTGTTGTAGGTGGAACAACAGTAAGTTGGATTTCAAAACTACAAAAGGTGGTTGTGCTTTCAACAATGGAAGTAGAGTATGTTGTTGCTACAGAGGCTAGTAAAGAGATGATTTGGTTATAGAGGTTCATGGAGGAATTGGGTAAGAAGCAGGATAATATCAGGTTGTACAGTGATAGCCAGAGTGCCATTCATATTGAAAAGAACTCACCCTTCCATTCTAATATTAAACATATACATCTCAAGTACCATTTCATACGGTCTGTTCTGGAATATGAACCGTTGAAGCTAGAAAAGAAACACACTAGCCAGAATCCTGCAGACATGATGACAAAGGTAGTAACCAGAGAGAAATTGAGTTCCTGCTCGGTTTGAATTGGCCTTCAAGCATGAAGGTGAAGATGAGAAATTTTCCAGATCCAAGGTTCAGAGCATAGTCTAGCAAGTGCAACAACGGTGGAGTTGTTGTGATCAGTCTCCAAGTGGGATATTGTTGGTTGTGGATCCCGATCTTCCTTATTCATAGGTCGTGTTTCAGACGTGTCTGGATCCCAAACCATAACAGGGTGATTTGAGGGGGATTTACCCACAAAATAGTTACTATGGAGTATCCAGGGGGCCGACGACTAGTTTGGGAGCCCCCCCTGGTGGGGGTTTGGGGGAAACGCCTCCATAGCGAAAATTTCAAAAAAAATGCCTTGTAAAATGTTGTAATTTCATAGTCATGACTTGGTCAATAATGGGTGATTTGTGGGCCCATAGTATTGGGTGTTCCATAATATTTTCCCATGGTAATCACTCTTTAAAAGGAATACAGTGTAGTACAGCTGTGTATTGTAGTATTATAAATATCTCTATGATTGTGTGAGAGAGATTGTGAGAGAGTGAAGAGGAAGTTGCAGTGGATGTGCTACGGGTTGTATCCCTTCATTTGTTGGATGGTATAATAATAAGTACTGGAAATTTCTATTTGAACATATCCAATCTTGGGTGAACCACATTATATTGGTGTCTCTTTTGTAATGTGTTTTATGTGATTTATATTTGCATCTTGTTTATTTTTATTTCTTTGCGATCTTGTTTTTCTAACATGCTTCCGTCATGATTCATTTTGAAGATCATAACTCAGTTTTCTCAGTGGGAAGCAGTATGGGTGTATATTTTTCATTACTTTATATATGGGTTCGATAGTTTTGTTTAATTGAACTGAACAGATTGGCAAATTTTCATGAAGAGTTCTAGATTCATGACTTATAGCTTTTTCTTATGAAATTATATATAGGATAATTTCCCTAGCTTGATGGTTCTTAATTTTGGGTTTCAACATGCGGTCAAACAAGGTGTTCTAAGTTTGCGGATAAGTTTGGGTGCAATGGTCGTATTATCTTAAATTGAAGGGAAAATACCATGACTCTATTGGATTACACCATAGATATTCACGACAAGCTTAAAGTTTTATACTTCAAAGAGTGATCATGAGGGGGGTAGTTCCTCTTGGGATTGCGTCCTAAAAATTCAAAGCTTTGAGAGTTTTTCCCTAAGCTATTACATAGAATTTCAATTTCTACCCTAACTCGATTGGAGGGGAAATCAATTAGATAAACCAGGAAAAAAATGACTAAGGGTATAACAATCATAATTGAAAGTATCAAAATGATCCTAGCTGGACGAGATAGATGGAGGGAAGGTGGTGGGTGTTAGCAGTTCTTGACAAATTTCTTTACTTTTATAGCCAATAACAAATAAAATAGGTGGTGTGAGGGGGGTCCTTTTACATCAATGATCATGGTCATGTTACTTTCGACTGTCGGTGGAATTTTCTAAAATGGAGCGGCTCATAAATTTTCATTACGGAAAAGGAGTGCATTTCACCACTGCAACAGTCGACAAAACTTATCGTACTTCATCGGCTTCCCATTCTCACATTGCGGAGAAGAAAGGGTGTGTGGAGAATTTCAAAAATTGTGACCACGCTTTACAGTGGAGGATTGATGTTAATGGGATGATCAAAATCCCTCATAAATCTCGGCTACATGTTGCTATGGAATTTTTAGTTCCTTTCCACAACTCCCTAAATTTGGTTGAACTCACTGGTATATTTTTGGGGAGTAGGCCGCCCATCGAGGCGTATATGTGTAAAATTGATTGTCATTGCGGTCAATCTTTGGAAACTCAGCCACCATTGTAGTGGACCATTATAATTTCATATTTCGTTGCAACAAATTTTGGGAAACGTGCCACAATGATCCAAAAGTTAGTTGTTTCTATGTCGATTCCATTGCTTAGTCAAAAAACTTATAAAAACTTTAGAAAAACTTGAAATCCCTCTTTCAAGAATGAACCAATTCTTTTACTATACTTAACCAAATTCTAGGGAGGAAACCAAGTATGACTGAAGGTAAGAAAAATTCATTAGGAGGGGACCCCATTATTTCTGAGGGATAATGGGGGGAGGTCGCAGGTGCAACACATCCTAAAAAAAGAAGTTGTCACAAGTTGAACGCAACTACAAAATCACATATTCAGAACGATTAACTATGGTATATGCACTGTGGAAGTTCCACCACTCTTTGTTGGGTGGCCACTTTAAATTTTACATCGATCATTCTACCTTGAAATATTTGGTCATTAACTATGTTCTATAAGGAAGGATCTATCAATGGTTATTTTTTTTTAGGAATTTTATTTAACATTTTTTTTAAACTAGTAAAGAAAACTGTGGGACTAGATCATATTTCTTAGTTAGAGTGAAGAGAGTCAGAAGGAACTGTATATGATCAAATTCTAATCTAGAGCCCTTGTAATCCTTTGAAAAGTGGACTGTAGACTTCATTGGACCTATTAATCCTCATGTCTGACATTCAAAGGTGATATACATCATCACTACAAGAAACTGCCTTAAACATTGGGATGAAATTGAATAAATAAATGATCGTTTCATGGATAACATAACATGATTTACCTTTCAGAATATAATTACCAAGTTTTATTCCTAAATTCTACACCAAACTACATGGCACAAAGAAAGGGCACCTCAGTTGTTGCTATGATTGAAAATTAGATGTTGGTTGGATGGGTCATATAGGTGAAGTTATTTGGATTTTAAATGTCAAGTATGTGTTTACTCCAACGAGCAATACCTCATAGTTTCATAGGCAATATACTCTGTGAAGCTAGACATTTATCAATAACATAAGAGGAATTGAAAAGAAATTGTGAAGACATAAATTATTAGGCTATTCAACTCACACATTCACAAGGAATATATTCAAAACTAAAAACAGTGTTCTAATTTAGAATCTAGTACTTGAATATAGATTGCAAGCTGCATGCGATTTACAACAAAGTATAATTTCTATTAGTTCTGTAACGAGTAGGACAATTAATGCATTGCATGAATCATATCAATATTCGAATAAGAAGAAATAAATAGAACATAAAGATGCATAGTCTAACTTATAGAATAATCGATCTCTGAGCATGAAAATATTGTTGATATAAATGATTTGTCTGCACAAAATATAGTATAGACTTCGACCCTCTATGACCTCTTTTTTTCGATCCCCTTCTCTCCCAAAAGGAAGAAGAAGAACCCCCTCTTCGTTCATAATTCTTGCTTAAATAAAAATTGCAATGCTTAATTGAAAGTAACCAATTCAAACTGAGATCCTAGACAAAGGGATATAATCCTAATCTATAGCACAAAATCTAGATCTGATCTCCAGGTCGAACTGATGAGGGTGATGTTGACTAGGTGTTTTTTCAGGAAATAGAAATTAGTGAAATATGAAAAAATATGCCTCGAAGATACATCAACATCTCCTATACTGTTCACTTTTTGGGAAAATATTCCCATTGCACTTTATTGGGCTCGTTCTAGAAAAAACCCATGTTTTATTTTTTTGATATTCACCTTCATTTGGTCAAAAAATGTGCCCGAAATTGACCTGTAAAATAGTCACCTACAAAAAATGATGTAGCACTTTTGCATATTTCTATGTGTAAGGTGCTATAGAATGTCCCGATTTCTTATAGCGTTCCTGTAACTTGCATACGAACTTATAATGTTTTTTTTCGTATTTTTTTCAACTTCAAAACAATACAAATTTGCTATCGAAACATGCTTTGTCTCAAAATTTGGTAGCATTCATGAAATGGCCTCATGAAAATCTTCCATACTTTAATCATCAAAATTTGTGGTATGCTTTATCAAACATGTGACACTACCTCTGGTTCATAACAAACTACGCGACCTCCTTAGTGCAAAGTCATACTTATGTATATGGGGATTGTGTAGGCTCTACTGCAGAATCACTACTTCAAAACCCTACAATATTATGATATCTTGAAGTGGCTTTTGAAATATGTTTGATTTGAGAAGGAGTCAGCCTCTTCGATCTTCAATCACTGACATATTTGAAATTTTCTAGTGCCTTTATAAAATAACAGTCAGGTTATTGCTACCTGATCTATCCACATTCTACAATGCACTTCTAAATAAAACTTAACTATTTCACTACAGAATATCCAAACCTTCATAAATGATTGACTTTAGAGTTATCACTTAATTCTATAACCCCGTAGAAGGTCATGCTATGCAAAATTGCGCTATAATAAGACTATGCAATCTTTAAAATTCTATTTACCAACAACTTATTGAAACAAAGAAGCTTCAAGCAAAGCATTAATGACACACAATGAACAAATCATGCAGTAACTCAGACAAGGTTTGCAGATCATGGAGCTTGAAAGAGGGCTACCAAAATTAGTTTAGGTTTAGGAAAATGAAAAAAATAGATAAAAGGTTTTGGTGCTAACATTGGCTCCAAGTGGGGATGATGGCCTACCTGTGAGGCATCAAGAACTTGCAGACCTGTGCCTTTTCTTTTATAATTTATGTTCCTGACAAACTACCTTAAAACCTATTCCTGTAGATCGGATCTGTCCATTTTTGTTGAAAACACTCCAAAATGAAAATTCTATAAACATGAGCTACAATAGATGTTGAAATCACACTAACTCATCAATATGACATACCCAATATTGATCTAGATGGATATAGGTGGTCACCCACCTATTCCACTGGCTCAAAATAGTTTTCCATTTTGGTATTTTTCTAGTAATTTTTCTACAATTTTTCAGGTCCCGAACTTCTGGGGCCGTTTTGAGGCCTTAAACGACGTTTTTTTGATATTCAGGAGGGGGGCAAGGAGAATGGTTTTCAATGATATGCACTAATATTCAATTGAAATTTGTAGATCTTGGATAGACCTTTCCAATGGCCTATTGAGTGCCTCAAACGAAGATCGTATACAAAAGTTATGACCCCAGGAAGTTGACTATTCAACTAACCACCTTAGGGTCACAAACTTTATGACGGTTCACCTTCCAAGGTTAGGTTGTTGTATGTTTAGGGTTATTTCCCTCATGCTTATGATAAATATACTTGTTAACACCTAAAAAGTGTTCACTAGCTCATTTCATTATTCACATGACCCATTTGTCCACTTTTTCCACCATCTGAGCCTCTAAAGCCAACAAAAGGTCACCAAAAGACCTTCATACACCCCTTTTTCCACTCAAAATGAGTATTTTTCCTAAAAGAGCATAAAAAAACCCTAAAAAAGGGTCCAAAATTCCCAAAAATATTAAAAAGGGAATAAAAATATTAATTTTATTCAAAAATGGAAAAAGGAGGGAAAAGTACCTAAACCATGTTGGTCAATACCATTGGTTTCCACAAAACCATAATGGTATTCCCCACCACCAAAAACTATAAAAAGGTGGTAGGGGCTCCTCATTTCACATCCATCCATATTCCTATCCTCATGCTGCCAAAATCTCCCTTGAGCTTTTGGCCATTGTAGCAACCTTGGAGAAAGGACCCTTTGGAGTTTGGAGCTGCTCACCCTTGGAGCTACTCAACAACCTTCATCATTTGGAGGTATTATCATTGCAAGCACTTGCTTGCCCCCACTTTCAATACAAAGTTATTTTTTCCATTTCTTGTTCTTGTTTTCAATTTAAAAAATTATTATGATATGCACATGCTAGTTTAGTTTAGATTTAGATTTAGTTTATTGTTTTTGCTTAATATTGAAACTGCTGCTACTAGTTAGCAGGTGCCCATAGCACTAAGCTTGGTTGCAAAACCAAGCCAACAGTTTTTGGCGACTCCGCTGGCTTGAATCTTTAGATCTCAAAATTTTATTTTTTGCTTTAGATCTTAATTTTTGTTAGTATTAGTTAGTTTAATTCATAGATCTGCCACCCTTGACAGAAGATCCATTGTTGTTCTAGATCTTCGCCCATTTCATTGCCATCAACAGCCCGAAATCGTCATTTTCGGGTTCATTTTTCGGCGTCGGCGTACGGCTTTTGCCTCGCAGCTTTTTGCCTAACAGTCGCGCGGCTCTTTTCCGCGCGGTTCATCGCGGCTTCACGGCCAATTAGCGTGCTGCACATCACGGCTTCGCGGACATTTTCCGCGCTGCACATCGCGACTGTGTGACGAAATCCCGTGCTGCACAGCACGGCTTCGCGGCTGAAACCCGCGCTGCCCATCGCGACTGTGCAACAGAAACCCGCGCGGTCCATCGCGGCTGTTCTGTCAAAACCCGCGATGCCATTTTTTCCATTCGGCCAATCCGTTTAAAAAATTAATTTTTTGCTGTATTACCTGCCCACTTAGCTATTTTACAGTATCAAAACATTCCTGCATTTTTTACAGCCATAGAAATCTTTTTATTATTTAGAATGCACCTTTGAAAAAGTCTTTTTAAAATTTTTTAGAAATTGAAAGAAGGATTTATTTGCATTTTACTGTTTACTTCTTTAATATTTTGTCCATAGCAAATTTTAAAAGAAATCCATTTATTCCTTAAGAAGTCATATTATTTGCTTTCCTATTTCAAAAGATCCTTTGTTTTTTGAATAGTTTTTGCAAAGCATTTAATTTCCATTTATTGAAGAAGTCATATTATTTGCTTTTCTATTTCAAAAGATCCTTTGTTTTTTGAATATTTTCTGCAAAGCATTTACTTTTTCAATTTCAGTTTAAAATATCACACGTGCACCCACTCAAACACATAATTTAAACTTAGCCTTAAAATTTACCCTAACTTCAACCCACTTTTAACCCCACTTGGGGAACCCTTAAAAGAACTTTGTAGCCAGGTAGTATTGAGGGGATAGGTGTTCCAATAACACCCCTCAGTTATTACATTTGAGACATAGATGTTGTCCATTAGGGAACCAAAATCTCCTAGTATTTTTTGGCACGGTCATAACCAGTTTATCGGAAGGTCTCTCCCCTAGGAGGGTTGAAGTCGCGAGGATGGTTCCGGAAGCCTGAGTGGAATACCAAAATCCATTCAGTAACCGAAGGCTACCATTCGCAGTTCTCGGGATATCCCTGTATGGGGGTATTGCGGTAAAAGGACCAAATGGCAGATTTACCTTTTCTGGACGTGTCATGAACGGAGTATCCTAGTTGCCATTCTTTAGGATTGATTACCCGGTGTCCCTCCCGGTAGGGAGATATCTAGCCGTTGAATCAACACTCAATATTGTCTGACTTGGATTTCATCACCTTGCAGAGAATATCGTTTGTCGATTCACAATACTTTTAGTTAGGTGTTTGCATGATACAATCCACCTTTGGTCTAGTAGCACCTCTTTTTTCTAGAAGTTGTTTGCATGTTGGTATTCTGACCATTTTTTGCATCCCTCCACTTATTATAGCACAGCTGCTATAATAAGTGCTTTTTGAGGTTGATTTTTTGGCCTGAGAGCCTTTATTTTCACTCCCCTTCTTACACCCTTGGTTGCATTAGGGTTTTGAGTTTTTTATACATTACCATTTTTACACAGAAGATTTTTACACAAAAAACTTATTTCTCACAATTGAGAATTTTAGACGCTCTCGTCGTATTCAGGGCGAGCTCCCAAAGTTCAGTCTACTTGGCTCTCCACGTCACCGACGTCGAGCCTTATCCCTTGAATCGACACATCGTCGGTCAAACAGACAGTCATCTGATTCTGACACGCCTCACTTCACATCTGATTTTGAGGCAGAATCCGAAAACCCTACCGAGTTATTACCAACCAACCTCATGGCTAGGACACAATTCGACCCGCTTTTTACCAGCACCATAGGTGATACATCCACAGACCCTTCTACTGCGGTGCCATCCATGGCAACAACCACCCCCCTGGGTATGCCGAATATGGGGGACACTCCATTTTTAGGGATGCCCAACACAAGACCACCTCCTATTACAGGTATGCCGAACATAGGGGTCACACTCCCTGTCATTTCCACAACCCATATCCTAGGAATCCCTACTACTATTCCTAACCCTGGTGTAACCCATGTTGCACTTGGAAACGCTGGCCCATACCAGACCACAGCTATTGGAGGACACATACCTTCAATACCTAGCATACCCTTAGGCGCTACTGGACCCCTACATCATACCACCATGACTAGTCATGTCCCAGTCACTACGCCACATTCATCTGCTAGCTTACCATACATGGCGAGTCTGAACTTACCAGACTTAGCCAGGTTAACCAATGATCCTATCAGACACAACCCTGCGTGGCCTCGCATGCCCACCAAACTCCCCTCCGACATCCCTAAGTTTGAGGGCAAGGCAGGTGAGCACCCCCAGAACCATATCATGTCCTTCCATCTATGGTGTTCCTCCAACTCCATAGTGGACGACTCTATCCGCCTCCGTTTGTTACAATGCACCTTCACTGGCTCTGCAGCTAAGTGGTATATCGAGAAGCCCCCTGGGACCCATGCCACCTTTACCTCCCTTGCCTCGACCTTCCTGCAGTTCTTTCAGTTACCTGTCCGCTATGATGCGGGAGTTGAGATCCTACTGTCTTGCAGAAAGAACACGGCCACCCACATCACTGACCACATTCATGAGTGGTGTCAACGCCGAAGCCTTTGCAAAATCAAGTTAGATGACCGTATCTTCTTAGATTGGTTTCTCAAATCCCTCCTCCCTCTCATTGCCAAGGATGTGGCATCCGAACGACCCCAGTCTGAAGAAGAGGGCATCCTCAAAGCCCAACAGTTTGACCTCATTTACGCCCAATCAGGTTATCTGTATACCATTATACCAGACGCCCCTCGGGGCGATTCATCCCAACACGATGCGTCGGGGGCATCCCATGCTGCAGATGGCATCATTGGACGTATGGCCTCGCATCCCCAACCCTTTTTCGTTGCACATCCTAGCCATGGTCCCGACCTTTCGCGGGCTACATCTCAATCTGGAGCAACCAGTTCATATGCTCCCATGGCACATCACCACCATAACCATGGACCCTCATGTCCACCTCAGTGTTTTGGTCATGCACCACCCGTATACGCCCCCCCAGCCGCACCTCAACCACTATATTACCCACAGCAAGCTACAACAGCTAACCCAACACCTCCAATAGCTCAGGGTTACCAACAACCCCAGCAGCTAACTGGACCACCTCCAGCCCCACCGACTTATTATCCTCCACAACCTGCTCTCGCACCTGCAACGAACCAAAATCCTCCCACTGCTCAAGGGCAAGTGTACACACAACACAATCAGCTCCAACACCAAAACAACCAGCGCAACCAGGGCGGGCAACAAAACCGTGGAAGAGGACGTAACCGCGGAAACAACCAACAACAACATCAAGGTCCTCCACCTCCCAATCCTCCGCAAATTAACAATGCTACTCCTCCCAACCAGAATCCGGATCGTAATCTTAGGCAGCCCAAAAACAATAACCTCAGAACAAACCATCCTTGTTCTATTTGCGGGGTCTATGGCCATTACACACATGCTTTCCCACATTTGGAGCGAGCTCGGCAACTCTGGACTGACGATGCCCATCGTCAAGGACAAGCGGCTCCTCAGCTGCCACCCAACCCTCCACCACCTCAACATCAACCTTTGGTGCTGCAAAACCCCTTTCCAACCCAAGGCGTAGTGAACACTCAGCCGTTAGTTCCCCCTCAGGGCAACGCGCCACCACAACAAATCACTTATGCCGCTCCGGATCAACCCATGTTCGTTTCAGATACTCACCACTTGTTGATGATTTCATCCGTAGATGCCAACCTCCAAACCCGCCGGAACCAATATGGCTCCACCCCTGAAGCCCCTCCCGCCGACAAGAACACTAAAGTCCATCCCACAGATCAAACGTTACGTATACCTCCGAATCCACTCGATGGCGCTTCTAAAGCACCTCACTTCCCACTTCGTCGCATCAACAATAATCCCAATGCTCGTGCTGCGTCGAATTACAACATTGTAGATGACTTAGCCCAGTCTCCTGCAGCCATGTCTACTTTAGAAGTCTTAAAAAACTGTCATTCACAGCGCAAGACTTTATTCTCTTCCATTGGCACTATTGACCCCAATGATTCACAACTAATGGCATTCGATTCAGACCAATCCGAACCACGCTTGCCTTCCACTTTAGCATTCCAAGTTTCCATTTCCATTCGGAATCTTGTCATCCATCGGTGCATTATCGATGAAGGGGCCTCTACATGCGTTATGTCCACATTCGTTTGGCAGAAGTTGGGATCTCCTACACTCCAACAGTCCACCACTGCTTTGCGATCCTACGACGGCCGTTTGGCTCAACCCCAAGGCCTATTAGCTAATGTACCCGTCCAACTGGCTGGTAAAACCGTGCTCATTGACATTGAGGTCATCAATGCCTAACTTCTTACTTGGTCACAGCTACATGTATGCCATGCGGGCGGTTGCCTCATCCATTTTTTGTACCATGATGCTCCCCCATGAGGGACGCGTGGTCAAGGTCGACCAACTCACCTATTACGATCCCAAGGCCCCCGCCGCACCTGAAAATGTTCTCCCCATGGTTGAAAAACCTATTTGTGGTGCAACTACCTCGTTTGTTTCCTCCGTGGGACCTGGACTTTACTCCGACGCGCCAATGACTTCTACATTCCAATCTATTCCACCACCCTCACCGGAGACACACGTCGCTAACCTCTGTACTCTTTCCCACAATACACAAACACCCAACAATCAGCCACCCTTATTCCCTAAACCACCATTGGTCCCTAGTCACATCGGTGTTACACCCATCCACACAATCCCCTTTCTATTTCCTCCCTCAGGTGTAGTAAGCGCTCCGGTTATGGCTACCCTTAGTCTCCCCGAGTTAACATTGGGATTACCCGTGTGGTATATTTCACCTCCCATGCCCCCGCCGACACCAAATGTCATCCTGCAACCGGTGCAACCCATTGTCACTTCTACTCAACCACCTCCCGGTATCACTACTCCTTCGTCATCTACGAATCCCCCTCCTCTCATCAGGCCCACTGGGGGCAGAGGCCCACAACCATACACTGCGGTACCCCCACCCAAGGCAGTTAAACCTCCCCCCGTTTTCCGTGCTCCCCCAAAATGCTCGTTGTGTGATGAGTTAGGCCATCCAACCCATCAGTGTCCACAGTTACTTGCATTACAGGAACACATGCAAATGCTTGACGACGACCCCAACATCCCGGTTGTCAAAATCGACTCAAGCCCCATGCCTCGTGACAAATCACTGCGTACCAACCACCCTTGTGCGATATGCGGTATTTACGGCCACTACTCACATCACTGTCCTGACATCCCAAATTACAGAGCATCTCTCTACGAGATGAATAATTTGGACCTTGAGATGGAGGCCCCCACAATTGAGGAGATCTTCCCTCCCGTATCATCCTCATCCGGAGAGATTAACACGATTTATATGATCTCTTCGACTACCACTACCTCGTCAACCGATTTGACCACTCAAACTTTCTGCAATGATGCAGAGATTCTTGAGGCTCTTACTGCCCCTGATTACCACGGGGAAGAAATGCACCATCGTTCATACTTCCTCCCAGAGGAGACCTCATCCACCACTGCTACCCAATTCGCGTTTGAGCCCAAAGATTCCCTTCCTACTAAAAGAGACTGGCTTCAGGATCCCAGTCCTGCTCCTGATACCTTTGAGCAAGGTAACATCACCAATATCTCACCCGTTATCTCCATCGATATCTCTGACCCACCTGGTGACCGTGAAATCATTACATTAGGAGCCTTCTCCAATCAGCACGAGATTGGAGAATATAAAAAACTTTTCCGAGAATTCCGCGATGTCTTCGTTTGGTCCTCTACCGAAATGCCTGGTCTTGACCACGCCATCATAGAGAACCACATGGACACATGTCCTGATGTCCCCCCCGTTCGTCATAAACAGCGACCCCTTCATCCCCCACCATCTTCCTCCTCGAAAGAAAGTAACATTGTTTACACGATTTCCACTGGATACCCCTCGGTCCAGTCGGCCCCTTTGATTGATCCCTTACACACACATGTTCCACTCTGCTACGTCGGTTTCGCTGATGGTGCAAGCCGTTGGTCCCCCAATCTGGCCTCTACATCTTGGGTAATATATTCCCCTTCACACGAGTTGATCCACATCGATGGAATGTGTTTAGGTGCCGCCACCAACAACCAGGCTGAATATGATGCCGTGACCGGTCTCCTGGCCACAACTCTCCAAATGAGCATACGTCACCTTAACGTTTTCTTGGACTCACAACTCCTTGTTTCCCAACTCAATAATGATTACCATGTACGCAATCCCTGTCTTTTCAGAAAATTCCTGCGCACTAAAAAAATGGTTAGACAGTTTGAATCAATTTCATTTACACACGTCCCAAGGAACCTCAATAGTGTAGCAGACTATATGGCCAACAACATTCTAGACTAGCACACTAATCACATCATACCATAAACAAAAAATGCATCCACATGCATAACATGTGCCTTCACGGGCATATACCAAAAAACAAAATGTGCATCCACGTGCATACCATGTGCCTCCACGGGCATATACCAAAAACAAAATGTGCATCCACGTGAATACCATGTGCCTCCACGGGCATACAGAAAATCAAACATGCCTCCACGGGCGAACGAAAAGACAACAAGTGCATCCATGTGCATACACGACTATATACCAACATCAAATATATATATATACATCACCGTATAAGTCAATACATGTCAGAGGTGCCCTCAGCACCCAATATACAAAAGCTACATCAACCGTACAAAAAGGTGCTTCCCCATATGCTCATCAGCATTTGGGGGCAAGTACATATCATCTAGTCATCAAGGTCCCTGGGCTCCTCTGGCGCCTCCTCCACTGGTCCCATCGGATCATGCCGAGCCCGGACTCGCCTCTCTGTCGGCCCCGCTGGATCATCCCGCAAATGAATCCTGCCCTCTGCCGGCCCTGCCTGCTCCCGTCGAAGCCTATCCCTCAACTCGACCGCCATCACTGCCGCTCTCAACAACATCGAGTGCCACTCACAAGGCGCCTCGAAACATCGCTCGACGATGTCCCGATCCAAATCCCTCCACCCATCCTCTGGGAACCCTGCTACAATCATACCTAGTGTCTCTCGGACACCAGCGACATCATCATCTCGAGGGACAGCCCCTCGACCACGGGCCCCAAATCCTCGACCAAGTGGAGGCGGTACAGCTACCGGAGGTGGGGCAACCACCAACGCCCGTCCCCTGCGCGCCACATAGTCAGCCGGTGGAACAGGACCAATATCTAAACTATAATCATAACCAATAAATCTAAAATCACATGATATAGTAGAGAACAAAACATTCCATCTAAACCCCAGGCCTGTCCTTGGGCTCGTGGCATCTCAGGATCTCCTCGGTAATCCATACCAGCATATGGATAGTCCTCAATCAGTAAAGGGATCTGCTCCCACTGCTCGTAAAACTGCTGCGAGAAGAACCCGCGGATGCCACCACCTCCGCGAGGCATCATCTGCCCCCACCGCACCATCCGTGGCTCGCTCACCAAACCATCACGAATAGGCACCCGTGGTCACAAAGTCGGTACCCGCTCAAAGAAAAATGAGCACAGAAAGGAGGCATAGCAGAACTCTCCCCCCTCCCGGCTGGCCTTGTCCAGATCTCTCCGGACACCAGCTAAGAACATCTGAGCCCATGCATAATAAGTCCCTCTCAGCACAGAATCCACCATCATCGTTTGTCCCCCTGACAAACGATGTGGCGCCGCGGCACCCAATACTCGCAGAACACAAGCCCCGACAACGCGTATGTCCCACTCTCGCAGTGATCTCAGACTCAGCGCGTTGTTCTGTAAAATCGCCCCATCGACATAGAAAGTCTCTAGGAGATCCTCCATGTCAACACCTGCCGGGATCCTCGACAGAAGATCCCCCACCTCCCCTAAGCGAGGCAACCCAGTAAGAAAATAGACATCTGTGAGGGTAATCTCCAACCTCTCACCCCCAACAACAAATGCACCCTCTGCAGGTACCCACCAACTCACCAACTTGTTCAGTAGGGGACCTACTGAATGCATGGGGGGAATCTGAGCGAACTTTAGCAGTCCACCCTCTGCCAAAACATGTCGAACATGTTGATCAGTCTGAATCCGGATCATCAAGTTGTCCTCTATCTCCCACTCTCGCCACGATGTCAATGGCCTCCTCAGCATCCTGCCAAAAAACAAAGAAATTTTTAGCACCAGGGCAAAATTTTCAAAAAACACCATCGCGGCTTTTCCACCAAAAGCCGCGATGATCATCGCGGCTTCCATACAAAAACCCGCGATGATCATCGCAGGTATTGTCCAGACAGTCGCGATGAACATCGCGACTGTCTCTCCAGAACTCGCGATGAACATCACGGCTTTCAACCTGACAGTCGCGATGAACATCGCGACTGTCAGCCTCAAACCCGCGATGTCCATCGTGGCAAAGGAGCCGAAACCCGCGATATTTCACGTTGGAAGGCCAACATGGAATTTTGCAGCCTTCGAGGGCCCGCCGCTAACCAAAAATGACATAATTGAAAAGGCTAAGGCGAATAGAGTTACCTGAAACTCGCGGAATCGAAAACCAACGGTGAAATCTCCTGGAAATCAAGAAAGAGCTCTGACTGCTCTGTCAAACTCACACGTAACAATGACACGTCATATGGGCCCCACGCCCTATTTATAAAGATTCCACCATTTTTCAAACAACCATTCCGGTGTCATACGACGTCCATTTCTCAAACCGTTGGTACCATTGGAATTAGAACAACGAGAACTTTATGACAGTTCTTTCCTTTTCCTATTTTCACCAGGTCCATTTTTTGACCATTTTTTCACGCCCTCGTCACCTCGGTTTGCATGCCACATCGGCCGTCATCCATTTTTGACATACCTTATATCGTCGGATTCAGTTTTCCGTTCTCGTGATGATGCTTGAGATCATTTCTCGCTCTCACGCCCAGATTTTTAGGGCATTTTTCCATGCCTCCCTCGTCGCCTCGATTTGCGTGCCACATCGGTCGTCGTCTATTTTTGACATGCCTTATATCGCCGGATTCAGTTTTCCACGCTCGTGATGATGCTTGAGATCATTTCTCGCTCTCACGCCCAGATTTTTAGGGCATTTTTCCATGCCCCCCTCGTCGCCTCGGTTTACGTGCCACATCAGTCGTCGTCCATTTTTTGCGAGTCTTATATCGCTGGATTCAGTTTTTCGCGCTCGTGATGATGCTTGAGACCATTTCTCGCTCTCACGCCCAGATTTTTAGGGCATTTTTCCATGCCCCCTCGTCGCCTCGATTTACGTGCCACATCGACCGTCATCCGTTTTTGACATGCCTTATATCTCCGGATTCAGTTTTCCGCGCTCGTGATGATGCTTGAGATCATTTCTTGCTCTCACCTCCAGATTTTTCTGGCATTTTTTAAAAAATACCACCCATCACCTCGGTTCGCATGCCACATTGGCCGTTGCCCCTTTTTGGCAATCTTTATGTCACCGGATTCAGTTTTCCGCACCCATGATGATGCTTGAGACCTTTTCTCGCTCTCATCAATCCCTTTTTGTTCGGTATAATTTTACCCCTTTTCGGGCCGAGCAATCCCTTTTACGAAAAAGGCACGTAGGGAGTTTCTGTTAAGCTCTTTTCTAACTCCTAAAACAATGAAAAGATCGTCGAGCAACCTTGCTTCCTTTCATGCTCACTAAACGTATCTGAAAGGGCGTCTACCTGGTATAAGTTTACCCCTTTTCCGGACCTTGTAGACTAATTACAAAAAAGGTATACTCTAGTCACATCGACTAGAAGAGTTATCCATTTTGCATCATTTTATGCTTTTTCGGGCTTTGGAGACTAACTTACGAAAAAGAACACCAATGGAGTCCACTTACCGCTTTCAGACTCTCTAAACATGAAAGCGACCACGAGCAATCACCATCCTGGGCTCGTAAAATCCACAGGACAGTACCATTTCAGAGCACACTTTTATCCCTTCTTGGAGCTCATTAAAACTACGAAGGACCCAATGGTGCTTCTCTGTGCCACAATAGATCACATCTACTCACATGGCAGCTTCCCCATTTTGGTCGCCTTTGTTCAGAGTATTCTGCAGTATGTCACCCTGAGAACCCCTCAACAGCACCCATCAGCTTGACCCCCCCCCAGAGTCAATACATACCCTTCAGTCCTTAAAACCTATGATACCCACACCTACAAGTCAGTTCCCTATGCTGCCCGGTCAACCATGTCATCATGCTCTGAACAAAGGAAGTTTGAGTCTACCCACTATCTGACCCCAATTACTTCCCACCCCCACAAGTATGTCAGTCCTACCATCAGTACTACCACACTTCAGTTCTACACCTCGCGCTCCTATCAAGGAAACATCATTGCCTTGTTAGTTCCTGGTCTCCCTCTGTCGACGACAACCAAATTTATTCCAGAGGATAGACCTAGAGGTCCCTGTGTCTTGGACTCATCACCATTTATGATGAGTACCTACGAATCATTTCAAGAGGAGTCCTCGGTGCCTCTCCAAATGGTTGTTTCTCACATGCTCGACTTCAACACCTTGATCGCATCGTTGAGACTCGCACAAGGTATTGCTCCGTTCAGTTATTAGTCGAAGACCCGGGATACCTCCTGACTCTTTCACATTTAAGAGTCTACTTATGGAAACAACCAGTTACATTTTTTCTATAGATATCCGGGTTGCGCATGGCAACAAGTATTCAGATGTACCCCAGTTTTATACTCCCTCGAGTATATAGTTACATGTACATGTACTTCTCAGAGATGACTCTCAGTCATTGAGTCCCTACAAACATTGGACACCTTCAGTTTCAGCAGTTCATCAACCCTTCTGAGACCTTTGTCAGAACGGTTGTTGCTCTATTCCAGTGTATCAGTTATTGAGATCAGCCATGTTATGATCATGAGTACATCCCAAACTAATGTCCACTCTAGACCATTATGATGTACCAGTACATTTTTTATTTAGTTTTTAGGTCCCCCTTCTTGGGACTAATTGTTATATACATGTCTTGATACGAGCATGGGTATGCCCGCCTCATCCATTATCAGAGACTATTCCTCATTCATATTGAGGCCATGTAATATTGTTTATTTTTTGCAGCTTCCAAGGGCCGTGGATCCAGTCTCCAATCGGTCTCTTCTCCTCCCCAAACCCCATAAAAACGACAAAATAACTATGATGTCTATCGTCCATACGATCAGCTCCTTCCCTCACACATCAGGGGGTAATCTGTTAACACCTAAAAAGTGCTCACTAGCTCATTTCCTTATTCACATGACCCATTTGTCCACTTTTTCCACCATCTGAGCCTCTAAAGCCAACAAAAGGTCACCAAAAGACCTTAATATACCCCTTTTTCCACTCAAAATGAGTATTTTTCCTAAAAAAGCATAAAAAAAACCCTCAAAAAGGGTCCAAAATTCCCAAAAATATTAAAAAGGGAATAAAAATATTAATTTTATTCAAAAAAGGAAAAAGGAGGGAAAAGTACCTAAACCATGTTGGTCAATACCATTGGTTTCCACAAAACCATAATGGTATTCCCCACCACCAAAAACTATAAAAAGGTGGTAGGGGCTCCTCATTTCACATCCATCCATATTCCTATCTTCATGCTGCCAAAATCTCCCTTGAGCTTTTGGCCATTGTAGCAACCTTGGAGAAAGGACCCTTTGGAGTTTGGAGCTGCTCACCCTTGGAGCTACTCAACAACCTTCATCATTTGGAGGTATTATCATTGCAAGCACTTGCTTGCCCCCACTTTCAATACAAAGTTATTTTTTCCATTTCTTATTCTTGTTTTCAATTTAAAAAATTATTATGATATGCACATGCTAGTTTAGTTTAGATTTAGATTTAGTTTATTGTTTTTGCTTGATATTGAAACTGCTGCTACTAGTTAGCAGGTGCCCATAGCACTAAGCTTGGTTGCAAAACCAAGCCAACAATACTCTTTCAGCCTCTTCTTGTATTCATCTTGTCACGGATGAGCATAGCCGCCACATCTCTTCTCAGAGATATAGCTACCACCATTCAAGCTGCTTTTATTTTATAATTTGTTCTATTTCATTCATTTAATAGAATCTGTGTTTACTGTATCACTATGTTTCTTACCATATATATGTGTATGTGAATATATATATGATATTTAATTTCATTCTCATGTAAATATGGACCAGTGGTATCAGAGCCTTCTGTTCTTGTGGTTTCTCAGTGCATCTCCCCGACGAGATCTGAATATCGAAAGTTGGGTCTCAAACTAGTTGAGCTTGGGGAAAACCCTTCTCGTTGGCCTAAGTAGACTCACATGGTGGGGGAAGAAAAGAGATATGATAGAGTAGGATATCCTATTAAGTTGGTGCTCGAGGAATCCCTCACGCGACAGAGGAACGAGATGATGGATAATTTCACCCAGATCCTTCGAAGAACGTCGATGGCGGCAGATGCACCTTCAATGATCAGTTGTTTCGGGGTGAGACTCCCTTCAAGGTACAAGTTAAATTTGACATTCCCTTATTTGAAGGAAAGATAGATGCATATGCTTTGGAGAAATGGTTAAATTTGTTAGAGGGTTACTTCTCTGTTAAAAAAAAATTCGACAACAAAAAGATCACATTCACGCTCCTTAAGTCCCTCCCCCATATCAAAGACTGATGGGACGAGTACTACGAGAGGCATGCAAGAGATGAGTCTGAAATATTCATGAAATACCCCACTTGGGTGGATTTTGTTGAAGCCATCAAGGAGGAGTTCTACCCAGTCAAAAACTATGATGACCAGTACAGCAGGTGGACAACTTTGCACCAGGAGAGAGACTAGACAGTGCTAGAGTTTACCAACATGTTCCATACCCTATGGTCCAAACTGGGTATTAGAGACTCTAAATGACACCTGGTCCTAAAGTACCATAGTGTCCTACACAAGTACATTCAGACGAAGATGGATTTCTTGGACATATCCTCACTAGGAGAAGCTTATCGGGATGCCATCAAGATCGAGCAAACGTTTAAGCAAAAGAATAAGCGAGATTTTGGGTCCTAAAATCAGTAGAATCCTAGAAAAGGTGGCCCTAATTCACAAAGCAAAGGATAGAGCAAGGATGGCCAAATCCCTGAAAACCATCCCAAGCTACAGGAAAAGAACAATAATGGGAAATCGAAGAAGGACACTAGAAAGTGGTGTGAATTCCACAAGAGCCCCTATCATAACACTAATGGATGCCACTCAAAATAATCCTCATTGGCAGAGATGAAATCCCTGGATCCATAATCTGGCACAGACTCTGATGCGGAGAAAGAAAGGGGAAAGCAGATCATTGATGCAGAACCTAGTGCCACCATCGCAACCGCAAAGATCCAACCGGAAGAGTTAGAGGATCCATATGAAGGGGAGCACCTCTGCCATTCACAATTGTGGGTGCAGAGGACTCCATTGCATTTCATTGTTGATTGTGGTACCCAGAAGAACCTCATTGTTGGTGTTTATTATGTGTTAAATAATTCCAATATTTAAATTGTCAACCCGAGGAGGGAGCTTATGAGATGCAATCACTATATGTGCAGGATTGAAGACTTGAACTAACCTAAGCTGACTAAAGATGCAAATGTGCTAACATGCAACTATATGATTTTTTAAACTACTTACATGACTTTCATAATTCAAATGCAAGAATTTATTCTATCTATGAAAACAGGAAATTGATTAACAAATGAAGCAAGTAGAAAACTTAATAAAGATGTTTAATCTGAACTGGATTTGATTTGGAAAGTAGAAAACTTGATAAAGATATTTATTATAGATGCAAGTAGAAAATTTGATAAAGATATTAATTTCTGATCCAAATCTTATATCATGAGCATCTTCATTATTTGTATGAATGGAAACTATTCTTGTAATTAACAAGTTAAAACAACTCGAAAAAATAGAATTACTAACTATGATTTGAAAACGAACTACTTAGAAAACAAGATTGATCAATTCTAAAACAATAACTAATTAGCAAATTAGATATGAAGAATTTAACTATGGAAGAAGGTTGAAAGAGGGTTAAGGAAGAAGTAAGAGAAAGGAGGAAATAATTATGAAGTTTAATTAAGAAGTCTAAATAACATAAAACAAGAGTTAAATTACATCTAAAACCATTAATTAGGAGCAAGAAGAATTATGATTGAGAGGTAGAAGAAATTAGATTCTGTAAAAGACCTATAACAGTGCATAAAGTGTAGAGGTCCGAATGTTGATCCGAATGCCTGTCTGAATGGTGGTCCGAATGATAGTCCAAATGGAGGAAAACGTTTTAAAGTGAGGAAAAGAAGAGTTTTTTGGATGATTTAATTACCAGCTGGCTTATGCTTATGATCCTACAGTGCAAAGGAAGCAATAGATTGATTAGTTAGGAGCTAAACTAACCAGAAGCTATCTATCCCAATCATTATCTAAGTAGAGGAATGATTTCTATGAGATATAGGAAGAAGGTTAAGATGGAAGAAGAGAGAATTAACCTACAACAAAATAGAAGAAAAACTAACAGAAGAGAAGAGAAAGAAGCTAATACTAACTATGGAGGAATTTGGAAGCAATATCTAACTAAAGGTGATGGAAGAAGGATGAAAACAAACTACAAAACTATTTAAGCTTTGGTCGACCATTCCTAATCCTAAAGAAGAGATTATGTTAGCAACAAAATACAGTTCACAAGAAAAACATTAGCAGGACTAATCCTAACTATGAATTGAATTTAAAACATGAACTGATTAACTTATATAGTTGTGGAAGAGACTGAAAGTAATCAAGAAAACTAAGCTTGACCGGTCATACTAAATTCTGCAAACATAACAACAACACACATATAACATAACATAGAAGTTTTATTTATATGAACAATAAGACATGAACAGTGACAAAATACATAATATGAAATAGGAATCTCATTTATGTAAACAACAAAACATTATTTCTATCACAAGACAACAACATCATGTACAAAATAAATACAGAAATAACACATCTTATCTGCACAACAAAAATTATATACACAGACAGGAGACCACTGGTCATCAAGGGGCTCGTCTCAACAATCAAAGGTACACCCTGATCAGTCAATCACCATGCATGCTGCTGAATCTTCATAAAAACTAGAACAGAGGTATATTGAATTAAAAACAGAGTGTTACAGTATTTCTGTGTCTATTTGCAGCTTGGGAAAAACTAATCAAGGCTAACTCCGTCTCAGTCATGTCAACAAAACAAGACAAGACTTAGTTCGTCTCAGTCACAAAGATTTCTATTTATACATGACAATAGATGAGAAGGTCGACAGAGTCAACCTCTCTGAAAATAGAGGTCTTTAATGACTGTAACTGCTTATTTAAATGATGCGTAACTGTGTAGGGAATATCGACCCAGCTTCTTGGCGTCAATCCTACCCAACACGAAAAGCTGAGCATTCGTTTCCTCAAAATGTGGGAAGAAGCACATGTTGGAGCGTCGATGTGGGAACATGATTTACGTTGGAAAACTGAGCGTGAACGGGCTGGAATCCTTCCAGAACAATAGCGTGAATGAGTGTGAACAGGCGTGTGTGATCCCAGGCCAACGAGCAAGATAATCGACGTTTGGAGTATTGACGTGGGCGTGGTGATGCGTTGGCAAGCTCAGCTAACCTGGGGATGAATCTTCTAGAGAAATAGCTCTTTAACCATCAGCACCACGTGGCTAACAAAACCCACGTGCCCCTTTTTGCATTTAACGGTCTGAGGTAAGCCAACCGTTGATTTCGCGGGCTGAATGGGAGGCTGAATGATGAGTTGAACATGTTTGAACTAAGAAACGTAAGCACGGGGTCTGAATGAAGGGTCATTTGAGAAACGTAGCTTGCCAATTGAAATGTAAACGCCAATTATGCCCAGAAAATGCCATTTTAACATAAACAAATCATAATATACCAAAATATAAACAAGATTTGCGTAATAGATAAATACGTGCATACCTGGACTGTTTGAAGGGTTGAAAGGTAAATAAAACATCTTACTATAGAAAAAATGATAGAAATAACGCCATTTCGAGTACATTTATTGATAAAAATGGTGACAAAAATGGACGTCAACACTCATCTCAGTCGAGGTCATCAAAAGAGAGAAGCTCTCGACAGTTCCACATCCCCAACCATACAACATCGGTTGGTTGATCCAAGGACGAGACATTTGCACCAATCAACAATGTCACCTCTCCTACGGCATCAAGCCCTTCAAAGACGAGGTAATGTGTGATGTTGCCCCGCTTGAAGTTTATGATGTTCTTTTAGGAAAAGCATATATGTGGAAATTTCATGTTGTGTATGATTCTATACCTCATAGTGTCATTATTACTTTGGGAAAGAAACTCTACAAGATACCAGAAACAGTTCCCACTACTATAGTGTCCCTCATCACAACTAAGTAGTGTAGGAAGGTAATCTCCCAAACAGAGAAATTCGTCCTCTTCATGGTTCATTTTGAAGGTGAATGAAAGATCACAAAAACATCCACCACCTCCACAAAAAACCCATCTACGTAGTAGAAACAAGTGGACAAGATCATGCAAGCATACAAAGACATCTTCACCACACTTGACGGGGTGCTAGTACATTGCCAGGTCAATCATTCCATTGATTTGATACCTAGCGCAACATTACTTAACGGGCTAGTATACAGGTGTTCCCTCATGGAAAATGAAGAAATCAAATGCCGAATTCAAGATTTAATACAAAAGGGGCACATTTGACCCATCTCCTCACCTTGTGGGAGCCCAATTGTGTCGTTATAGAAGAAAGATGGGACATGGTGACTTTGTATTGACTACCGAGCCCTAAACAAGATCACAGTATGGAATCAATATCCCATTCCTTGGATCAACGATCTTCTTGACCATCTCAAGGGTTCCAAATATTTCAGCAAGATTGATATGAAGTCTTTCTATCATCAAGTGCCAATTGAGCAAACCGATGTCTAGAATATTGCCTTCAAATATCGGGAAGGCCTTTTTGAGTGGTTGGTCATGCCTTTCAGCTTGACTAATGCTCCAACAACCTTCATGAGGATGATGGACAATATCCTATGGCCATTCACCAATTCTTTTGTGGTCATATATCTAGATGATATCCTCATCTTAGTAGAACATGGGCGAAACATTTGCAACATATCCACCAGCTCCTTGGCACCCTGCGAAATTTCAAGTTGAACGCATGGAGAGGGTTCAGTATCTCAGATACATTGTGTAAGAACATGGTGTTCATGTGGATCCGGAAAACATCCACACCATTCGCGATTGGACAATTCCAACAACTCTCATAGAGATTTGCAACTTCTATTGCATATTTGTGTTGGGATTCTCTAATATTTCTTGGTCCCCTATCCAGGTGACAAAAGGGGGATCTAAGGCCAATTTAATCTAGTCTAATCCATATCAACAAGAATCCCAGGAGTTGAATTAATGATTATGTTTGATTCCCATCCTTGCCTTACTAGATCTACAACAACCCTTTGAGATTGAGACAAATGCTTTGAACTATGTTGTTGGTGCATTCCTCACTCAACATGGCCATCCACTAGCATATCACAGTGAGACACTTTCATATTCAGTATGCAATTACCCCACCTATAACAAGGAAATTTATTCCATTGTCAAATCCCGCCACCAATGGAATCACTACATCCTTGGAAAAGAAATGGTCATCCACATTGATCATAAACCCCTGTAGTTCATCCAAACCCAAGAGAAGTTACAAAATGGCCACCACTAGAAGTGGTCCACTTACATGAAACAATTCCACGTGAACATTAAATATAAGAAGGAAAGCACCAATCAAGTCAATGATTGCCTCATTCGACCTCCAGTAACAACACTAACCACGATACTCAATTATTGTGGCAAAGAGGCCTCCGATTGGCCTCAACTATATAGCAGTGATCCTGATTTTTCTCCCATCTATCAAGCCCTATATGTAGGAACACCCGTGGCAGACTTTCATCTCCAGGAAGGATTGCTATACCACCTGGTCCATCTCTGTGTTCCTTCAAGTGGGCATGCGAAGATGATTTTGGAAGCATATTACAGTCAGTTGGAAAGGAAATTTGACACCAAAAATATAGTGGCCATATTCCAAAAGTATTTTTATTGGCCCAAGCTTCGACAATATGTCGGCCGATACATCAAATCTTGCACTGCCTGTGCCATTGAAAAACATGCTATCAAAAAGTAGGGGTTGTACACCTCTCTTCCTACTCCTAATGGGCCATGGAAATCCATCTACATGGATTACATGTCCATACTACCTTCAACCAATCATGGTAATGACTGTCTGTTTGTGGTTGTGGATCGCTTCTCTAAGATGGCCATTCTATTAGCTTGCAAGAAGAACATCTCTGTCGAAGCCACTGTTAAGCTCTTCTTCGATGGTGTTTGGGTTCATTTCATTCTACCACAAACTATCATTTCAAATCAAGGAAGTAGGTTCCTAATCAATTTCTGGTCTAGCCTATGGTCATTGATGGATACCAAGCTCACTAAATTGACTACCTTCCACCCCCTAGATCGATGGACATATAGAGGTAGTCAACATGATGATTGTTCATATTATGAGAATGTAAAATTCTAAACATCCCAGCACATGGGATGATAGCCTTCCTTATGTTCATCATAGCTATAACAGATCCCTTCATAACTCTACCGACTACATCCCTTTTCAAGTGTGCTTGGGGTTCCAACCATGGCCCCAATTGATGTAATTCTTCCCATCTCATCCACTCGGGAGGAATATTCCCATACTCAAACTGAGGATGATAAGGCCACCTTATTTGTTGAATGAATCCAACACATCCACCAACAGGTCCATGACATTTTGGAAAAGGCCAACACTAAGTACAAGTAGCGACATGACCAGCATCGGGTTCCACACAAGTTCTAGGTGGGTGATAAGTTTTGGTTGCATTTGCAAAAGAGAGGCTCACCAGAACCCATTGCAAGCTTCATCCACTTCAATATAGTCCATACACCATCACCAAGGCAATTGGTTACAATTCCTTTTAATTAACCATTCCTCCATTCCTTGGCCCGCACCCAATATTCAATGTGGAGCTCCTTCGCCCATATTTTCCACCATTATTGGAAACCTCATAGGTGGAAGAGAAATTGAAACCTATAGAGATTAATATTGAATGCATTGAACAAGAAACTGTTGATCAGATCATGGACACACAGGTTAAGGGCACCCACTAGCAGAAGATCCAACTATATCGGGTTGTCAAAGCAGGGAAACTACTCCACCAAGGCAAGTGGTTCACCAAGAGTCAAGTTCAACAGAATTTTCCTCATTTGATGGGGGCACTCAACATAATGGATAACATTGCTTCCTAAGGAGGAGGACTGATCCAGATGGATATAGGTGGCCACCCACCTATTCCACTGATTCAAAACAGTTTTCCATTTTCACAGTTTTCTATAGTTTTTTGGGTCCCGAACTTTTGGGGCTGTTTTGAGGCCCTAAACAATGTTTTTTGGATATTCAATTGGGGGGACAATGGTTTCCAATGAGATATTGAGCACCCCAAATGGAGATCATATGCAATAGTTATGACCCCGGGAAGTTGATTATTCAACTAATCACCTTGGGGCCGCAACATTTATGACAGTTCATCTTCTAGGGTTATGTTTTTGGATGTTTAGGTTTCTTTCCCTCATGCTTATGATAAATAGGATCTTTTGACCTCTTCTTGTATTCATCTTGTCACAAATGAGTGCATCCACCACATCTCTTCTCAAAGATATAGCTACCACCATTCTAGCTGCTTTTAATTTACAGTTTGTTTTGTTTCATTCATTTAATAGAATCTGATTTTAATCTATTACTATGTTTCTTACCATATATCTGTGTATGTGAATATATATATGCTCTTTCATTTAGTTCTCACATAAATCCGGATCAAATATGATATATCCTGTACAAGTTCCTCTTCATTGGGCTATGGAGTCTTATTTGTCTACTCATACTAACCAAGATAGGCTGAAAATCAAAACTACTAAAAATAAACTGCAAATTGATAACCAAACGGGAAACCAAATACTCAAATATCGAGCTTATTTACGTACATGATACCTACTCTAATCATCTCACTCAACTTGGTCATGTATAATAAAAATTCCAATGATACTAGGTAAGCATCTTCATGACGGAAAGAACCTCTTATTTTCAATTGTTCGAGAAAGCATACAAGGGATATAACATATGCAATACAAATTCCATTGGATGCTTATACTTAAAGTCATGAACTGGTAGACTGCCAAAATCTGCAACATTTGTGAGCTCTAAAAAAGTGGGCTCCATCCAAGCTTCTATTGGATCTTCAAGATCATGGAAAGGTTTTTGTTGATTCAAAACACATAACTGCTTTGGTATGAACTCTGCTTCTTTGGGAAAATAGTGATCTTCTAACTCCCTTTGAATCAACTTTTGAATGTCATAAGCAACAATATCTTCTTGAGTTTGTTGACATTCTATTTTTGCAGAAAACTCAATGTAAAAACTCAAATCAATGAAATTATCAGAAGGAAGTAACATACTCTTTGAAGACTGAACTTCACAAATCTGATTTTCATTATTTGCTTCAAAACATTTAGGCTCGAATGGACAACTAAAAGAACTTTCTTCACATTGTTGATACTCTTCTTGGGTAGAAAACTCTTCTTTAGCAGAATTTACAGCAACACGATTATTATAGAAATCAGAGAGAAGCAATATGATTTCTGCAGATTCTATAGATACTTGAATCTTTTCATCAATTTCACGCGGAAAAACAACTTGCTCAATAGAGTATTCATTCCAATTAATAGGTAAGTGAGAACAAACTATCTCTTCTTGATAATAAATTTCTTGCAATTGCTAGTCAATGCTTTGTAGGAAAGAAGACACATAGTCAATTAATATGTTATATCAACAACAAGATGGTACATGGAACAACAAATTCCTCTTTAGCAGATTGATAGCAATCGCCTGCAAAATAATCTGCATGATAATCTCCAAGAAAATTCATAGCATAATCAGACTTCTGCTCATAACTAGAAAAAATTTCTATTGTATATAGAAAATTATCTTGCAGATGTAAATCAAGTGCATATGCATTTTCTATATCTCTGGCAATAGAAAAGTCTCATTTCAACTAGTTTCATGATTTGGAGAAAAACAAAAATATGAAGATGATGTATCGATATACCGAAGAAAATTAAAAATCAGATCTAATTTATGTTGTTGATACTCTTTCCCCTATTCCTTTGCATGCAAATATTTATCCCAAATACGATTTGAAATCTTTACACAAACCCACATATTTTCCTCTATCTCTTTAGCATCAATAAACATCTATTGTAAAGTCAAATATTTCCTCTCTCTAATATAAAAAGCTAAGTTAGGATTATGGGTTGATGTGTAATACAACTTTGCAGCATCTTCAGAAGGTTGAATGTCTTTAGGCATGCTGTGATAAAAGCTATGAAATATTCTATTACACTTGGTGACAGTTTCATCCTTCCTCCTCTTCATGGAATATCATTCAGAAAGGTACTAACCATAAGACTTTTTTTCACCCCAATGCCTCATGAAAATATCATGAAAATCCATCCATGAATCTAGTGAATCAACTTCCAAATTTTTAAACCATAGCCTAGCATCTCCTCGTAAATCCTAGGGAAATGTTCTCATGATCACATCCTCATGCATGACTTCAAATAGATCTGAAAACCTTTCTAAAGCATCCATGTGTTTCTCTGATGTAACATGGTCTTCTCCATTAAACCTAGGAAGATACTTGAAAAACATGGGAGGATAATCATGAAGGATTGATGGTAATTTTAGAGGTTTATAATGTTCCCTAATCATGGACTAAACTTCAGTGAGTTTTTTACATGATGGAGTAATGATTACAGGAGATGCTAAATCAGCTTTAAAATCAACAATTTTACAAGACTAAACATGTTCTGGAGAGATTGGGATATGGACATCATTTTTCTCAGTAGGTTCAAATGAAGGAATTGGATCGAGATAAATAATGCAAGAAGAAAAATCTTCTTTTTCCAATGAGGGATATATAGTTATATGCTTATGATCATCTAAGTATACAAAGCATAGGATAATTCTTTTGACAAGTAAGGGAAAAGACAAGAAAGAAATGAATAAAAAGAATATAAGTTCTTTGAAAAAACTCATGACTTGATACATGATCTTTCCATGCCATGTTTTAATTTTTCTGTCAGCAAGACTCATCTTCCAGTAGATTATTTGATTGTGGAGTCACCAAGTGGACGATATGCAGCCAGTATTTAATGTTGATCCTTATTCACCATCAAGAATTAGATCTGATATTTGTCATACACTTAGGGGAAAATGACTTCATTTCTCCATTCCCTGGAAATGGTGCCAAAAGATGTTATCCCTAAAGTCTACACCCTACTACTATGGCACAAAGCTAGGGCACCTCAGTTGTTTCTATGATTGAAAATTAGGTGTTGGTTGGATGGGTCATATAGGTGAAGTGATCTGGATTTTAAATGTCAAGTCTATGTTTACTCCAACTAGCAATACCTCATAGTTTCATAGGAAATATACTATATGAAGCTAAACATTTATCAACAACATAAGATGAATTAAAAAGAAACAATTAACACATAAATTAATAGGCTATTCAATTCACACATTCACAGGGAATATATTCAAAAATAAAAACAATGTTATGATTTAGAATCTAGTATTTGAATATAGATTCCAAGCTACATCCGATTTACAACAAAGTATAGTTTCTATCAGATCTATAACAAGTAGGACAATTAATGCATTGCATGAATCATCCTGATTCTCAATATTCAAATAAGCATAAATAAATAGAACATAAAGATGCACAGCCTAACCGACAGAATAATCTATCTCTGAGAATGAAAATATTGTTGATATTAATGACTTGTCTACACAAAATACGGTATAGATTTCGACCCTTAATGAACTCTTTTTTCGAACCCCTTGTCTCCCAAAAGGAAGAAGAAGAACCCCCTCTTAATACATAATTATTGCTAATAAAAATTACAATGCTTAATTGAAAGTAACCAATTCAAACAGAGAACCCAAACAAAGGGATATAATCCTAATCTATAGCACAAAATCAGGATTTGATCTATAGGCCGAACTAATGAGGTGGATGTTGACTGGGCATTTTTTAGGAAATAGAAATTAGTGAAATCTGCAAAAATATACCTCAAAGATCCACCCATAGCTCCTAAACTATTTGTTTTTTTCTGGAAAATGTCCAACTTTCACTTAATTGGGCCCGTTCTGCAAAAAACCCATGTTTTAGCTTTTCGATACTTGCCTTCGTTTGGTTGGAAAACATGCTCGAAATTGACCTATGAAATAGTCACCTACATGAAATTTTGTAGCGCTTTTGCATATTTTTGTTTGTAAGGCACTACCGAATGTCCTGATTTCCTTTCGCATTCCTGTAACTTGCATACGGACTTATAATGTTCTTTTAGTAGCTTTTTCAACTTCAAAACAATACAAATTTGTTGTAGAAACATGCTTTGTCTCAAAATTTGGTAACATTCATGAAATGGCTTCATGAAACACTTCCATACTTTAGTCATCAAAATTTGTAGTATGATTTATCAAACTTGTGACACTACTTCTAGTTCATAACAAACTACGTGGCCTCCTTAGTGCAAAGTCATACTTATGTAGTTTGGAGATTGTGTAGGCTCTGTTGCAGAATTGCTACTTTGAAACACTGCATGATTATGATATCTTGAAGTGGGTTTTGAAATGTGTTTGATTTGATAAGGAGACAACCTATTCGATCTTGAATCACTAACATAATTCAAATTCTATAGCACCTTTATAAAATAACAGTCAGGTTATTGCTACCTAATCTTTCCACATTTTGCAACACACTTCTAAATAAAACTTACCTATTTCACTACATAATTTCCAAACCTTCATAAATTATTGAATTAGATTTATCGTTGAATTCTATAACCCTCCAGAAGGTCATGCTATGCAAACATGCTCTATAATAAGACTGTGCAATCTTTAAAATTCTATTTACCAACAAATTATTGAAATAAGAAACTTCAAACAGAGCATTGATGACACACAATGAATAGATCATGCAGTAACTTAGACAAGGTTTGCAAATTATGGAACTTGAAACATGGATACCAAAACTAGTTTAGGTTTAGGAAAATGAAATTTTTTAAATAGCAGGTTTTGGTGCTAACACCAAGTTTGGGTGTCCTAGGATCCTTACCAAGGATCAATATAAGGATTTTATGAGCACCACTATTTTATCTTTGACCAAATAATTTGTCATTTAGCTTCATAAGAGTAGTCCATATCATTCGCAAGAAAATGGAATAGTTAAGGATTTTAATAAAAAAAATGATATGGTATTGACTAAGGTCTATTCCACATGAAATCAGGATAATTGGGATGAAAGGGTCCTTGTTGTGTTATGGGCCTATACCACCACTAAGTGACTACACAACTAGACATTGTTTTATATAGTTTATAGTTGGGAGGCTATTGTTCCATCTAAGTCCATGATACATAGTGTCTATGTTTTTCATTCCACTTGTATGAATGGGGAGGAATTGGTTTCAGAATGAACTCAAAGATACTATAGTTAGGGCAGTCTAGGTTTTTAAATGATTTCCATTAATCTGTGGAGAAGGCCAGACAGAAACTGTGGCATTACCACCATATCAAGATGAAGAAATATGCTAAGGGTGATCATGTTCTCCTATATGAAAACAAGTACTTGAAGAATCCAAGGAATTTACAGATGCTTTGGGTGAGACCATTCATAGTTGGGGCATTACATGATTCAAGTGATGTGAAACTAGCCCAATTGGATGGTGTTCTTAAACCTATATTTGTGATTGGTGCTCACCTAAATCCCTACGTCTAAATTTAATCAAATACACTCCTATAATAAGGAGTGGGGTGGGGTAGGTTTTCTTAATTTTTTGTCTCTCTTGAAATCTATATTCAGTTGAGTTAGTTTGGTTGTGTGATCATGATTGACATGTAAACAATGCCAAAATTTGTTGGTATTTTAATTACGAGTTTCCTTAGAATTGTTTTTGTTCAGTTATGAAAAAATCATGTGGTCAGGGAGGGAACCCATAAGCATATAGTTTTGCAATAAAAATCATTTGATTGAGTTATTATGAAGGTCATGGAAAATCATGGTCAACTATCATTGTTATTTTAAGGTTCCCAATTTTACACAAGCATGAGTCTGACGATCTGGTCAATCTAGTTGGAGTATTATCTATCAACGTGGATTCAAAATGGTTTTTGTTGTTGTCACAGGTTTAAGGTTGTGTTGGTGAAAATATGTATGGGTAGATTACACTATACAACTATTTTATTGAAGTAGCTAATTCTGTCTTCTAGGAAAATACCCAGTGTAAATAATGTAAATAATCCATATAGGAATATAATAGAATAAATGATAATGTAAGAGATGATTATTACATAGGTTTGGTCGCCTTTAAATATGCCCATACCTTTAAGACGAGAAGACACATCTTTTCCTAACTATTAAACTATTAACTATTTAATTATTTAATTATTTATTTATTTATGTTCATTACATTGCCACTCTCTTAGAAAGGCTTTGTCCTCAAAGCCTTATAATTTTGTCGCATTGTTCTTTGCGATGTCGTGGCTGACATAACATGTCGATACGAACTGCTAAGTGTAGAGCATAACTTCCGATATTTGGATGGATCAATCCATCCCAAATTGATTTGTTGCTGACTGCTGTCACGTCCCCTCCCATTCTACCAGCTAGATGGAGAGGATCGTGAGGTTAAACTGGGCATCCAGCCCCATACATTAAAAAGAAGCATTCAAACAATCATTCAAGATTTTTAAATAGAGATATGAAGATGCATAATTATCAAAAATCATAGCGGAATTTATTTATGAATTACACAATCTTCACACATTCATAATATTCATCAAATGGTAATTGCCAATTTAACGCACAAGAGAATACTTATCTTATACAGAAGTAGTCCCACGCAACTGGCTATGCAACTGCAACGTTCCACCCAATCGTAGGCCAGTGTGCTCCTCAATCTCTCAGCACCACTGCCACCCCCGAGCTGGGCATGATTTCTACAAGGAACCAGGGAACAACAGACTCACACATAGCCAAGCATACACCAAGATGAGCCAAGCCAATCTACAATTGGGTTTATCAGGCTACTAGGAGATGGAAAGGAAGAGTTGCTAAGCTAGTGAGCTCCAGCACAGAGCCAAGGAAAACCTTGCAAGATCTATCTAGCTTGGCACCCACAATACCTACACACCCAGCACAAGGAAGTATTCTTTTCACTGCTGTGCAGTCCCTCAAGCCATACCTTCCCTATCTAGTGCTCTCAGGGTATGCATAGAAGAGTAACCAAAGCCCTCTTGATCTTCTTGAGAGGTTGTCTCCCCCACTAGGTTTATCAAGCCACTTCTATCCACTACCACTCCAACACTTCAGCTCACAGGCTCAAACCAAGAACAAGGATGCACATAACAGCAGAACCCCACTTGCTGGGCATGAGGAAAACGTTTTCCACCGTGGGATGCATGAGATGGGGTTTCAACTAACCCAGAAAAACGTGGGAACCCACAAAAACGAAATGGGAAATTGGTGAACAACCCAGGAAGCCAAATCCATTTTTAGAAAAACGTCCTTGGACATTCAGGGGCAAAAACGACCTCCCTACAGTCCCCAAAACGTGGCCCTCCCTCTCCCAACTGTTATATACTGCAAAAACGACTCCCAGGCATGGAAAAATGCAGGATTTTGATGAAAAACGTATGTGGAAAAGACCCAGCTAACTCCAACTGCGTGAATGAATGAAGACTGCCCATTCCCCATGGCTTTGGGCACCATTTCGTGGGTGTTTTCTTGCCCCACAAGCAAAAACACGAATTTCCAGGTTGATGGCTTGCCCATGCACGAAAATGGCTTGCCCATACTTCTTCATTTCCAATGCATTAACTGCCTTAACCAATTTCTTGGAAGAATTAAATGATTGGGTACATGAGACAAAATAGGTAGTTGGTAGTTTATGGGTTTCCCCATTGACACATGGATTAATACCATTGGCTCAAGGGTTTGAATAATTTCCCTCCCTTTTCCTTGTAGAGTCATGCCCCATCTCTTTTGTTGCATTGCATAGCCGATTGTGGATATTTTTCATTAAAATTCACATTTACATGATGTCTCATTTACATTGTGCCCATCTAGCACAAGAGTCATAAGCATCTAGTTTAATTGCCGATACATAAATGCTAAATCAATGGTGGGGCCTTGGCCTTGAGCTCCTCACCATGATTAAATATCAGTATTTACATCATTTACAAAGGGGGGTCAAAATGGGGACGTGACATACCCCTCCCCTTACATTAGCACTGTCCTCAGTGCTCATCAAAATTGAACAAAAATGGATATGCCACCCTCATGGCATCCTCCAGCTCCCATGTGGCCTCATCGGGACCGTAGTGCTTCCATTGCACCTTTACCTGTCCGATGGCTCGGTTCCGGAGCAATGTTACTTTCTTGTCTAGGATGCGCAATGGATCGGTTTGGAATTCTCCCTCGGGTTCCACCTGGATCACATCCCAATTAATCACATGGTTAGGATCATGTACATATTTCTTAAGCAAAGAGACATGAAAAACATTATGAGCTTTAGTGTTAGCAGGCAAGGCAAGTCTATATGCAACTGGCCCTATTCTTTCAAGCACTTCAAATGGCCCACAATATCTAGGTGATAGCTTGGCACAGCTCCCAAGCTTCAAGGAACTCTTCCTTGATCTTACTCTAAGATACACATGATCCCCAACATTGAATTCCCTATGCATTCTGTGTTTATCTGCATAGCTTTTGTGTCTATCCTGGGCTGCTTTTAAATTTTGCCGGATCTTTGCAACCTCTTGTTCCATTTCCTTAAGCAATTCTGGCCCAAGTACAATTCTGTTCACTGGATTGTCCCAAGTCACTGGTGTCCTACACCTTCTTCCGTACAAAGCCTCATATGGACTCATTCCCAATGATTCTTGCTGCCCATTATTATATGCAAACTCTACCAGGTGTAAATAATCCTCCCACTTGGATGGCTTGTCCATTACATACATGCGGAGAATGTCTTCAAGTACCTGATTTACTCTTTCTGTTTGCCCGTCTGTTTGAGGATGGTACGCGGTGCTAAAGTTCAACTGCGTACCCAAATCTGCAAAGAGAGCTTTCCAAAAATTGGAAGTGAACTTGGTATCCCTGTCAAAAATTATTGCCTTAGGCAACCCATGTAATCTGAAAATTTCTTTCATGAAAATATCTGCAACGACATCAACTTTATGTGTGGACTTAACCGGTATGAAATGTGCTGCCTTTGTTAACTTGTCCACCACAACCATGATGGAATCATGTTGTCTCTTAGTCATTGGCAATGCTGTAATAAAATCCATGGAAATTATTTCCCATTTCCATTCTGGGATCGGCACTGGGTGCAATAAACCTGCTGGGTGTTGGTGTTCAACCTTCACCTGCTGACATTCCATGCACTTAGAGATGTATTCAGCTACATCCTTCTTCATGCCTGGCCAGAAATAATATTTTCTTGCTGTAGCAATTGTTTTCTGATATCCTGGGTGACCAGAGTATGGAGCTTTATGGATCTCATCCATAACCATTTTCCTTAAATCTGCCGCATTTGGAATATAGAGTCTATCCTTATAAGTAAGAAGTCCGCCTTCTTCCAAGTGATAGCCTTCATTCTTCTTGCCAAGGTCTTGCTGCTGCAATTTGTCCTTTATCTGCTCATACACTTCATCCTCAACCATATGGCTAACAATCTGCTGCTTCAAATATGGTTGGCAAGTACTAAGCGCTGCCACATACATTTCATGTACCTTCCTGCTGAGTGCATCAGCCACCTTGTTTTCTTTCCCTTTTATGTGTTTGATCTCAAAATCAAATTCACACAAAAATTCCAACCATCTAGCTTGCCTAGCATTTAACATTGGTTGATCAAATAAGTACTTCAGACCACAATGGTCTGTCCTTAACTCAAATTTTCTTCCCATTAAGTAATGCCTCCACATCTTTAAGGCATGTACTATGGCTGCAAGTTCTATATCATGAGTAGCATAGTTCTTCTCATGCTCCTTCAACTTTCTTGACTCATAGCATATCACGTGGTTATCTTGCATAAGAACTCCTCCAAGTCCTTGATTGTATGCATCGGTACACACCACAAAGTCCTTTTCCGGGTCTGCAATCTTCAGAATAGGTGCACTTGTAAGAAGATTCTTCAACCGTTGAAAACTTTCTTCACATCTTGGTGACCATTCAAACTTTATCCCCTTCTTTTGCAAAGAAGTGATCGGGTTTGCAACCTTGGAGAATCCTTCGATAAACCTCCTGTAGTAACCAGCAAGGCCCATAAAAGATCTCACATCAGTCACATTCCTTGGAGTTGGCCAATTCATAATGGCTTCAATCTTCTCAGGGTCTACAGATATTCCTTCGTCGGAGATGATGTGACCCAAATAATGAATTCTATCTTTATAAAAGTCGCATTTGCTCAATTTTGCATACAGCTTATGCTCCCTTAGTAATTGCATTGTCATTCTCAAATGTTCTTCTTCATTCTTAGAATAGATGAGAATGTCGTCTAGGAATACAAGAACAAACTTGTCCAAATACTTGCTAAAAACATTATTCATGAGACACATGAATGTAGCTGGTGCATTTGTGAGACCGAATGGTACCACTACAAACTCATAGTGTCCATACCTCATTCTAAAGGCTGTCTTATGAATATCTTATTCTTTGATTCTTACCTGATGGTAACCAGACCTCAAGTCAATCTTTGAAAATACCTTTGCTCCTCTCATTTGATCAAAAAGGTCATCAATTCGGGGCAATGGGTATTTATTCTTCACAGTGACTTTGTTCAACTGCCTGTAGTCGATACATAACCTGAGTGTTCCATCTTTCTTTTTCACAAATAGAACGGGCGCTCCCCACGGGGATACACTTGGCCTAATATATTTCTTTTCCAGCAACTCTTGCAATTGCATCTTCAATTCTAGCAATTCCGGTGTACTCATCCTGTAGGGTGTCTTAGACACTGGTGCCGCTCTTGGCACAAGTTCAATTGTAAAGTCAATGTCTCTCTTTGGAGGAAGTCCTGGGATCTCATCAGGAAAAACATCCCTGAATTCTTGCAATACATGATAGTCCTCCAATCTAAGAGTTTCACTCTTTGCTGCCTCTAAAACGTGAGCTGCATACAGTTGACATCCCTTCCTACAGAACTTCTTTAGTTGCATGGCTGAAACCTGTCTAACAGAAGTCACCTTTGGAATGCCTTTAACAACCCTTGGGTTTCCTTCTTCGTCCATGCATGCAAATGTCTTATTGTAGCAGTCAAGTTTAACCCTGTGTGCTTCTAACCAATCCATTCCAATGAGAATATCGTAGGAACCAAGTGGCAAAATATTCAGATCTGCATAAGTGAATAGCCCATCCATCTCTAATGGACATTTCTCTACTATTTCACTAACTTTTCTCTTGGTTCCAGTGGCTAATTGAACTAACCATGATTTACTATGCTTTAATTTCTTGAAAGCACAAACCTCAACAATTCTAGGAGTGACATAACTGTGAGTAGATCCAGGATCAATCAAAATAGAAACAGATTGCTTAGCAATCTTACCTTCAACTTCAACCACGGTTTATTGATGATCTGCCTGGCGGTCTTCTACTGCTGCATAGATTCTAGGGATTGCTCTCGCCACTTGACCCACAATTCCAGCTCCTTGGATGTTGTGAACTTGATTTGCATTCCCATTCCTATGTGGACAGTTCCTAAGCATGTGGTCTCCTCCACAACCCCAACATTGAAGTGGTTCTCTTGGCTCCTTTGGATCTCTTGGCTTGTCTCCCATCATCCTAGTTGGCTTAGTCACAACCTGTGATGGCTGCCTTTGCTGATTCCGGAATTGAGGAGGCTTGAACCCCTTCTTCCTCTGATCAAACTTCTCATTTTTCTTATCTTTCCATGCCTTATGGAATTCTGGTTTGCTTCTGTTTTGATCAAAGCAATACTTGGCCTTTCTTATGGCCTCCTCTAGAGTTCGAGGTTCATCAAACTCAATTCTATCTTTATACGACTGGGGCAGTCCACTTAGGAAACGTTGAATTTTCACCTTATCATCTCGAATATACTTGACATACCTCAGCAGCTCCAAGAACCTATTTGCATATTCTTCCATGGTCGATTGTCTCAATCTCAGCTCATGGAACTCTTTGATCTTATCATCATAGTACCTGTCAGAGAGGTACTTTTGCTTGAAGTGTTTCTTGAACTGCTTCCAAACGATCTTCCTTTCGTTGATCTTCCTCACTTGCCTGGTGTGTTCCCACCATATAGATGCTCTTCCATTCAAGTTGAAGATGGCTACCCTTGCCTTCATATTTCCCGAGTAGTCTTGGACTTGGAAATATTTTCTCATCCCAAGAAGCCAAGCTTCAGCTTCTTGACCAAATTTTACCTCTCCGTCAAATGTAGGAGGTTTTTCCTTCTTAAATTCCCCATGTGAATTGTTCTTGTAGTGCTTCTTCCTCTTGCTCCTGTGAGATGAAGAACTTGAACCCTCATTGGATTCTTCAGAGTCAGATGATTCATTAGAAGATATTTCTGGAGTATATGTGCTGTCTATGGAGACTCTTCTTGGGCTACTGGCCCTCTTATGGGAATTCCTTCTAGAGCTACTCCCACCCCTTTCTGGATTTGATATCTGATGCCCAGAGTTTATTTGCCTTTGGATGTCTGTCAGACTCTGTAGCATAGCTGCATTCAACTGATTTTGTTCTTCCTGAGCTTTAATCATCCTTTCATTATCTTCCCTACAGCTTTGCAACTCCACCCTTAGGCTTCTCATGGTGGCTGCAACATCTGGAGGGGTCTCTTGATTTCTTCTCCCATTAGATTCTGTCTCCGCATTCTCAACCTGTATGTTTTCTCCCATGGCATCTGTCTCAGGTTCATAGGGATCCTGTGCATCATTCATGATGTTCATTTTCTTGGCCCAACCAAGATCCAAAATTTTTCCACTGTACTAACTAGAGTGTTACTCTGCTGTAACTTTGGCTCTCTGAAATGTGTTCATCAACACAATTGTTAGCTGCATTACATTCTTAGAATTCACAATTACTTCATGCATGTGGGAAAAATTCCATACTGACAATTCGTCAAATCACAACAACAAAATATGAGGGGAAAAGAAAAAGGGGGTCAAGGGGGCTTGCCCCCTTGTTTAGGAATCACGCCTCATCGGGCGGTTCGCGAAATCCTGCCGCAACGGGCAGTTCGCTGAATCCTGCCGCGATGGGCGGTTCATGGATTGCTCCCGCAACTGCGGGGCGGTTCACGGTAAGCTTCCGCAATAAGTGGGTCGGTTGACTGAAGCCCTCCGCAATTGCGGGGCGTTTGGCTGAACCCTTCCGCAATTGCGGGGCGGTTCGGCAACGGCTTCCGCGCTACGCGGTTCGGCAATGGCTTCCGCAATTGCGGAGCAGTTCGCCGAACGCTTCCGCAATGGCGGGGCGAATCGCCGAACGCTCGCGCAATTACGGAGCCATTCGGCGAAGGCTTCCGCAGCTTCGGAGCCGTTCGCAGAATGCTCCCGCCGTTGCGCGGAATGCTTCCGGGGGTTTCGGGCAATTTTTGCGAAATGCTTTTGCGGAAAGACTTGCGAAATGCTTCCGCAATTTCGGAAGAGAATTCCTTCCGAAAAAGTTTCCGTTCGACGCCGAGACTTAGAAAAATTTTCACTTACAAAAATTTTCTCCGCTGTTTCGGAGCGGTTCGCGGAATCCTTCCGCAATTTCGGAAGAGAATTCCTTCCGCAAATTTCGGAAGAGAAATCCTTCCGCAATTTCGGAAGGGAATTCCTTCTGAAAAACTTCCCTTCGCAAATTTTCGGAAAATTCTCGGAACGCTTCCGAAATTTCGGAACGATTCGCCGAATGCTTCCGCAGTTGCGGAAGGCATTCGGGAATTCTTTCCGAAACAGTCTTAAACCAAAATTTTTCAAAAACGCACTTAAACCAAAATTTTTCAAAAACAGACTTTAAAACAAAATTTCCAAAAACTCATAAGACTACAATTTTCTTGTAATTGCTTATCAAATTTGGCCCATAGAGGCCCAATGCTGTAACGCAGCTCTGATACCATTCTGTCACGTCCCCTCCCATTCTACCAGCTAGATGGAGAGGATCATGAGGTTAAACTGGGCATCCAGCCCCATACATTAAAAAGAAGCATTCAAACAATCATTCAAGATTTTTAAATAGAGATATGAAGATGCATAATTATTAGAAATCACAGCGGAATTTATTTATGAATTACACAATCTTCACACATTCATAATATTCATCAAATGGTAATTGCCAATTTAACGCACAAGAGAATACTTATCTTATACAGAAGTAGTCCCACGCAACTGGCTATGCAACTGCAACGTTCCACTTAACCGTAGGCCAGTGTGCTCCTCAATCTCTCAGCACCACTGCCACCCCCGAGCTGGGCATGATTTCTACAAGGAACCAGGGAACAACAGACTCACACATAGCCAAGAATACACCAAGATGAGCCAAGCCAATCTACAATTGGGTTTATCAGGCTACTAGGAGATGGAAAGGAAGAGTTGCTAAGCTAGTGAGCTCCAGCACAGAGCCAGGGATAACCTTGCAAGATCTATCTAGCTTGGCACCCACAATACCTACACACCCAGCACAAGGAAGTATTATTTTCACTGCTGTGCAGTCCCTCAAGCCATACCTTCCCGATCTAGTGCTCTCAGGGTATGCATAGAAGAGTAACCAAAGCCCTCTTGATCTTCTTGAGAGGTTGTCTCCCCCACTAGGTTTATCAAGCCACTTCTATCCACTACCACTCCAACACTTCAGCTCACAGGCTCAAACCAAGAACAAGGATGCACATAACAGCAGAACCCCACTTGCTGGGCATGAGGAAAATGTTTTCCACCGTGGGATGCATGAGATGGGGTTTCAACTAACCCAGAAAAACGTGGGAACCCACAAAAACGAAATGGGAAATTGGTGAACAACCCAGGAAGCCAAATCCATTTTTAGAAAAACGTCCTTGGACATTCAGGGGCAAAAACGACCTCCCTACAGTCCCCAAAACGTGGCCCTCCCTCTCCCAACTGTTATATACTGCAAAAACGACTCCCAGGCATGGAAAAATGCAGGATTTTGATGAAAAACATATGTGGAAAAGACCCAGCTAACTCCAACTACGTGAATGAATGAAGACTGCCCATTCCCCATGGCTTTGGGAACCATTTCGTGGGTGTTTTCTTGCCCCACAAGCAAAAACACGAATTTCCAGGTTGATGGCTTGCCCATACTTCTTCATTTCCAAGGCATTAACTGCCTTAACCAATTTCTTGGAAGAATTAAATGATTGGGTACATGAGACAAAATGGGTAGTTGGTGGTTTATGGGTTTCCCCATTGACACATGGATTAATACCATTGGCTCAAGGGTTTGAATAATTTCCCTCCCTTTTCCTTGTAGAGTCATGCCCCATCTCTTTTGTTGCATTGCATAGCCGATTGTGGATATTTTTCATTAAAATTCACATTTACATGATGTCTCATTTACATTGTGCCCATCTAGCACAAGAGTCATAAGCATCTAGTTTAATTGCCGATACATAAATGCTAAATCAATGGTGGGGCCTTGGCCTTGAGCTCCTCACCATGATTAAATATCAGTATTTACATCATTTACAAAGGGGGGTCAAAATGGGGACGTGACAACTGCTAGGATTCCCTACTGATCTCTCGACAGGAGCTTTGATCACATTAGTAACATTATCTTTCGACATTTCCCACTTTTTAGAATATCGGTTTTTATGGTTGGGGTGTCGATAGGGACTTTTCATAATGTCATTTTCTTTTACGAGTATCGTCTTTTGAGCGTTGATCTGAGCTGGAAGTTGTATTTTTGTCTCTTGAGGATTTAAGGTTTCGTTTTGTATCTTTTCTAACTGCATGTTATCATTTTGAAACTTCTTAATCACTTCGACTTGGGATTTTCTGTCATCTTCAGACTTCTTAAGTTGTTCCTTAAGATCTTCGTTATGACTTCTGATGCAGTTATTTTCTTTCTGCGTGTCTAGAAGTTTCCCTTCAATGTCTTCCGTAAATTGATCTACCTTCCGACTATTTTTCAACTTCTTAATTTTTGTGATTAGTGTCTTGTTATGATTTCTTAATCTGAAATTTTCTTCGGAATTGTTGGATATTGTTTTATTACTTTTTGTGATCTCCAGCTTGTGTGCCTTTTTAGAGTCATCATTTTGTTGTTGAAGAATTTTTATCTGTTGTCGACATTGGCCAACCTCTGATTCTTGACTTTCTAATTTATGTCATATCTGCATTATTTCTTCATCCTTGTCGCTAACGATTTTGTTCAAGCGTATTATTTATGTTTTGTAATCGTTTATTTCTTTCTTTATATCTTGATTTTTCAATCTTTGATTGAAATCGATTTCATTGTTTAATTCCTCAATTTGCGTGGATAATCTATCAATACGGCTTTTTAGATAATGATTCTCTTGTTCTATTAATCCCTTAGACATATCCCACTTCATTATGTCAAATTCTTTGTCCAATGCTTCTTTTAGTCCGAACTGCAATTCTGCTTTAAAATTCACCATAATTCCTCGCTTTGGCTGCTAACTAGGTCTTCTTAACTTGATTTATTCTTGACGATAAATAGTCGTCGACTTTTTTGATGATAGAGGTTCTTTGAATTTCTTGACAAAAACTTCCTTTGACTTCTTCAATGATGGATGATCTTCGTTTCCTTTAAATTGATTTCTTGACGATAAGGGTCTTCTTCTCACTTGATATTGTTCTTCGATGATAACTGATCCTCAACTTTTTTGACAATAATTTTTGTCTTCAATATCTTTTTTCTTTTTTCTCTTTTTTTTTTTTCAAAAGTAATTATTATTTTAATAATAATAATAATAATAATAATATTTTTTTGACTTCTTCCAATGTCTTCTTTTCGATGATAGAAGATTTTTGACTTCCTTCAACGATAATTGATCTCTTCTCTTTTTTTTCGATTTTTTTTTTTTTAGGTCAAATAACCTTTTTTTTTCTTCCACAAATAATTATTATTATATTTTTTTTTACTATAAATTCTTTTGACTTCTTCTTCTTTCTTTTTTTTTGGAAAATAAATTATTTTTTTTTGTTGATTTTGTTTCGTTATCCAAATAATTCTTATTCAAAGGAATTGATTTTTTTTTTATGATGAATGGACTTCCTTTCTTTTTATAATAATTGTAACAATTACAATTATTAAATAATGATAATAATAATTATTAATAAATATTATTTATTAATAATTGATATTGTATTTTTTTTAAGTGTTTCTAGGAATATTATAATAATATTATTATAATCGTTGGTAAATATTTATAACAATGATTTATTTTTTTTAAATTAGGGCTTATGTGAAGTCTAGCAAGAGAGGAGGAGCGAACTAAGTGGATGGAGGCAGCGTGGGAGGGAGGAGGTGGCAGCAGAGTAGGGCAGAGGGAGGAGAGGTGGAGTATGTGATGAGGGTGGAGGGAAAACGCAAAGGAGGGTGGGTGAGCTGTTGAGGAGTCGTAGGAAAAGGTGGTGGTCGACGCAGCAAGAGGAGAGGGCGAGCAGGAGGTTGACGGGGAGGTCGAGAAGGGGTGGTGGCGGAAGGTCGTAGGGATGGATGGCGCAAGTAGGTGAGGGAGCATGTAGGAGGGAATGGTGATAGCGGCGATGAGTGGAGGAAAGGAGGAAGGCATGGGGTAGGGGATGGAGTATGCAGCAGCGCAAGGGAGGAAGAGGTTGTGCGTGGAGTGGAGGGAGTGGGAGCGGAAGTGTGTTGGGAGGGAGGAGGATGGAGTGGGTAGAAGAGAGAAGTGAGGATGGGGCGTGGAGGGAGATGCGATGCGCGCAGGGTGTGTGGGTTGTTGTTGCGTGAGGGAGCTAGAGTGCGAGTGTAGCGAGAGCAGTGAGGTGAGGGGTGTAGGTGCGTGCAACAGTGGGGATGGAGAGGTGTGGGGAAAGAAGTAGTGAAAGGATGATGGAGTATTGGAGCCAAAGAGAGAGTGCACGGGAAAGGAGAGTAGGGATGAATGAGGGAAGGCCGAGGTGTAGAAGTGAGCAGTGGGATATGGGGGTGGAGAAGCGGAAGCGCTAGTGGAGAGTGGGAGGAAAGGAAAAGCTGTGTGGGAGTGTTGCAGGTGAAGATGCAGTGGGGAAGGAATGGTGGAATGGCGGCTGACTGGAGATAAAAAGAAGGGTGGGTTATGTGGTGAGATTTCAGGGAAACCCTGGAGTAAGGCCACAAGCCAAGAAAAATCAGACAAGGTCTGAGAATATGGCCAAAGGCCAAATCAGCCAACGAGGCTCTGATACCAAATGAAGCGGATAATTCTGTCTTCTAAGAAAATACCCAGTGTAAATGATGTAAATAATCCATATAGGAATATAATAGAATAAATGTTAATGTAAGAGATGATTATTACATAGGTTTGGTCGCCTTTAAATATGCCCAGACCTTTAAGATGAGAAGACACGTCTTTTCCTAACTATTAAACTATTAACTATTTATTTATTTATTTATTTATTTATGTTAGTTACATTTATTTAAGTCTGTCATGTCCCCAATTTTAGTTCATCCAGTACCATGGGTGAAAGGGGACAAAATCAACCCCTAAGGGAATTAAATGGTATTAGTTCTATTTTCTTAGAATTAATTTTGGCCTAAGTCTCCCAAGTTGGCAAATTTATTTATTAAAGGTAATTTTGATAAATAAAATTAATGGATAATGAACAAGTGGGCCAAGAGGGCACCCATGTGGAAGATGTTGCCAAATTGGAGTAGGGGTTAATTTTGAGGAAATTATACCACATGAAATAATTAATTATTAATTAATTGCTTAAATGTTGAATTTGGAATTAATTCTGATTTGGAATATTTTTATTAATAAATATTGCTAATAAATATTGGCAAGTGGTGATAATATGGCTAGGAGGTCAAATTTGGTCATGTGGACCACTCTTGCCTTAGTGGCAAATCTCAGGAAAAGCAAGGAGTCCAAAGGAGGAAAGAAGACAACGCAAACAAATTAGAAACTGGCAAAAGCAAACAGAAAAGCTAGCAAAAGCAGGCAAAAGCAGAAAAGTGGAAAGTAAATTAAGTGGAAAGAACAAGAAAAGCTGTAAATAAAGATTTAGCAACAACTAGAAAGCTAACTAAGGCACAGTTGCTAATCTGGGTGAAGAGAGACAAAAGTTGGCAAGTTTTTCTAAGACAAAACTTGCTAATTATTCCAAGAAGGCGCCCACATGACTTGGAGTAGGATGGGAAAGTGGTAACCTACTCTCACAAGTCACCAAAGCTAAGTAACTTACTCAGCAAGTCATCATAAAGTTTATAAAAGAATCCAACCAACTCCAATGAAGAACTTTTGATCATTTATGTTTTCTCATGAGAGCTCTGATGCTTCTCTAGTTGAGTGATGTGCCTCAACCATTTCTCTTGGGTGATGTGCCCCAATACTCTGTAAGTTATCTAAGAGTGTTATGCAGGTCCAGAAAGATATTACAGCCAGTAATCTTCAATACAGTTCAGCCATGAAGTCTTAATATCATATTGAGGAGGAGGCTACCTTTGGAGAAGAATTGCAGCTAGTTTTAGTGGAGGTTCTTTAGCAGAAGAAGATATTCATGGAGGAGTATGCCAAAGACCTTCAGTGAGCTACAGGATTTTTTATCAGCAGATATTAGTGGCTTCCATGTTCAGAGGTCGAGCTCAGATCCAATCTTCTATTCATCTCTTACTTCTCTAGATCGTACAGCCAAATCTGGAGGTGTTTTCACTGGTGGAGTTAACCAGTTGAAGGAGGGTGCATCATTAGATTTTTGCAGCAGTGGATACAGCCAAATAAGACCACTGATATGCAGAGAGCATTATCAGTACTTCAGAACAGATCTCATGTAACAAATCTCTTCTCTTTTCATATTCTCTATCAAATGTACTACAATTTCTAGCCTGTAAGGCAATTTGCTTGAAGAGAAAGTCTCTAGAATAAAAATGAGGGTTCTGTTATCATAAATGTTTTATATTAATGTCCATATGAGGATATCATACCTTCAAAGTATTATGAACATATTTTTTAATTAAGGAAATCCATTTATTCAGTCAAAATCCAAGACTAGCTCATTGCAAGGTTTTTCTAGACTAGTTTCAATGATTTCCTTGTAAAATGCAAACTGCGCATCCATTTGACCTCCCGTCTTTTGCAGTAGGATAATAACAAGATATATTAACCATATCAGTCCACAAAACCTGAATTCAGAAACCTTTAACATCGTTGGGGAATGATAAGAAACTCACTAGCTTAGCCATCCCGGAAGAGCCCCAAAACCCCAATTTTTCCCATACTTGCACAAGGCTGCAAAAAAATCTTACTGAGATCAACCAGCATTTAATGGACTGATATAAACTCTGTTTGAACTCCCAGTGACCCTTCCTTGTCCATTATTCATATGCCATATACCCAGGTAGCCTCGAAGTAGGCATAGACTTGCTCTATGCTGAAAAGTGAATGGTAATGGTAACTTGTGCATAAGACAAACCTGTCCTGACCTCCTTGACCTGCTGCTACACCTAACCCCATATAAATTCCATAATTAAATATTCTTCCCACCATCCTCAATCCTTACAGCAGTACCCCTCACTTACCTCCTGCCTGGTTCGAAGGAATTGACAGAAAATTTCACTAGTAAAAGTTGTAAAAGTTTTTAAAGTGGAGTTAATATCTGGGTCAGATCTTGCCCAGGATATTACAGTGGTATCAGAGCTCTTTCCTTGGCTCAACCTGTGGAAATTAAATCTCAGTGGAAAGAAGACTCTTAAGTTAATGAATTTGCAGTCATGTCAATATTCAACGAAGAAGACTTTTACTCAGATGATGTTTTTTATGAGCAATATGATGATGAATGTGTTAAACCATATGAAGAGGAGTCGACCCCTATTGGAAATTTCTATGTGCAGAAATTTGAATATGATTCCCTTGTTGAACATATGTTTGAAGAGAGCGTAGGAACAGACCTACCTATGGCTAACTGGGATTATGAATTAATACTCAAAGGAGGGAACCCTAAGAAATCCTATGAGTACTTCATGGAGTACTATGCCTTGAAGAAGGAGGTTCAGAAGTCCCTGACCTTTAGAGACTATTGTGATTTAGAGATTCAGAGTTTATTCAAAGACCCCTACAATAGTGATAGCAGAAGAAGGATTGCACATATGGTTGATGGTGTGTGCAAGGAAGTCAAGCCAATATTTTTACCCTAGGATCTGAGATGGATAGGAGGGATAAAGATGTGTCCTCACAGCCTGGAAAAACCAAGGGAGGAAACCAAGAGCCACCTAGTTCTTCGGGTGGAGAAGAAGTAGGAAAAAATAAAAATGAAGTTGCAGCCTTACATATGGATCCATCCCAATCTCAAGAAAAAGGAATCAAGAAGGAAGTTTCATCAAGGCCATTGGCAGGGCCAAGCATTGTGAGACTGTTTGGTTTTCCTTCAAGAAGGAAGTCCATAGGTTGTGATCTGAGCACCACACAATGTGGAGGGACATCAAGTTTCTTGGAAATAAATGACCAAGAAGACCTTGCTGCTGCTCCATTACTCCAAGAAGTGAATGAAGAAGGTCAATGCACAACTGAAGGTCTAGCAGTCAAGCATTCGATTGTTGGCAATGTGGAACGTGAAATCACTCCCAGCTCTTCGTGGGTGATTTCAAGATCAGTGCAGAAGAGATGGTGAAGAGTGATGATGGTAGGAAATATTTTGTATCCTATCTGAAAGAAGAACATCAATCAGATCTGAAATTATCATTGGAACTTCAGGTTGAGGTGGAAGACAAGCCCGAATCAGCTGGGTGTGAACCTAGGAATTTGGGAAAGAAGCATGCTACCATTAAAACACCACATGAGGAGGAAATTTGGGCACAAAGGTATGGCTGCAATTATGATTTTTGCATGCCTTTGTTGCATCCCAATATGGCAGCCACTTCCAATGAGAATGATGGATTAGAAAAGCCTTCTAGTGTCAGAATTCAGAATTGGGAGAAGGTTGAATTGCAAGAAGCAGAAGAGGTTCACCAGTTGGAACTTCTTTCCCTGGTTGGACCATTGAAAATGAGTGAGAGAAAAATCAAAGAGGCCCTGAAAATTCTCCATGACACTCATTCTTCAGTGTCGAGGTTGTGTTGGGAAGCTGCTTTAAGGGAAGATCAATATTTCTTTGCAGCCATGGAGAATATCCAAAAAGCAATGTCCACAATCAAAGGTAATTTCTCACAGTTGCTTTCAGATAAAAATTACATGTGTGAGCTTGTTGAATTGTTGTGGGATGCATCATTGCATGATGAAGAAAATATTTGCAGATATGAAGAAGAGAACTACAAGCTCAAAAGTGAGTTGTTGGCCACCCAAGATTCTTTGAGATACACTCAAAGTGCTCTCTCAGAATCCCAAATGAAGATAGAACAATTCCAGCAAGAGTGGAAAGAATTGACTAAATCCTCAATTTTGCCTAAGAGTCATCCCTATTGGGTCAATGACATAAAATATTACATGAAGGAACCTCATGAGTGGGTGGACCATGAGGAGCAATCTATGCGGTATGTGCTTGAAGAATGTGCAGAAAAAGTGGGTGAAAAGCAAGTGCATGATTTTTTCCAGAGTGAACATGAGAGGATCATTGAAGAAGGTCTTTCTTCCAAGGAAGGTGCAGTTGATTTCACCATAGATGGTTCAGCCATCAATAGAGAGGATACATCCACAACTTCAGTAGATGAAATGTTCAGAAGCATGGCTCACCACCCTTCATTCCCCACTTCACATTCAGCCACAAACCTTTGGAATGAAAATTGGGTAAAAGGATTCTATTTTTTTGTGTCACATGATGAGCAGAAAGATCCCGAATTTGAGTTAGATGACATGTTCCTTAACTTGCAGCAGTGGAGGCAGCCCATGCATGTGTGTGCAGCCACTTTTGACAAGGAGGCATCAGATCCACACTTACTTTCAACATGTGGGTCATGTGATGGAGTTTGGCACCCTTGGATCAATGGCAAAGAGTTGAGCCATTGGATGAAGAGGGGAACACCTATGGAGTTCCATAGAAATCATGAGTTCTCTTTATCTGAAGAGGACAGACATATGGTTGATCACATTCCATATGATTCAACAGATGAAGGTGTTTTTCCATCCATTGGTTGGAAGGATAGAGGCATCATTGAAAGGGAAAACCTAGAAGGTAAGAATCTTATGTTTTGTTGCAAGAAAATTGTTTTCATCATTGTTGATTTTTATATGATTTGCAAGCAGCAAAAAAGGCATAATTTGTAGCCATCTGATGTCACTCATCCACATATGGATTGGGTGAAAGATTACCTGACAAACATGAAATCTCCTTGCAAAAATGTTTTTGCTTATGGTCAAGGGAAGGCAGCTAAGCAGGAAAGTTGCCAAGATAAATTAATGATTACTTGCAGAAGTTGGCCTATGTGGAGGGAATCCACATGCTTGGATATTGGAAAAATGCAGTTGATACTTTGGGATCCGGGAATTCCTTGGAGTGATAACTTTCTAGAGGTGACAGAAAATTATGGGTCCTTGCGGAAGAAGCAGTGGGATCCGGGAATTCCACTCAGTTATATTAACTGGGTTACGATTTTTGTTCATGATTTAGTGCAGATAGAGTTTACAGTGCAGTTTAGTCATATTACATTTTACTTAGATTTTTTGAAGGCCCCAAGTTTAATGTTCAGATTGTTCAGTGGACGGGCACAAATAAAATCAGAGTGGTGCAGCAGAAGCTTGGTGGAATCCTAACATTGCTTGAGGACAAGCAATCCTGGGAAGGGAGGACTGTCATGTTCCCAATTTTGGTTCATCCAGTACCATGGGTGAAAAGGGACAAAATCAACCCTTAAGGGAATTAAATGGTATTAGTTCTATTTGCTTAGAATTAATTTTGGCCTAAGTCTCCCAAGTTGGAAAATTTATTTATTAAAGGTAATTTTGATAAATAAAATTAATGGATAATGAGCAAGTGGTCCAAGAGGGCACCCATGTGGAAGGTGTTGCCAAATTGGAGTAGGGGTTAATTTTGAGGCAATTATACCACATGAATTAATTAATTATTAATTAATTGCTTAAATGTTGAATTTGGAATTAATTTTGATTTGGAATATTTTTATTAATAAATATTGGCAAGTGGTGATAATATGGCTAGGAGGTCGAATTTGGTCATGTGGACCACTCTTTCCTTAGTGGAAAATCTCAGGAAAAGCAAGGAGTCCAAAGGAGGAAAGAAGACAAGGCAAACAAATTAGAAATTGGCAAAAGCAAACAGAAAAGATGGAAAAAGCAGGCAAAAGTAGAAAAGTGGAAAGTAAACAAAGTGGAAAGAACAAGAAAAGCTGTCAGTAAAGATTTAGCAACATCCAGAAAGCAAACTAAGACATAGTTGCTAATATGGGTGAAGAGAGACAAAAGTTGGCAAGTTTTTCTAAGACAAAACTTGCTAATTATTCCAAGAAGGCGCCCACATGACTTGGAGTAGGATGGGAAAGTGGTAACCTACTCTCACAAGTCACCAAAGCTAAGTAACTTACTCAGCAAGTCATCATAAAGTTTATAAAAGAATCCAACCAACTCCAATGAAGAACTTTTGATCATTTATGTTTTCTCATGAGAGCTCTGATGCTTCTCTAGTTGAGTGATATGCCTCAACCATTTCTCTTGGGTGATGTTCCCCAAGACTCTGTAAGTTATCTAAGAGTGTTATGCAGGTCCAGCAAGTTATATTACAGCCAGTAATCTTCAGTACAGTTCAGCCATGAAGTCTTAATATCATATTGAGGAGGAGGCTACCTGTGGAGAAGAATTGCAGCTAGTTTTAGTGGAGGTTCTTTAGTAGAAGAAGATATGCATGGAGGAGTATGCCCAAGACCTTCAGTGAGCTCCAGGAGTTGTTATCAGCAGATATTAATGGCTTCCATGTTCAGAGGTCGAGCTCAGATCCAATATTCTATTCATCTCTCACTTCTCTAGCTCGTACAGCCAAATCTGGAGGTGTTTTCACTGGTGGAGTTAACCAGTTGAAGGAGGGTGCATCATTAGAGTTTTACAGTAGTGGCTACGGCCAAATCAGACCACTGATATGCATAGAGAATGATCAATACTTCAGAAAAGATCTCCTGTAACAAATCTCTTCTCTTTTCATATTCTCTATCAAATGTACTGCAATTTCTAGCCTGTAAGGCAGTTTTCTTGAAGAGAAAGTCTCTGGAATAAAAATGAGGGTTCTGTTATCATAAATGTTTTATATTAATGTCCATATGAGTATATCAGACCTACAAAGTATTTATGAATATATTTTTTAATTAAGTAAATCCATTTATTCAGTCAAAATCCAAGACTAGGTATGGCACTTGGTCGTCTTCTTTTCCTTTTCTTGATGTTGGAACTGAATTCTCCTTTTGTGGTAATAATTTTATGATAAAGAAACGGGTGCCTGAGCACGCAGCTGAGGTCGAACTGCTAACCCTAGCACGTAGCTGAGAAGGATGGCGGCACCTGGGGGAGGGGAGGACGCCCCCCCCCCCCGTCCATTTCAGATGAGGAAGCCTTCAGCAGGCTTGTCCACGGCAGAGGCAAGAAAACCTCTCCTCCGGAGGTCCCGAAATTCATAAAGAAGCTTGAAGACATCCCAGAAATCGCCCTGCCTGAAGAAAAACCAATGAAAATATCTCTAGCTTTGGCAAAGCGAGGTCTCGTGGGGTAGTTCATGGGCCTATGGCCATCCACTAAAACAACTGATGACTAGATACAGAGGAATTGGAGGCCCAATCTCAAAAATGGAGTGACTTGTTACCCTGTAGGGAGAGGGTTCTTCATCTTTGAATTTATCTCCGAAGAAGACCGAGACTTAATCTTTAGAAACGGACCCTACTTCATGGGGACGCAGGGCTTATACCTGAATAAATGGACACCATATTTTGATCCCTCGATCGATCTCCCCAAGGAAGTGCCGGTGTGGGTCAAGCTCCCTAACCTCCCGGTGCATTGCTGGGACTTCGATTCCTTGTAGAGAATAGGGAATGGAATCGGGCGATTCATTGACAAAGCTGATAATAAGGGCCAATATACCTGTGCCAGAATCTGTGTTGATGTCGACCTAGAAGCTGGTCTCCCGGAGGCAATAAAACTAAAAGTCGGATCATGGACTCATTACCAGAAGCTGGATTATGAGCATCTGCCCTTCAATTGCTGAAACTGCCAGGAACATGGCCATTTCCAAAGATACTGTCCCAAGCTAGTTGCTGAGAAAGAAGACGCTGAAGGATGGCAGAAAGTAAAAAAGGGGAAACCCATGAATATTGCCAGAAGCAAGGAAAGAACGGCCCAGGGTCCTCCAAAGGAAGGCAGCTCAAAGCCTTCTACTCAGGAAGATCCTATGGTATCCCAAAACCCTGGGAATACACCAGAAGCTGATGAATCCCGGGCACCACAAGACCCAACCGATCCAACTCATCAATCTGGTATCGCCAGTCCATCCAAAGATCACATCAGTCTAGCCTCGGAAACAGGAGCTGACTCCTCCGAGGAAGGTGATATCGAAGTCAACAGTCAATCAGGCTCCTCGGATCAACCAAAACGCAGACGGAAGTCAGAAAAGAAGAGAAGGGAAGAGCAGTCCTACAAGGACGTGGTCCAAGGCTCTCAACACACCATACCTGAAATGATGAACACCAGATTCAGAATGAGGCTGGGAAAGACCCCGAAAGGGGGTCATCACCCTCCCCCAGGTAAATAATGCAATACGTCTCCTGGAATTACAGAGGACTAGGTAGCCCTCTAAAAGAAGAAGCTATAAGGGATTTGGTAAGAGTAATGAATCCTGAAGTCCTACTAATCCAGGAGATGAAACTGGAGGAAGATGCTCTCCTCCGTGCAAGCAACTCGTTTTGGAAGAAAGGCCCGGCAAGGGCTGTAAGTGCAAGAGGAGCCTCGGGAGTCTTAGCAACCTTCTGGGACTCTACAAAGCTCGACCTAGTTGAAGAATAAGGAACCACTCACTGGCTATTCACCAAGCTGCTTCATAAAGATTCTGGCCATCATGTAAGTCTCTTTAATATTTATGCTCCTATCTCTTATTCTGAAAAAAAAGATTGTTGGGACACCTTAAAACTGTTCCTGACGCTCCACAAGCCTGAAAACCTAGTGTTGGCTGGAGATTTAAATGTCACTCTAGCTCTGGCTGAAAAAAAGGGGGATCTATTGTGCGGGACCCCGCAAGAGAGTGGGTTGAAGACCTGATGCTGGATTGGGACCTTGAAGACATCACCCCTGCCAAAGGAATGTATACCTGGTCAAATAAAAGATTGGGACCTGGTCACATTACTGCCCGCCTTGACCGGTTCCTCCTTCACTCCTCCTTCCTAACCCTAGGGATGATGGCATCCTCTAAGATTCACCCGCATTATACTTCTGACCATAAGCCGATCTCCCTCTCTTTTCATCCCGATGAAAGGTTAGGTCCCATTCCCTTCCGGTTCAGCCCTAATTGGGAAACCCAGGAAGGTTTCCTCGACCTTGTCTCTAACTCTTGGAAAGAACCGATTCATGGCTCCCTGTTCTTTGTTTGGGAAGAAAAGCTTAGAAGGCTCAAAGAGGCCCTGAAAGAATGGGCTAAAGGGCTGGGTTCCCCAATGGATGAAAGGAAGAGAATCCAGAAGGCCTTGGAACAGCACCAGTTAACATTGGAAGAGTCCCCTGTCACTCCTGCTATGCTATTCCGGGAAGCTAAGCTTCAAAAGGAGTACCATAAAGCCTGCAGAGAAGAGGAAACCTACTGGAGAGTCAAATCAAGAACGCTTTGGCTCCAAGATGGAGACAAAAATACCACTTTCTTTCACAAGCAAGCCCAAGCCAGAAAGATTTATAATTCCATCACTGAAATTCAGACTCAAGGCCAAGTGATAAAGGACTTTAGAGGCATTAAGGAGGCAGCCCATTCCTTTTTTAAAATCCTATACTCCACCCCTGACCAGGATCCTGTGGAACCGAATTCCTATCCTCTATCAGAGATTCCAATATTGTTTAATGAAGAGGACAACCTGCAGCTGATCAGGCCTATTAGTATTCGAGAAGTTAAGAAAGCCCTTGACAACATGAACCCTGATAAAGCACCTGGGCCGGACGGATTTACAGCCCGGTTCTACACCTCTTGCTGGGACATAATAGAGAAGGATCTGTACAGAATGGTGAAGAAGGCTCAGAACTGTAACAAATTGGGGGGCAGTACTAATTCCTCCTTCCTAGCGCTCATTCCGAAAGAAAAAGGCGCTAAAAACTTCAGCAGATTCAGGCCTATATCCCTGTGTAACACGGGTTACAAAATCATAACCAAAATTATGGCTAATAGACTTAAAAGAATCCTGCCTAAGCTGATTCCAAAAAACCAAGGGGGGTTTGTGAGAGGAAGACAGATCTTGGACAACATTATCTTAGTGCAAGAAGCCATCCATTCTAGCTACAAGAGAAAAGAGAAGGGGATGGTGGTAAAGCTGGATTTGGCCAATGCCTTTGACAGAGTCAGGCATGATTTCCTTTATGCAGCCATGAGGAACTTCGGATTCAATCAGAACTTCATTATGTGGGTCAAAGCTTGCATCTCAGCCCCATGGATTTCCCCGCTGGTCAATGGGCGTCCTACTGACTTTTTCAAGGCCTCAAGAGGATTAAGGCAAGGCTGCCCTCTCTCCCCGGTGCTGTTTGTCATTCAAGCCGATGTCCTTAGCTATCAGCTGAACAGAAGTCTCCAAAACAGGTCTCTCTCAGGCATCAGAATTGTCCCAAAGGTCAAGGATGTAAATCACACCCAGTTCGTCGATGATACGCTCCTACTGGGAGTTGCCAATCTCAACACAGCCAGGAACTTTAAATTCGAGCTGGACTGTTACAGGAATACATCCGGAAGTGAAATAAATTTCCTCAAAAGCAAGGTCTATGGCTGGAATTGTTCTCCCCGTGCAATGTTGGATATAGCTCGGATTCTCGAAATGGAAGCCATTACCATTTGGGACACCTTTACCTATATGGGCATCCCTATTTTCAAAGATACCTCTAGAGTTTCCCATTGGCTGCCAATGCTGGACAAACTAAAAAAAAAGATCCAGGTGTGGGGGGCAAATTGGCTCAACAAAGCAGGCAAAGTGATTTTGATGAACTCTGTCCTCACCAGTCTTCCAATCTATCAATGTTCGGTGCTGATAGCTCCAAAAACCATTACCAATAGAATCAATGAGCTGCTCCGTCATTTTCTGTGGGAGGGTGGCCGTAATTGTGAGAAAAAACCCCATATAGTAAGCTGGGACAAGATCACTAGGCCAAAAATGGAAGGGGGCCTTCAAATTAGAGATGTGGCCACCCAAAATCTTTCCATGGGAGGCAAAATTCTCTGGAAAATGATAACTGGCAAAAGAACCTGGAGCAAGCAAATCCTCAAGAAGAAATACTTTAAAGGAGACAGACAGAGATGTCTTGAAAGGGCCACAAAACTACAGAAAGGCTCCCCGATTTTTTCACTGTGTAAAAGAGCCATCCCATTCTTCACCTCCAAGCTTACGTGGTCTCCTGGCAATGGAGAAAAAATCAGAATTTGGGAGGACTCGATCCTTGGGGATCAGCCTCTCATCAACTTCAGCGACCTGGGCAATATAAAAGACTGGCTCTACAATAATAATTTCAGAACGCTGAGGGACATATCAGTCTGGAACAGAGATGAGGATGAATCCTGGGCAAATTGGAACCTGGGTGATTATCCTCATGATTTAGATGATGAAGCCACTACCCTGCTGGATCTTTTGCAAGGTAAGTCCCCCATCAGCGCTAGAGATAAAGACACACGCAGCTGGGGATCCCGATCGGGCACGTACACTGCAGCTGAGGGCTATGCTGCGATTTTGGAGGTGCCATGGGTCCCTCCCAACCCTGGGCCGTGGAAAGCTCTTTGGAATTTCGCCTCTATCCCTAAAATCGATATTTTTATCTGGACCGTCCTCCACAACAGCATTTTGACAGGAGAAAAATTGAAGATCAAAGGCTGGGCAGGGCCATCACGTTGCCCTCTGTGCTACCATGCTGAAGAAACCATAGATCACTTGTTCATCTCCTGAGATTTCACCAAAGAAGTTTGGAGTCTCATGATAGGATCAAACGCTGTAAGTTTGCCTAACTCGATCAAGGAGCTGATCAGCAGCTGGATCACTCTTGCCCCCTTCGATTTAAACAAAAAAGACATCCTCAAGCTAGCATGGATGTGGACCTCGAAATTCCTTTGCTGGAAAGTCTGGTTGGAAAGAAATAACAGGATTTTTAAGGAGGAATGCAGACTTCCAACTCAAGTGGCCGTGAAGGCTAGGTCCATGCTTTCTGAAGCTTTAAGCACCAAGTCAGCGATCAGAAATAAGGCTTCTCTCTCGCCTGAAGAAGAGCGCTGGCTTAAGGAGATCAATGTGAACCAGCAAAGCAATCAACCTACCAATCCTCCTCAAAAGGCTCGCTGGGAAATCAGGCTGGAAGAACAGGAATTCATCAAGTGGAGATCTGTCCTGAATGATTGGTGCCTTTTTTTGGCGGGGTCTCGAAAGGGAATCCCGGTCAAGCTGGAGGAGGAGGCATTATTCTCGATCCCTACGACACCACCGTCTTGTCCTATGCCTGGGGCCTAGGACATGCTTCCAACAATCATGCTGAGTATCTTGCGTTGTGGCAAGGACTGAATCAAGCAAGAAAGATGAACATTCAGAATCTTACTATCTTTGGTGATTCCAGGCTGATAGTCAAGGATCTACACACCAAGAAGATGCCTGCCGGTATAAGTCTGACCCACATCCACAGGAAAGTCCTACTCATGCTGAAGCACTTCAGAACTCATAAGGCTTACCACGTTCTAAGGAGTCTCAACAATCTAGCAGACGCTGAAGATAATCACGGAGCAAGCTTGAGTAAGAGTCAACTTATTGTTAACGGAGAAATTTCAAAGCACCCTCTCCCCTAAGATTAAGAGACATGGTCTTCCGGTTCCTTTGGGCATTTCCCAGCACCCAACAACATTATTCTAACTGGTTTATTAAGCTGGAAATGAAGTTCCGTACAGCGGATTGGGATTTGAATTGTAAAGGCCCTGGCAGCCCATTTTCCAGACACTTATAAATTTTAACCGTTTCCGTAAAAAATAAAATCCAAGACTAGCTCATTGCAAGGTTTTTCTAGACTAGTTTCAATGATTTCCTTGTAAAACGAAAACTGTGCATCCATTTGACCTCCCATCTTTTGCAGTAGGCAAATAACAAGATATATTAACCATATCAGTCCACAAAATCTGAATTCAGAAACCTTTAACCTCGTTGGGGAATGATAATAAACTCACTAGCTTAGCCATCCCGGAAGAGCCCCAAAACCCCAATTTTTCCCATACTTGCACAAGGCTGCAAAAACATCTTACTGAGATCAACCAGAATTTATTGGACTGATATAAAATCCCAATGACCCTTCCTTTTCCAGTATGCATATGCCATATACCCAGGTAGCCTCGAAGTAGGCATAGACTTGCTCTATGTTGAAAAGTGAATGGTAATGGTACCTTGTGCATAAGACAAACCTGTCCTGACCTCCTTGACCTGCTGCTGCACCTAGCCCCATATATATTCCATAATTAAATATTCTTCCCACCATCCTCAATCCTTACAGCAGTACCCCTCACTTACCTCCTGCCCAATTCGAAGGAATTGACAGAAAATTTCACTAGTAAAAGTTGTAAAAGTTTTTAAAGTGGAGTTAATATCTGGTTCAGATCTTTCCCAGGATATTACAAAGTCAAGTTTAATTGTCGAGTGGTGTTAACAGGGCGAAATTCCCTTTCTATCAACATCGTGGATTCTCCCAATATTGGGTCCCCATTATACCTTGCACTAGTTGGCGTGGGGAATCCATCTGGATTCTGGATCGGTAGCCATTACTGCTTATAAAAAGTATTATGAGATATGTAAATTTGGAATGATAATGTAATCACAACTAACCCTATATGAAATATGCAAAGCTATTCCATGTCTCAGGTAGGGAAGAAAGGATAAAATATGAAACACATAATTATGGTGTGCTTTCAATATTATATCAGCAACTAAGATTACTATGATTATCTAATAAAATCCAATTACATAACCAACTATTGAGTACAGTCTCTAATTACTAGTCAGTTTAAATTCAATGTTTATGCGGCTATAACCAAACTACTGGAAGATAAATGAAATAAGAATGCATTCTTTACCAAACAAAATTTTTAAGTACAAAAAAACATTCTTATAACAAATTTCATAAGAAATATATGACATAAAGAGTTTTGAACACAACCCTCATACAAACACAATTTATCTCCCAAAAAGTATGTCCAATAATCGCTTCTTCTTCTTATTACTCTACTCAACATAGCTTTTTTCCTTTCCTTTTCTTCCTTTTCCTTGGCACTGGTTTCATTATGTTTTTACTTCCCCAATATTTGTGATATCTCCTCCAACAAATAAACTCTCCTATATACCTCCTCCTCATGGAAGACTTCATGTGTGTAGGGGTAGTTGAATTTACATGAGTGGCAAGGCCTCCTTAGTACCTTGCATAGATCACTTCTCCTAAAGTTCTTGGCACTAAAGTGAAAATCACTCAGATACATCCCTATTGGGCATGCATCTTTCATAGATTCTATAATGTGGTTACCCACAATAAGAGGCAATGGATTCCATAGATACTTATTGCTTGATGATAATGTTGATCTGATTCCATTGATATATGTTTGGTATGTAATCTCCATTGGTACCACCTTATCGATAACATTTGTGGGGAGGATGTTAGGTGGTTGAGATCACCCATATATTCTCAAATATGAATGGTATTTAATGAGATACCTGTGAAAATCCTCACAGCAGATCTAAGAGATAATGTGTACCTCACAAGAGTAATTATGATTAAGCAAGAAAATAGAAGAAGAGTGAACAATACAATATAATGAGCAACAAAATAATATGGTACAGTAGAACTCAGATAGAAGCAATAATACTTCACACACACTAATTAATTAATCACAATATGGACAAATAAATAGTACAATGGTAGAGAGGATTCGAATGCCTAAGGTGGCAATTCGAATTAGCCTCTCAGAGTGATCATAAGATCAATAGAGTGTCATCGGAGCACAACTAGGTGTCCCCATGATCATCAGAGCGCAACTGGAAGTCTTCATCATCATCAGTGGAGTCATCAATGCTCAAGTAACTGTCAACCATCAGTCAAACTAACTCTGGTAGGTGTAACTGAGTGTAACTCAATGTAACTAAGTGTAACTGACTGTAACTGACTGTAACTGACTGTAACTGAGTGTAACTGAGTGTAACTGAGTGTAACTGGCTGTAACTGATTGTAACTGACTGTAACTGAGTGTAACTGAGTGTGACTGAGTGACAACTGGACTGGTAGGTGAAGAAGGGCGAGTTGCTCCCTAAAATCAAGGAAGAAGGGCGCATTAAGCAACTGGAGGGCTAAAACTGAATAGTGAGAAGCTCCTGGGGGCTAGCTAACTGAGGGCTAGTTGCTGGACTGATGACTGGGATGCATGCAAAATGCATGCAAACCCTAGAATGCATGCAAACCCTAAAGGTGCATGCATGACTGAAAATGTAAATGATCAAAATACTGGTGGGACTAGGATGGAGTATAGGAATATCCTAACACCCCCCCTTAATCCATCCTGGGCCCTGGTAACTAAGACCAAAGGTCACCCAATACAATGAATAATAACAATCAATAAACCAAGGAAGTGGGAAAATTTCATGGGAAACATACCCCCTCCTCAAAAAATAGACTGTAAGGCACACATAAAAAATAAATGCTCCAAACTCAAGCATGTGTGATGCTTGGTCATATGTCTAGAGGTATCTTCTTCTTGGGAAGAAGTGGATCATGCTCAAAAAGCATGTGCTTGTACTTGCTCTTCAGATCGAATGTGATGAGAACAAATCCAACAGTATGAGAATGATCCTTGAACTTGTGATTCGAATCAGCTGAGGTAGGATCAAATCTGTGAAAGTGCATATAGTCTTTTGTCTTCTCCTTCGAACCACCATGGGTGAGATTATGCCAAAAATAACTATTACATGTTTGCTTGAAATCAAAATCAGATTTAAGACTTAAAAAACAGTTTCTTGAGATCTCCTTTGAACCAACAGGGGTGAGATCAAAACTATCATATGCATGAGAAATTATTTCAAGCAGTAATTGCTTAGAATCCAAATTAGATCCAAGACTTGAATCATGGTTTCTTGAGATCTCCTTTGAACCATGAGAGGTGAGATCAAAACCAGTAATTGCATGAGAATTTATCCCAAGCGAATGGAAATGGTCATAATCTTCAATAACCTTCTGAAAGCATGAATTTATGATCATATAGTAGTATAAAAGAGGAGATAGCTAGAGAGGAGCGAATGCATTACCTTCAGTAGCTGTTTTGATCTCTGAAATAATCATGTGATCATGATGCAAACCAACAGACTCTGGTGCAAGAGAGGATTTAGGACCTTCTACAATATCTAGAATGTGAGCTGGCACAGAAAGAGGTGGGCCCATAACCCTTTTGGAGTTTCAATATCAATGATGGTCGAGTACAATATGTAATCAGTCATAGTAAGATTCATTCTTCCAATGTGCATGTCACCTTTATTCAACCATTTAATATTCTTTGTAGAGGATTCGAACTCTCTTTCAAAATAGCAATCAAAGAGATCATGGCTCTTTAAATATGCTATTATTTTTGGTTTCCATTCATCATAGTTGAATAGAGAAAGAGGATTGATTTCTTCTAATTCAAGATACATTGAAGCTGTAGAAGACCTGCAAAAACAATATAGAATAACTGCTACTGCTACTGCTGCAAAAATGTAGAAACTGATGCAACTGCTGTACTCAAAATCTTGGTAATAACCTGCAAGAAACTCTCAAGAATGGAGATAAAGAATACTCTCAACATGCTCTGATACCATGTGAAAATCCTCACAGCAGATCTAAGAGATGATGTGTACCTCACAAGAGTAATTATGATTAAGTAGGAAAATAGAAGAAGAGTGAACAATACAATATAATGCTCAACAGAATAATATGGTACAGTAGAACTCAGATAGAAGCAATAATACTTCACACACACTAATTAATTAATCACAATATGGACAAATAAATAGTACAATGGTAGAGAGGATTCGAATGCCTAAGATGGCAATTCGAATTAGCCTCTCAGAGTGATCATAAGATCAATAGAGTGTCATCGGAGCACAACTAGGTGTCCTCATGATCATCGGAGAGCAACTGGAAGTCTTCATCATCATTAGTGGAGTCATCAATGCTCAAGTAACTGTCAACCATCAGTCAAACTAACTATGGTAGGTGTAACTGAGTGTAACTCAATGTAACTGAGTGTAACTGACTGTAACTGAGTGTAACTGACTGTAACTGAGTGTAACTGACTGTAACTGACAGTAACTGACTGTAACTGAGTGTGACTGAGTGACAACTGGACTGGTAGGTGAAGAAGGGTGAGTTGCTCCCTAAAATCAAGGAAGAAGGGCACATTAAGCAACGAGGGATAAAACTGAATAGTGAGAAGCTCCTGGGGGCTGGCTAACTGAGGGCTAGGTGCTGGACTGATGACTAGGATGCATGCAAAATGCATGCAAACCCTAGAAGCAAGCTCCTAGGACTTGGTATGGTAGGATAGATAGCTTTCTATCCAATTTGGGCTTTACCAAGAGTAAAGCGGATTCCAACCTTTACTACAAGGTTGAGAAAGGCAATCCTGTGATACTACTATTGTATGTGGATGACCTGTTTGTAATAGGTGAAGATGGGTTGATTGTTGACACCAAGAGGAAGCTTGCTGCCAAGTTCGAGATGAAGGACTTGGGGATGATGCACTATTTTCTAGGCATGGAGGTGTGGCAAAGTGCAGATGGAATCTTCCTTGGACAAGGGAAGTATGCAGGAGAGATCCTGAAGAGGTTCAGGATGATGGACTGCAAGGCCATGGACACACCTATGGCATCGAACCTGAAGCTTCTGTGTGATGCTTCATCTAATCCGGTTGATGTCACTATGTATCATCAGATGATTGGGTCCTTGATGTACCTGATGAACATGAGACCAGATATTTGCTTTGCGGTGAAAACATTGAGCCAGTTCCTGACGGATCCCAGAGGTGTTCACCTGGTTGCTGTAAAGCATATTCTGAGGTACCTGAAGGGTACAATTGATTATGGGCTCAACTATCATGCGAATCAAAAGTTTAACCTGTAGGGTTATGTTGATTCAGACTGGGCAAGTAATACTACAGATAGGAAGAGCACTTCTGGGTGCTGCTTCAGTATGGGATCAGGTGTGGTCTCTTGGTTTAGCAAGAAGCAGTCCTGCATAGCACTGAGTACAGCCGAGGCAGAGTATGGTGCAACTTGTTTGGCTAGTTGTGAGACAGTGCTCCGGAAACTATTGTCTGAGTTATTTGATCTCCCGTTGGATGCTACTGGTATCTTTTGTGATAACCAAAGTTGTGTGAAGGTGTTTGAGAATCCAGTGTTCCACGACAGGTCGAAGCACATTGAGATCAAATATCACTATATCAAGGATATGGTGCAAAGAGGAGCAGTGAAGCTCCTGTATGTTGCGACGAATGAGCAAGTTGTAGATGTGTTGATGAAACCACTAGCCAGACTGAATTTTGAATACTTCAGAGAGAGGCTTGGTGTTCTTCGGATTGATGACACTTCAAGGAAGAAGTGATGGACACATTTGTAGAAGCCATTCCAAGCATGGTGAGAGGAGGATCCTTCCCATGGTTGTGGATGTAAGCGTTGTGTGATGAGCATCAAGACGATGCTCCATTTACTACTCTGTATATGCATCATATTGGATGCTTGTTATGATCAGTTGGATCATGTATCTGTATATGCATCATGTTGGATTCTTGTTATGATCAGTTGGATCATGTATATGTATATGCATCATGTTGGATGCTTGTTATAATCAGTTGGAACATGTATTTGTATATGTATCAGGTAGATACTATGTATGCATCAGGTGGATGCATTGTATGATCAGGAGGATCATGTATGATTATATGTATCAAGTAGATACTCTGTATGCATCAGGTGGGTGCATTGTATGATCAGGATGATCAAGGATGATGAGATTCAGGATGTTGCTCCAGATTATGTACATCAGGATGATGTATGGTGAGTATCAAGATGATGCTCTGTGGTCGTGGACAGGTTGTGCTTAAGAGGACTTGTAAGACCTGGGAGATTCGAGAGGTTGGGCTGTGTGCCTGTAATAAGTCCTGGGATGCTCTTTAGAGGGTTTGTCCTATGACCACATTTAAGACCTGGGAGATCCGAGAGGTTGGGTTGTGAGCCCGTAATAAGTCCTGGGATGCTCTTTCGAGGGTTTGTGGTGGTGACTACATGTAAGTCCTGGGAGATCCGATAGGTTGGGTTGTGTGCCCGTAATAAGTCATGGGATGCTCTTTCGAGGGTTTGTAGTGGAGATCACATGTAAGTCCTGGGAGATCCGAAAGGTTGGGTTATGTGTCCGTAATAAGTCCCGGGATGCTCTTTCGAGGTTTTGTGATGAGGGTCACATGTAAGTCCTAGGAGATCTGATAGGTTGGGCTATGTGCCCGTAATAAGTCCTGGGATGCTCTTTTGAGGGTTTTTTATGAGGGTCACATATAAGACCTAGGAGATCCGATAGGTTGGGCTGTGTGCCCATAATCATTCCTGGGATGCTCTTGTGAGGGTTTGTGATGCACGTAATAAGTCCTGAGGATTACACAATATGGTCAGTGATGATGAAGACCTGCAGGAGGTGGGCCTACATCCAGTATGAAAAAAGACCGGCTCTGTAGAACTTCCTATGACGAGTAGATCGGAGATTGATTGAGATAGCAACAGCAGTGACGATGACAGTGATTCGATGACGATGATCCAATGACGATGATCCAGAGAAGAAGACTTGTGCTAGCATATCTGTGTCGAGAAATACCTTCCTAGTTAAGAGGGAGTGTTGATGTATATGTAACTTCGGAATGTATTTCACCTATGTATTTTGTACTCCTATAGAGATGTTATTATTCCTCTATACGGAAGTGTCGTCATTTGTATTAACAAGTGTCACAAGTGTCGCAACTTGCATGTGATGGGTTATTAGACCACCAAGTGTGGGGTTAGCCCTGATTGGTATTACCATGGGTTATTAGACTGAGTTAGACAAGCCGGCCTTGCTAGGTTATTAGGTAGGTTAGGTCATGTATAAATAGAGTGCGGGAGGCACTCTATTTGATCATCTCACTATTCACTTCTACACTCATCGAAAAGTGGCACACAAGTGAGGAAGGAGGAGTAGCTGCTAGAGAAGACTATCTCTTGTACTTGGGTTGTATCATTTCTCTTTCTATCTCTGAGGAAGTTGTGGGGTTTTTCACCTTTATGGTTTTCCCCAGTGAAACTCTGTGTGTCTATTGTCTCATGTGATTGCTTAGTGTGATTGATATGCATTATTATGCTTGATATGTTTTACATGTTATTCTCTTAGTAAAGATCCTAAAGTATGTTGAATTAATGCTCAAAAATTAACAATCTAGTTGTAATTGGGTGGTCCACTCATTTTTCAGATGCACTTTTAATGTGGGGACTTATTATGTTAGTTTTTGTACCTAGAGAAGTGTTCCCCAAGTGACTTTTGCCTAATGTCACTTAGAAGGGGGGAAAAGGTGACCCTCACATTAAATGACTTAGTAAAAGCATTTAATGAGACTTTATAAACTCAAAGTCACTTTTTGATAAATTTAAGTGGGTGAGGGAAATTAATTATTTATGAAAAATAAATGGAGCATTTAATTTCCACCCTTGATCTAAATCAATCTCACCCATTGGATTTAGGGAAACCCTAGGCTTTGATCAAAAGGCATGAGGGAGGCATTTTTTACTTCATTTTTGGAGATGAGAGTGTGGTGAAGAGATAGAGAGAGAGAGCTAGAGACTTGGCATGATTTTTGAGGCACCTGCTGAGCATTAATAAATAATACAGATTCCTAGCAGAGATTTTCTTCAATTGGCACGCATTCCAAGGTGAGCCTTTGAGCATCATACTGAGTACGAGTTTCCAAGCATTTTCTGGGCACGGGTTTCGAGGCAACCTACACAAATTTCAAGGAATCTTTTGGCACAAATCCCGAAGACATTGGCACTGTTTTCGAGGAGTATTTGGGCACAGAAAGCAAGATTCTAGGCACTGTTTTCAAGATAGAGTTCTGCTGCACAGAAACCGACACCATACAGTACGGTACTGTACTGTACCTTTCTGCACACATTTCAAGGTACAGATAGGCATAGAAATCGAGGTCGTTATTTGGCACAGATTTCGAGATAAATCTACATAGAAAACGAGGGTTAGTACAGCACAGAAACTGAGGTAAAGGACAACACATAAATCAAGGGTATGGATTTCTGTCCTTTCTCTTAGCACGGATTTCGAGGTGATTATTTTCACAGTTTTTCAAGGCAGCTTCAGCACATTTTTAAAGACAATCTTCCAGTGCATTTAATGTTGGAGATAAGTTTACATTTTCACTGTATTGTTGTACTATAATTTTACTGAAGAATAAAATATCTCTCTCTCTCTTACTGGTTTTCCCCGTTGGGGTTTTTCCAGGGCACAGTTGCCGAAAATTCTGAGTCTATAATTTTAATGGTGTGCATGTTAAAATTCATTTTCTGCCTGTTAGAGTGATTTTACAGTGTGTTTAATTGTCTAAGAAATTTTCGTAAGTAGTTTCTAGCCTATGCAAAACCAATTGGAACTAAAAACCACTGAAATGTGACATAAACCAACAAGCTGCAAACTCAAAAAAAAATTACATGGTATCAGAGCTTAGGGGCAGAAAACAGTATTATTTTGCAGACACACAGAAATTTCTAGAACTCAATAATTTTAGTGATTTTCTTCTGTTAGTGAATAACACTTTGTTGGGTTGGCTGAAAGATGGCTACAGGACTTAGGTTGGAGGATAGGCTAGATGGGACAGGGAACTTTGTGCCATGGAAGGCTAGGATTTTGTTGATATTAGAGGAGGAACTATGGGAGGAGGTGGTTAGGAATACTACAGCAAACCCTGTTCAGATTCCCACTGCTGCAAATGCAGCAACATTATCATCCTTCAACAACAAGGACTGTAAGGCTAGAATAATCATCCTTGATGTAGTTAAAGACCATATAATCCCTCACATTTCAGGCAAGGCAAGAGCACATTTGATGTGGACAACTTTGACCAGTTTGTATGAGAGTACCAATGAGAACTGGAAGATGGTTCTCAAAGAGAAACTCAAGAGTATAAATATGAATGGAGGAGAAGGAGTGACAGCTTACCTTACCAGGATATCTGCAGTTAGAGATGAGCTAGCAGTAGTTGGGGAGGTGGTCACTGCTACTGAGCTTGTGTGTACAGCAGTGAATGGGGCTTCAAATCCCTGGGATGCATTTGTGCAGGCTATAGTGGGCAGAGAGAACCTACCTTCTTGGGAAAGACTGTGGGATGACTTTGTGCATGAGGAGACCAGGAGAGGTCTCGTATAGGGCAGTTCATCACAGGGTGGGGTAGATGAGGAGAACGTGGCTTTGACAGCAAAGGGGAAGAAGAAAACGGGTCCCAAGAAGGGTGGGGCCAAGCAGTAGCAGCAGGGTGGGCAGAAGAAGGACTTGAGTAAAATCAAGTTTTATGGTTGTCAGACGTTTGGGAACTATGCTTCACAGTGTCCAAAAAAGAAGAAGAAGAAGAAGAGACATTAGAGTGCAGCTTCAACAGAGGTTGATGACTTTGGAGACAGGTTTCAGAGGGATTTTTCCTTATGTGTTGGACAGATTGAGAGAGAGAGAGCCCCTTTAGCCACCAACACAGATGTGGATATGGAGATGGAGCATTCATTGTTGGCAGGCCATCAGACGAGTCCATACACCACTAGTACTTGGTATATTGAAAGCGAAGCTTCGAGCCACATGACAAGAGCTCGAGAGATGTTCTCCGAGCTATCACAAACATGTACAGATGTTGAGGTTGTACTAGATGATGACACCATTGTTAGAGCAGTTGATCGGGGAATTATTACATTTCAGAGGGAGTCTATGAGTCCCATGACTCTGATGGATGTGTTATATGTCCCTGAGCTGAAGAAGAACCTTGTGTCAATTTCCACCATTGAGGACAGGGGTCTTGGGGTATGTTTCTCAAATGGGAGAGTACAAGTATTCCCCAGGACTACAGGAGTATCTACCTCCATGGACATTAGGGTTAGATGTGGAAAGTTGTACAAGCTCTTGTTTCAGCCGTAGCATGCTCTAGCACACAGCAGTAGCAGTGATCTATGTGAGCTATGGCATCGGAGGATGGCCCACTTACATCACCCAGCTCTGAGATTGATGAGGAGCATGGTTACAGGTTTACCCAAGTTCAACACTGAGCAGAGTGATGTGTGCAGGGGGTATGATTTGGGAAAGTACACCAAGACTGCTTTTCCAAGTAGTGACACCAGAGCAGCATGAGTGCTTGACTTGATCCATTCTGATATTTGTGGTCCTATGTCATCAGTCTCATTGACTAGTTTCGAGTACTATATCATATTCATTGATGACTACTCCATGAAGACCATGAAGACCTGGATCTACTTCTTGAGGAGCAAGAAGTCACCCTTAGTTTTGGGTGTCTTCCAAGGGTTCAAAGCCCTTATGGAGAAGCAGGCAGGGAGGAAGATTCGGATGTTGAGATCGGACAATGGGGGTGAGTATACCTCCAAGGAGTTCGATGCTTTCTGCAGATAGGAGGGTATACAGAGACAGTTGACAGTTCCCTACACTCCTGAGCAGAATGGAGTAGCAAAGAGGAAGAACAGGTCGATTGTGGGAGCAGCAAGAGCGATGCTCCATGATCAGGGATTACCATTCTTTCTATGGGCAGAGGCATGCAGCACTACAGTTTATCTGCAGAACAGGAGTCCTCACCGAGCTTTGGGGAGGAAGACACCTGAGGAGATGTACACAGGCAAGAAGCCTAAGGTGAGCCACTTCCGCATAGTTGGTTCTTTGACTTACTCTCACGTCCCTTCTGAGAAGAGGACAAAGCTTGATCCCACTGCAGAGAGAGGCATCTTTGTGGGATATGATGAGACTTCGAAGGTTTACCAGCTTTATCTTCCTGTCCAGAAGAGAGTTGTAGTGAGGTGGGAAGTGAAGTTTGATGAGGAGAGGGCCTTCAGGAAGTCTAGGGAGTTAGAGCAGAGGGAACCACCATCTCCCACACCTCAGTTGTCACAAGATTCTATGATACAGGTTTCAGGTCCACAGGTTTCCGGAGTGACTGGATCACAGAGTATAGGCACAACTCCTACAGGTTCAGTGGTTCAAGTGACAAGTACTTCAGGGACAGGTTCAGGTTCTGGTTCAAAGGTTACTGGTTCTTCAGTCACTGGTCCTTGGGGTGTTGGACCTTCTGCTTATGGGAGTTCCTCATATGAGGATAGACCAGTATGGAAGGAGCCTTCAAGGAAGAGGAAGCCTAAGTGGCTTCAAGACACCTTGAAGGAGGCAGAGGAATTTGGTAGACCCCAGGAGGAGATCAAGACAGTAGTGATGCCAGACAGATTGGGTATGGCTCTTTTTGTGAGTCTTCGTGACTCTGAGCCTTCCACATTTGAGGAGGCTTCTCAACATCAGGTATGGAGAGATGCCATCATGGAAGAGTACCATTCCAACATGAAGAATGATGCTTGGGAGATAGTGCCAAGACCTGAGGGGAAGTTAGTTGTGACTTCCAAGTGGCTTTACAAGATAAAGCATGCTGCAGATGGCAGTGTGGAGAAGTACAAGGCTCGGTTTGTGGCTCGAGGGTTTTCACAGGTTGAGGGAGTTAACTATGATGATACTTTTGTGCCAGTTGCTCGGTATTCTTCCATTAGAGCATTGATTTCTATAGCGACAGAGATGCGTGGAAGATCCACCAGATGGATGTGAAGACCGCATTTCTCAATGGTCTTCTGCAGGAGGAGGTGTACTTAGAGCAGCCATAGGGATTCGAGATTCATGGGAGAGATTCTCATGTGTGCAGGCTGAGGAAATCCTTGTATGGACTAAAGAAAGCTCCTAGAGCTTGGTACTCCAGGATCGATACATACTTGACATCGATGGGTTTTCAGAAGAGTGAGGCTGATCCCAACCTATACTACATTATGGTTGGTGGAGATCCTCTCATTCTTTTGTTATATGTTGATGACTTATTTATCACAGGGGATGAGCATCTCATTGCACATTGCAAGAGAGACCTTGCTACGGAATACGAGACGACTGACATTGGGTTGATGCATTACTATCTGGGGATGGAGGTTTGGCAGGAGCCTAGACATATTTACCTAGGACAAGGGAAGTATTCAGTTGATATTCTGAGGAGATTTCGGATGGAGGACTGCAAGCCGATGTCTACACCTATGATCACCAACTGGAAGCAACTTCATGCTTCTGAGGGTAAGTTGGTGGATCCTACACTTTACCGTCAACTCATTGGATCGTTGATGTATCTGGTCAACACCAGGCCAGACTTGTGTTTTGCGGTGAACACTCTTAGTCAGTTCATGGTGGAGCCTAGGAGTGTACATTGGACTGCCTCAAAACATGTGCTGAGATACCTAGCAGGTACAGTGGACTATGGTTTGGACTACAGGGGTTCAGGTGGTGTAACATCCCCATCTTGACCCCATTGCATTAAAAATGCAAATAATGTAATATTGTTATAAAATTGTGGTGAGGAGCTCAAGGCCAAGGCCCCGCCATCGATTTATTGATGCATAGGGTTTACGTGCTAGCCAGGCACATTGGAATTGTAAATATCCTGTAAATATGCATTTTAATAAAATACCCACAACTAACTATGCAATGCAACAAGAGATGGGGGCATGATTTTACAAGGTTGTGGGAGGGAAATATTCAAACCCTTGAGCCAATCAAGTTAAGCAAAGTGTCAATGAGATAACCCATCAAACCCTCAACTACCCATGTTGACTTTTGTACCCAATCATTCATTTCTCCCAAGAGTTGGTTGAGGTAGTTAATACCTTGGAGAATGAGAGGTATGGCTATCCAAATTCGAGTATGGGAAACCACCCTGCATGGAAAATCGTGTTTGGCTTCCTTGGCAAGAAAAGAGCCATGAATTTGCTCCCCAAGCCACTACCCATAAAGCAGTTTTGCCTCTCTCACGTTTTTGGAGATACCTGGGCATTTTTCTCCATGGTTTCCTGTGTTTTCCTTCATCTTTCAAGCTAGAAAGGGATTTTTGTTTTGGTTACCAATGGGGAAGAGAACATATCGATTTGGGGTTTCAATGAGGCCATTTTGGCCATTTGAAACGCTCATAACATGTGGGAGAAATCGGGTTGCTCCCTGGGGACGAATTTTCCTTCCCACAGTCCGTTTTGGTGAGCCACGATTTGGGGAAAAACCCATGGAGCCTGTTTTGTAAAATACCTTTGTTGCAAATGTGTATCCCTACCCAATGATCATTTTTGTTGTGTGTAGAAAGAGTATGTTGGGGTATGGGTAATGGGTATATGTTGCTTTGGCTTGATCTTGAGTGCAAGCATCCATAAATGCAGAAGGTTCAGAATTAGCTTGATAAACCCAGCTGTGGGCTGGCTTGGCTTGGAGGAATGATTATTTGGCTTTGTATGAGTAAGAATGTCCCATTTTCCTTGTAGAATCATGCCCAGCTCGGGGGTGGTAGTTGTGTTGAGAGATTGATGAACACAACTGGCCTATGGTTGGGTGGAACGTTACAGCGACATAGCTAGTTGCTTGGGACAATTGCACAATGAAGATAAGTAATCTTTATGTGTATTTACCTCTGCAATGTTTAATTTAATGATTATTTTGATATGTTGGATGAGCATGAATTATGTGTGGATGTTGTTTTAATTCCATTGTGCATACTTGTTTGTTTTGCATCTGCACACTCTTGTTTTTTAATTGTATGAATCTAACGTATGGGTTGAGTTTATGTAAAAGCCCAGATATTGGTATCATCTTCCCTTCCTGGAATTGGATAGATGGGAGGGTACATTACAGATGGTATCAAAGCTGTTGTTTGCAGCATTGGGCCTTCATGGGATACCTATCACACTTGCAGAGGTAAGTATGCCTCCTATCCAAGACTAAACATTAAAAAAAGAGACAGAAATATTTCAGAAAATTTTTCTAACTATTTTTGAAAATATGAAAAAAAATTCTAAGTGTTTTGAAATTTTGCCTAAGTCTCTGTCGGCGATTTTAACCATAACTGTTGCGACATGGTCGGCAAAAATTTGGTTAATCTTGCGCCGAAACGCTCGCGGAGAAAAGACTCTGTCGGCAACTTTAGGCTTAAAATTTGCGATGCGATCGTCAATTTTAGCCTTAAAAGTTGCAACGCGACGGCAACTTTAGGCTTAAAATTTGCGCCGCAGCGGCAATTTTAGGCTTAAAAGTTGCGATGCAACATCAACTTTAGGCTTAAAATTTGCAACGCGATCGACAATTTTAGCCTTAAAAGTTGCGATGAGGCGGCAATTTTAGCCTTAAAATCTGCGATGCGGTCGGCGATTTTAGGCTTAAAATCTGCGACGGTCGACGGAAATTAAGTCAAAAAATTTGCAACGCGGTTGTAGCGACGTAGACTTGCGGGTGGCAAAGATAAGGCCAGGACCGCCGCAACGGTCACAGAAGTTAGGGTTAAAATATGTGACGATCGGCGGCAACACTGGCGAAACGGTCGCAGAATTTAGGGTTAAAACCTGCATTTTGACGACAATGTTAGGGTTAAATCTAGCGCCAAGGTCGCCGGAGTTAAGGTTAAGACCACCAACGGTCGCAGAGGTTGAGCTGCGACCAGCGATGGGAGGAGCAAAAAAATAAATATAGAGCCCAAAACTTGATTTTTGGGTAGAAGGAGCAGTCGGGCTCAGAATGGGATGATTCTTGTGAGGCTCAGAGGCCATTAACGAAGGCCATGAAAGAACCAGAGAGGGTCCCAAACCCAGTATGCTCCAATTTGACAGAAAAATGGAGAAAAGTGACTTTTGTAAGACGGTGTCCCGAGGCTTGACGAAAGGTCGGATTGAGCTGAAATTAATAAGGTGCGGCCATGGAGCAGGCACAATGTTAAGTTTGGAATCTTGGATCCGAACGCCAAAGGATGTGGAGTCAGGGTGAACCAGAAGGCAAAAAGCATTGTTCCTGACCACTTTTTCAGGATTTTGAAAAGCTTGTGGACAAAAAAAGTGACCCTAGATGTTGGAATCAAAATTTTTACTGAACTAGACATTTCATCTTCTCATTAAGATAGACAGTTTCCGTTAGACGAAGATTTTCCAGAAATGCATAGATTGGGAGATAGCCATTTTTGGCCAAATTTTGAGATTTTGGGGGAAAAGTTAAAAGTTAAAAGTAGCCAAACCCCAAATTTTATAGAAGTTGACTGGTGTATCGGAACAGGGATTTGAAGGTTGATGAGTGTTTCTTGTTATATGGACTACCTTCTCCCGGTAGATAATTTTTCATGATTATTCCTAGATTTTCTTCTACAAGTAGTTGAAGTTGGCCTCTCAGAATAAATTGCAGCTGTGTAAAAGTGCAGAAATTTGGGCAAAATTTATATTTTGGGAAAAATGTAAATTCCATATCTTGGATCGGAATGGAGCATGGGGATAGGAGTTGGAAAGCTTATCCAGAAGAGAACAGGGATGCATGACCAGAGTTTGAATAAGGTCCATATATATCATAGATATTTGGTGCAGAAGAGTGCCAACGGCTGTTTTGACAAAAAAAAAATGTTGTCAATATGGGCAATTTCTAGAACTGCATGACTGGAAGGAGTCGGACCAACTATGATATGGAAGAGGGATTCCATGCTACGATGAGGGATTGGAAAGGGAGAATTCCTTAACCCCTATTTGCTATCGTATTTATAATTATGAAATTGCCATGCATATAAACTATGGCATAAGAGTGTTGAAAATGCAAGAGATTACATAGATGAAATGAATATGCACCAAATAGCACATTAATAAACATTGCACAGTGTATGTGAAAATGTTTGCGCAGGAATAGGATATTGCATATTGGTAAAATAGTGAGGTTTTACATATGCAATGAGCCACTTGAGATAATTATGGTGGTTGCTAACAATTAGTTGTGTCCGCATTGGTTGTAGGACACGATACAATCAAAGCATGTCTAAAGAAGTTGATGGCGTTGTTGCACGAGACCAACAACCTTATGAAGAAATGATGGTGCGACAAATCTGTGATCATGAGGTTGGAAAAAGGACTGTGTAGCCTTGGTAAGAGGCCAACTGATCAGGTAACATCAAGTGATGTTAATGACAGCCATGCAGGTAATGGTTATTGGTGCTTAATTGCATGAATGTTGGAAGAGGATTTGGTAAGATCCCTTCAACTATGTTTAAACTATGTTGATTTGGTTTGCATGTGGTATTGAGTGCCAAATGTGAATGTCAACCTACCAAATATGGTGAGGTGTGGGTAAGTGAAGGAAATGTGTTGGAAGATCCACCAGATGGATGTGAAGACGGCATTTCTCAATGGTCTTCTGCAGGAGGAGGTGTACTTAGAGCAGCCACAGGGATTCGAGATTCATGGGAGAGATTCTCATGTGTGCAGGCTGAGGAAATCCTTGTATGGACTGAAGCAAGCTTCTAGATCTTGGTACTCCAGGATCGATACATACTTGACATCGATGGGTTTTCAGAAGAGTGAGGCTGATCCCAACCTATACTACATTATGGTTGGTGGAGATCCTCTCATTCTTTTGTTATATGTTGATGACTTATTTATCACAGGGGATGAGCATCTCATTGCACATTGCAAGAGAGACCTTGCTGCGGAGTACGAGATGATTGACATTGGGTTTATGCATTACTATCTGGGGATGGAGGTTTGGCAGGAGCCTAGACATATTTACCTAGGACAGGGGAAGTATGCAGTTGATATTCTGAGGAGATTTCGGATGGAGGACTGCAAGCCGATGTCTACACCTATGATCACCAACTGGAAGCAACTTCATGCTTCTGAGGGTAAGTTGATGGATCCTACACTTTATCGTCATCTCATTGGATCGTTGATGTATCTGGTTAACACCAGGCCAGACTTGTGTTTTGCGGTGAACACTCTTAGCCAGTTCATGGTGGAGCCTAGGAGTGTACATTGGACTGCCTCAAAACATGTGCTGAGATACCTAGCAGGTAGAGTGGACTATGGTTTGGACTACAGGGGTTCAGGTGGTGTAACGTCCCCATCTTGACCCCATTGCATTAAAAATGTAAATAATGTAATATTGTTATAAAATCATGGTGAGGAGCTCAAGGCCAAGGCCCCGCCATCGATTTATTGATGCATAGGGTTTATGTGCTAGCTAGGCACATTGGAACTGTAAATATCCTGTAAATATGCATTTTAATAAAATACCCACAACTAGCTATGCAATGCAACAAGAGATGGGGGGATGATTTTACAAGGATGTGGGAGGGAAATATTCAAACCCTTGAGCCAATCAAGTTAAGCCAAGTGTCAATGAGATAACCCATCAAACCCTCAACTACCCATGTTGACTTTTGTACCCAATCATTCATTTCTCCCAAGAGTTGGTTGAGGTAGTTAATGCCTTGGGGAATGAGAGGTATGGCTGTCCAAATTCGAGTATGGGAAACCACCCTGCATGGAAAATCATGTTTGGATTCCTTGGAAAGAAAAGAGCCATGAATTTGCTCCCCAAGCCAGTACCCATCAAGCAGTTTTGCCTCTCTCACGTTTTTGGAGATACCGGGGCATTTTTCTCCATGGTTTCTTGTGTTTTCCTTCATCTTTCAAGCTAGAAAGGGCGTTTTTTGTTTTGGTTACCAATGGGGAAGAGAACATATCGATTTGGGGTTTCAATGAGGCCATTTTGGCCATTTGAAATGCTCATAACATGTGGGAGAAATCGGGTTGCTCCCTGGGGATGAATTTCCCTTCCCACAGTCTGTTTTGGTGAGCCATGATTTGGGGAAAAACCCATGGAGCCTATTTTATAAAATACCTTTGTTGTAAATGTGTATCCCTACCCAATGATCATTTTTGTTGTGTGTATAAAGAGTATGTTGGGGTATGGGTAATGGGTATCTGTTGCTTTGGCTTGAGCTTGAGTGCAAGCATCCATAAATGCAGAAGGTTTAGAATTAGCTTGATAAACCCAGTTGTGGGCTGGCTTGGCTTAGAGGAATGATTATTTGGATTTGTATGAGTAAGAATGTCCCATTTTCCTTATAGAATCATGCCCAGCTCGGGGGTGGTAGTTGTGTTGAGAGATTGATGAACACAACTGGCCTATGGTTGGGTGGAACGTTGCAGCGACATAGCTAGTTGCTTGGGACAATTGCACAATGAAGATAAGTAATTTCTATGTGTATTTACCTCTGCAATGCTTAATTTAATGATTATTTTGATATGCTGGATGAGCATGAATTATGTGTGGATGTTTTTTTAATTTCGTTGTGCATACTTGTTTGTTTTGCATCTTCACACTCTTGTTTTTTAATTGTATGAATCTAACGTATGGGCTGAGTTTATGTAAAAGCCCAGATATTGGTATCGTGTTCCCTTCCTGGAATTGGATAGATGGGAGGGTACGTTACAGATGGTATCAGAGCTGTTGTTTGCAGCATTGGGCCTTCATGGGCTACCTATCACAGTTGCAAAGGTAATTATGCCTCCTATCCAACACTAAACATAAAAAAAAAAGACGAAAATATTTCAGAAAATTTTTCTAACTGTTTTTGAAAATTTGAAAAAAATTTCTAAGTGTTTTGAAATTTTGCCTAAGTCTCTGTCGGCAAGTTTAACCATAACTGTTGTGACACGGTCGGCAAAAATTTGGTTAATTTTGTGCCGAAAACGCTCACGGAGAAAAGACTCTGTCGGCAACTTTAGGCTTAAAATTTGTGACGCGATCAGCAATTTTAGCCTTAAAAGTTGCGACGTGGCGGCAACTTGAGGCTTAAACTTTGCGACGCGGCGGCAATTTTAGGCTTAAAAGTTGCGACGCAGCAGCAACTTTAGGCTTAAAATTTGTGACACGGTTGGCAATTTTAGGCTTAAAAGTTGTGATACAGCGGCAATTTTAGCCTTAAAATTTGCGACGCGGTCGGCGATTTTAGGCTTAAAAACTGCGACGGTCAGCGGAAATTAAGTCAAAAAATCTGTGATGCGGTCGCAACGACGTAGACTTGAGGGTGGCAAAGATAAGGCTAGGACCGTCGCAACGGTCGCAGAAGTTAGGGTTAAAATCTGCGACGGTCGACGGCGACACTGGCGAAACGGTCGCAGAATTTAGGGTTAAAACTTGGGATTCGACGACAATGTTAGGGTTAAATCCAGCGCCAAGGTCGGTGGAGTTAAGGTTAAGACCACCGACAGTCGCAGAGGTTGAGCTGCGACCAGCGATGGGAGGAGCAAAAAAAAAAAGTATAGAGCCCAAAACATGATTTTTTGGTAGAAGGAGCAGTCGGGCTCAAAATGGGATGATTCCTGTGAGGCTTGGAGACCATTAACGAAGGCCATGAAAGAACCAGAGAGGATCCCGAACCCAGTATGCTCCAATTTGACAGAAAATAGAGAAAAGTGACTTTTGTAAGACGGTGTCCCGAGGCTTGACGAAAGGTCGGATTTAGCTGAAATTGATATGGCGCGGCCATGGAGCAGGAACAATGTTAAGTTTGGAATCTTGGATCCGAACGCCAAAGGATGTAGAGTCAGGGTGAACCAGAAGGCCAAAAAGCATTGTTCCTGACCACTTTTTCAGGATTTTGAAAAGCTTGTGGACAATAAAAGTGACCCTAGATTTTGGAATCAAAATTTTTACTGAACTAGACATTTCATCTTCTCATTAAGACAGATAGTTTCCGTTAGACGAAGATTTTCCAGAAATGCATAGATTGGGAGATAACCATTTTTGGCCAAATTTTGAGATTTGGGGGGAAAAGTTAAAAGTTAAAAGTAGCCAAACCCCAAATTTTTTAGAAGTTGACTGGTGCATCGGAACAGGGATTTGAAGGTTGATGAGTGTTTCTTGTTATATGGACTACCTTCTCCCGATAGATAAGTTTTCATGATTATTCCTAGATCTTCTTCTACAAGCAACTGAAGTTGGCCTTTCAGAATAAATTGCAGCTATGTAAAAGTGCATAAATTTGGGCAAAATTTGTATTTTTGGAAAAATGTAAATTCCATGTCTTGGATCGGAATGGAGCATGGGGATAGGAGTTGGAAAGCTTATCCAGAGGAGAACAGGGATGCATGACCAGAGTTTTAGAAGGTCCATATATATCATAGATATTTGGTGCAGAAGAGTGCCAACGGCTGTTTTGACAAAAAAAAATGTTGTCAATATGGGCAATTTCTAGAACTGCATGACTGGAAGGAGTCGGACCAACTATGATATGGAAGAGGGATTCCATGCTACGATGAGGGATTGGAAAGGGAGAATTCCTTAACCCTTGTTTTCTATCGTATTTATAATTATGAAATTGCCATGCATATAAACTATGGCATAAGAATGTTGAAAATGCAAGAGATTACATAGATGAAATGAATATGCACCAAATAGCACATTAATAAACATTGCACAGTGCATGTGAAAATGTTTGCGCAAGAATAGGATATTGCATATTGGTAAAATAGTGAGGTTTTACATATGCAATGAGCCACTTGAAATAATTATGGTGGTTGCTAACAATTAGTTGTGTCCGCATTGGTTGTAGGACACAATACAATCAAAGCATGTCTAAAGAAGTTGATGACGTTGTTGCACGAGACCAACAACCTTATGAAGAAAGGATGGTGCGACAAATCTGTGATCATGAGGTTGGAAAAAGGATTGTGTAGCCTTGGTAAGAGGCCAACTGATCAGGTAACATCAAGTGATGTTAATGACAGCCATGCAGGTAATGGTTATTGGTGCTTAATTGCATGAATGTTGGAAGAGGATTTGGTAAGATCCCTTCAACTATGTTTAAACTATGTTGATTTGGTTTGCATGTGGTATTGAGTGGCGAATGTGAATGTCAACCTACCAAGTATGGTGAGGTGTGGGTAAGTGAAGGAAATGATCCTTACACCCTATAATTGCTTAGAAATATCAATGCATTCATGTGAAATTATATATACCATTTGTGTATGTTGGTTGTGAGTTTAACAACCAAAGCAAGTGAGGACTTATGGTCCTGTTGTAGTGTATGCCATATGAGACAAGCATGGTTAGGCCATAATATGTTGGATTGCATAGTATTCATGGATTAATGCAAGGTTATATGGAGGGGTTATGCATGGAGTGAATGCACATTAAAAGATTATGTAAATGTTGTGAATGTGCATGCATATGTGTGGGTGCACATGTTGAGACGCATTGTGTGAATGCATGGGTGTGACATACATATGTTTCAATGCAGTTATATAATAGATGAAATGGTGGACTATTGTTAATCCTAATACCATTTCATGAGCTGCTATGAATGCAGGAGAAAGACTGCATGAAGAAGGTGGACATGTGATGGGCTACCAAAGCACTCTGTTGGAAGGGCAATGTTGCATGGAATGTGAAGTAATGAGTATTTACAGTTTATTTAAATTGCATGGATAGTGTGACTGTGTCTTGCAATTTTATTGTGATAATGATGCATATATAGAAATGTATATATTTCATTGCATTTAAAATGTTAACAGCTGAAGGTGTTTGAATTATTGAAGGTTATAATTCTGAGATCACTTTAGCGACTGTTGTGGCAATGAAAGGATCATATGCATAGATACTCACAACGTGTTTGGCTGATTGAAGTTTGAGTTTTCAGGTGGAAAAGTCTTACGTATGGCAATGAGGATAAGTCCATAGTAAAGACCGGGATCTACCATGTGCAAAAACCAAAGGTTATGAGAAGGTTCTCATGGTTGTAACTTATGCATGAAACAAATTTGAAAATTGTCTGATTTAACCATCTCATGGTTGCAAGTCTAATTTCTGTAGTAGACAGAATTGCAAATTCATATTGAAGTTAATTATTAATGACATTGATTGGTTATGGAACAATCAGATTTGAAGTGTTAAATGTTGTTGATTGTTTGGCTATTTGATAAGCGTGCCAGGATGACACATTGCAGGAAGACCATGTGTGATGGCCTGTAGAAGCCAAACTAGATGGGAAGGATCCCATGCTTTGGAAATGGGTTTCGGGTGAAATGCCATTGTAAATTTTGATAACACCTCAGTTGCACTGCATGTGAGTGAGATGGTAAAACTATGCCAAGAAGGCATGTGTGGGTTATGGAATGTGGAAATATTGGGGTGGCAAACCGAAGGACTGTTGACTCAGAGAAAGGAGCCCCCATTCTTTGCAAATGAAGAAAAGATACATCTGATAAACAGATGAGTATTCCGTGACCCTAACTAAGAATATACATGTATGGTTATTAGATTTAAAATGCAGAGCATGCTTTATTATTATTCCAGACTTCTAGAGTATGATTAGGGCCTACATGAATCACATCAAAAGGGATGCATACCTTTCAGGTGTTGGGTTTTGTTGGGGTTGTCAATATTGACTACACCCTAAGGGAATGGACGCATTCCTGGTGTTTCAATACTTGATAGTGAATGTTATGAAATGTGATTACAATTTTTTAGCAGCAATACTGATGAGCCTGCTTATTCTTCTTATGTTGTCAACTTATACAAATGCAATTTGGTTTTGCACGTTAAGGGGCAATGTGAAGAGAAAAGTACTCAAGAGGACTGTATGGGCAGTGGTAACCTTTCTACGTTCACACTAAAGGACACTAAAAGAGATGGATAGGATCTAGGAGTTGTGTAGCAGAAAAGGGGTATCATCCTTGTGTAGTGTGTGGGTATTGTGGGGGCCATGCTAGCCTGCAGTCAAGTGAGTCACCTATGTAGTTCCTGGAGGGAACCACTGGTTTGCATAAGAGAAGGAACCACGTAATCATATTATGTTTTTCTTATTGCTTGATAAACTAGTCGGTGTACTAGCTTGCATTGGTTATTTGGAAGTTGTGGCAATGGTTGTTGTATGCCTGATAAACCCAGTCGATGTACTGGCTTGGCATTGGCTATTTGCATGTTGTGGAGGTATTGGTGAAGGGTGTTATTTCGTGACAAACTTTGTCGGAGAACTGGCTTGGAAATGGTTTTTGTATGCTTGATAAAGCCAGTCGGCACACTGGCTTAGCATACTAATTTTTGAAATGCTTGATAAACCTAGTTGGCATACTGGCTTAGCATACTGATTTTAGGGATGCCTGATAAACCCAATCGGCGTACTGGCTTGGAATTGCCTATTCGGATGATGTTGTGGAGCAGCATGTCTGCTGGCCAAGCATCTACCCCATAGGTGATCCAAGGCTTGTAAAGTAGAGAAGGAAACCTGTGGAGTAGCAAGGAAATGCACAATATAGATAAGTATTCAATTTCATTTATTTCTTGCTTAGAATAATGAAGATTTCAGGTATAAGTTTTCTAACAGCTAAGTTGATAAACTATTGTTTCTTTGTTGGAAACCTTGGTCATTGCAGGAAGCAAGGACCCTGAAAGAACTATAAAGTGCTTGGTAAATCCAGAGAGTAACTGGTTGGGCGCTAAAGTGCTTGGTAAATCTAGAGAGTAACTAGTGGTTGGGCGCTAAAGTGCTTGGTAAATCCAGAGAGTAATTGGTTGGGCGCTAAAGTGCTTGGTAAATCCAGAGAGTAACTGGTTGGGTGCTAAAGTGCTTGGTAAATCTAGAGAGTAACTGGTTGGGCGCTAAAGTGCTTGGTAAATCCAGAGAGTAATTGGTTGGGCGCTAAAATGCTTGGTAAATCCAGAGATTAACTGGTTGGGCGCTAAAGTGCTTTGTAAATCCAGAGAGTAACTAGTTGGGCGCTAAAGTGCTTGGTAAATCCAGAGAGTAATTGGTTGGCCGCTAAAATTCTTGGTAAAGCTAGAGAGTAACGGGTTGGGAATTAACTACGTGATGTAGTGGAGTAGCCTGTGTGCTGGCCCAACATTCATTATTGTATCCACGGGAAATCCAAGGCTTATAAAGCAAAGAAGGAGCCTATGAAATAAAGTGAAGACATCCAATATAGATAAGTATTTGGTTACCTTACAACTTCTTTCTTATGAATATACGTGTGTATATGATTTGGTTATAATTTTCTCAAACTCTTGTTTAGAGATAAATCCTATGAAAATAAACTAAACATGTGAATTAATTCAATGTTTGAGTATAGGTATCGTTGGAAGCAAGGACTACGAAGGCATCATAGGGATGCATGAGGACATGTGATCGTCCTAAGGAGCTCAGTATGAGCAGTAATGAAAGATGGTGCTAGTGGACATGTGTGGGTCCTAGCAGCCAAAGGTTCTGTAGGAAACAATGGGAAAGGGTTCCCTGATGGAGAAAATCCTTAGACATACCTTAGACACACCTTAGACACTAATTGTCATAGCCAAGAAAGGGCAAGTCAAGCATTCACATTAAAGTGAAAGAGGCTAAGGAGCATAGAACCAAAGTGATGGTGTGGCTCCAGATTGGAACAAGACTAAGAGGGGGTAAACTCTTACTCTTGTCTTTCCCTTTTGATTGATGCATTTCAGAAACAGAGGTTTGTTGAGTGCATGACATGGCTGAAAATAGATTGTGTTTAATTGCTTGAAATGAATTGTGAATGCTAAAATAGTTATTTTTCCTGTAAAAGGATGAACATGAATGAGTTCATGTGTATGTTGGGAAAGCATGAAACGTGTGGAAGTCTCGTGAGTAAAGCATGGATGTTCCATGTAAATTGGGCAAATAATTGACTAATTTTAATATTGTGCTATGCTTGTCCTAATAGGAATTGCCATGATGAGTCTCACAGGTGATCCATTGAAAGTCATTTGAGTGCAGCTAGTACTAGCCAAGTGTTGCTAGTGAGAGCCAGTTGTACACATTGATCATGGTAGCAGACCAACAACTATTGATTTGGCTGAAAATATTCCTCAAATAGTTTCCAGGACAACAAGAAAGATGGCATCCATGAAATTCCAAGACTTGTAGATCAGCTAGAAGGTGAATAAAAGGAAGGGATTGCTATGGATCAATGCCCACCTGCAGAGCTGGAATATCAAAAGCCAACATGAGCAACTTGTGGAATACAAAGGACTGGATCCTGAAGGTTCAAAGTAAAGAGATGAACGCAGGATAGGCCTGCCACATTGTGCGAATTTTGGACATGTGTAAAGTGGGTATTTATTCCTAAGTATTGGAACACCGAGGACGATGTTATTCCAAGGGGAGGGGAATGTAACGTCCCCATCTTGACCCATTGCATTACAAATGTAAATAATGTAATATTGTTATAAAATTGTGGTGAGGAGCTCAAGGCCAAGGCCCCGCCATCGATTTATTGATGCATAGGGTTTACGTGCTAGCTAGGCACATTGGAATTGTAAATATCCTGTAAATATGCATTTTAATAAAATACCCACAACTAGCTATGCAATGCAACAAGAGAGGGGGGCATGATTTTACAAGGAATTGGGAGGAAAATATTCAAACCCTTGAGTCAATCAAGTCAAGCCAAGTGTCAATGAGATAACCCATCAAACCCTCAACTACCCATGTTAACTTTTGTACCCAATCATTCATTTCTACCAAGAGTTGGTTGAGGTAGTTAATGCCTTGGGGAATGAGAGGTATGGCTGTCCAAATTCGAGTATGGGAAACCACCTTGCATGGGAAATCATGTTTGGCTTCCTTGGAAAGAAAAGAGCCATAAATTTTCTCCCCAAGCCATTACCCATAAAGCAGTTTTGCCTCTCTCACGTTTTTGGAGGTACCTGGGCGTTTTTCTCCATGGTTTCCTGTGTTTTCCTTCATCTTTCAAGCTGGGAAGGGTGTTTTTGTTTTGGTTACCAATGGGGAAGAGAACAGATCAATTTGGGGTTTCAATGAGGCCATTTTGGCCATTTGAAATGCTCATAACATGTGGGAGAAATCGGGTTGCTCCCTGGGGACAAATTTCCCTTCCCACAGTCTATTTTGGTGAGCCACGATTTAGGGAAAAACCCACGGAGCCTGTTTTGTAAAATACCTTTTCTGTAAATGTGTATCCCTGCCCAATGATCGTTTTTGCTGTGTGTAGAAAGAGTATGTTGGGGTATGGGTAATGGGTACCTGTTGCTTTGGCTTGAGCTTGAGTGCAAGCATCCATAAATGCAGAAGGTTTAGAATTAGCCTGAAAAATTCAGCTATGGGCTGGCTTGGCTTGGAGGAATGATTATTTGGCTGTGTATGAGTAAGAATGTCCCATTTTCCTTGTAGAATCATGCCCAGCTCGGGGGTGGCAGTTGTGTTGAGAGATTGATGAACACAACTAGCCTATGGTTGGGTGGAACGTTGCAGCGACATAGCTAGTTGCTTGGGACAATTGCACAATGAAGATAAGTAATCTCTATGTGTATTTACCTCTGCAATGTCTAATTTAATGATTATTTTGATATGCTGGATGAGCATGAATTATGTGTGGATGTTGTTTTAATTCCACTGTACATACTTGTTTGTTTTGCATCTGCACACTCTTGTTTTTTAATTGTATGAATCTAACGTATGGGCTGAGTTTATGTAAAAGCCCAAATATTGGTATCATGTTCCCTTCCTGGAATTGGATAGATGGGAGGGTACGTTACAGGTGGAGTCAGCTTGGTTGGTTTCACAGATTCAGACTGGGCAGGTTGTGTGAGGGATCGGAAGAGCACTTCCAGTTGTTGTTTTAGTTTGGCCTCAGAAGCAGTGTCATGGTTCAGTTGGAAACATAAGTCCGTTGCATTGAGTTCTGTCGAGGCTGAGTATATGCAAGCCAGTCAGGCTACTTGCGAGGCACTTTGGCTTCGCAAGTTGTTGGTAGATTTATTTGATCAGGAGCTTAGACCTACAGTGATCTATTGTGACTATCAGAGTTGCATTCAGCTCTTTGAGAATTCGGTGTTCCATGACAGGTCAAAGCACATTGACATCAGGTACCATTTCATCCATGACTACGTCTAGAGAGGAGCAGTTGAGTTGCAGTATATTTCCACTAATGAGCAGGCTGTAGATATCCTGACAAAATCTTTGGGAAGGGGGAAGTTTGTCTTCTTCAAAGACAAGTTGGGAGTGGTGCAGAACACCTTCCTCGGTAAGAGGGAGTGTTAGTTTTTGTACCTAGGGAAGTGTTCCCCGAGTGACTTTTGCCTAAAGTCACTTAGAAGGGGGGAAAAGGTGACCCTCACATTAAATGACTTAGTAAAAGCATTTAATGAGACTTTATAAACTCAAAGTCACTTTTTGATAAATTTAAGTGGGTGAGGGAAATTAATTATTTATGAAAAGTAAATGGAGCATTTAATTTTCACCCTTGATCTAAATCAATTTCACCCATTGGATTTAGGGAAACCCTAGGCTTTGATCAAAAGGCATGAGGGAGGCATTTTTTACTTCACTTTTGGAGATGAGAGTGTGGTGAAGAGATAGAGAGAGAGCTAGAGACTTGGCACGATTTTCAAGGCACCTGCTGAGCATTAATGAATAGTACGAATTCCTAGCATAGATTTTCTTCAGTTGGCATGCATTCCAAGGTGAGCCTTTGAGCAGCATATTGAGCACAAGTTTCCAAGCATTTTTTGGGCACGGGTTTCAAGGCAACCTGCACAAATTTTGAGGAGCCTTCTGGCACAAATCCCAAGGACATTGGCACTATTTTCGAGGACTATTTGGGCACGTATATCGAGATTCTGGGCACTGTTTTTGTGACAAAGTTCTGCTGCACAGAAATCGAGACCATACAGTACGATACTGTACCTTTATGCACACATTTCGAGGTACAGATAGGCACAGAAATCGAGGTTGTTATTTGGCATATATTTTGAGATAAATCTGCACAGAAAATGAGGGTTATTATAGCACAGAAATCAAGGTAAAGGACAACACAAAAATCAAGGGTACGGATTTCTTTCCTTTCTCTCAGCACGAATTTCGAGGTGATTATTTGCACAGTTTTTCAAGGCAGCTTCAGCACATTTTTCAAAGCAGTCTTCCAGTGCATTTAATGGTGGAGATAATTTTACATTTTCACTGTATTTCTATACTATAATTTTACTGAAGAATAAAATCTCTCTCTCTCTCTTACTGGTTTTCCCCGTGGGGGTTTTTCCAGGGCACAGTTGCCGAAAATTCCGAGTCTATAATTTTAATGGTGTGCATGTTAAAATTCATTTTCTTCCTATTAGAGTGATTTTACAGAGTGTTTAATTGTCTAATAAATTTTCATAAGTAGTTTCCAGCCTATGCAAAACCGGTTGAAAATGAAAACCACTGAAATGTGACATAAACCAGCAAGCTGCAAACTCAGAAAAAATTTACATATTATAGATCTCCAAGTTGGATGGCTAGAAGGATGTAATTAATTTGGACTCATCTACGTTGGTAACCAAACAATATTCATTGTTTACTCATGGTAGAATCTAGAAAATTAACGTGACACATGGTAAGATGGTTGTACTGGATGGAACCCTATCAAGATTTGATCTTTGAAAATTATGATAGATCGCCATGTCATCTCTATCTTTGATGGATATACTTGGATAATTTCATTATTGAAGATATTGTATGTTTCACTCCATTTGTATGAAGGCTCTGATTTAGTATCACCACTTGTGTCCCCAAAGTGTGTGTTGATAATATTTTCCTCTTCAAATGAGGATAATTGTTGTGCTTCCTTACCCTTTAGCCTATCTCACATATAGTCCATGTCATTATCCTATAGCTAAACATTATCATCATCACAACTAATTAGTGTGGTTAGAAAACATAACAAAACCATCTTGTAATTTATAGGAAATGATAAAACCAAACATTTAAAACTTCATAGTGGTTCCCCCCTTCCCTTCTTCAAAGGAAACTCCAAGAAAATAGAAGGTCTCTTATGATTTCCCTAAAATTCCATGGGGCACATTCTGAGATTTAGAATGATTCATTCTGATAGAGAAGAGAATGACTATGGTTGGGGATCGTAGAGTATCTTAAAAACATCATGAGCTATAGTTATCTAATGATTGATGTTTCTTACTCCATGTTGTAGATATTTCTCCCTACGGATAGGTAGAAACTCTCTTAGGTTAAAGTAGACTTAACTGACTCTAAACTAAGACAAAAAGATAACAAATGCTACCTTGAATTCCTAGATCTAAACAAACATCTCAAGATTATATTACTGGAAGAAATGGAAGAGATCTAACTGACCTTTGATTTAATCGCTCTTCATAGTTGTTGCTCCAATCTCCAAGTCCTTGCGAATGAACCTGTTAGAATGAACCAAGATACAAGCATATACAATCTTCTAGCAATCTTGAAACATATGTTAGAATCTAAATCTATAGCAGAAACAAATCATATGATTGAAACAAGATCAACACACACAATTTAGGAAACAAGACAAGTTATGTTTTATTACAAACTTGAAGTCACTTACAATGGTTGCTTGATGTCCAAGCCAATTCCCAGCTCCAAGTGATTTCTCCTCTAGCTATCTCCACAAAGATTCAAGATCATAGGTTTGATGTCTCCAAGAGTCCTCCCCTTTGCTCATGGAAGGTCTCTTTCTTATAGTGTGTAGTAGGGTTAACCAACGAGAGAGAAGGATGGATCTTGGGAGTGTTTAGTGGATCAGACCCACTAATCTGAGAAAGTGAGTTAGGATCGAATCAGAAATGCCAATCCTCAAAAATCTCTCGAAGATCAAGATTCCACAAGCCATGGAAAAAAGGATAAAAAAGGAGTACCGCGCCCCTTCAACTGAGCATAGAGAAGTAGTACCGCATATCAGAGAAGGAGCATGGCGCGGTAGTGGGGACTACCGTGCCCCTAAGCTTGAGCAAGGAGCGGTAGTGTAGGTATATGAAGTCTCAGTTGGGTTGATTCTTGACAGGACAAGTTTGTCTTCAAGGATCATTCGTCATTTTTCTCTTCTGGGTGTTTTAAGCAGTAGGGGAAGTGTATTCAACTATTTTTATGGTGAAGATGCGACACTGTGAAATATGGAGGTATAACAGATGCCCCTTAAAGTGTGAGGTCAGAAGGGACTGATGGCCAAAAGAATTTACAAATATTTTGCGGAGATAGCATCGAGGAGAGCAACAAGGAGCTGAAACAGAAACAAAATGTCAGATATACCACCGAGGCGGGCATCCCCATGCTCGGAAACAATTGACTCAAAGCATGGCTGCCAACCAATACATTGCAGATCCATGAGTACTGAGATGATATAGACTATAGACAAATCATGGCTACTACGAACAAGCATAGATCCATGAGACAGTAATGACACAGCCACAACCAATACAAAAGTGGATCTGTGTGACAATACAAAGGACATCTCCATCGCAACCTGGACACAATCAAAGTACAAAGGTGCATCCAGGGTCTTCTACTCAATCGCAAATGATACGAATCTAGCCATGTGATTACAAGGTGTTGAAGTCGAACATGGTAGAAACCATTTGATTAGCGGTCAATGATGTGAACCGTTAACAAATGCGAGGGAAATCACCAATGATGACAATGATCCCCAAGGTATCTATAGTACATCTCAACGAAATGAGAATGAATGAGTTCATATCGAGCATTCGAGAGATTGTTCGATCAGATGTCAATGATGTAAACCTACTGTCGAACACGAGGAAACCTGCCATTGAGGCATGCGGGTACCAAGGTACTAGTGGTTGATTCCTAAGTCTGATTCCCAGATAGTGATTTGGCGTCGACGGGAATAGACTCGTCGAAGGTGGGCCATAATGATTCCCACATCATCGACACGAAATCGAAACGAAAGATGGTATAGGATGATGAAACAACAGAGCATGTACTGACACAATGGAGATTTGACACAATGAATGACTCTGAACATTGCAACCCTTTGAACACATAACGGCATGAAACAGGACCTGGCAGTAGGGATTATTGATGGCAGAGGATAGACATCGAACGAGTAGGCTCATGACCAGAGAGACGACTCTGGATGATGACCATAACTCAATGAGAATAGATACCCAAAAAATAGACAAGGGACAGACACATGCCATGTTCAAAGGTGATGACTAACAAGCTGCCAACAAAATAAACTCAACTTGTTTCCCATTTTCCCCCAACGTGATAGACGAGTACCTCTTTGTTGTTTTTCGAGCTTGAAGAGGATAACAGATGCTCGATATAGCTCATCTCATAGATGAGTCCAATCTCACATGTTTTACGAACCTGAGAAAGGAGGGGTTCGTCCCAAAGTGGGTCCTTCAATGTCAAATTTTAACAAGTCCAAGGAATGAAAACTCGGTAGTTTTTCACATTTAGAGAGCCTGAAAAACTTAAAGAAGTTTCCAAAGTGTACTTTTTCATAAATTTAGTCCCTCGATCTCGAAAAAGTGTAAAACAATTCCCGAGAGAACTCTTCTAGTCAAAAATTGACTGAGGTGTACCTTTCTCGTAAATAGTCTAAACGAGCCAAAAAAGGGGTAACCTATCACCGAATAGACGACCTTTCAAATACTTTTACAAGTGTGAAAGAGACAAGATCACTTGGCAATATTTTCAATTTTAGAGAGTCTGAAAAGAGCTTAACTATGGACTCCAATGGTCTTTTTCGTAAATTTTAATTATTTTGGTCCGAAAGAAGAATAAAATACAACCAGGATAATACTTTCCTCATCGTTTAATGAGCATTAGTAAAGCTGACTAAGCTCGACACCGTTGACAAGCACGATACGGGTGTAAAAGCGCTTGGAATCTTTTTCAAGTTTTAATCCAGAGCACGAAAAAGATAAAGTAGGCTCAAAATGAAGGTCAAATAAATAAATGAACGCCAGTGTGAACATTTTTAAAGGAAACCCTGTCAACAAATGCTCATGGAACCAGATATTAGTAATGTGAAATGGGTTTTAATTTAACCAGATAAAATAATGAGTAAAAAATAAGTGAAAAAGTTATATAAGGAATAGGTAAATATGGAAAGTTACCATTTCACTTGTGCATTTGCCCAAAGAGGAAATTTTACCCATTGAGGAGCAAAAACTTCAAGAGTTCATATCTGGAGATCCGGAGCACCGTTTCAAAAGTCGTCTGCACCAGGTAAGAGCTTTCAAGCCCCTCTTTCATTTCATAGATAAATAACTTGATTTCAGTAAGTAGAAATTAATTTGTGGGCAGCCCTAATGGGCAATTTTCACCCTTCACAGTACCATGCGCTAGCCCTATCGGGAAGCGCGATACTACCACTCTGTAGTGTTAATCAGGGGCGCAATACTGTAGGGTACTGCGTAATAGTGTCTCCCCCAGGTGCAGTAGTGGCGATTTCTATGGAAGAAAATTTGATTTTTTCCAAATTTCTAACCGAGATCAAGTTATCAAATGATTAATGAATGTTTCCTATGACCTTTTGTAGGTGTTTGCAACTTGTTTGGAGCAAAATGGTCAGTTGGAAAGAAAGAGAGCATGAGGCGGATGATTTGTTGGTCGAAAATGACCAAAGGACTGTAACTGCATTGCGGGAATGTGGTTTGTTGAAATTATTCAAGACCAAAGGTATCCACAAGCAAGCAAAACTTCTCACCCATATTATTCAAATGTGGGACCCCGACATTCAAGCTTTCCGAGTTGGAGAACACACCCTCGAGATTGAACTCAAGGACATTTATTTCCTCACGGGTCTCTCAAAGAGAGGAACCCGAGTGAGTTTTATTGGGTTCACGGCCTCGGAGGCGAGCACTGATGCTTTAATTGCTCATTATTGTTGTCAAGGTTCAAGGAAGAAAAGTGGTAAGGTGGTCATTAAGGATATTGTAGAACTTCCTTTAAAAACCGTGTTATTCACCATCACACATGCAGCAGGGAGTACGGGTCCCCATCAGGCATCCCGTACACAAATGAATCTTGTTGTGGATTGCATGGCACTGACACAATTCAACTGGTGTGAAGTAGTATTGACCAACCTCAAAGAGCAAGTGAACAAGTGTAGGATTGGAGAGAACTCTCAGTTTGGGTACGGGAGCATTTTGGTCACCTTCTTCTTGGCAAGGGTGCCATTGTTGCGTCCACAGCTGACCATGCCCGCCCATCCACCCACCGAGCCATGGATGGCTCGATGGAGTGAGTATGCAGGACGGCTTGGGGGGCCACAGTGTTTGGCTTTTGGTGAGGACTTCTTCTCATGGCTCGAGGAACAGATCGTGATGGTCGATGACTACCCCTATGTAGGGGTGGACTTCCGCAAGGACATAGACTTGGCACTGCCGGAAGATGAGGATTGGGACAATACAGGTATGATCTTCATTAATGTGTTTTTTAATTTTTTGAATATATAATTGTTATTGTTTTTTAGGAATGTGTAAAAAAGATTTTAATATATGTACGTGTGCATGTCGCAGATCGTGGACCAAGGAGACCTGCAGGGTACTCGTCGTTACGCCGAGGTGGTGTCGATCGCCGAGCCGTTTCGGACGAGGAAGAAGACGTGGATGAGGCAGGAGGGGTCCGGGAGATAGAGAGGAACCTATAGGGTTTAACCCACGGGGGTCCCAGCTATGAGGATGGACGACATCCCTTTGCATCTTCAGCGGCATATTGTAGGTGTGCCTAGGCGTATTGGCCAACTCCTCCGTAGGGTGGCTCGGACTATAGTTTGTTATCATCAGTGGTGTAAGGAATCTGAGGAGGAACATGATAGATCTCCTTAGATGGTAGTATTTATCTTTTTGTGGCATGTACACGATATGTAGGCTTGAGAGCCAAATTTTGTATGGGATTGAATCCCAAATTTTGTCTTTTTGAACACAAACTTTATGTATTGGAAAAAACACTTTTATATGCAGTGATATATATACATGGACCTACCGTTATGATCTATTTATTTACAATGACTTGTGTGTTCATTTTATGATGCATTTTTATGTATGGGCTAGATGCCAATCCAAAATGTAATTAGCTAATGAATCAACTACACAATTGAATTCCCTTGGTATGTGTTGATATGAAATAAAATTAAAAGATCATTCCAAGAGGTGTACCCTTCAAAATAAGCGAAGTAGGATAGGATTGCGGACTGTGTAAACACGATTCAAATGGGAAACCACGAGTTGGGAGTCTAGAAAGACTGATAGGGAGTCAATTCCAAGGGAAGCAACCTCTGTTAAGAGTCCGATGACTGCATGGTACTCTGCAATATTGTTGGTTGCGGGACCCAAAAAGTTGGCTCCTGAAGATAACAACTCGCCAGTGGGAAAATAAATTACCCATGCTGCAGAAGCAAGGTTCCGGATGTGTCGGCTCGCACCGTCAGCGAATCTGTAGTAGGCTGACATCTGCGCATAAAAGCACAAGTCAAGGTAAGAATGGATACATGAGATCCGTGCATGCATACAAAAGATAAATGAAAACAAACTAGGTACATTATGTACAAAAAGTATCTCGTGTAGGATGAACCTATGCATAGAAACGTTTGAGGTACGGCCCGTTGCGGGGTTGTGCCAGTGGCGTGCCGTCACAATCGACAAGTTCATAGGCTCCCTTCTCCAAAACTCGTTTTACAACGAAGGGGCCGTACCACATAGACTCTAGCTTTCCTTTTCCAAGTTTATCATGCATTTAGTCGTATGTGAGTATGAGATCACCTTCATTGAAAACCCGAGGTTGAACAGATTTGTCATACTGTGCTTTGACGTGTTTTTTATGAGCTTCGTTGGCTAAAGCAGCGTCTCGGCGAGTTTCATCTAGCTTGGCTAGGTATAGAAACCGTTCTTCTTCGGAAGTGGTATGGGGAAGTAACTCTATGGCTATCTTAAGTGACAGCATTTCGCATTCAATTGGTAGAATGGCTTCCAGGCCATACACCAGTTGGAATGGTGTGAACCCAGTAGCACTTTTCACTAAGGTTCGGTATGCCCATAATTCCGAAAATAGAGGTGAGTGACAATTGGACTTGTGAGTACCCACAATACGTTGAATCATGCGTTTCAGAACTTTGTTAATGGCTTTGACTTGGCCATTATCCTGTGGGTAGTATGGGGTTGAGTTTTCATGACAAAAACCCAAGTTGGCGCTCAATTCTTCAATCATATGGTTCCTAAAGTGGGAGCCATGATCGGTCACGATGGATTGTGGGACACCAAACCTAGCTATAATGTGGTTGAATATGAACTGTGCTACTGTTTTGTCGTCTTCAGCATAAGTAGGCATCGCTTCAGCCCATTTTGTGAAATAGTAGACAGCTACTATGACATAGCTATGCCCCCCGGCTAAAGTGGGCTTACAATGCATGAAATCTATGCCCCATTTGGAAAAGGGGCCGACGGCAATAATAGGATGGAGTGGGGCAGGATGCAAGCGTGTCTTACTATGAAAGAATTGACAGGGTGGACATTTTTTAACCGTTTCAATGCAGTTTTTGAAAATCGAGGGCCAGAAATATCCTGCTCGCAGTATCTTCTGGGCCGTAGCCATCCCAGAGAGATGACCACCACATGCTCCAGCGTGGCAGTCATTAAGAACATGTTCAGCCTCATGTAAAGTCAAATAGCATCAAAGAATGGTATCAACACCACGCCGGTAAAGGGTATCGTTGACTATAAGTTAGTACTTGGCATGATGTCGGATACGTCGACGTTCATCGGGGTTGAGGTCGGGGCAGAAACGTTGGTTTTGGAGATATAATAAAAAATCCCCGTACCATGGGTCAGATGTGCTAATGAGGAACAACGATTCATCAGGAAGAGAATCGATGGGCTCAGGTTGCTCAGTAGCACGGGGCAGGTTACAAATCAACTCAGCAAAGACCAAAGATTTCTTGGATTTGGCTTTGGCAAATTCCAAGTCAAACTCTTGTAGGATGAAAATCCAATGGGAATATTTGCCCCCAAGCACTTGACATGTGAGGATATAGTACATTGGATTGAAATCCGCTATGACAGTGATCTGGCGGAGTAGAATGTAATGATGAAACCTCTGGACAGCAAAAACTATTGCCAAAGCCAGTTTTTCAACATGTGAATAGTGAGTTTCGAAGTCGAGAAGACTCTTACTAAGATAGTATACCACATGTTCTATGTCGTTAGTATCTTCTTGGACTAACACCATACCGATGGTGGAAATCGAAGCTGTGAGATAAAGGATGTAATCCCATGTGTAATTGGGGGGTTGAATCACAGGATTCTTAGTTAAGGCCGCCTTTAGATGATTAAAGGAGCGTTGGGCTTCGTCGTCCCAAATGAATGGGGTATTCTTGTTGAGAAGCCTCATATAGCCTTTCGTTATCTCGAAAAAATTACAAATAAAATGGCGTAGAAAGTTTGCGTGCCCTTGCAAACTTTGAAGTTCTGGTATGTTCGTGGGGGAAGGCAGGGCTAGAATAGCTTCTACCTTCGCAGGGTCCAATCGTATGCCACTTTTGGAGATTATGAATTCTAAAAAAATTTCGGCTTCAATGCAAAGGACTCATTTATGCGGATTCAAACGGATATTGTAGTGACAACACCTTGCAAAGATGGCGCCTAAGTGATCAGGATGATCTTCCCTGGTCTGGGAATGAGCGGGAAGGTCATCGAGATACGGCTCTGCAATATGTTTGATGTCGTGAAATGCGTACGACATCGCCCGTTGGAAAGTTGCCCTGGCATTTTTCAGGCCAAAAGGTAGCTTTCGATATGCAAAGATTCCCCATGTGCAGATAAAGATCGTTTTGTGCTGGTCAGCTGGGAGTATCTCGATCTAATTATAGCCAGAAAAGCCATCCATAAATGAAAGATGACACTCCCGATGCAGTTATCGATGATCTGGTCGATGAACGAAGTTGGGTAGTTGTCCTTTGGACAAGCTTTGTTCAAGTCACAGTAATCGACACATACTCTAATTGTTCCCTGTTTCTTGGCTACGGGAACGATATTAGATACCCATTCTGTTAGTGGGACAGGATAGATAAAACCAACACGCAAAAGTTTTTCAACTTCTGCTTTGATAGCGGCTGCCTTACGAGGGTGGACGGGTCGGAGTTTCTGCCGAATAGGTCAGGCGCCAGGAAAGGTTGGAATCTCATGGACCACAATAGACGGGTCTATTCCTGGCATTTCTTCATAACTCCAAGCAAAAACATCGCGGAAAGTTTTAAAGTAGGCAGTGTAGAACTCCATTTCGGTAAGAGTGCATGTCTTGCCAATATGAATGTTTTCCACGACACCAGGCTTCACCGAAATGTCAATGGGAGTGGTTGCCATAAGGTTGGCCAAGTTTCTTTTGGAAAATACTTCATCGAGCAAAGTGGGAAACTTGTTTTGAACCATTCCAAGTGAAGTGTTGTATTTTGTATTGGGCTCAAGCATCTGAATGGTGGGGAACGAGAATCGATGATGGAAATTTCCCCATGGTGGTTCATCACCGCACATAACCTCCATAATTGATTCGTTAGTGGGAAAAATCAATGTGAGAGGATCAATAAGTGGTGGGGATGAATGAGTCTCAGACAAGAGCTGTGCCACTATATGATGGGTAGAAGAATCGACCCAATCGGTGGCTGACTGGATCGCTTCGTACGCTGCGAGGTTCCCATTTAACGACATAGAGTTGCCGTAGTTTTCAATCTCAGTGGGACTCGGTATCACCCAAGAATCATTATTCGATGATATCATGTTGACTGGCTAAACGTGGGAGCCCAGGTCTGGGAAAACTCCAATAAGGGAGGAATCCTTCATAAGACCAACGCCAACGTCTTGGAAACGATACCGAGGTTGATCCAATAACGGGACGATGTTGGCGGAGTTCGGATGAGAGTCTGGGATACAGTAATCTAGCTTATCTATGGTGACAATTTTCCCTTCATGAGGAAATTGCACATTCGAAAGACAGTAGATGCTATGGCGGTCATGGTGTAAAACCTGTTCCGACCAAGTAGAAGATTGTAATCTAATGGCGCATCCACGACTTCAATGTGTACAGATACTATTTTTCCCCCCAGTTCAACACCAATCGCAGGAATGAGTCCATAAGGTTGAAAACCGTTTCCGTCAAATGCCCTGAGAGTAGTGGGAGACGTTGTGACTTCGGGTGAGCCTAAGGCTCTCCAACAATTCAAAGACATAGTCGACGTGGAGGCACCTTCATCTAAGATGGTGCGATGGATGCTATTTCCACGGATTCTTGTATGAACCTGGAAGGCTAACTAATGGGAAAGCCGAGGTTTGACATACTCCAAGTTAAATATGATGGTGTTTGAAGTATCCGGGTCCATTGCCCCCAGTGCTGAAAGTAAGGTTCTGCGCTGCGTAGGACAGTGTTGGAGAACCTCGAGAGTCGACATGGCGCATGGTGCTTGAGCTAAGTCCTCAACAATGTTGTAATTTTGGGCAACTCGCGCATTGGGATTAAATGTCGCCTTTCATATGGTGCCCTTGGGTGGGCGTATCACTGTGTCCGTAAGCGGTCTCTTGATGTGGAGATGGTCGTTAGGGGGAGGGGTAGGAGAAGGATCTTCAGCAGGAGACTTGCCTTTGGCTGTCTTTGACTGTTTGTTTGAACTTGGGGGGTTTTCATATGTCTTTGAACGAGTGGTTATGTGAATCTCTTCATTACTCGTCATCAGGATTTCACGGTTTGCGGACGTCTCTCCGCGAGATGGGTTGTTCGGGTTGCCCCCTTATGGGGTTTCTTGGGCAACCATCTGTTGTTGCTGCTGGGGGAAAGGGTCAATTAACACTGTCGAACGAGAGGATCCTTTAACGAATTTGTTGACTTCATCCTTGTAGGGACAGTCACGCGTGTAGTGATCATCTTGACAAATGAGGCAGAGAAACTTAGCCTTCCGACATAGTTTCGAGTCATTGTGGGTGGGTTGTGGCTTGGGGTTCTCTTACTGGTTAGAAGTCTTCTTGGACTTTCCATGATTGTTTTTCTTCTTTCCTCTGGATGGTTGTGACATAGATTGAACTACGTTCACTTCAGAGGAGACAACAGGAGAGGTAGAAACTTTTGAAGTAGCCTGGGGTGGAGCGGGGGAAGCAGAAGTTTGTTGCCCCATCGGTTGAATGGTATAGGCTGGGCCTTAACTGAACCGACAATACCATCGATAGGGGGTTCAGCGGCAGGCTTAGTTGGATCAGTAGTAACGCAGGTGGCGTGGGGAAGAAGTTCGTGTAAAGTGCCAGATTAGGTATATACCAAATCCATGTACTGGGCTGCCGAGATGGCTTGTTCCTCCGTGACCAGCCCACGCATAGAGATGTCCCTAGCTATGGGAGGCAAGAATGACTTTGTGAACCAATCAACGAGTAGCTGATATGGAATGGGTGCCTTGATTAGCCTACGGCGTCAACGCCACTCATGGATGTGATCCGAAATGTGCATAGAAGTGGTTTGACGTAGCGAGGTTAACGGTTCTGTTCCAGTCTCATACCGGATGGGGAGCTGGAAATGGGTCAGAAACTGCATAGCCAAGGTGTTAAAATCATGGAAAGAGTGTTGTGGCAGCTCGATGTACCATTTTGCTGCCGTTCCGGTGAGCGTACGCTGGAAGAGCCGTAGTCAAATGGAATCGTCCATCAATGAGTTGGATGAACACCAAAGATGGAAGGTCATCATGTGGTTCTTGGGGTCTTCCCCAGGCTTGACATCGAACTTAGGGATGTCCGATGGAATTTTGGCTGGAATAGGTGGCCAGTGAGGTTCATGCCATATAGGATCGTTAATGAGTCTCGACAAATCGGGTAAATCTAGCATGGCCAGAAAAGGAAGTTGACGATTGGTCTGCGGGTATGATTAGTAACCATATGGCGCAGGGATGCCTGAAGGGCCCTGCACAACATATTGCTACATGTTGTACCCATACATGTTTCCCGCAGGGTATTGCAGGAAGTTCTGTGGGTGATAGGCCATCTGGTTAACCGATTGTGTGTTGGAAGTCATTACCTAATTGGGAATCATAGCGGTAACCGGTTGTTGGATGTTTTGCTGAGTGGGGATGGTAGGTATGGTACCCTGGGGTTGTTGTGTCCCAAGAATGGTTGTCGCTCCTTGTTGGGGAATGGTTCCTTGGGGTTGTTGAGTCCCAGGAATGTTACCACTACTTTGAGTAAGTGGAGGATTTCCCATAGCAGGGTTGGGGGGTGGCTGTAACAGTGGTGTCCATGGAATATGGGTTCCACCTTAATGAAGATGTGGGAATTGAAGGGATGGGTTCCATGGAGTTGTTGCAGCTGAAGGATAGGGGACGCCGGAATTCAAGTTAGGGGGAATTTGAGATTGCCCCCCAGCTTGGTTCCAGTTTCCAAACAATGAGTACCCCCTGCTCTGTGGGATTTGAGATCCCCAAGAAGGAAGCGTGCCTGACGAGGGATGTTGAAGATGGGGCTCGGTTGGAAAATCGGTATAGGGTTGTCTGCTACCAGGTGTGTTGTACATACCAAACTGAGTAGATGCTACTCGTTGGGAGGGTTGTTGGATGGTGCCGATGGGTTTCCCTCCAGCAGATGGGTTAGATGGTCCTATAGGAGGAGGTTGTTGACTAGGAACAGGGTTCCCAACAAAAGGTTGTCCTCCAGTAGGCTGAGTTGATGGCCCAATGGGAGGAGGTTGTTGACTAGGAACGGGGGTCCCAACAAAGGGTTGTCCTCCAGTAGGCTGGGTTGATGGCCCAATGGGAGGAGGTTGGTTGTTGGGATTAGCGGTCGTAACAGTCGATTGTCCACCTCCTGAAATGGTGTAGATAGTGGCCGAAGGTGAACCTCCGGTCAATATGGATGATCCAGTGGTATGACTTGGTGTTCTTCTGACACTAGCAAGGTGAGATAGTGTCGATTGGCCAACGGCGCCAAAGGTGCCGATTTATGAAGGGGGTCGTCCATATGTGACAGGCGGGGATGGAGAAAACACTGGGTTATCCCTCATAGAATGTGCGCCAAACATACGTGATGGCAGTAAATGTGGGGAATTTAATCGAGGGGTGTTGGGGGTTTCATCCATAGCGTCTTCAACAATAGGAAGACCATTGAAGACTGGGTCCGGGTTTGTATCCTGAAAAGGGTGTTCGAGGTCCAGAGGGAACCAAGGTATAGTGACATCCGAAGGTCCGGAACCGTCTACATAGGAGTGATGAAACTCTGTGCTAGACGGAACGTTGGGAACCTGATAGTCGGGAGGACGGGTAGCAGGGGGATATCTAGAAGCCGTCGAGAGCATTTTCTCTGTATCATGTTTAAACTGTGCTGATGCTAACGGGGAGTTAGCTAGACTAACCATACTAGACTGAATGGAGGCCATGATCTCGTGTCCCGAAGGGAGGTTGGGGAGGGATACTATACGAGGTATGTTGCTGGAAGAACTGGTTTCCTATGGTTGAACACTGGATGGCGCCGTGGTAACAGGTGGAGGTTCTTCCTGGGAAGTGATAAAGCCATAGTCATGTTCAAAAGGTGTATCAGGAAGTTGGGTTTCTTTGATAACTTCGACGTATCCGCCCGGGACTGCAATCGATTTGGATATATCTTGGTCGGATCCTTCGGTGGTGCCAACAGATCCTTCCAGAACATCGTAGAAAGTCTCTGGTGGAAGGGTAGTGCTGACATTGGGGAGGATGATGGCCTCTGGTCTAGTATCTTGGGCAGTACTAGTTTCAGTCGCTATAGTGTTGTCCACTGTGACAGATATATCTGGAATGACAGTGGGTGAAGAGACAGTGGGAGTCTCGGGTGTACTAGTGGTTACAGAAACTACAAGGGGTTCTGAGACCGTACTGTCAGTAACAATTACAGGCGGAACTGAGGATGTAGTGTGGATCGGCGGTGGAATGTTCCCTCGGCCGGCACTGCGGCCGGGAGGGGCAGGAATACATGATGTAAGTGGACCAAAGGTCCGTGGTGGTGGTGGTGGGATTCGTACCTATATTCTTCGTGATCTCCGTGGTGGTTCTGACGTAATGGTAGATATACAAAATCCGGGGGCGGTCTTGTAACAAAGAACTCAAAAACCCTAATGCAGTCGAGTGTGCAAAAGGGGAGCTAGAAAAAGCAAGGCTCGCAAGCCAAAAAAGCAAACTCTAAAATCTATACTGAGATCGGCGTCCCAGTAAGCGAGCTAAGAAAAATAATGGCCAGAATGCCAACAAGCAATCACTAAAAAGAAAAATGACCCTCTATTAAGATGAGATAATAAGCAAACTTCCTAACTAAGAGCTGGAGACCTCAACAAGTTATATCCTTCACAAGGTGATGAAATCCAAGTCGAACAATACAACGTGAGAGACCAATATGAGAAGGATATCCCTCTACCAAAAGGGATCATGGGTAAAAGAGCCATAGTAGAAAAGTTACTAAGCTACCTCGTTCATGACACGTTGGAAAAGGTTTTCGGCACTTCTTCCTTATCACCCTTGTATTACTATGAATACAAGGAAGACAATGATCGATGTTGCCTTAGGGCTAAGTGGAGTGTGACATTCCACAAAGTCCATCCGGTTCTCAATCTCGCGGCGGTTTAACCCCTAAAAGTGTGAAACAGTCAGGAGGACCCTCCACAAACTGGTGTATGACCATGTCAACAAATACTAGAGGATTTTAGTTCCCTAGAGGACAACAACTATGTCTCAGATGATAATGACAAGGGGGAATTATTTGGATGCCTATCCTCGGTGTCCTACCTAACTACCAAATTCTTTTGATTTCCTCAAGTGAGGTTAATGTTGGTTTAGTTAGGGAGATTAATTTTAGTGGTTGTATTACTCAATCGGATAAATGGACGTGAAACTTGGTGATGTTGTAACGACCCAAACCATGCAAGTGAGAATGAATCGAAATAAGCCTTGTATTTGATGAAAACTAGCTATGGGAAAGAGAGAGTTCTTTGATCATAAATGCATGAAACTTTCACAAACAATGAAAAACCACTTCAAAACAAACTTTTTGTTTCTTTTTTCTAAGTAAATCCAAACTGAAATAAACACTTCTTTCAAATTCGCTGATCTACAACTATAATGCTTCAAAGTGAGAATTTATGTGGCAAATTGAATGGTTCACTTCTGAAAGCACGATATTATAACTAGATCGTTCCAAGCCAAGCAACACAAATGTTCTCCAATGATAATTTCTAATATAAATTTTAATGATAATAATGGAAAAGATGATAGTTATAAGAACAATGCGATTATGACAAAATACACAATCCAGTAAGAGAGGACAGTAGTAATAGTTTGGTTGTGACGGGAAGATCAAGCCAATGCAATCAAACTGAAGGGGTGACCCAATATACAAATAATGCCACTTACTCAGAAAATAATCAAGCTCACACTGAGAGATAAACAAACCACACATGACTGTGCAATGGACAGGATAATAGTGAGCAACAGAAAACACCAAACTGAGGCATAGAAGATCAGAGAATGACTCAGGAAACCAAACAGGAAAGAAAAAATGAAAAAATGCAGACACTACCGCGTGGGATAGACAAGCTATAACGCGGTACTGGTACACTACCACTCTGGTAAGAGCGCTGGGTACGCGATACTACTGCGCTATAGTCAGTGATGGGGGTGCGGTACTGCTGTAAAGAGTGAAAAAATGCAACTTTTGAAAAAAAAATTGAATTTTTCAAGGGTGGTGCAGACCCAGAGGACTCACTGATCACAGAGGGAGAAAAAATGTAGAGAGAAGGAGTGAATAGAGGTCAAAGAGACCAAAATTCAGTACTGGTTTGAAGAGAAAGAAAAACCACAATAAAAAATGACTGAAAGTGAAATAAATCAATCAAATGGGGTTCAAACCAGCGGAGTCGCCATTGTTTGTTGTAGATATTTCTCCCTACGGATAGGTAGAAACTCTCTTAGGTTAAAGTAGACTTAACTGACTCTAAACTAAGACAAAAAGATAACAAATGCTACCTTGAATTCCTAGATCTAAACAAACATCTCAAGATTATATTACTGGAAGAAATGGAAGAGATCTAACTGACCTTTGATTTAATCGCTCTTCCTAGTTGTTGCTCCAATCTCCAAGTCCTCGCGAATGAACCTATTAGAATGAACTAAGATACAAGCATATACAATCTTCTAGCAATCTTGAAACATATGTTAGAATCTAAATCTATATCAGAAACAAATCATATGATTGAAACAAGATCAACACACACAATTTGGGAAACAAGACAAGTTATATTTTATTGCAAACTTGAAGTCACTTACAATGGTTGCTTGATGTCCAAGCCAATTCCTAGCTCCAAGTGCTTTCTCCTCTAGCTATCTCCACAAAGATTCAAGATCATAGGTTTGATGTCTCCAAGAGTCCTCCCCTTTGCTCATGGAAGGTCTCTCTCTTATAGTGTGTAGTAGGGTTAACCAACAAGAGAGAAGGATGGATCTTGGGAGTGTTTAGTGGATCAGACCCACTAATATGAGAAAGTGAGTTAGGATCGAATCAGGGATGCCAATCCTCAAAAATATCTCGAAGATCAAGATTCCACAAGCCATGGCAAAAAGGCTAAAAAAGGAGTACCGCGCCCCTTCAACTGAGCATAGAGCAGTAGTACCGCATATCAGAGAAGGAGCATGGCGCGGTAGTGGGGACTACCGTGCCTCTAAGCTTGAGAAAGGAGCGGTAGTGTAGGTATATGAAGTCTCAGCTGGGTTGATTCTTGACAGGACAGGTTTGTCTTTTAAGGATCATTCATCATTTTTCTCTTCTGGGTGTTTTAAGCAGTAGGGGAAGTGTTGTCAACTAGTTTTATGGTGAAGATGCGACACTGTGAAATATGGAGGTATAACACTCCAATTATTATCATCAAAGTCATACTGGGATGGTGAGGCTTGACTATGAGGCACCTTTTTCATCTCATAGATGACTTTTTCATAGTGGACATGGTGATTTTAGTAAAATGTATACTAGCAAAAATCCCTATCGGAATGCACACTGATGATTCAATGTTGATATGGCATCAGGTGGGTGGAAATATTAAGGTTTCTTTTGAAGAAAGTAATGGTAGGGCACTAATAGTGTGGAGATACTTTGCTTGGATTCTCAAACTAAAAGGGCACTGGGATTAATAAATTTGTGAGAATTGAGTCACCACCATGGCCATTTAGCTTGTGAAGGTTGGGAAGTAGGGAAGGGGGTGAATGCATGTTGGCTAGGTTTCTTGAATTATCCTTAGTTTGATTTCACTAGGAGTGTTCTTTTTTGTCCTTCCCGAAACCCTTATTTCTAAAAAAAAAAGGTGAATTCTAACCATGGTTCAAATGGAAATTCTCAAAGTGAAGAGGTAGAGATATTTCTTTGGTTATCAAGGGGAGAGGTTCAATTTTTAAATCCATCAAATGATTATCATTGTCATTTTACCTTAAAGAAGAAAACTATCCAATGAAATTATCACGTGGCGATGTCTACTTAACAAGTATACGCTGATGAGTCAATGCCAACGATCAATGATGGTGATGAGATAGCATGGACAAAGTTGCAGCTTTCCTCCTCACCATGGTCACCTTTGACAAATGAAAATACAACAATGAGTGTAAACAAACCTTTATTTCTTTTTAAACATGACCACAAGTGTGCTCCCCATTTATAACACCATCTACTATTTATTTAAGATCTATTTTCATGACTTTAGTTATTATATCACATAAGAAATTACATTAATCCTATGGCATATCACAACTTTTTTTCACTACGAAAAACACTATACTTTTAATTAAGTATAAAAACGAGTACAGGGAGGTATCAGCGCATGACAATTCAGTAGAGCCCAAGGCGATCCACAACAATGACGGTCCAGATCCTGGAGGAAGGTGCATAGAATAACCAACCGGTAAACCAACGGAAATAGTATCAGATCCAACTATGGCATATCACAACTAAAAGTGTATTTGAGGCATGAGGGGACAAGCATTTACTTCGCTGTGGGAAACATTTGGTTCAAGCCAAAGTTTATTGGCGATTAAGTGCAATTTTATAATTAAGTGTCGGTGTGGAAATCATTTCTCTCTGCCGACATCAACAGGAAAAAAGGTATTTGGAATCCTAACATGCCAGTAGTAAAAGTTATTTCATTGTTGATTTTTTCTCTTACTTAAAGAACACACTTATTGAGGCCGAATTTTGGTGCCAAAGTACCCGACTGTTATGGTTAGGAATCTTTGAAACCCGAGGAACTTCCTTGGCTTTTGGCGAGATTTGATCCACATTTCAAATATTTCCAAGTACAAATAAAAAAATGGTACTGATTCCTACGTGAATGCATGTGCCTTTGAATAGTGATAGATTCCTTAGAGGTGTATAAATAAGCATCGAAAGCTTGGGATGAGGCATTCGTGTCCGAAGCCATCTCGTCTAGATCCACTGCAAAATGGACCCTTCCTGAAATAGATCCTAAACAAGTTTATCAATATCCATCTCCTTTTCACCTTAAGGCTTTACAAAGGTACACTGTAAATGAAGGAGTTCTCAGAGCTAGTTCTAATACTGGCCCTAATGGAGTCACATTCCCTATCATGAATGTTCAAGAAATCCGGAGATTAGCAAAGAAGTTTGGAGTCGAGTTCTTACACCATTTTCTTTTTAGGATTGGATTACAAGGGTTACATAGACGTGGACAGCTTGTCCAAGTCCTTGCTGCACTATGCGATGGCAGGTGGCATATATTTAAAAAAGCCCTTATTGGAGCTATTCAATGTGATTTAGCCCGAGGAGTATTAGCCTTTGATGTTTATTCTAATTTCAGAGTTCATGTTAAAGATGCAAACCTTGAAGAGTTTGATAAAGACCCTTACAACCTTACAGTTCATTATAAGGTTGCCTTCAGATTTACTTACTACCTCCATCCTGTTGTAGTAGTCCAACCTATTGATCAAGTTGTTGTCTTCCTTAAAACAGATCCTGATAATGACACCGTTGTCCCAAATAAAATAACCTGGCAGGAGTTGTCATTCCCAACTGAGTGGGTTCTCAATGATCCTAAAACCTATTGCTCCAATAGTCATCACATCTTCTTCTGTTATCCAAGAAATTGGCTCCCATGCTATCATCCAGTTTCCCTCTAGACATTCTTGGCATTCCTAGAATTTCCCATCCTAGTGTGTCGAATCTTCATCACCGTCACCTACTTTATTAAGACAACAATCTCTGCAAAAGGAACACCAATTAAAATCTCCTGCTTGTACACACCCTCATATACCTGTAAATATCCCCTTTTTCGTTTTATGTCCAAATTGCAACATCCTAGTAGCACCACAAAAATCCTGTGAACCACTCTGAAATAAAGTTACCAAAATATCCAACATGCCCAAATCTAGAATGTGAACCATCCCTAATCAACCACTATCCGCGTGAACCTCATGGAAGTTGTGTTATTGTTTCCACTCCTATAGATTGGTGGATAGAAAAATTTGTACAAGAACTACCTGAGTATAAAATAACAGATGCTACTGAAAAACTTAATGCTCATTTGTCAATTCAGAGAGAACATGGCAACACCTCTGGGTTAGGATACCTCCGTCAAACAAGAGAATCCCAAGAAGACAAGATGAGGTTAGCTGGAGCACAAAGGAAATCAGAAGAATACAAAGCCGCTATAGAAAAATACAAGGCCGAACAACAGATAGGGCTAGCTCCCTCTAGGCTCAAGCCTTGCAATGTAAAGGGAATCAGAGAACCCTCTCTGGCCTATAAAGAGGTATTTGAAACAATAAAATCAAGACATTCACCATTCAATCCCAAGGACCAGATTATGAAAAATCGATTCTAGTGGGATCTACATACACAGCCTAAGGCTGATGAATTCTATAGGACGACAAGTGTCAATGAACAAAACAAGCTATCTCAAAGATGGCATTTTGAGATGTCTACATAGAACAAGTGGATATCCTTCTTTGAATGGAGAAAACAGTTTACACAAACCATGGCAATGATGCAGACAGGATCTAAACCTCCAGAAGACACAATCCAGAAAAAAGACGGACAAACAAACCCAAAGGGACATCTGTGGCTCTCAAATGAAGGACAAGAAATTTATACAGACAGAAATTCCCCCCCATTTCACCCAATCAAATTACAGTATGAATATGGCACTGCTCCTGCGATACCCATTATTCTCAATCCCACAAAACAAGACTTTCCAAAGCAAGCTAACTGGAAGAACCTAACCCTAAAGGGAGTAGCTCTGCAAAATCTAGAAATCCAACATAAAATGCCCAGGGTTACAAAATTTGAAGCTTTACATGTTCTCTGCCATAGGATATATGAAGAAATTAAACATGTAAGAGAAGACGTACAGAACCAGGTCATTCAACCAATTTTTGTTGATGATATAAGAATGATAGACGAAACATTAAAGGATGAGTTAGCAGAAATGATCAGAGATCTTGATACAAATATAGGAGATGCATTTGTATCTATTGCTAAAAAGATAAATGAGTAAAATATGAAAGATAGCATTGATCCTTCTAAATTGCATATGGGATCTTCATATCCAATAGTAAGCTATGTTATAAGAACAAGATCTCCTACAAGCATGAAGAAATAATAACCAACTGGAAAGGAAACATCTTTGCTTGTTGTAGATCTAAATTATCCAGTTGCAATTCCCACATGGACAAATTACAGACCAAAGAAAGTTTGTTCCCCCAGATATGGTCAAAGAAGAAGATCCCCCCCAAGAATCATACAATGTGAAAAATTTCTATGCTTGGGAAATTGATAACAAAAATGAGCAAGAAATTGTTGACCTTTGTGGTGAAATGATGATTTTCTATAAGTCCTATACTGCATCGCTCAAAATGTCTCCTACAGAATCCACTGAAATCATCATAGCAAGATTCAATGGAATCCTAGCAACTTGGTGGAATCAGTATGTTCCCCTAGAAAAGAAGGAAGAATGTAGAGCAACCATGCTCACTTCCAGATATTCAGATATGAGTAATTATATAGGAGCATTAATTGCTGAAATCATTGCCAAATGGTGTGGATCGGGGATTGATATCCAAAAGAAACACAGGCAAGTTCTCCTTCAGATAAAAATAGAGTCTGTAACACAATTTCACTGGTATCATAAGCAGTGGATCAGAAGGATCTCTTAGATTGAACCAGCTGAAAGTGAAGAATTTTTTTATAAAGAAAAATACTTCTTCGGCCTCCCTGCTGGTTTCAGAGAAAAACTCTGTAGCCTATTTGAAGATATATTACCAAACACACCTAGGGAAAATTTCAGAATGCTGCTGAAAAAATATTTTTAGAGAACTAAGATCAAATCAAGCTCGAAAAATATATTGCCCAACATTCCTCTTTCCATGGGAGTAAGGAGATATGTGAAAGATTTGGTATAGAACCTCCAAAGAAAAGAACACCAAAGAGAAGAACCTTTTGGAAAAGGAATAAAGTCCTTACTATCAGAAAAGGAAGACACCCAAAAAGAAAAGAGTTAATCCCAGAAGAGAGTTCAGACACCAACCAGGGAACAAGGCTGAAAAGGCACCCCAGTATAGAAAAATAACTTGTTACTATTATGGGAAAGATGGGAATACATCACCAAGGTGTCCCAAAAGGAAAGAGAATCAGTCAGAATCAAGCAGAACCAAGACAAAAATAAATTGGTCACATAGAGAAATAGTATTCCCCAAGGAAGATCCTGTAGACGATAATTTCAGAGGATATCCATGAAGAGGAGCTCCTAGGGGACAACAACTAATGGTGGCACAAACAGAATCAGAAACAGAGTATGAAACTGACACTGGATCATCATCTGGAGAAAACACAGATGCGCAGCTTATGCACATCCAAGATATTTACGAATTACCAGGCAAATGTGGTGGCCAATGTAATGTCTGCTAGGAAGAAAACCAGAACTATGAGTCAGGAAGTTCACCTGATTCAAAAGATCGAATATTGTTTCTAGCATGGAACAGCCAGAAGGCTAAGATAAAGAAAGGAAATGAAGCCACGTGTCTCATGGCAGCATCAACTGAAGATGCCCAAACTCTAATGACAAAAGCAATTGCCCAAATTAAAGAAGGAATAAAGAAAGATGAGATGATAGAAGCCTTCAATAATACATTTCTGAATCAAAAGAAAGGGAAAAAAAAGGAGAATGAGAAGGGGGGAATAAGAAGAAAATATATTCCAGACTCTGAAGAAGAGTCACAGATAGAGAAAGTGCAAACTGAGAAAAGATGGGATTGGGCAGCATCTGGAGTCTGGACTACCGACATTCCAGAAAAATGTATAACCAATTCTCCAGGAAAAATTAAAAGAAAATCCAAATCTAGACCTTGAAATGCTATACAAAGAGCACAAGAAGCTAGCTGAAGAAGTGAATATCCTCCATAAACAAATGGAGACAATCTTGCAACACCGAGAACTAGGGACCCAAAGGGAAGCACCACAAGAAGACCCAAGCATGAAGTTATTAAGAATGGCCACACACCAGAAGACTGTTCTAATGATCAAAATAAACATCCATGAAGAGGAGATACAGGTAAGAGCATTGATGGTTTCAAGATCAGATCAATGCTTCCTAAAAAGGAAATTTGTAGATTCAAATTACTGGGAAAGAATTCATCTACCAGTATCTGGATTTGGAGGAATAAAGGCCATAGAATACCAGTGCAAAGGTTGCAGAGTCTACATTTCCAGGTACTATATAAATTGCACATTTTTCTCACTGATGATGAGTTTCCAAATGATTTTGTTATAGGAAATAGCCTCTTGGAAACTACTATCCCTCATGGAAATACCATAGATGATAAGGGTAGACTGGGATACTTCCTCACAATCAAGAATAAGAATGAATTCCTACCATTTATTTCATCAGAGCAAGTAAATACTTATGTATGGAAAATTGAGGTTTATAGCCCAACATTGATGATCAAAGAGCATATTAAAGACAAGAGAAAACAAATCAAGGCCATTTAAAAGAGCATAACATGATATCAATGTATCCCAAGAAATTCAAGGGCAAAAATGGAAAGAAAAAATACACCAAATCATGAAATAATTCTCCAGCATAGTGTGCCATGAAGTTTCAAATGCATTTTGGCATCGGAATCAGTTCCAAGTGGAACTGAAGTATACGAATTATTTTAAAGGAAATTCCAGTCGGAGCAGAGCCATTCCTATGAACGTAGAAACCAGAAACTTCTGACGAGAAAAAATACAGGGCATCCTTGAGAAAGGCTTGATCATACCATCAAGGAGCCAATGGTCTTGCTCAGCGTTCTATGTCAACAAACACTCTGAGCAGGTAAGGGGAGTACCTATAATGGTGATAAATTATAAGCCCCTTAACGATGCACTTGAATGGGTCAGGTATCCCATTCCAAACAAATCTTATCTAATAAAGAGGGTAGCAAGTGCTAAGGTATTTTCAAATTTTGACCTCAAGTCAGCCTTTCTGGCAGATTGGGGTTAAACCAAAAGATCATCATATGACCGCCTTCAATGTCCCTCATGGACATTTTGAGTGGAAGGTAGTGCCTTTCGGCTGCTCCTTCTGAGTTTCAGAGGATCATGGAATATGTCTTAGAACCATATCTAGATTGGTTGGTGGTATATATTGATGACATCCTGGTTTTCTCTAAATCCATTGAAGAACATGTCAAACACCTAAAAAACCTATTAAGTGTGATCTATCAGAATGGGTTTGTTCTATCTAAAAGAAAAATGAAGTTGTTCCAGACAGAAATTGAGTTTCTATGACAAAAAATCAAGAATGAAAAAATAGAGGTCCAGCAGCATGTCATAGATTTTGCTGATAGATTCCCTAATGTCATCCTGGATAAAGGACAACTCCAAATATTTTTAGGGTGTCTGAATTACGTGGCAGCTTACTATGAGAATTGTGCAAAATATCGAAAGTTTTTAAACAAGATATTAGGCAAGAATCCTTCCGCATGGTTAGAAGCTAATACTAATGCAGTAAGGAGGATCAAACAAAAGGTAAGAACATTGCCCACCATTCACATTATAGATGAAGATTTGACAAAAATAATAGAGACAGATGCATCTGATGAAGGATGGGGAGCAGTGATAAAGCAATGCAAGAAGGATTGTAATGGCCAGGACGAAGAAATAGTTTGGTATGCCTCAGTACTCTAGAATGATGCCCAGAAAAAATATCACACCATTGACAAAGAAATAAAAGCTTGCTTAAATGCTATCTCTAAATTTGAGATCCATTTGATGAACAATTTTTTTTTATCAGAACATATAACCAAGCCATGAAGTTTGTTCTCGAAAATCCAATAAACAATTCTACAGCAAAAGCAAAACTTGCCGGGTGGAAAGCCATGTTCTCCCAATATGAATTTGAGGTCGGGCATATTAAAGGTATTCATAATTGTATTGCAGATTTTCTCACTAAAGAACACCTCCAAACATCATATGGAATCACAGCACCCGCTTGCATGATGATAATAGCAGAGTGGAAAAATGGAGCTGACTCATGCAGACATGTCAGTGAAGAAATGTCATGAGAATATTACACTGAATAATGGAGACCCACATGGCAATTAAGGTCAACAAAAATTCTAGACAAGAATCTCCAGCATCCAAATCTTTTTATAGATTTGGTTCCTAAACATCGAAGGCATCCAATGTCTATATGTGCAGTACCAAATATGGTGTTTGGAAGACAGCCCAGGAAATCCTTGGATGCCTCGCATGTGTTAAAGACTAATTTTCAATATCTGAGGCTTATTAGCTTTGAAATGACAGGAATGAATCTGCAAAAGGAGTACTACTGCATAAATCATATGTGTAGTCTGGCAACTTGGCCTCATCAAAGTCCTATCCTAAATTCCCCTCTTATGGATATCAACTACAAGAAATATCAATCCTTACGGTGGAAGTTTTTGAAAAAAGATAACAGGGAGTAGAAGTATTATACTTTGATCAAATTCAGACTTCAGAGATCTCACATATTGGAAAATATTCTTGAATATTAGACCGAGTGTTGGTGCAATGATTTTGCAGAAGCGAAGTGGACCCTACTATAATTCAACATGGGCATGCTAGGTTTTGTGTCCCGTGCACACACGTCAAAGACATGAAGACTAATATCGTGTGCGATTACAAGCATCTTGTTTCTGTCTTCATCAACCACAAGTTTCAATGTCTTTTCAAAACCAAGGTAAAGGTACAAGGACGTCAGAGATAAAGAACAATCATCTTTATTGGTGATGAAAAGGTTTTTGGAGGATGAAGTATTGGAAAGGAAATCACTCTTTGGATGTAATGTATCGCCTCGTCGATGTATCAACTAGGAAAAGTATTTTCTCCGACTCTTTTGGAGCAAAATGTTGATAAGAAAAATTAATTTGTTTAGCAATGTATTAGTGAGATAAGTGTTTTTTTACCGTGAAAGGTTGCAAAGGAAAAGAGGTTTGAGGAGAAATATTGAAAAAGTTTCAAAGTGCTTTACATTTTATCCAAGACCAGTTCAAAATAATATTTTGAAGGATAAATGAAGATTGAAAGCCAATAAGAACTCAAGGTAGAAAACATATGCATTGGGAGGTTGATTTTAGATACTTTGCTTAAGTTCATCTAGACTCAAAAAAGTTTGCAATATGTCCAATTAGGAAGAGAAATAAATACTTAGCAATATTCTTAGTGAATCAATGCATACAAAATGATAAAAATAAATTAGGGGGTATAACAATAAGGCCATTGAGGATGTTCCCAACTGAAATAACGATTCAACAATTCTTCAAAGAGATGCTCAATGAAAACATACCAACCATTGGTATACCATGATCAAGTTGAATTTGAAAGAGCATGGCTAAGAGATAGTTCATTTTGGCCATCGATCCCATATCCAAAATTAAAAGTGGATCCCATAGTTAAATGACTTGGGAGGTTGTTAAGGGCTCAATAGGTGGCAAAAATTTAAATGGTTGATGACGTGGTATCCTTCACACACTTTTTTAAATGTAATTGTCAGTTCGATTCATTAATGTAATAAGAGTTGTTAGAAGTATCCACCTTTGATTTATTTCTCATTTTATTTTATATGTATTAGTTATCAATCACAAAGGAGCCTCAAGAGACTAGCAAGTTGCCCACCAAATTTTATAGAGCATAGTAAGATTGACCCCAATTCACTTTATTTATTAGAGATGAGTTGCAAATATTGGATAGAATTCATGAGTAAATATGTAGCTAGAAAAACTACTCAAAAAGTGAAAGAAGTAGTTCCAACAAAATTCTATGATCCTTCGGTGGAAGTCTTACAGAATTTGCAAGGGAAGGTTAAGCAGATGCATATGGTAGAAAAAAATTCACTAATGATGACTTATTCCTAAAGATGAATCCTGAGATATATCTCACCACATTCCATTGGAATCTAGTGACATTTCCAATGTTTGTAACCCAATCCTCTTTGCAAATCCACTCTTGCGGGTTTTCATGACCTACTAGTTTTCTACACAACATGACAAGTTATATGATGTACCAAGTTTATGAACAACAAATTTCAAGGATAGTTACTATGGTTTTATCAATCATATATTATTCATGCATAGTATATTCACAATTGAACGAAGATTTTTATGGAAGGGAAATATTTATCCCAAGTATTCCAATGAATAGGGAAGTATGGCCATAATAAATATGAACCCAATTTGTATGACATGTATGGTACAAAGAGGAGGGGTTGTGGTACTATAATTTCTCTAATCAACAACCCTTAGGCCTTCTTTGTCTGCCAATTGATCATGGGTAATCTCACATGCAAATAAACCAAGGACGAGTGCACCCTATATGCCCTGTCAATGGACATTTTTTGTGTGAAAGGTATTAAACTCAATTGGTGCAAGTTTTTATTGGATGAGTTAGTTCAAGAATGTGGTTATATGGAAATGATTGCATTTATGCACTAGAAGGTATATTTTTTTGGGAAAATGCAAAAGGGAAGATAAAGGAAAATCAGAACTCACACCTTGGAGAAGTTATGATAAATGGAACCTTTGTTCGTAGCATTCAGGTCACGTGTGAGGCTCCTTTCCATAATCATATAATCACATATCTTGGGCATGAGAATAGTGGCATGATCGCAGTCGGAATATTCTGCACAACATACGTTCGATTTTAAAGCTGGAGGAGTAGGAAATGCTACAAGTGTGACAAACGTAAATTATCATCCCTGCAATATTAGGGATAGTGCATGTTATCATAACATTCAATCCCTTTCCTTGCTCGTCTAGACAGAGTATGTAGGCGATCAAGTAGAATAACAATAGTATTGTCTAATATGGGTGGCAGGAGAAGTTCATTTCACCATCTCATATTCAAAGAAAGAATATGAAATCATTGGAATGCTCACGTACACAGTCATATGTCAGAGGAAAAATCAGAAATTGTAGAAAAGGCTGGCTTGAGAAAAGGCTCCAAGTCCTTTGATTAGCTACACGACATTTTATCTTCGACAGGCATGTGTATCAGAGAAACAATGCTCATTGCACCGAGAGGCGCTCTATAGCCCAGTATGAAGGAGATCTTGTAACATGTGAGTGTTTGTCGAGTTTGTAGAGTGTTTGTCGAGTAACAAAATAATACAAAGTGAACAAAAAAGAATAATATAAAGTAACAAGTAATAAATATTATGTCGGCCATACACAAAAAAGAATAATACAAAGTAAAAAGTAAATATGAGACATAAACTAGAGACACTAGAGCTTAGGATTAGGTGATAAATATTATGTCGGTCATAAACAAAAAAGAATAATTCAAAATAAAAAGTAAATATAAAATTAAACTAGAGACTTTACTTTTTACTTTTAATACAAAGTAAAATGTAAATATGAGATTTTAGAGTGTTTGTGAGTAACAAAATAATACAAAGTAAACAAAAAAGAATAATACAAAGTAAAAAGTAATAAATATTATGTTGGACATAAACAAAAAAGAAGAATGCAAAGTAAAAAGTAAATATGAGACTTAAACTAGAAACTTTAAAGCTTAGGATTAGGTGGCTCAGGTATTGCTCTCAAAGAGCTATTCAAGGAGAGGTTTGCACCTTGAGAGATTTGATCACTCTCGGTGCTTGATAGAGCCTAAGATTTGGATCTATACTGGTTAACCCATTGGAAGATATGAGCAATAGCTTTTGAAGGCCTCAAATCAGAAGAAGGTGCTCAGAATGTTTATAACCAACATAGATCCATCTTAAAAGGGAATCTACCAAGTGCCGATAGAGATCAAATATCTATTGCTGCAAACCCTTCCTCAACATTTGCACTCTTCAGATCAAGTGCGTAATGCAATGTTTATTTTTTCATATACCGGATTTCATAAAATTCAGCCCAGTCATTAGCATCATATGAATAAAAACATTGGTGTGCAGATACAAATTAGGCAATATGCACAGTGGAATCAAAACTAATCCACACACACAATTCATGCCCATCCAGCATATCAAAACAGTCAGCAAATTAATGCATTGCAGAAGTAAATACGTAAACAGAAAACACTTATCTTCATTGGGAAAATGTCCCAAGCAACTAGCTATGTCGCTGCAACGTTCCACCCAACCATAGGCTCTTCGACAGCTTATACTGAGTCCGTCCGAAGGCCACCCCCGAGCTGGGCATGATTCTCACAAGGAAAATGGGACATTCACTCATTCACAGCCCATTTCTCATTTCCTCTTAGCCAAGCCAGTGCACGACTGGGTTTATCAGGCTGCATTCAAACCCTGGAGGCTTACACTCAAGACCAAGCCAAAGCAATGGATTTTCCAACAAGGTGGTCATGGGTTTGGGCTTTCCCAAATCGTGGGCACCCCAAAAACGGATTGGGAGAAGGAAATTCGACCATAGGGAAGAAAACGATTTCTCCCACAGATATAACAACATTCAGTGGGCCAAAGAGCCTCTATACACCCCCAAATTGATTTCCTCTTTCTTCCCAACTGGTATATAACACAAAAACGCCCTTCTCTCAGCTGAGAAAGAAGTAAACACAGAAAAACCATGGAGGAAAACACCCCAGTGGCTCCCAACTCGTGAGGGAGGAAGACTGATGATTGCATAATGGCTTAGAGAGCAATTTCATGGCCCTTTTCTTGCCCAAGGAGACAAACACGATTTTCCATGAAGGGTGGCTTGCCCATACCCGAATTTGGACAGCCATACCTCTCCATTCCCAAGGCATTAACTACCTCAACCAACTCTTGGGAGAAATCAATGGTTGGGTACAAAAGTCAACATGGGTAGTTGAGGGTTTGATGGGTTCTCTCATTGACACTTGGCTTGAACTGATTGGCTCAAGGGTTTGAATGTTTTCCCTCACAATTCCTTGTGAAATCATGCCCCCATCTCTTTGTTGCATTGCATAGCTAGTTGTGTGTATTTTTATTAAAATGCATATTACATGATGTTGAAGTTCCAATGTGCCTGGCTAGCACGCAAACCATATGCATCAATAAATCGATGGCGGGGCCTTGGCCTTGAGCTCCTCACCACGATTTCATAACAATATTACATCATTTAAAATGTTAAAGTGATAGGTTCTATATGGGGACGTGACAGTCCTTGACCAAGAGAATCTTTCTGAAAAGAAAATTATATGCCCTGCGAACATGGATAATTTTAAGGGCTAAATTTAGCCCACGAGATAAATTAAGGGGGTTACAAAAATTTATTGGGATATTTTCTTATATGGAAAGGGTTTTTTCAGTTAAAATATATTCGCCCAATATTTAGTAGAAAATAAATAAATCTAAAATGAATATCCTCCCATCTAACAATGCGTAAAATGAAAAAAACTATTTTTCGCTCTACCAAAATCTCCCTCCAATCTATCTTTTTCCCCTGATTTCTAAAGAGATTCCAGTGTAATCATACCTTCGCCCTTGATTTTTAGTAATGGAGGCTCCCAAGGGTTATTTCGCCCTCCATTTTCCTTGTAATTTAGGCATATGGTTTCCTTCTCCTAGATTTTTAGTCAATTTCATGTTGATACCTTCTTTGAGCCCTTGATATCCAATATTGGAGGGAAAATCATAGGCAATTTTGTCCTATATAAAGGCTGTAGTGATTCATGGTTCACCCACATCAAATTGCACTTGCAGGGTGACGGTTCTAGTGTTAGGAATTATGATCCAAAAATGTAGTAAATAGAAGTTTAGTTTAATAAATGTAAAAGGGCATCTACACACTCACGTGATTATGTGAGGTGTCCCTTAGTTAGTTTTGGTAACGGTAAATTAGTTGTTACTCTTTGGATATTTAAATCCATCGAGTTTTCTATGTGAGGTAATCTTTCGGGATTTAGCCCTCACATCTGTGTGATGTAATTTTTCCTTCTTCATTAATAAAGTTATGTGTCTGAGGACACTTTGTCAAAGTGGTATCAGAGCACGCGGTTGAAAAGCGGTTGAAGCTTGGTCTGATTGGAACCTGGTTGGAAGGTGCTAAAGGTTGTTTGAAGAAGGTGACTTTCAAGGTTTTGGAATAGCGAAATTTTAACCGTAAGTTAATGCTTCCTATTCTTTTGGGCTAAAAAGGAATCTCTGCATAATTTTTACTTGGAGAGAGTAAAATATTATTATTTTTTTTTTTTAAAGGGCAAGATTATTTAAAAATTTTGTGGAAGAGAATTTTTTGATAGAAAGTGAAGATATCATGTTTAAAGAATATAGAAGATCGTCCAGTGCATTCTTTGGAAATGTCCGATTGTATCTTTAACTCTAAATCATCAAGCTGGAGCCTATCCATCCGCTCAATTTCTGCCGGTTCACGTTTCGTCATCTAACTGCGGCTGCTGCCATTGATGCAGCGATTGATTGAGAAGATTATGCTAGGTTTCTGAAGTTCGCATGTTGTGCAGTCCACTACTCGGTCGTAAGTCTTGATCAGCCTGCAGCGAAGGCAAGCCCTTAGTTCACGGCCAAAGCTCGTTGGAAAGTTCAATCAATATGAATAAAAGTTGTTGTGTGCTGTAAACCAACGGAAACGAAGTCAAAAGCTTTGTAAATTTGAATGTAAATCCTTCGCCAAATTTGCAAATCCCTTAACCAAATCTGTCAAACAAGCATATGCTGTGCCTTTATCCGATCAGCATATCTGATATATAATTCCATTAGTCTATCAAATTTTTTCAAATTCGCTCTCCACAAAATTGCTCAACAAACCTTGAACCCCGTGAACCTCTCTTCCTTGACTGACGTACGTGTTGGTCGTGGCCCGTCTTGGAATATCACAGAGGCTTGAAAACGGAGTGCTGGTAGTGATCGTGGAGATATGATGGTGGCCGGTCTGCAGGTTGTGGAGAACCCAGCGTGAAGCATGTGTGAAGCTTATGAGAAAGATCCAGCAAAACGTGTGTGAAAGAGAGTAGTGCGTGAAAGAGAGCAGAATCGAGTTCAGATCGTGGTGGTGGAAGAGTTAGCAAGGAGAGCAGCCGCTTGTGGAGAAGAGCGTGTTTCTTTCATTTCTTTCTGCGTTAAAGAGAATAGAATGCGTGAAGGCTGTGGAGAAGAGCGTGTTTCTGTCCTTACAGTATCAAAACAATAAAAATCTGAGACGAGTTGCTCGTGGAGGCACCCAGTCTTTATTTCGTGGAGAGCAGAGACCATTAGAGAGACGCACTCAGTCTTTATTTCGAGGAAGAGGTAGAAGGAATAACCTGTGCGCAGAGGTGTGTGCGCAGAGGTGTCCCTGTGCGATCTGCTGAAAAGAGAAGGAAGGGCGCGTGAACCCAGTCTGGAGGATGGTCGATTGTTTTTTGGTGTACGGGTGCAGTGGTGGAGTTCAAGCCTGAGCGTGGAGAAGTCTGTGGAGGAGTTGTTGTTTGCTGGAATCGAAGACGTGTTTAAGTGGTAAGAGTATTATGTATTGAAAACAATTTAAAGCTTGTGGAATTTAAATGGAATTTAAATACCTATGGAGAGATCGTATTTTTTACTTTTCATTTAATTCAATGTAAAATTTTGAAAAGTCCATAATTTGTTTGGAGAGATAAGGTATTTTTATTTTTGGAGAGAAATAATCTTAAAAAAAATTATTTTTGAAGTTGATGGGATTGGATCTTGTGATCTCCCACTCAACATTATTGTATCTCTCCAATTCACCTATAAAGATTTGTTATCTTTTGGAGTAATAAGGTGTAATTTTTTATTGGGCATTGGAGTAATAAGGAGCATTGTTGGTGTCATAAGGAGTACTTGTATTTTCACTCAAGGTTTGATGAGAGCAAAGTGAAGCTCTATCAAATTCTTTTCTTGAGGCTATAAGTGGGTCAAGGCCAAGCCCCTATAGCTTTCTTTTGCATGGTGTGTGGTGTTTCTTGCAGCATTTCTTTCATGGTGACTTTTGTTGATGAGTAATTTTCTTTTCATATTGGTGGTGATATTTTTGCATAAAATCTTCTATTGGTGATATAAGGTGATTTATTTTGGTGACATAAGGTGCTTTCTTTAATGCTTGGAGCAATAAGATTTGTATAATACACATCTTCTGGAGTTATAAGGTGTTTATTATTTACAATGTCTAAAGTTATAAGTCTTTTTAATGAATCTGACAAGTTGGAAGGATCGAAAAATTATAAAGTTTGGAGTCGTCATATTCAAAGCACTCTTATTTACAATGAATTATGGAAGGGTTTCTGTAATGCTAAACCTATCAAACCAACTAATCATGATCAGCTTGCAAAGTGGGAAATAAAAGATGAAAAGGCCTTAGCATTGATTCACAGTACTGTTTCTGATGATATTTATGTGCATATTGAAAATAGTCCTGATGCATGGTCAGCTTGGAAGACATTGAAAGATTTATTTGATTCTCAAAGTGAAGCTAAGAAAATTGATCTTCAATTGAAGTTGTTTCAACAAAAATTGTCTTCAGGAGGTGATGTCATGGAGTACATTTCTAGATTAAAAAATATCAAACAAGAAATTTCAAGAGCTGGTTTTGATAAAATTGAAGACAGCATGATGGTGACCATTTTAATCGCAGGATTGCCTGAGACATATAAGCATTTTTTGGAAACTTTACAAATTACAAATAAATTGGATACCGTTTCTTTTGATGAACTAAGTGAATTACTTGCCACACATGAAAAGATTTTTGGTAAAACAAAGCAAGCAGGAGAAGATGTTTTGGTTGCAAGTACTAGCAAACAATCTCCAGGTAATCATCAAAGAGGCCATGATCAGAAAGTTTTTCAAAATTCAAATAGAGGTCGTGGTCAGGGTTTTGGAAGAGGAAGAGGCCGCGGAAGAGGAAGAGGAAGAAATCAAGGAAGAGGTTCTGAAAGTACACAGTCACAGTTTTCTGGAAGAGGAAGAGGTTCAGGTAACCAACAGGTCTCTGGAAGAGGAAGAGCTAATAAACAGGTCACATGTTTTCGTTGTAATAGAGTTGGACATTATGCTTCAGACTGTAGAGTTCCATTTGACAAAATTCTCAAAGAAAGAGAATCTAAAGGATCTTCATCAGCGGCACATTATGCTCATGCAGACGATAGTGAAAATTGTGAATATGTTTTTACAGCACTTGGACAATCAGAATCAATGGATTTTGTTCAAGTTCATCAGTTGGAATCAGTGAATTTTGTTCAGTCTTCTTGTTTCAAAAATGATTTTGAAGATGCTTGGATTATGGATACAGGGGCTACTCAACATATGACATATAGGAAAGATTTCTTTTGGAGTTATGAAGATTGTCATTTAAATTCAATTTTTCTTGCAGATGATTCTATTCATTTACCACAAGGAAAAGGAACAGTTAAGGTTGATTTGCCTGGAATTGGAGAAAGATTGATTTCTAATGTTTGGTATGTGCCTACATTTAAGAAAAATTTGTTGTCTTTAGTTGTCATTCGTCAATTAGGACATCAAGTTGTAATGGAAGGTGGTATCCTTTTTGTTAATTCAACAAAGGATGCATACAAAACAGTTATGACAGGTTATGAAGACGGAAAGCTACTTAGGATGAAGGGAACAGTCATTCCTAGGTCAAAGGAACATTTGAAGGAATTTGCAGGTTTAGTTGAAACTGATGTTTCACCTATCCGCTTGTGGCACATTCGTTTTGGGCACTTGAATGTTGATAGTCTTGTACAGCTTCAAAAACAAGGAATGGTAAAGGGGTTGCCTACTTTTCGGAAGGAAAATGCAAAGTGTGAAGCTTGCATTTATGGCAAACAGAGAAGGATAGCTTTTTCAAAAAGCACTTGGAGAGCAACAAGGAGATTACAGCTTATTCATAGTGATGTTTGTGGTCCTTTGGAAACTTCACTTGGTGGTTGTAAATATTTTTTGTTGTTTATTGATGATTTTAGCAGAATGGTTTGGGTGTATTTTTTGAAGGAAAAATCAGAAGTGTTTGAAAAGTTTCAGTCATTTCAAAATTTGGTTGAAACAGCAACAAAGGAAAAAATTGCTACTTTGAGAACTGATAATGGTGGTGAGTTTACATCAAATCATTTTTTGACTTATTGTCAGGAAAAAGGGATTAAAAGACAGTTGACCAATTTTTATACTCCACAGCAAAATGGAGTATCAGAAAGGATGAATCAGACTTTATTGGGCATGGCTAGAGCAATGTTATTTTTCAAAGGGTTGAAATCATGTTATTGGGCAGAAGCAGTTCATACAGCAGTTTATTTGAGAAATAGATCTCCTTCATCATCACTTGATGGAATAACTCCTTTTGAGGCTTGGTATGGATTCAAACCTATGATCAAACATTTGAGAGTTTTTGGTTCAGTTTGTTATGCACTAGTCCCAAAAGAAAAACGAAAGAAGTTAGAGTCTAGAAGTGTTAAGTGCATGTTGATTGGTTATTCTCATGAGAAAAAGGGGTATAGGCTTCTGTCAGATGGAAAGTTTATTGTCAGCAGGGATGTGATTTTTGATGAAACTGAAAGTTTAAGTGTAGAAGAGGTTGAAAAACAACTTAGTCACTTAGAGGAAAAAGTAACTAAGGACCAATTAAGGATGCAACACTTAAATAAGACAAGGAATGAACAATGGTTTGATCTCACTTCAGAAGTACAGGATGATGAACAGGTTGAAGATACTTTGAATTCTTCACAAGTTAACTTGGATGATTCAAATCAAGTTAACATTGAAAAGAAGAAACCAAAATGGGCAACTAAGTTACTTCAGGATGTTAAGTCTGATGAAAAAGGCAAAACAGGTACAAGGAGTTCTAATACGGGTTCAGAAAATTTTGCTCTTTCAGTTATTGAACCAACTACTTTTAATGAAGCAGTTGAGTATGATGAATGGAAAATGGCCATGCAAAGTGAGTATGATGCAGTAATGAAGAATCAGACTTGGACAATAGTTGATTGTCCACATGATATTAAACCCATTGGTTGTAAGTGGGTTTACAGAATTAAGTACAAAGCAAATGGAGATATTGATAAATATAAGGCAAGATTGGTGGCAAAGGGTTTTGCTCAGAAAGAAGGGATTGATTATGAAGAAACTTTTGCTCCAACAGCGAAATGGAATACTATCAGGATTGTGCTAGCTTTAGCTGCACAAAATGGATGGAAAGTGCATCAAATGGATGTAAAAAGTGCATTTCTAAACGGTGATCTACAAGAGGATGTTTATATGACTCAACCTCCTGGTTTTGAGGTTCCAGGGAAAGAAAATCAAGTTTGTAAACTAGTTAAGGCATTGTATGGATTGAAACAGGCTCCCAGAGCTTGGTATGCAAAAATGGATGCCTACCTACAGAAAGTTGGTTTTCTTCGTAGTGAGTCAGATGATACTTTGTATGTTCGAATCCAGGAAAACAACTTAGTCATCTTGGTTATGTATGTTGATGATTTGCTCATAACAGGTAACAATAATGATCATATATTTCATGTTAAGAAAGAACTTCAAACAGGTTTTGAAATGACAGACTTGGGTTTACTTCATTACTATCTTGGAGTTGAAGTAAAGCAGCAGGAAGGAAGTATATTTATTTCTCAAGCTAAGTACATATCTGGATTATTGAAGAAGTTTGGAATGGAGGAATGTAAACCAGCGATTACTCCCATGGAACAAAATTTAAAACTTTCTAAGTTTGAAGGGGGGGAACTTGTAAATTGCACTGGATATAGACAGTTAATTGGATGTTTGATTTACTTGTTGAATACTCGTCCTGATCTATCTTATGCAGTTAGCATACTTTCCAGATATATGCAGGAACCTAGAGAAAGTCATTGGAATGCAGCAAAAAGGGTGTTAAGGTATCTTCAAGGAACAAAGGATTTTGGACTTGAGTTTAAAAGAAACAAAAATTTCAAACTTGTTGGCTATTCAGATGCGGATTTTGCTAGAGATGTTGATGACAGGGCATCTACTTCAGGTTACTTAATGAATATGGGATCAGCTGCAGTGGCATGGAGTTGTAAAAAGCAGGATACAATTGCAAATTCTACAGCAGAAGCAGAATATATTTCAGCTTGGGAAGCTGCTTGTGAAATAGTTTGGTTAAGAAGGATTTTGCAAGACCTCAAAGTTGATCAGAAAGAAGCAACTTCATTATTTATTGATAATCAGTCAGCAATCAAGTTAGCCAAAAATCCTGTTTTTCATTCAAAAACTAAGCATGTGGATACTAAGTATCATTACATTCGGGCTCTCGTCGTCAAACAAATCATCAAGCCAAAGTATTGTCCATCAGAAGATCAAACTGCAGATATTTTTACAAAATCTCTTGGAAGGGTCAAATTTGATAAGTTTAGAAATGAACTTGGTATTTGTTCAAAAGAATTTTTGGATCAAAGGGGGGATTGTTAGGAATTATGATCCAAAAATGTAGTAAATAGAAGTTTAGTTTAATAAATGTAAAAGGGCATCTACACACTCACGTGATTATGTGAGGTGTCCCTTAGTTAGTTTTGGTAACGGTAAATTAGTTGTTACTCTTTGGATATTTAAATCCATCGAGTTTTCTATGTGAGGTAATCTTTCGGGATTTAGCCCTCACATCTGTGTGATGTAATTTTTCCTTCTTCATTAATAAAGTTATGTGTCTGAGGACACTTTGTCATCTAGTTTATGTGATTCCACTTTTTCTTCTTAGTTTTCTCGACATTTTAATCTTTGTTCAACATCTCCATTGCCGAAAACTCAAGTGTTGAAGGGGCATACCACACATGCAATTTATCAGAGAATACAAACAAGCTTCATTCTTTTTATCCAATAATTAATGAAGTATGCTTTTTATCATGATTTTTATGCTTTTTATCCGCAACTACAATAAATTATTATACTGTAAATTTTCCTTTTATCATGGATGCTTTTTAAGGCCCATTGAATTCTAGGGCGCTCTTGATTCTTAGGGCTCATGCGGTGTTGTTAGGGGACTAAAACCAATCACAATTATTATGTAATTAATGGTTGTCAAAATATTAATAAAAAAATCGTTTTGGACATACCTATGTCCTTGTGTTAGGGCATTTAAATTTCAGATGTAGTTTTCGTGCTCTTCCATATAATGCAGATTAATAAGTTATAGGAATTCATCGTACAAAAAAGCTCACTACTTAAATATTAATATCTCACGTAGCAATTTTATCACATCCACAACAAAAAATGAAATTCTTTCATTCTGCAATCATGATTCTTAATGCTTAATTATCATACATTTATGAACATGTTAAGCAACTAAATAATTTAAAGCATAAATTAGATGTTTTCAATAGGTTTGCTTTCCCTAATTAACCCTTTGAATTTTTAGTCAATCATTTGCTTCTCTTTTTCAATTTTCCTCCATATTTTAACATATTTTTGTAACTAACACTTTTGGTTCTTTAATAATTTATTCACTCGGCTATTGTGCTTGTATTCCTTCAATTGCAATATAGTATTATTCATTTCATTAATGTATATAGTTTCTTTGACTAACATTGTAAATTTAATCCACACTACGGGCTCTAAGCAACATTTGGGTTTCCATCTCCTTTTCCCTTTGACTAGCCCTCGAAGGGTGTTCTTCAATGTTTTTGTTTGGATCAATCTTAGCATCAAGATAATGAAGTTTTTAATGAGACCAATTTTGGCATATGTTATGATCAAATGATTATGGTTAAAATCCCTATTATGTGCATCCCACATGCACTATTGAACATGTTTTTAGGTAAGATATGGTTTGGAATGAACAAAGAAAACACATTTGTGTGGCTTCAAGGGTCTAACAAAGAATCTTATTACCGAAACCTTACCCTATTATTTATAGAAGAAGTATCTAATAGGAAAATATGCTCATGTATGGGTGTGAATAAGTCCAAAACTAATCCGACATTACTTACATTCTACCTGATATCACTACTTGGACTTCCGAGCCATAGCAAGTGGCGCAAAAGGAGGAAGTTTCAAAGCAAAAAAAAGGATATAGAAGGAATTTCTGCTTTCGATTCAAGATTTGAGGTCAAAATTAGCCAAGCCTCAAAGGCACTGGACCTACCAAATTTTTTAAAGAAACCTAGCTTTAACACTATTGAGTTTTTTGGGAAGAAACTTAAGGATTGCCTTGGCAAGGTCTTCATATTTTTGTAGGGTATAAATCCTAAAATGGCAAGGGTGGTTAAGCCTCTTAATATACTTCCCACAAAGGTGAAAAACAATTCAACATAGCCAAAGTCGGACACCAAGCCTATTCTTACAAAGGTTAGTATATCTTCAGCTCTTGTCCTTATTGATTCATTTCTTTGGGAGCTGGTGGAATTTGGAGCTAAGATTGAGTTGGAATTGGTGGAGGAATCCATTAAAGCATTTTAGAAACTTGAAAAAATTAAGGCTAGGTTTTGATTATTTATATTGTTGATGGTCAACCCAACACCATTTTGAATGTATCAGGAATCCTAGTGAGCATTGAATCTAGGGATTTCAAATGTAAGAGAGCATGAACAACATACTGAGGCCACTTCCACAGATGTAAATGTTATGGAAATTATGGAACTTGTGCAGAACTCAGTGAAACTGAGTGTAATGCAACTTGGAGGTAGTGTGAGAAGTTATGAAAATGGTGAGGAGACACCACATAATCCCCCTATATCTGATCAATATAAAGGATATTTAGGTGGCCTATAATATTAGGAGATGGTAGAATATTGAGGGGAGGATACTCATGCATACATTCAAACAAACCTTCTCCCCAATCATCACAATTGGACAACCTATCTCTCATGGAATACTACTAAGAAATGTTGTGCATCTATCAAGAACATATAAATGTAGTTCTTTTCCTTTTATAAGCCACCAACGAATTAATGATTAGGCACCACTAGTTAAAAAAACCACAAGGGGAAGCCAAATATTAGATGTTTGGTCAGTCTGAGCCATCCATTACCAATGGCCAACAACTCAACTGGATGACACCCACAATTTAGGATACCTAGCCCATAGAATTGAAAAGTGATCCATTGCCAACTTGATTTAGTATGATGCATATTTCTACCAATGAAGTTGACCAAATCATTTCTCAAGAGGAGCTTGAGTAGGAAGCTTTGCATATTTCCAACTAGAACACTTGAGATCCATCTCACCAAGGTTACTAAGGAGAGAGATAGATAATGGCACACATGTCAACATGTATAGCATGCAATGGACTCCATTTGGTTAAAATTGGAGGGATTGTGTCCATTGTTCCATACATGGGAACCCCATCTGTGAGTGAGTGTTTCCATGACCCAATTGGTAGAATGTTTGGGGCTACTTTGTTCTTCATGGTGGAAAATTTGTGAAAAGACTGATAAATTATAGGCCCATCTACATGTTGTATGGTCTCAAGGGATTTAACAACAATGAAAAGATATGGGTTTCCTACCACATTTGGTTTAAACACCTACACATATCCACAATACAAAGCATAAATATTTTCACCATTATGTAGGATTGGATGGGATTGTTGGAGAAAAGCAAGAATCTAGTCAAGGAGTTTTGTAAGAGTATTAAGTAGATGCATGTGGATAATCAGTACCTCTTAAATCCTCTAGAGAAACAAGCTAAGTATGAAGAAATATAGGCTATGGATGACCATTTAGATTCCCTACATGAAGTTTTAGTTTTAGACAAGAAGTATCTCCATGATTTTTTTCCTACAGCATAGTCTACATATTTTCCATTCCAACAACTAGATTCTTATGCAGACGATGAATATAAAACCTTGGAAAAAACACATCCATCTAATCCAGATAGTGAGGGGGGCATAATATTTCATTATTGGTGCCTTCATCCTTTTGAGCAAGTGGAATTCACATTTAGAGTAGTTCCAATCTTTCCACGGCCATGCTATATAGGTCATACATGAGTTGGCCCCTTCATTTGAAGGGTCGATGGAACATAAGTGTTGAATCAAGGGCGAGTCAATGGTTATGGGTGGGGATTATTTTCCCGTTCATTGTTTTGGTGAACGTTGTGGAATATTGATGTCTAGGAATATTTGTGTAAGAGAATGGGGATCAACAAAAGATCTGTGACAAAGACATGAAGAGGACATAGTGCAAGTTAGTTGCCAACAACTAAGAGGATGGAATATAATTAATGCACTGGTTTGGGTAATGTATCAACTTAGTTGTCCTTAACCTTTTATGTAATTTCCTTGACAAGGTCAATTTTAGCAACTCATTTTGTACAAGAACCTATGAAGGCTAAGAAAAACGGGTTACTAGTGTTACTATTGTGGTTGTTGTTAATGATATTGTTGCTATTGAGTTTCTATTGCAATGAATGTTGTGGAATGAATTTTTCTAAGTTGAATTTGGTTGATGATAAATCTACTTGAATAATCTCTAATGTAATGGAACACATTATGGTTGTATTATGAATACATGAATATAAGTAAATTATTTGGTCCCCCCTTTAAATTTGTGCATAATATGTCTCAATGTCGAATCCGGTTTATTGTCTATATATAGATTTGGTGAAATATCCATTTAATACAGTTGTTCATTTCTTCATATAAGTGATGCTTATGTGTTAATCCCATATTATGACTTAAGTTATGTCCATCCTGAAATATTTTCCCCATATTTCCATAGTCTTGGCTATGCTTCAGTCAAGACCTTCTTCCTAGGAGGATTGAAAATGCAAATTCATCTAGAGTAAATTAGAACTTTGTCAGCCCTTGCATGAGAACCTTGTTCTTAACTTAGTGAAAATAGAACTACCTCGACAAAATAGAAGATACATTCTCAACAAACTCCTAAAAACTAGAAACTAATTACAATAATAGGTATAGTTGAGATAAGATTTCAACTATCCATGAGAAAAGGAAAATGAATAACAAACTATCACAATAATTTCCCTATATTGATTTCCATACAAAATGAGTAATATTACTATATTATGGATCCCTATCATTCCTCTCAAAAACATAAACATTGACCTGCAATTCTTTTAGGAGAGAGTGAGTTTTTGTATTTGATGTTGAATAAGATTGATGCAAATGTTGACCGTCCTTAGTGACCATGTAAGAAGTAGTGGATCCCTGTTAACGCCTAAATTTTGCACACATACTACGTTTTGGCTAATCTTGCAGTAAAGCATCATCAACATACAACACCATCCCACTGAAGCTTCCTCATCAGATTCATGAAGCAACATGAGTCAAAAAATGCCAAAAAGCAATAAAAAAATACAACACGGTTCATCATGCGATATGGCACACTACAACACATATTATCAGTTCTATGTTCGCACTATACTAGCGTGGGTTTCCCTTCAAAATCCACACAACTATCAAAACAGAGGGATATTAACCACACACGACACATTGAGGGATCATCAAAGCCCCATCACCTCCAAGAATTCAAATTTGATCTCCCTATGTACTTGGATTCATTAAATGGCCCCCCTTTGTGTACTTTGGAGCCAAATCATGGAGTTAATGGGTTCACATTTGGATATAGTTGTTTATTGGCCACATCTTGTCCTATAAAAGGAATCCATGGGCATGCATCTATTAAGGAGAAATTAGAGCAAGGTTATGATGAAGGAATTGTGTTGGAACTTCTTCCACCTCTTCCCATACCTCCAAGCATCCTTCAATCTCCCTAGCCACCTTCCTCCAAGGGGAAAGTGTTTCTCCCATTGCTCTCTCTCAAGTTATCTATCATTTAGTGACGAAAAAAAGTACTTCCATGAGGGAGAACGATTGGCTTCCCTTTGAATCCCACACCTCCCAGGTGACACTTCTTGTAACAAGCTTTCCATTGGGACGTAATCTAAATTGGTTCATGCATTTTTTCTTTGTTTTGGTTTGCATCCTCTCACCCCTCTTTGTTTTATCCCAATTTATTTCATTTTTTCTGTTTTTATTTTGTTGTGAATCACTAACAAGGGCTTGTAGGATCAATTTTGGGTCAATCATATATTTTTTTTGTACTACAATATTAGGCCTTGTTGACAACCTTAAAGGCTTACACCAAAGTGGGAAGTGTTGCTCTCCTCTTGTGCATATTTTCCCACAATAGTATTTATGGCGACTCCACTCCATTTTTGTTCATTTCTCTTTAACTAGGTTGCTATTTGTTAGATAGATAATTTTGGTTACTTGTTGTGTGCAGGTTAAGAGCTCCATACCCTTCCTTCTCAAAGTTCAGCCTCCTTTGGGTCGCAATTGTTTTTTACATGGGTATGTGGATCCCAGTGCCTCGAGCATGCTACCCACACTAATTTACCTTCAACAATCACGATGTATGTGTGCATTAATCAACCCTCACCCACACAACAATTTGTTTCTCTATATGTGCAAGATTTTTGTGTTGTAATTTCCCTACTGCGTGCCAATAACTACTTTTTCTGCACTACTGCGCATATGTTTTTTCTTTTTCAACACTAATGTCACTTTATTTGATTTTTATCAGTCCAACATACAATCTTGCAGTCTCAATGACTGCTCACTAATCAACCAAATTGAAATTAACTTGCAATACTTAGTTTTTTTATAGTAATTAACCCACTTAGACTAATATTAGAGAGTAAAGGGTCCTTCTCTCTTGAAATCTACTTAGGTAACCAACCTTGAGGCTTTCAACGGGCCTCATTTTTTTCATTAGTATTCAAGACATCTCATGTTTTTTGTTTACTTTTCATGTTTTTAGGCTATTTAGTGTAAAAACCACTTTTTGCACACAAGCAAGGACCTAAAGTCTCTCCTCTCCCAAATTATGCTCTTCACCTTGAACTTCTTGTGAGTTTGGTGAATCAGACAAGGGTGAGAAGTGTGAAATACCTCCATTGCACACTTTTACTTCATTATCATTTTGTTTTGCAAGCACCATTAGCATATGTTGAGTAGAAGTTAAATCTCCGTTTGCATTTACTTCTAAGCTCTTTAGTTAGTTTCAATAATCAATTTGCTTATATCACATGTGTTTGCATCACTAGAACACACTAAGGGACCTAAAAGCTCTTTCATTCCAAGTCTTCTCTTCACCTCGCTCTTCTTGTGAGCTTGGTGAATCAAAAAGGAAAGGAATTGTGAAATACCTCCCATACACTCCTTAAGTGAATTTTGACCCTTAAAATCATCATTTGTAAATGCAAACCAACTAAAATCCTCCAAAGGAGGTCAAAAAACAACATTTTAGTTAGGTAGGATTGGTTGGGAGAGGCATCCATTAATTCCCACCAATCTAGTTTCATTAAGTTTTTGAAACATAACATTGATGACTTATAGGGTACTATCAAATCCTGCTATCAACAAGTGTTCACTGTTAAAAGAAAAACTGGATAATAAGTGCATCGTGCCCAAGGAGGTCAAATCCGAGGTATAGTTTCCCTTCCCTCTCCAAAGATCCACTCATATTTTTGTAGAGGCGACACTATACCGCCCAAGCAGAGCCACTTATCCATGCTTTACGCAAGGTATCTTAGTGGCCAAACTTAGGACATCGCCAAGGAGCAATTGTGAGTGCAATTGACTCCTAAATTCAGATATTTCCATTGGGAATTGTTTCCAGTCCTTTCAAAACATAGCCCCATCGCCAGTATAACTGACTCTTTGTTACCTTCACTAGTCGATTAGTGTGTGGATCCCATTATCACCATCAATTGAGATTTTGGAAGGCCCAATTACATTTGAGAGAAAGGATGTTAGGTATTAGGGAATTTACACTTATTTTATTTTTAACTACAAGTTCATTAAATCGTAATTAAAAGGAACCTACATGTGGGAACTCTTGCAGTAAACTGATATAGCACATATCACTCACTTTTGCACCATTTTGCATCTGTTGCGGTTGGAATATTTTTGCATTTGTTCAATTGTGTTTATTTCCATCATCACTCTCACTTGACACTAATATTTCACCATTGAGGAACAAAACTCCCTAAGGAAGTCCCACATACTGCAAGGCCTATCCCCTCTCTTGAGGGGTGTTTTTCCACTTTCTCCTTGTTGTTCACGCAGGAAATACTCTAGCTGGGGTCATTCCAAGGCCACATTGATACGACCATCCGGATGAGGCTGCTCCTTGCTTGATTCATTTTCTACCTCGGAGAAGGTGTATATAATTTTGCTTCATCCTCTTTTGGAAGAGGCAATCCACCCTTTTCTTCCCTCAGAGATACTTTGGACCCCTTTGGTTCTCCCTCTGACAGAATAGGTTTCGTTTTCTTTCCACCTCTCATCCGGAATACACCTATATCTTCTCCCTCTTCAGGAGGAGGGCACACAACATCCTTGTCTTCCCATCAAATACAAATATCACCACCACAAATACCCTGGTATAGCACATGATCAAGCATGGAAATCTATGTTGGATAAAATCCCCTATGATATTCCTAAATTCGAAGGGAAGCAAGGAGATGACCCAGCCGACTATTTCATGTCATTTCACTTATGGTGTTCCTCGAACATCATAGTGGAATACTTAGTGAGGCTTCAACTCTTTCAATGAACCCTCACCAGGACGACAACCAAATGGTATGTGAACTTACCAAGATCGACCCATGCCACCTTTGAGACATTGTTCATCGTATTTATCACATACTTCCAGCTTCATATTCGCCATGAACTTGGTCTCAAAATTCTCATAGAATTTCACCATAACACATCTACACACATTGCGGACCATATCCATGAGTGGCATAGACGTCGAACATTGTGTAAAATCTAAATACAACTTCCATTCCTATTGGATTGGTTCATCAAGTCACTCCAACCAACCATCGCAAAAGATGTAGCCAAATCCATGCCACAAAATGAGGAAGAGGCCATCCTGAAGACCCATCATTTCGATCTTATCTACACACAATCCGAATATTTATACACCATCCTCCCTAACTCTCCTCGGCATTAGTCATTGGATCCTACACCTACGGGATCGTCACACTCAGTGGATGGAATTATAGGTTCCATTTCCCAACAAGGAAAGGTTTCAACATGGAACCGCAATATCCACCCATCCCTCCCGTGTTAGCTCCCCCTGATCTTGTACCAACTCCTCCACTTGGCCAACTAAAGTATGGACCTTATGGTCCTACTTATCACAATGCTAGACAAGCAGCGAAAGTACCTACACCACCAATGACACAAGCCGCTCCTACATCCACATCCTATGGAGTGCACATGCCATTCATCCCACCACTAGGATATAATCCTTATTACATGTTTCCATGTCCTACTAGCCCTTACCCCACACCTCACATGGGGATTAATTTATTCCAACCTTCTTTCTCCCAACAAGCTCAACAATTTGAGCAGTTAAACGTCGCAAACCCCCAGAATTCTCAGAATCAAGGGAAGAAGAAGGGAAAGAATAAATAGAACTAGTAGTAGGGGAAAGGAGGCAATCCCCCTCCCCAGCAGAACCAAAACCTGAGTAACCAGAATGCGGGGGAAAATAACCCCCCAAACAAGGGAAGAACACTAACCTTAGGACTAATTACTGCTGCTCCATTTGCGATGAATATGGTCACTACACTCACCATTGTCCTCTTATCCCTAACTGCCAACATTTAGTGGAAGCCAAAAATAATACAGCGGTAAATCCCTCTCAATTTCCTAACCCTACACAACCCCAAAATGTTATATTAAAACAACCTTTTTCCAATCAAGGGGTCGTTACTCAGCAACAAGATCATTTCCCCTGTGGTGATGGCTCCTTCCAAAACATCTATACTTTAGATGTTAACCTTTAGACTAGATCCAAAAGTTATAATGGAACCGACGCCCCCCAAGTAGAGGATATACCTACCCCTTATATGGGCCCTTTGCAGATACCACGCCCAAGTGGTGAGCAGTTCCCATGGATCCCAAATTTACCAATTCAACACACCCCCAATAAACCAAATATGAAAGCCACCCGCAATTATAGTATTGTGGATGACTTTGCTCATTCCCCCACGGCCATTTCCATATTAGAGGTGCTATAGTATTTCCCAAACCAACGAAAGGAATTAATTAATGTGCACTTGGCGTCGTCAATGTAATGTACCGACTAGGATTAGTGATACAAAAACTCTCTACTTCACATAATCAATTAAAACAATGTTTATGGAAGCTAGTTTGACTGAGGGTGGATAAGATCAAAATATATGGATGGAAGGTAGGATCTAATATATGTTGATAACTCTGCACAAAGTACTTATACCATTGATGTTTCAATATCAACAAGGGTGAAATCTACTCCAACGCTCCTGGGACCCTCAACATATGCAGACTAGTATCGATCTAAGATTTGTCTGGAAGCTATGGATGGGTGTTTATGACTATGATAGGTTAAATAAAATTAATTATCATTCAATACACAGTTATAGGTTTCTCCAACAAGTTTGAGGAAGTTCTAATAAATTTTGACAAAGATACAAGCAAAATTGCATTTCAAGATTGCACAACTAGTAAAATTCAGGAGCTTCCAAACAGGTAGAGAAGGCTCACAAATTCGTCAACTACGACATGTATTGGTTCAAATAACATGTTAATTAACATAAGGAACATAAATGAGCTCATTTGGGTCTATTCTCATTAATATACCACAAGCATTCTGAAAACTAGTTAAAATCTAGGCAATTCTAGAGGGGGCGGAGAAATGAAGAAAATATCAGTCTTCTTCAATATTAAATGTAATGACTGATATCAGAGATTAATATTGAATTTTATTACATAATATAAGATCCATGAGGCTTATCGAAACATTACAAAAACACCTCTCCTCTTCTACACAATAATCTAGCTCTAGAAATCCATAGGAAGCTTGGAGATTCGAATCATGAACTGAATGATGCTTCTTCTGAACTTAAAATTTGAATTGATAATATATAGGAACTAAAAATAAAATAATTTAAAATGGCTTAATTCCATCATCCTCTAATGACTGAATTCCATCATCCTCTCACAGGAAGCAGAGCGCGTTCTTCACATCTCGAACCCCCAAATCTAGTAAAATGGCCATAACTTGGTCATCTAGACACCTTTTTCATGAGACAAAACATGTTTCCTACTAGAAACGATGATACAGATGCAATGGAATAGGTCTCAATGCCCATAAATTCTCAAAAATATCGAACCAAGAACCTCCATTTCGTCCCTCCTGTTCCTACTGAATGAAGGAGTGGAACTGCACAATGAGAACACCAACCAATGGATAAGGATTTGGGACATGCAATAGAATCAGTGATGAAGACTGGATTTCATCATCCTTTCATTGGAATCATGGGGCACATCTCCCAGGTCAATGAGGCAAAATTGCACTCAATTCAAATCACAAATGATCAAAAGATGTGAAATGGAGTTGTAATCATTATTTTATAGATTGAGGTGACTTGTTGAGCAAGTAAGATAGGATAAGGTTCCCTTGTGTACTGGGTAACATTGCTTTTCTTTCTACTTTAGATTTTTCTTTGATTTCTGCTTTGCTTTGCTTTCTACTTTAGCTTTTGCCTTGCTTTGCTTTCTGATTTTGATTTTTCTTTTAATTGTTCTTTTGCTTTTATATCTTGTTTTTCCCTGCTTTTCTTCCTTACCCTGCTTTTATGCTTTGTCCTTCTTTTTCCCTGTTTTTTTTCCTTACCCTGCTTTTATTCCTTCTCCTTCTTTTTCTTGCTTTTTTGCCTTTGTCCTGCTTTTTTGCTTTTGTGCTTTTGTCATGCTTTTCTTCTTTTGTCCTACTTTTCTACTTTTTTTATGTTTTTCCTAAGCTTTGATGCTTTATTATGCTTTCTTCTCCTTTTCCTACTTTCCTTGCTTTGACTGCTTTATCTTTTATTGTCTTGCAAGTTACCTTGTAGTCAACCTTATCCTCTAAGGAACACTTGTGGAGCATTATCCACTTTATTCCAAAATAAAAATATATAATTAATAAAAATTACTTCTACCAAGTGCATTTAAACTTAGGATAAAAATAAAATTAAACTTCTTAACTAATTAATGCCTTAAGTTCATAATCAACTATACTCAAACCAAAGGATTGGTTGGGATAGGAAATCCTTCCACTAATCATCAATGAAGGGACATGACATTCCTCCCCTCCCAAGATTTAATTTCCTCAATAAATAATCAAATCCAACCAAACTAAACATCATGATCCATCGTGCTTCTACTGCACCACTCTGATTATAAACTGCTCATGAACTCTCCCAACAGATTGTTCCATCACCATCCAACCATGCACTTAGTACGAAGACTAATCAAAACTGATACTAGTATCCCAAATGATCCTCAAGAATACAAGGTGCAATATATATTCTCCTATGCAATGCATAAGAATCACATGGAAGTCATCATAACACCCTGCAAGAAAAACATAATTCCATCCAAAAATATGTTTCCCATGTAGGAAACCATCACCACCTACTGCAAATATGAACCCATAGGGAAGAGAAGAGGCTTTCTTTCTCAAGCCAACCAACCAAAATGTGCTCTCAATGAGCTTCCAATGATCAACAATGCCTAGGTCCCACTGCTTGTGCACTCTCCTAGTGCACAATATCATCAAGAACCAATCTAGCAAGTATGGAATTCCAGGGTCCCCACACTTACGCATCCCAACAATACATAGTGTGAACACATATAAATCATAATGTGGGATTCCCATGTCCCAATTCTTGTGCATTTCTGTCATGCCCAAGGTCTTCCAAAACAATACCTCAAATTAGGAGGTGTACAATATGCTCCAAATTATTTCAACTAAGTGTGGAATTCCAAGATCCCACTCTCTAATGAGAATCCTCCCAAAAATCATAAGTACAAAAGACAGATCATCAAAGTACATATCAACATCATACAAATGTATATCAAGAAGGTGCCTTACCAAAGGATCATGAAAGTTCTTATCCATCCAAGGAAGTAGACTACCATTTGCCAAGTGCACACAAGCATCAAGTGACCAATCAAATCTTATCCAATGACATAGGTGAGGATCCCATTTCCTATAATGCTGCTCCAAAAGAATGTAAGAATCTTCAAAATAATCAGCCATGTGTTCTTTCATCCAAGAAGTGAATGAAGAACCTCCACCAAAATTTGAACTAAGTAAGGACCAAAGAAGGAAAGGAGACTTCAAGTGTCTCAAAGAAGTCTCATCAATACATCCATTAATGTGAGAGTCATCAAATGAGAGAAATGGATTCTTCCCCAAGGAGGTGTGGAAGGTGTCAAGTAATTATTCCATGTGTCCTTTCACCCAAACAATGGATGAAGGAACTCTCCCTTCAAGTAAGGAACAAAGGGAACAATGAGCCTTCAAGGGACTCAAGGGAGTACCATATGTGCATCCATAAAGATGTGGATCATCATAAGGTAACAAAGGTTGTTGCTGCAAATGTAAAGAAGAAGGTGCTCTAGTTATGTCATCATCAAAAGGAGATATAGGAGTTTCGTACTCCTCATGTGGCACCATAAAAAAGAAACCTTTCACCCATACTTCATTAGGATGAATGCTACAAAATGTGGAAGTGTAGGGTGTGGGAGAATGAACCAACTCACCCATATGATCAGAAAGTGTGAAAACTTCATCATATGAAGGATCCATAAGGGTAGGATCATGTACCTCCCTCAAAAGTGTGAAACTTTTCTCATAGGTTGGTTTCAAAGTAGTGGAATCATGCACTTCTTCAAAAAGTGTGTAACCACCATCAAGAGACAACCCAAGTTACTCTTCCACCATAACAAGTGCTTGGCTCTCATCAAGCTCATATTCAAACACATCAAGCACATGCAAATTTCCATGTTTCTCATGATCGATCATGTCATGAGAATCCTACAGGAAAACTACCATATGAAAATCTGAAACATAGGAGGAAGAACAAGTAGCTTGCAACCTCTCAAGAAGTTGCTCATTTTGAATTTTGAGCTTATGAATATCCTCATTATTCTTCAAGTATGATTCATGTAACCAATCATTAAGATCAACCAAATTGTTTCTATCAAAAAGAAAAGACTTGAAATTACCTTCAATGTTGCACATTTCTCTTTGAATATTCTCCATGTCTTCAAGGAAGGATGGCTACTCCAATGAAGAAACTCTCCAACACAAATTTGATACCAATGCTTGAGTGCCATGCAGTATGCTAAGGGCCTCATAAATATTCCTTTCACTCATCTTCAAATACCCTTCAATGAAGGATGGTTCATGAGAGAGAACCTCCTCTTCTTCTTTTTTCTTGGGATCAACTTCACATGGAAACTCAAGTGGTGACTGGGAATATGATCTTGGTTCATATTTTTCTTCTACAAGGTCTTCTTCTTCATGCTACATGGAGTTAGGACTTGCAGTAGCCTCATCAGTATAGAGATGAGAGCATCCATCAGTAGATGCTTCTTCAGAACCTGAACAATCAACAGTAGATGCCTCTTCTTGGCACCATTCAGTAGTGACTTTCCGATTAAGGACTAGATGATCCTTAGTAGAATCAGTGGTAGCTTCTTCATGCTTACAACCCTCCTTAGTAAGGATTGTACTTCCATATTCTTCAAATGGATGATTTGTGCTTTGTTCTTGCTCCTTCAAGTGAGTTGATGTATCTTGCTCTTTAGTTTCCTTAGGATCAAGATCTTTGCACACTCTTTTTGAAGTAGATCCAAAAATTCTCGTCAAGTATGAAGCACATGCATCCAACAAAGCTTCAGATATTTTCTGCTCTTTTCACAAGTAGGTTGATCTTTGACTTTGGAACATGCAAACTTTTCATACATATGGCTATGAGAATAACCATAATTTCTCCTTACAAGTATGATATGATGGGAGATACTTGTAGAATTTACCTCTTGGACATTTTCTTCCTCATACTGTCTGCAATACTCTTCATAATGCTCATCATAGTCATCATCATATTGCTCATAAAAATCATCATCGGAGTAAGAGTCTTCTTCACTGAACATGGACATGGCTAAAAATTCATCGAATCGAGAGTATTCTTTTCACAGGAGTAGAGGAAATAGCTCTGATACCACTGTAATGTACCAACTAGGAATAATGATACAAAAATTCTCTACTTCATAGAATCAATTAAAACAATGTTTATGGAAGCTAATTTGACTAAGGGTGGATAATATCAAAATCTATGGATGGAAGGTAGGATATGATATATTTTTATACCTCTACACAAATTACTGATACCATTGATGTTTCAATATCATCAATTCTGAAATATACTCCAACGCTCCTAGGCCCCTCAGCATATGCAGACTAGTATCGATCTAAAATTGACTTGAATCTATGGATGGGTTTTATGACTCAGATAGGTTAAATAAAATTAATTATCATTAAATACACATTCATAGGTCTCTCCAGCAATTTTGAGGAAGTTCTGAGAAATTTTGACAAAGATACAAGCAAAATTGCATTTCAGGATTGCACAAAGTAGTAAAATTCAGGAGCTTCCAAATAGGTAGAGAAGGCTCACAGATTATTAAAATAAGACATGTATTGGGTAAAATAAAATCTTAATTAACATCAGGAATAGAAATGAGCTCATTTAAATCTATTCTCATTCATCTACCACAAGAATTCTGAAAACTAGTTAAAATCTAGGCAATTCTAGAGGGGGCGGAGAAAATGAAGAAAATATCAGTCTTCTTCAATATGAAATGTAATGAATGATATCAGAGATTAATATTGAATTTTATTACATCATATAAGAGCCATGAGGCATCTCAAAAAATTACAAAAACACCTCTCCTGTTCTACACAATAATCTAGCTCTATAAATCCATAGGAAGCTTGGAGATTCGAACCATGAACTGAATGATGCTTCTTCTGAAATTCAAATTCGAATTGATAAGTTATAGGAACTGAAAATAAACTCATTGAAAATGTCTAAATTCCATCATCCTCTAATGACTAAATACCACCATCCTCTCACAGGAAGCAGGGCACGTTCTTCATAGCTCGAACCCCTGGATCTAGTAAAATTGCCATAACATACTCATCCGGACACCTTTTTGCATGAGAAAAAATGTGTTTCCTAATATAAACAATGCTACGAATGCAATGTAATAGGTCTCAATGTCCATAAATTATCGTAAAGGTCAAACACAGAACCTCCATTTTGTCCCTCCAACACTGTTCCTACTTAATGAAGGAGTTGAAATGCATAATGAGAACACCAACCAATGGATCAGGATTCAGGACCTGCAATAGAATTAGTGATGAATATTGTATGTCATCATCCTTTTAGTAGAATCATGGGGCACATCTCCCAGCTAGGACTAGGGGCACATCTCCCAAGTCAATGAGGCAAAATTGCACTCAATTCAAATCACAAATGATCAAAAGATTTGAAATGGAGTTGTAATCATTATTTTATATATTGAGGTGACTTGTTGAGAAAGTAATATAGGATAAGGTGCCCTCATGGATTGGATAAGGTTGCTTTGATTTCTACTTTACCTTTTTCATTGCTTTTTGCTTTGCTTTGCTTTCTACTTTATCTTTTTCCCTGCTTTCTGCTTTGCTTTGCTTTTTGATTTTGCTTTTGATTTATCCTTATTTTTATTTTCTATCCTATTTTTTCCTGATTATCTGCCTTACCCTGCTTTTCTGCTTTGTCCTGCTTTTTCCCTGCTTTTCTGCCTTACCCTGCTTTTCTACTTTGTCCTTTTTTTCTTGCTTTTTCTGCTTTTTCCTACTTTTCTACCTTTGTCCTGCTTTTTTGCTTTTGTCCCTCTTTTTTTCTTTGTCCTGCTTTTGTGATTTTGTCTTGCGTTTCTTCTTTTGTCCTGATTTTATGCTTTTGTTATGCTTTTCCTGAGCTTTGCTGCTTTATTCTGCTTTCTTCTCCTTTTCCTACTTTCCTTGCTTTGACTGATTTATCTTTTCTTTTCTTGCAAGTTACCTCTTAGTCAACCTTATCCTCTAAGGCACACTTGTAGAGCATTATCCACTTTATTCCAAAATAAAAATATCTAATTAATAAAAATTACTTCTACTGATTGCATTTAAAACTTATGATAAAAATAAAATTAAACTTCCTAACTAATTAATTCATTAAATCCATAATTAACCCCCAAGTGCATGAAATCTTCTACTGAAACCAAAGGATAGGTTGGGATAGGAAACCCTTCCACTAATCATCAATGAGGGGACATGACAGTCAACCCTTCTAACTCACACCTTATGACTTTCGATCTTGAGAAAGGTGAACCGCGGCTACCCTCGTTAGTCACCTTCGAAGTCCCTTGGTAAAAAACATTATGATTCATTGATGCATCATCAATGAAGGTGCATCCATGTGCATCATGTCATATAATGTTTGGAATCGATTAGGATCACTTGAGATAGTCCCCTCATCTATCGCTCTTTATGCATATGACGGGAGGCCATCCCAACCAAGGGGATTGTACCAAAATGTCCCCATCGAGATAGGGGGAAATATGGTCATGATCGATATCAAAGTAGTTGATGTACAACTTGACTACAATATCCTCTTAGGTCATAGTTACATGTATTCCATGAAAGAGGTAGCCTCCTCAGTCTTCCTGATGTTTCCCTTTAATGAGAAAATAGTCACTCTTGACCAACTGAATTACTGAAACACCCACACCAATACCAATCCTGATAACGTCCTACCCACCGTCGTCGGGACCATTCAACCCCCTTACATTGACATTGGCCCGGGATTGTACAAGGACTCTAATTTTCTAGGGCTATATGTTGGTATGCCACCCAAGATCCCTACATCAACCGATGCCCTTATGTGAACAATTTTCACCGCTGAAAATGTGCCCACCTCTTCTGTGACATCGTCATCAAAACCTCCGTTGATTCATGGAGTTGAACAAACATTGATTCCATCAATGCCTCCTATATTCCAAATACCATTCTTGTACCACCCCATGAGAGTGCAAAGGACGCCATTTATGGCTCAACTGACTCTACCTGGGATTATCTTTGGTATACGTGTGTGGTAACTTACCCCACCATACCGAGAGATGGCTTCAAAACCTCTATCCCATTATGATTTTCTTCATGTTTCGGTTGTTGTGCCATCTAGGCTAGTCACGCCATCTGTACTTCAAGCTGATCCTACATCACCCATGACCAAACCAGCATCGTTTGTCACTAAAACCGCCAATGGGGGAAAGTGACAACCCAATTTGAAATCCCCCCTCATGCCCAACCCTACTCCCGAATCAACATCAGGGTTATCCAAGCCTAAATCATGGGGGATAACCCAACAATGGTTAAAATACCCAGTAATGATCACCATTGCTCCTAGAACAAGGGTCATTCCACCATACTCCATGTTATGTTGTACCAATACCAGGTCACTTTCAGATATCTTCCCAAGAATAGGGGTCAAGTTCTCTTCAGGACCAGGATGGGGGTGTTATCTGCACCTTTTGAGGGATAGCTATGGCCGGACCCCTTGATTCTTCCTTTAGGAGTATGATGGATTAGTGGCATTGTTGAACGCCTCATTTTAGGGCTTGTAGCCCTGATGTTGGTTTCTGGGGATCCTAGGGGCAGGTCACTGGGTCACATGACCCCCCTTCTTGATATCCACTCAGGTGACAACGCTCTACTCATAGTCACTTGCCTCATCTTCTAGTCACTCTAGACACCCCTCCTGGCCTCCTTTAAGCACAATGCCCTCTCTCCTTGTCCTAGAACTATGATGACATCATCCTACCTACCAGGCCTTCAACCATGATTTGAAGGGGGACATTGAGGGGTTTTCAACATATTTGGGGTTAGATGGGGCATGAGGCACCCCATGATCAATCCATCCTTCAGAGTGAATCCATTTGCTCATTTTTAGTCATTTTCATAATTTTTTGGTACTATGGGGGAAAATACCCCAAGTTACCCATGTATTAGAATATTTTAATATTACTTTTGTTTTAATTTCAAATTGGCATGTAGGGTTGGATAAATTAAAAGTCTTGTGATAAGATGGGTATAAATAGGCCATATCAATTCATATGTAAATCACAAGACTTGGGACAAAAATATGATATTTCTTTTGTTTCTCTTGTTATATGGGTTTATGATGTGAGGTGTACCTCTTGGAGAATTTTCTCTTTGGCTTGTGAAGTGAAATGTGGATGAATGCTATGGTTTCCTTTGTACATACATGTTGATTCTAGAATGGTTGGTTTAACTCATGCACAAAGGTGATCTAGGGTTTGCTTTGTTCATCTTTGTTGAATCTTGGTAAGAATATATCTCTCTATTGAATGGTGTTATGCTAGTGCATTTTATTTGTTGGTTAGGGTTTAGTTATCAATATTTTGTCAATTTGTATGGTTAGAATACCTTCTCTTGAAGAAGTATTCTTTGTAAAGGGCCTTGGATCTCTACTTTGCTTTTGCTAGGCTCTCCCAACTAACCCTAGGGGTTTTTGGTTGATTCCCTAATTTTGCAAGCGTAGATGAATGTTTCTTGTAGGGATGTTGATCATTGATCCCTTAAGCCTTGGGATTGAGAAAATCATCAAATCCATTCTGTTTTCATTTTTTTATTCTAAAATCCCATGCATTAGCATATGTAATTTATTGCATTTTCATGGTATTTTAGGTATTTTTTATGTATGCAATTCATATCATAAAACTCTAAAACAGTATAAAAATTCTTAAAACCATAAAATAACTTTTTTCGGGTCTCAGCCTATCTTTTCCAAGGATCGGCCATCCTTTCCTAAGCCCCAAATCCATCGACATCTTCCTTGATGCTCTTCTCAGCCCTAGGCCTCCTCTTCCCAAGCCTCAGGCCTCCCTCAATCAACCCTTCTAAAATCCTCATCCCCTTCGTTCAAACCTCAGCGTTCCTTCTTCTACCCCTCCGCCTTCCCTCTTTCAGTCCCAATCTTCCCTTCTAGACCTCAACCTGCTCCCTTCATCCTCCTAAGTGCCTAAAGCGTGGCTTTAAAGGCCCTTTCAAGGTCACTCTTCAAGCCTAGCTCATTGTTGCTCCTGAACAGACTTGTCAAAGGTAACAAACAAAATTTGATAAACAAGTCTAATCCCCAAAATTGATGCTTTCATTGGATGTTACAACTTATGACTGTGAATGGTGGAATTAATTGATCCTAACTAACTAAGAAAGTGTATAAATACTATTACAACGAATTCATTGTTGCTATACTTGTTCTTGGTCACTAAGTGGCTTATTTTCTTTGTAACAATTGTTATATAAATACATGCCTGGAATATCATATTGATTGGAAGTTGTTACGGATGATCTATCGATCTATTGGATTATCTATTGCTTCCAAGTCGTGTGACATAATGCTAATGTAATATTATTATTTGGACTATTGAATGCACTTAATTTTCTATTGGATGTTGAACCTAAATACTAAAGGATAAGTGATAGATGATAAAATTGGAACCATATTATTTGTAAGTTAACTTGTGCATACTAAAGTCTAATTACATACACTTGGAAATTGCTTATCTTTAAGGTAGGAGTATTAATTTATACACAAACCTTCATCATAGGCGGTCTCATGATCCATTGCTACAAAAGTAGTGCCTAGCTGAAAATGATCTTCTATATGTATTCTTCATTCTCTAGTTGACTTCATAAGGCACTGATCTATACATGAGGTTGTAGAAGGTATTTGGTGTAATTATTGATAGACACACAAATAAGGGATCTCCCCTTGGTGGTTAAGACTCTCCAAAGAAGTTAAAGGGTGTGACTTAGGTGACATTGGGTCACAACCCCTTTCATGTGTTTATTAGACATTAGCCCTACTAGTTTGTTTGGTAACATTTTTGGCACCGTTGTTGGGGACATTTCCAAATTTGTTGAAGTGTTGAATTCAGGTCCTTGGAAAAAATGACATTTAGTGAGCCTCGAGGTAAGTCTTTGTTTGATATCATCACATTTTTCTTTGAAGAATAATCTTGCAAGTTTTATTGGTGACTACGATTAAAGACACCTCATCTAGTATTCAAGTACGTTCTTGTTATGTACTTGGTGATATTTGTCTACTCTAACTTGACAAGTCTCTCCTAGCGACTCCCACTAAAGAAAATCAAAAGAAGTACTCTACAAGAGTGAGTCCAAGAGGTAAGCTTTGTTTTGTCATTTTATAATATTTTTGTTAAAGGCTAACCTTGCAGGTCATATAAGGTGACTCCACTTAAGAGAACAAGTGATAAGAAATAATTTGGTGTCCATTGAAGAAATAGAGCTACACAATCCATATGCTCCATTGGATCTCTCGAATGTTCCGGGATATCCAAATCGGACACGCAAACACGGGTCAATCGAGGCCATCCCAATATTTCATCAACGGGAAGATATAGTTGCAGAGCATATAGTGAATTTCATATAATATCTTATAACATGGTATATTATGGATCTGGATCTACAAATGATGGGGTTTGTGATTTCTCTTAATCTATGGAATAACAAGGATATGAGTGATTGCTACTTGGTGAGATTTTTACTTGATGAGTGATTGGTTCTTGTTTTGTACTTGGTGAGATTTTCTTAGTCTAACTTGACAGGTATTTCCTGGCAACTCCCACTGAAGAAAATCAAAAGAAGTACTCTACAAGAGTGAGGCCAATATGTAATATTTTTTTCTCATTTTATAATATTTTTGTTAAACGCTAACCTTGCAGGTCATAAGGTGACTCCACTTAAGAGAACAATTGATAATAAATGATATGGCTTCCATTGAATAAATAGAGATACATAATCCATATGCTCCATTCGATATCTCGAGTGTTCCGAGATATCCAAATCGGTCACGCAAACACGGTTCAATCGAGGACATCCCAATATTCCATCAACATGAATATACAGTTGTAGAGCATATATTGAAGTCCATAGAAAATCTTATAACATGGGATCTACGTAATAACAAGGATATGAATGTATTGTATCATGGGTTCCCTCCTCAGGGGATTTATTCGCTCTTGAAATTATTCAAGGCATTTGGAAAAAGTGGGATCCTAATCTTGACGAAGAAACTATTGAGACCATTATTTGTCTTCCCACAAAGGAACCAGTCAAAATAACTCTGAAAGAACATTTCGCTCCTCTTGACTTGCAAAATGGTTTGAAGCAATTACCAAAAGATTTTATGTTAGGATTATATGATGAATATGATGACCCCCTATACTTCATCAACTATTTTATGCAGGTTGTTTCGTATTTTATCATTCAAAAGGATGAGGAATCATATATGAAAGCATTTTCATGGCATCTAGACGATGAGGGACTTGATTGGTTTCGAAAATTGAGAAAAGGGAAAATATATTCTTTAGTAGAGTTGATCCATGTATTTTGAAGTCATTAGTTCCCAGCAAATCATGAGGAATGGATTCCCTATGTCGAAAAGGAAAAGGAATGGTTTTAGAAAGAAAACAATGAAGAAGAGCACAACGATGAGGATCAAGTCTCGGAAGACTTACTTGAAGAAGCCACTATTCAGGATTCGGTCGATGATATCTTAATAATAATATCCAAAGATGAAGGTCCTCATGAAAATGAATATGATTGTGATCCTAGAATTGAATACCAAAAAGGCCTAGTTGAATAAATTGAAGAACAGAAGGAAATGGTGGGTTCTCATTGCCATCATATAATAGTTTCTTATGATATCTCAAATATGTTGGAGCATAATGGCAGGATTCTTGAAGATGATGATTATTGGAGGTTTATGGGGCCACTAATTTATGATTTTTCAAGACCTAGTAGTGTTTTTTCCAAACCCTTCAGTAACGAATAATTTTAAGAGGAAGTGAATAAAATTTTCCTTCCATTCACAGAAGAACCAAAAGTCAGTATAGATCAGCTTGGGCTATATTTTTATGTAGTTTTGGATGAAGAAGTCATGATCACCTCGAGGAGGGACATCAAGACATAATCAGTGAAATTCCTATTGACCAAGATAAGATTATTCCATCTCCTTATGGTGCTAATGATGAATATTGTATCAACACTTTTGATTTTACATTTGACGATGAAGTACCTTAGGATGTGGGTGCTCTTGCCATTAGGTATTATTTCCATATGCAGATATTTCAATATGATGAAGGGGTTGGAGACTTTGAAATCCTTATTCTTGATGAGACTTCTATTATCTCAGATAATTCGTGCATAAATAGTATCAAGGAGGGTGGAATATGTCATACAGAGGTTTCCTTTACAAACATTCTACCCATGGTGTGCCCTAATCAACAACATTCCTCGAAAAGTGTTATGGACGTTGTCCAACCCTTCATGTCCAATATTGGTAAGTTTCCAATTATGCATTTCAAAAAAACCACTACAGGTATGTGGACAGGTATTCTATTCACTTCGCATTGCCAAAATATATATTGTTTATCTTTCCGCGTGAAAATTCAAGTTATGAATTATATGGTCGATAATTTCAAAATTTTAAAGATTATTAGGGATACTAACATGATTATTACAATGATGAAAAATATGCTTGTGTATCCAAAGGATTGTCTAAGTAGGTGCAAGGATAGGTTGTAGCTAGCTTATGAACATTTGAGAGGTCCACTTATGCAAATGGTCTCCCAAGATAAAAATCAAACCACCAGTTTTATGCAAAAAAATTTCTCAATGGAAATGTATGATGGAAATATCCCATACATAAGATCAGTAGAATCATGAATAAATGAATCTTGCCAAAGAAATCATTTTCCGTGGAAGCAATGTCAAGGCTTCCAGGTTTCCACAATCATCCAGTTTTCCTTCCCCATCCTGATGAAGATGCTAGTATGTACTCAGATTATCATCAATGAGATCTTATGATGGATTGTCTCTAAATACAAAGGAAAAAGATCATGTATGAATTACCTACTCAACTAGTTACATTGGTGGTATGACTTCACTTGACCCTTTTGTTATTATGTTTAGGGTAGGTAGGTTAGGTCTCATTTGATTTTAGCATATATTGTTACCCATTCATTGAATTTGTTGTTCTTCATGTTCAGTTATTTGCATTTCATGTCATTATATTGAGAAAGGTAGGACGAAAGTTGCTGCCTCATAGTGGTTTTAATTCCCTTGAATATTTGATACGTGTATAGGTCTATAGGTACCCAAAATATTCACAAGTTCTCAAGCACTCCCAAGAATAGCACTTGTCCCGTGGTTGGAGCTAGTGTTACGTTGTACCAATACCAGCTCACTTTCATATATATGCCCAAGGAGAGGGGTCATTTTTTCTTCATGATTGGGATGGGGGTGTTATATATACCTTTTGAGGGATGGTTATGGTTGTACCCCTTGATTATTCCTTTAGGATTAATATGGCTTAGTGGCATTGTTGGATGCCTCATTTTAGGGTTTGTAGCCATGAGGTTGGTTTTTGGGGCTCCCAGGGGTAGTTCATTGGGTCGCATGACCCCCCTTCTTGATATACACTCAAGTGATAGTGCTCTACTCAAAGGAACTTTCCTCCTCTGCTAGTCACCCCAGACACCCTTCCTGGCCTCCATTCAACACAACACCCTCTCCTCTTGGGCCACGAACTATGATCACATCATCCTAGCTACCAGGCATGCAAGCATGCTTTAAGGGGGGACATTCAAGTTTTTAGTATATTTGGGGTTAGATGGGGCATGACGCTCCCCCCTGCTCACTCCATCCTTCAAATTGGATCCATTTTCTCTTTAGTCATTTTCATCAGTTTTTGGTACTATGGGGGAAAATACCCCAAGTTACCCATGTATTAGAATATTTTAATATTACTATTGTTTTAATTATAAATTGACATGTAGGGTTGGATAAATTAAAATTCTTATGATAATATGGGTATAAATAGACCATCTTAATTCATTTGTAAATCACAGGACTTGGGGATCAAATATGATACTTCTTCTTTTTCTCATGTTATAAGGGTTTATGATGTGATGCACACCTCTTAGAGAGTCTCTTCTTTGGCTTGTGAAGTGAAATGTGTATGAATGCTAGGGTTTCCTTTGCACATACTTGTTTATGCTAGAATGGTTGGTTGAACTCATGAAAAAAGGTGATCTAGGGTTTGGTTTGTTCGTCTTTGTTGAATCTTGGTAAGAATTTCTCTATCTCTATTGAATGGTGTTATGCTAGTACATTCTATTTGTTTCTTAGGGTTTAATTATCAAGACTTTGTCAATTTGTATGGTTAGAATACCTTCTCTTGAAGAAATTTTTTTTGTAAACGGCCTTGTATCTGTACTTTGCTTTTGTTAGGCCCTCCCAATGAACCCTAGGGGTTGTTGGTTGATGCCCTAATTTTGCAATCCTAGAGGAACTTTTCTTGTAGGGACTTTGATCATCGATCCCTTATGCCTTGGGATTGACAAAAGAATCATATTCGTTCTCTTGTCATTTTTTCATTCCAAAATTTCATGCATTAGCTTATGTAATTTATTGCATTTTCATGGTAGTTTAGGTAGTTTTTAGGTCTGCAATTCATATCACAAAACCTTAAAACAATACAAAAATTCTTAAAACCATAAAAATAATTTTTTTTCAGGTCTCGGACTATCTTTTCTAAGTCTCGACCCTCCTTTCCTCAACCCAAAAACCCTCAGCCTATTCCTTGTTTCCCCTCTCATCCCTCAACCTCATCTTCCCAAGCCTCGGTCCTCCCTCAATCATCCCTTCTAAAACCATTAGCCCCTATGTTCATACCTCATCCTTCCTTCTTCTACCCCTCGGCCTTCCCTCTTTCAGTCCCAATCTTCCCTTCTTGAACTCAGACTGCTCCCTTCATCCTCCTAAGTGCCTAAAATGTGGCCTTAAAGGCCCTTTCAAGGTCACTCTTCAATCCTAGCTCGTTGCTGCTCCTAAACATACATGTCAAAGGTAACAGACAGAAGTTGATAAACAAGTCTAATACCAAGAATTAATGCTTTCATGGGATGCTACAGCTTATGACTGTGAATGGTGGAATTAATTGATCCTAACTACCTTAGAAAGTGTACAAATATTGTTACATTGAAGTCACTACTGCTATACTTGTTCTTGGTCACCAAGTGGCTTATTTTCTTTGAGAAAATTGTTATATAAATACATTATTGGAATCTCATATTAACTGGAAGTTGTTACTGGTGATCTATCGATCTATTGGCATATCGATTGCTTCCAGGTCGTGTGACATAATGATGATGTAATACTGTGATTTGGACTACTGAATGCACTTACTTTACTATTCAATGTTGAACCTAAATACTAAATGATAAGTGATAGATTATAAAATTGGAACCATATTATTTTCAAATTAACTTGTGCATACTAAAGTCTAATTACATACACTTGGACATTGCTTATATTTAAGGTAGGAGTATTACTTTATACATAAACCTTCATCATAGGTGGTATCATGCTCCATTGCTACAAAACTAGTGCCTAACTAAAAATTATCTTCTATATGTATTCCTCATTCTCTACTTGAATCCATAAGGCATTGATCTATACATGAGGTTGTGGAAGGTATTTGGTGTAATTATTGACAGGCACAAAAAATGGGGCTCTCCCCTTGGAGGCTAATACTCTCCAAAGAATTTAAAGGATGTGACTGAGGTGACATTGGGTCGCAACCCCTTGCATGCGTTTATCGGACATTAACCCTGCTAGTTTGTCCAGTAACACGCCCTATGTGGGAAACACGTCCATGCGACCAACCCATGTCCCACCTTGTCGGAGCTCGGGAATCTTCTTAATACCCCCATTAGTATGACACATGTGACACCCATGGTAGTGGGGGGCACCTTGTCTTTTCCCAACACGACACCTAATTGCAAATCAATGCATACCAATCATGCATGTTTGATTTGCTCACAATTTGGGCATTACACACATCATTTTCCCGACCTCCCTTGATTTTTGGATGCTTTGGCGACCATTCACCTCACCCATCCTTTGGTTGAGTTTCCCTCACCTCAAAAAATAACTTCTATTAACACCATTACCACAATGGTATCCATGCCTATAGTAAGCGCCTCCTCAACTCCTTAATTGGAAGAGTTACTCCCATCACCCCAAGATCGACAATTACTTCCTCATCAACCTTAAAGCCCAGCCATTGTACTTGATCATACCTACGCTACTCTTCCATGTATATATGTCAGGTTGTTGACTCATCACTCCTTACAATGCCCTATATTGGTCACATTACACACCCTTCATGCTACACAAAAGAGATTATCAAATAACCTTACTCCTTTGGGAAAATTACTCCCCACGGTGATTGAATAAGACAATGAATCTACTTAAGACAACGAAGATCCAAACATAATAGTGGTTTCTCCTCACCTTGGCAGTGATGATCTCCCATCTCCAGTTTCCCCGAAAAAATTAGATCTCCTAGTATTTCCACAAGAGTATATTCCCCCTCCTCCCCCATTCCCCCTTCACTATATGGACATCCTTCATCTTGATTCAATAACCCTTCCACTAAATAAATCTACCATCCAGGTTGGCTCTCTCCGACTAAACGGTCCCATCACTAATCGATCCACTCATACCAACTCTGATGTTTCCTTTTACTCTGATGAATATGTGTTAGAGTAATATTTCTTCTTTACGGACGAAGAAATAATAGAATCCATGCATTTAGATGAACCCTCGTGGGATGAACTCCATCATAGGTCATCGTTTTTCCATACTTAGATCCCATCTATCATTTCGGTACCCCATCAATATACGTTTGAGTCAAAATATTTTCTACCTCCTAGTCATATTGATTGGTTCAAAAACCCCATCCCGACCATTGATTCCTTCAAAGATGGAAATCTAGCCAACATTTCCCCCATGATTCAATTCGATATTTCTATAACACCAGGAGTCATCGAAAACTTCTCGATTGGTGTGTCCTGTTCACTGCAAGAAATCACTGACTTCACTGCCCTCTTCAAAGAATTTTGTGATGTATTTTCCTGGTCATATGCAGAAAAGTTGGGCTTTGACCCTTCAATTGTCGAGCATCATATCGACACATGGCTCGATGCCACCCCGATCAGAGGAAAAAAAAAAAAACAACAACATGTTCACCCCTTCAAGGCCCCTACTATCAAAGTTGAGATAAAAAAACTCCTACAGGATGGATCCATTTTCCCCATTGCTTATACGTCATGGGTCTCCAACCCTATCTCTATTAACGAAAAATAAAGGCACCATTCTAGTCTACACATATTTCCCTAATCTCAACCTGGCCTTCCCCAAAGACAATTACCCCACCCCACTCATCAACCGAATAATCAATTCATGTGTAGGTAGTGATATGTTGTCCTTTATGAAGGCTTCTCTGGTTATAACCAAATACGGATCATCCCATGGGATCAGTACAAAACGAAGTTTACCACACCTTGGGGAACGTTTGCTTACAAAGTTATGCCATTCGGGATAAATAATTTTGGAGCCACTTTTCAAAGGGCTATGCAATACGTTTTCAATGACTTGTCCCACATCATCATGGATTTCCTTGATGACCTAATGAACAAATCTAAAAAACGACGTGATCATCTGTGCGACCTACACACCATCTTCATATGTTGTATCAAGTACAACATATGTTTAAATCCCCTGAAATGTATGTTCTGCATCACTGCGGGATGGTTATTAGGATTTATCATATCCAAGAAATGGATCATTCTAGACCCATCAAAGGTCCAATCCATCCTTGACTTACCTCCCCCTCGAACCCAGCGTCAATTACAAAGTGTTCAGAGAAAGGCCAATTTCCTTTGGCATTTTGTATCCGATTATGCCACTCAGGAACAGGGTTTTCTGCATCTGCTTAGGAAATACATCCCTTTCAAATGGAATTAAAAATCCCAAATCTCCTTTGATGTGTTGAAGCAAGCACTGGATTGTAAACCCCTCATCTATCCACTGGAATTTGACAAATATTGCATCCTCTATATCTTGGTGTTAGCTTCTGTTGTTGCAGGTTTTTTGGTCCAATAGGCTGATGGTCACCATGAACATGTCATTTACTACATTAGGAAAACATTGGAAGGACTAGCACTCATCTACACTCATGATGAGAATATTTCCTTAGCTGTCATTATTTTAGTGCAAAAATTATGCCACTACATCTTGCTTCACAAAACAACAATGGTCGCTCATTCAAACCCATGCAATACATACTTAGTCGTTCTATTATCAACAGTAAGTTTGCACATTGGATCGTTGTCCTCCAAGAATTCGACCTTGAGTTCGTGATCCCTAAAAGAAAGAAATCATTGGCCCTCATCGAGCTTAGCACCAACCTTCCAGCCACCACCTCGGGAGAATCTGTGCACGACAGGTTACCAGATGAAAATTTGTTCCTCATATCCAGCTATGACCCATGGTATGGCGATATACTAACATACCTCTACGCTCAAAATGTCTCCCTGTACCTATCTTGTGATGGTCACCGATGCATACATCATCAATCCCCAAGATATCTTCTCCACAGAGATATCTTGTATCGTCGCAGGGTTGATACTATTCTACGACGTTGCTTGACCCATGAGGAAGCTGAGAAATTGCTCAATGATTTTCATTGCATATCATGTATGATTTTCATAGTGGAGCATGTAGGGGCCACCTCTCAGGCCAGGCCACCACCCAAAAAATCCTATGTGGCGGTTATTTGTGGTTGTCCATATTCAAGGATTGTGTCTACCCGGTTAAAAGGTGTTCCAATTGTCAATTCTTTTCCTGCAATATACAGGCTCCCCCTACACCTAGTATATACCACTAACCCATTTTGAAAATGGGAAATTGATTTCATGGAGATTCGGCTTGCCTCAGCGCAAGGCCACAAGTATATCGTAGTAGCAGTCGACTATTTCACTAAGTGGGTCGAATCCATTCCCACGTTCAATTGCACAAGCACCACCACTGCACGATTCTTCTTTAACCATGTCATTTCATGCTTTGGAGTACCTAAATAGTTAGTTTATTATAATGGAAACCACTTCCGCAATCATAATTTTGATGAACTATCACGGTTTTTAGGATTAGAACATGAATTCTCGATATCCTACTACCCTCAAGCAAATGGCCAAGCCGAAGCTCTGAACAAATTTATTAAGACTATGCTCCAATGCATAGTAAATAAGAACAAATCTAATTGGCATCACATTATATTTCCCTCTCTTTGGGCCTACCTCACCTTAGTCAATATAGCCATAGTATTTACTCATTTTCACCTCGCATATGGAGTAGAATTCATGCTACCCATTGAGTTCCAAATCCCCACACTCCAATAAGTTGTAGATTTTTTACCTGATACTCCATCCCTTGAGAAACAATTGTTTATTTTGGAACACCTCGATGAAGAATGAAGGGACTCACTCCAATAAAATGATTCCATGAAGGTACACTCCAAAGTGCACTATGACCAACACGTTTGACCTCGCACCTTTGATGATGGTGAATTTTTCCTCGTCTTCACGGTCAAAAAAGATAGCAAACAAGGACCAGGTGAATTTGTATGTAAATGGATAGGACCCTACGTCGTCAAGAAATTCCTACCAAAGGGGCGTACATCTTAACTAACCCTAAAGTCATAACCCTCAACAACTATGTCAATGAGTTGTACCTAAAAAGGTTCTATCTCTTATCCACTTGCACGTCACAGTTGCACTATGTTTTGGTTATCAATTATGCATCGTGAATATCTTTGTCATGTTATTTATCAAACTTGGGTATTTGTGTCGTATGTGTAGGATAATGACCAAGATATGACTACCTCTTATTTTCCATTATAAGAACAAGAATCCACCCCTCAGCAATGGCACCATACTTCTATCACAAGTTTCACCTCGAAACTGGAATATAGGCAACACCTTCCCTCTATTTGCATTGCATTTAATAGATATTCCCATTGATAACCATAGGGTCCTCATCCCCAATGCTAATATGCCATAAATGTCACTATTGAGGGTAGCATCTTTCCCCATGGGTGTGTGCACCATTACATCCCAGTCATAATTTGACACCTATGATGTCGACCCCCCACAAGCCCAAGGAATATGTTCCAGCTTAAAACGATCAACCCTTAGTTCATCTTTTTTTTTAGTTGTGCATTTACTCCCCTACATTCTGTAGTCAATATTACCATATTCCTCGGCACATGTTACGATCAAGAACCACATTTTACCACTCATACCTCCATGATAAAAATTCCATCTACAACTCTTATTCGTATCACCACCCCCACCAAGACACCAATGGGCCCCTCACTCTCCAAAGCAGCCAATTCTATTCAGTTATTCCCAAAGAAACAATCTGCATGGCATTGATTCATTAGGCACCCATCTTCACGTTTGCAAAACATCCCTCACATCATTATGGAAAAGGTTCCCCAACTCACTCAAAACTATGGGAACTTCTCCCATCATCAAATCGATTCCCCAATTCACCCAAAACCGCGGGAATCCCAACCATCATCAAATTGATTCCCCAACACCCTCAACATCATGGGGACCCCACCAAATATTCTTTATGTATAAACTATTCCCCAATCCACTTAAAACCGTGGGAACATCACTATTCTTTTGGAAGCAACCCCTATTCTCCTTTGATCGATGTCGTTGAGTCTCCCTACCCCCAACATTATGAGTTTTGTCAGTAACCATCACCCTCAGTGTTGTGTCCCCAACGAAATCTTTCATCTACAGTATGTCTCCTTCCATTACAACCCGCACCCTTATTTTGAAGAATGTTTCCATCCTTTATTCCCTAAGTTCACATCGATCAAAGGAAGTTATGAGCCTCACACTTACCAGCCAATCTTGTGTCAGGTATGTCATTCTTACAATTGGTTACAAAATGATCATGGTTCTTAGGATAATACCATCATCTTATCATGTACGTCAACTCAGAGATACCAAATCACCATATTCTAAGATTTGCAGTACTTGCAGTTGTACCTTGGAATCCCTTTCAATCAATATAAGGGATCACCTCGGATTAATAAGGGAGATTCATCAGTGCTCCCTAACTTAGTCGTCTCTCCTATGCTCCACGTCAAAACATCTATTGAATCAAGGAGAGTTGTATGCTTTGAAGGTATCCATGTTCACATTCGGAAATCATAGTAGCAATTGTTCAGTGAGGTCCTACATTCAGCAACCTCACTAGTATTCTGGTCCCCCACCCCTGTGAGATTAGCACGGTCGTTAGTAGTTCCACTCCTTCAGCACCTATAACATAATTTCCAGGTTCAGTTACTCTTACATGGCATGAAGTTTCCTTCATCCATGTGCCAATAGTATATTGATTTGACCCCTCTATATCCTCTTATTGTATTCATCTTGACGGATTCACACGAGAATGAGTATGCTCACCTAGTTTGTATAAAACATTATTCTTTGTCATAGCTTCATCGGTTATCACCAACAAAATCCCCCCCAATGGAACCTTCCATCCACACTAGCTTCAGAACTTATGAGCACATGGGAAAACACACAAAAAGAAATGACGATGCATCATCAGCTCTACAGTACCTTCCAAACCTCATACATCAAGGGGCATCTTTTAATGCCTAAATTTTGCACACATGCGACATTTTGGCTAATCTTGCAGTGATGCGTCATCAATATACAACATGCATCCCACTTAAGGACTCTTCATCATATCCAGAAAGCAACATGAGTCCAAAAATTCCAAAAAACAGCCAAAACAAATACAGTGCGGTTCATCCTATGATATGGCATGCTACAACATGTATTATCAGTTTTGTGTTCACTCTATACTAGCGTAGTTTTCCCTTCGAAATCCACGCGACTATCAAAATAATGGGATCACAACTAATCATGGTGCATTGAAGGCTCATTAAGGCCCCATCACCTCCAATAATTCGAATTTGGTCTCTGTATGTACTTGGGTTCATTGAATGGTCCCCCTTTGTGTACTTTGGAGTCAAATCATGGAATTAATGGGTTCACATTTGGATCTAGTTGTTTCTTGGCCATCTCTTGGCCTATTAAAGGAAGCCATGGGCATGCATCTGGTAAGGATAAATTAGATCAAGGTTATGTTAAATGAATTGCATTGGAACTTCTTCCACCTCTTCCCATACCTCCAAACATCCTTCAAGATCCCTTTCCACTCAAGTTATCTATCATTTAGTGTGGATAAAAAGGACCTCCCTAATGGATATTATTGGATTCCCTTTGAAGCCCACACCTCCTAGGTGACACTTCTTGTAACAAGATTGACCATTGAGCAATCTAAATTGGTCCGTGCATTTGTTCTTTGTTGTGGTTTCTATCCTCTCTCCCCTCTTTATTTTATTTCAAGTTATTTCAAGTTTTTTGTTTTTATTTTGTTGTGAATCACTAACAAGGGCTTGTAGGGTCAATTTGGGGTCAATCACATTTGCTTTATGTACTACAATACTAGGCCTTGTTCACAACATCAAAGGCTTCCACCAAAGTGGGAATTGTTGCACTCCTCTTGTGTATATTTTCCCATGGCAATCCCTAATGAATGTGATCAAACAAATCCTACAATTAGAACTATCGAAACTAACCTCTACACCACAAGAGCCAAATAAGATAAATCCTTGGAAATAATTGTAGGATGAAGAAAGTCTATCTCAGTGATGTGGATCAACCAGATTGAACTACACCCAAATTAGATCAGAATAATCAAACCCAAACCCAAATTAGGCCAAAAGAATACTCAAAACCGATTGAATTGCTCTCATCAATCAAGTTTCTAAAGGGATATAACACCATTCAAAGCGATGTGATCCAAATGATGAAGTCATTTAAGTAGAACAAAGGTATTCCAAGCCTCCATAAGGTACTCTAATAAAAACCTAGCTTGAGTACATTGAGTTAGTGAATGACTACTAAAATAAGACATGTAAATGCCTAGACTCATAGTTACCATATTTTTGGAGTGTGTGGGAATGGAAACCAAGACATTTTTTTATAATGTTTCATTACACTTTATAACCCCACTTTAGACTTTAATACTAAAACCACACTATATAATATGATGTTGCGTGCATGATGGGGTTGAGTTGGACATTTTGTTGGTGGTATAGAATAAATTAAAATATATATATATATACCCCGAGGAGGGGCCCACCACTATATATGCATTGGTTGTTACAAGGGGAATGACATTTGGTTTTAAAAGTTATGTATTTTCTTTTCCTAACACCTATTATAAGGCACGGGGAGTAAATAACCCCACCAAAACATTCTATTAAGAAACCTAATAGTTAACTTATAACCAAATCTTATACATGGAGGACATGAAGAAAAATGTCAAAATTTCATGAGTTGTTGATGCATTCCATTGAGGTCCTTCATCCACTGTTCACAAGGTATGGAATTCATTTCCCCCCTCCTTCATACCTCCAGATTCTTTATGACCATCAGATGAGTTTTGGATTGACCTTCATCCACCATTTGTGATCATTTTTATCTTTACACAAACTCTCTCCTCTAACCCTTGCTACATAATATATACTGTCATATCAAGTATGAACAAGGCTTTTTCACCGGTATTTTTTTATCTTTTTCCATCTTCCTTTGGTTAAACTTGGTGAAATTGATAATTTCTATATAATGGAACTTGACACCCATCACATATTGAGCTTCTTCTTTCCAAAAGCATGTCAAATATTGATCCTAGAAACATGCAAAACCATGCACTATGAAATTTGTGGAGGTGAAAATATATGGCTTCAAATTTCATTTCATCACTATGGGAGTTGTGATTAGTTTTAGGCTATGAAAAGTTAGGCATATGTTAGTCTCATGTAGATATAGAGTTTCTTGGGAGGATTTTTCAAATAACATAGAAAATTGACATAATTTGATAGTGCAAATCTGTAGGAAAAGTACCATTACGAAATGTACAATTGTAATGTGCTCCCACTATAATGTGTTTTAGCTACTAAGAACCGAGACAAATGATCCTCCCACCTATACTAAAAATATTGTCTTAGTTCTAGGTTTGAAGCAATACCCAAAACATAATTAATGGGAACAAGATCATGGCCCATGTTCATAATTTCCTTCTATGCATATACTTTGCATGGGACCAAACAAAATGTGTCATATGTAGTCCCTATCTTATCAAAAATCTCCTAAAACAACTTTTCAATTGGAAGATTAGAGAGAGAGCACTGTCCAGTTGAAATTTCCTTAGAAAATAGGCCAAAAAATATACAAAAAATGTGCGCCTCCTTGATTCCTAAGATTCAAACTACTCTAACTCTTGTAGATGAACCCTGAATGGCATGCTATCATAAGAAATATGTAGCATACACAAAAGGACTTCCAATGATTGGTTAGACGATAGTTGTCGATGTCCTTCTAACATACTTTTTAAAGAAAAACAAGAAACTTGGCATCCTAGTAGGATTTTATTAAAGTTTCATTTGTGTACTTATAGAGGTCAAAATTGAACTTTGTCAACTCCATGATGTTTAGTGACCTTAAATAACATATTTGAGCCAATATCTGACTTTAGGTAGGTCAGTTTTAGTATATACTCAAATTGGCCTAAAGTGTACCCATCATGTTTCCATACTTTTGCATCCCCAAAATGGATTATATTAGCTCTAGCATGATCATTGAACTTAAAAACATTGTATAAGCCATTTTTTGCACCTGAATCACTTATTTGACTTGAAAACACAATTTCACCCAAGGTGGCCCCCACAACCAAAAACCATGATTCATAATTATGCAATTTTGCATTGGATTTTATCAGTTTCAACATGATAAATGACCTTAAAATCCTTGTTTCATCCACTCTCAACACTTGAGATACTCATTTGGTAGGAAAACAAAATTTTGGGAAAGGTGGGCCCCATAGGAAAAATCACTTTACATACTTATGTAGATTTGAACTAGATTATGTCAATTCTAGTATGATTAGTGACCCTAATAAACATTCATATTCCACTTTTTTACAAATGAGCCTTTTTAAAATATGAATAAGTTCATTTGATATTTTGTTACCGTAAATCTTATTTTCTTCATGTTGATGTTCCTTTAGAGCATTATTACATAACTATGCAAACAAAACAAAATTGTAACAAATGGACACTCCCTTCATTGATCAAGTCACGAAGGTAAGGGAGAAATGGATGTATAGTAATAGGCCATCCTGCATAGGGAAGGGACACATTGGCGTAAAAGAGTGGTAGGTTAACTCTTATTTTATAGTACCATTATTTGTCATTATCTAATTTGATGTATAATTTTAATTTGTTTCTTATTTTTTAAATGTTTTTTTTTAATTTCCAAAATGAATGTATGCATATTTTGGATGTTTTGAGAAAGGACAACTTGATGGATAAGATGACTCTTGTCTTGATATCATATAATTTATGAAATGGTGGACAATGATTGAAATTGCAAAAATGGTTCGTTGGCATGCTCACCTAAGAGTATTAAGAAAAATGACTTAATTATGAATCAAACAAAACAATATGGATCTAATTTTTTTATGCCATTGTGTGATATGGATGACATAGAATAGTACATTGTAGTAGAGAGAATGATGGATGGATTAGTTTGGATGAGTACAACATTTGATTGTAATTTTCATGATAAACTTATCACAATATTTCAAGTGGGTCAAAGATCAAATAACTACTTCAATGTTCCTTATTCTTCTTTATATCCTTCTTTTTGGATTCCCCCACAACCCTCTTGGTTTTACCATAGCTAATTATTTTTGCATTAGCGTCAATTGATCCATTTACCTAGTTTTACTCATACTAACTTAATTTCTTCAATTAATTTTCTCATCTATTTTTCCATATGCATTCATTCATCCATACATGTTTCATATGTTTCATTCTCACCATCTTACCCATTTTCTACAATTTTATTTTATCCTCACCCTTTGGTCCCTTGCAACCTCCCCCAGAAATTTTAATCTCTGGTTCAAATCAAATTCGTTTTTTAATCAAAATTTTAAACTCAATGACCTCCTATTAACCAGTTATATTTTACAAGTTTTGTTATCTTTACAAATTTATAATTTAAGCATCTTGTCTCCCTATCTTTAATTTATTTTATTTTATTTATTTTGAAATTCCAACTTTCCATCATTTAAACCCCTCCCCCTACTATTTGTTTTTAACTTTCTTCCTATATCATTTTCTCCTCAAAAAAAAAAAAAAAAAAAAAAAAAAAAAACAAAACAAAACAAAACATATTTATATTTCTAGTAATAAAAGTAAATACAATCCTCAAACGTTCATAAGTTTATAGTCCTTAATAGACGGTGATTTGTCAAAATGTCTCAAAATAAAAATAAAAACTCCCAGAATCCTCCCCAAACAAACTTTACTTTTTTCCTTGTATGGTCATAGTTTACAGTCATTTATCGACGATGCCAAAAAGACTCAAAAAATATCTCCTAAATATCTCCTTGAATAGATAAAAACACCCTTATCAAAATAGGATCCACATATCACACAGTGCTAAACAAATTATCATCTCATACAACTTGTCACCGGAATGATGAAGATTCAAAAAGAAACTATCTATCATGTCAAATTTAAAACATAGACGGAAAGTTATGGGATGAAACCACTTCCCCATGTATGAATTCCTCCTCATAAGCATGTGACCGCATCCCTATAAGGCTTGATTTAGAAATATCATCTGCTACAGAATTGAATTGCCTATAAATATGCTTGAAGGATATCCTATCAAATAAATTTGTTGCATCCCTGGAGTGCCTAGACAAACTAAAGAGAACCAAATTTTGTGCTTGAGTGGTCCCCAAAATGCTATTGATAACCATTTCAAAATCCCTAAATACTTGTACAGTTATAATGAATTTATCCTTAGCCGATTGCAAGGGTAACGAGAGTGCATACTATTCTCCCTAATTATTTGTTCCATGACCTAAAACACACTTTCCCTCAAAATAATGATAATATGAAAGATGCAATATATATCCTACTTGTTGATGTATATGTAACTTCAGAATGTATTTCATCTATGTATTTCATATATATTTATTGTACCCTTATTAGAGATGTGTTATTCCTCTATAAGGAAGTGTCGTCATGTGGATTGACAAGTGTCGCAAGTGTGTGTACTTGCCGATGGGTTATTAGACCACCATGTGTGGGGTCGGCCATGAAATATATATATTATATTGTGGATGTACCTAGATAGACAAGTCAGCCCCATAAGGTCACTGGGAAAACAGGTTAGTATAAATAGAGATCATGAGATCTCTATTTAGATCATTCAGAAAAGCACATCTCTCTCACTCAGAAAGTGGTGCACTCGTGAGGAGGAGGATCATCTGCTCTAGGATACTATCTCAAGTGTATTTTGATTGTAGGGTTGAGCCATTGCTCTCTCTATCTCTGAGGAAGTTGTGGGGTTTTTCACCTTAGGGTTTTTCCCATGGAAACTCTGTGTCTCTTGTATCTCATGCTTTTGATTCTTGTGATGCTTGTCATGCTTATTGTGATTTTCATGCATTGATATACTGTATATGTTATTCTCTCAGTGAAGATCCTAGAGTATTGTGAATTAATGCTCAAAATTTAACATGGTATCAGAGCTAACCTGAGAAGAAGACATTTTGCAGTGATGGAAACTTGAGTTTCTTATTTATTGGGTTTCTCTCCACAGATTTTGGAAAAGCAGTATAGTAGATTGACTCTACTCATCAAGGAGAATCTATCTGTCCAATCATAATTCAATTTTGGGCATTTTCAGATTTGGCCCTAGAAATTAAGGTTTCCACAAAAATAGGAATTTCTGAAATCTGAAGACATAGCTAGAAGCTCCTTGCAAAAATCAAAGTTTAGAGCTTTGGATCGAGATTTTTGGCTGGGTAGATCTCCGGGAAACTCAAACCCTAATTCAGGGCTCTCCCTAGTGAACCCGGGAGGACAAAAAGGAAAATTTGAAGGGTAAAGCTTTGCTGATCTCAAATTCTGAATACACCAGGCTGATCAGCTCATCAAGGCGCATCTTTCTATCCTTTCAGAAAATTGAAATTCACATTTTGAATTTTTAGGGTTTTTCCAACAAACCCTAATCCGGGACCAGATCCAGTTTTCAGCATTTCAAGTGGTAAGACCTAAATCTTTTCTATTTACATTTGAAGTACTCTTTAAGATGTCTCACCACACCAAGCTTGAGGATAATCTTGAAGGAGATAATAACTTCCCAGCTTGGAAGTATAGGATTGGGTTAATCCTGGAAGAGAATGAGTTGGACTCATATGTAAAAGAAGACATCCTTATCCCAGAGGATGAAGAGGCTAAAGTATTGCATAAGAAGAACTTGGTCAAGGCAAAGAGAATCATTGATGATTCTATCAAAGACCATCTCATACCCCATGTGTCTTCTCTAAAGACACCCAAGGAGATGTTTGACTCTTTGACCAAGCTATTTGAAGGGAAGAACATAAATCAGAAGTTGACCTTGCGGAACCAATTGAAAGGAGTAAAGTTTCAGAATGGAGAAACCATTCAATCTTATTTTTCAAGGGTCTCCCAGATCAAGGAACAAATAGAAGCAGTGGATGAAATGGTGGAGAATGGTGAAGTGGTGATGACCACTCTAAATGGCCTACCCAGGTCATGGGATTCCTTTATTCAAGGAATTTGTCCAAGGAAGAAGTTGATCTCCTTCAACAAATTGTGGGAAGAATGCTCTCAAAAAGAAGCTAGGCTTGTGGCCCAAGAAGAAAAGATGGGAAATGAAGATCAAGCTCTCATAGCACATGCTAGGAAAGGCAAGTCCAAGAAGGAATCATCTCATAACAAGAGATTCTCACACCACCATTATCATAAAGATAAGAAAGATCTCAGATGCTTCAATTGCAATGAGAAGGGACACTTTGCTTCAGATTGTCCCAAGAAGAAGAAAGACAACAACAACAACTTCAATAAGAAGAAAAAGAATAACAAAAGAAGATATCATGCTCATGCTGCCGAAGGTGATGAACCCCCAAAGAAGAAGGCTAGGGCAGAAAGTGATAGTGATGATGACTCATCAAGTGAATAAGAATATGTTCTAATTTTTGCTCTCACAGGTACTATCTCCCATGGTTGTAATGATTGGTTGATTGACAGTGGGGCTTCCAAACACATGATTGGGTTTAAGAAATCTTTTGTGAATCTATCTGAACATGAATCACCCCATAAGGTGAAACTTGGGGATGATTATCAATACCCAATCAAAGGAAGTGGTGAAGCCTCCTACAACCTAGATTCTGGAAAATCTTTGAAGATGAAAGAAGTCCTTTATGTACCTGGGCTCAAGAAGAACTTACTCTCCATCTATGCATTGGATGCAAAAGGTATGAGGGTTGCACTTGTGGATGGCCAAGTCCTAATGTGGCCAAAGGGAAAGAACATAGATGATGCAGTAGTGATTGGAGAGCAAGAGGGAGGTTTGTATAAATTGAAGGGACAACCTGAACATGCCATGGTACATGAATCCATGGAGCCAAGTGAACTTTGGCATAGAAGACTTGCTCATATGCACTATAGGGAACTTCCAATTGCAAGCAAGGCTATAGAGGGTCTTCCTGGAATCAAGACCAAACATGAAGGTGTTTGCAAAGGATGTGCAAAAGGTAAGAACATTAAGAAGGCTTTCCCAAGCAGTGAAAGCAAGGCAAAAGACATCCTGGAAATCATCCACTCAGATGTATGTGGTCCTATGTCATCCAGTTCTCTGAGTGGGTATGTTTACTATGTATCATTTATTGAAGACTTCTCCAGGAAGACTTGGGTATACTTCTTGAAGAACAAATATGAGGTGTTTGATAAATTCAAGGAATTCAAAACCTTGATGGAGAATCAAACTGACAAGAAGATCAAAACACTCAGATCCGACAATGGTGGAGAATTCACCTCAGGTCACTTCAAGAAGCTTTGTAGTGATTCAGGGATTAAGAGGGAGTTGGCTGCTCCTTATAATCCTCAACAGAATGGAGTTGCAGAAAGGAAGAACAGAACAATCATGGAAACAGCAAGGGCAATGTTGCATGACCAGGATCTACCTATGCATCTATGGGCAGAAGCAGCTAGAACATCTGTATATGTGCAGAACAGAACACCCCACAAAATATTGGACAACAAGACACCAGAAGAGGTCTTTTATGGTAAGAAACATGAAGTCAGCCATCTCATAATATTTGGTTGTCCAGTATACACTCATGTCCCAAAGGAAAAGAGGACTAAACTAGATCCTTCAGGAAAGAAGGGTATCTTTGTGGGTTACAGTGAAAGCTCGAAGGGTTACAGAATATACTTTCCAGGGTTCAAGAAGATTGATGTCAGCAAGGATGTAACATTTGATGAAAACTCAACATTCATCAAATCAAGGAAGGCACCTATCGAAGTTTATGAAGAACCTAAGGAAACTAGATTTCAAGACACTACCATGACTGAAGCAGTTCCAGAAGTTGTTTGTGAGTTTGAAGATCTACAAGAACCTGTAGATCCACCCCGTGAGGATAACTCTCACAAGAGGAAACCTGCATGGGCTAGAGAGCTCATTCAAGATGCAAAAAGATTTGGCATTCCAGAAGAAGAACACAGAGCAAAGAAGAGAACCAGATCACATACCAGCTATGTTGCTTTACTCTGTGACATTATGAACAAAGAGCCTTCCAGTTATGAAGAAGCAGCGGAAAAGAAAGAATGGAAGGATGTCATGGTTGAGGAATACCAATCAATAATGAAGAATGATGTTTGGGATGTTGTACCAAGACCTAAAGAGAAGTCTGTTGTGACTTCTAAATGGATCTACAAATCAAGCATGTTGCAGATGGCAGTGTAGAGAAATACGAAGCAAGATTCGTAGCTTGTGGCTTCTCTCAGAAAGAGGGAATAGATTATGAAGAAACTTTTGCACCTGTAGCCAGGTATACTTCCATCAGAACAGTACTGCCCTGGCTGCAGCGATGAAATGGAAAATACACCAGATGGATGTCAAGACTGCTTTCTTGAATGGTATAGTTGAAGAGGAAGTATATGTGGAGCAGCCACTCGGTTTCGAAATACATGACAGGGAGTTGTATGTGTGCAGATTGAAGAAAGCCTTGTATGGCTTGAAGCAAGCTCCTAGAACTTGGTATGGCAGGATGGACAGTTTCCTATCTAGTTTGGGCTTTACCAAGAGTAAAGCGGATTCCAACCTTTACTACAAGGTTGAGGAAGGGAATCCTGTGATTCTACTCCTGTATGTGGATGACTTATTTGTAACAGGAGATGACAGATTGATTGCAGATACTAAGAGAAATCTTGCTGCCGAGTTCGATATGAAAGATTTGGGAATGATGCATTATTTCTGAGGTATGGAGGTGTGGCAGAGTACAAGTGGGATCTTCCTTGGTCAAGGGAAGTACACAGTAGATATCCTGAAGAGATTATGGATGATGGATTGCAAAACCATGGCCACACCTATGGCATCGAATCTAAAGCTTCTATGTGATGCATCATCTGATCCGGTTGATGTCTCTATGTATCGTCAGATGATTGGGTCCTTGATGTACCTGATGAACACGAGACCAGATATTTGCTTTGCGGTGAACACATTGAGTCAGTTCCTGACAGATCCGAGGAGTGTTCATCTGTTTGATGTAAAGCATGTTCTGAGGTACCTGAAGGGTACAATGGATTATGGGCTCAAGTATGAGGCAAATCAAAAGTTTAACTTGCAGGGTTATGTTGATTCAGATTGGGCTGGCAGTGCTGCAGATAGGAAGAGCACATCTGGGTGTTGCTTCAGTATGGGATCAGGTGTGATCTCTTGGTTTAGAAGGAAGTGGTCTTGCGTAGCACTGAGTACAGCTGAGGCAGAGTATGTTGCAGCCTGTTCAGCTAGTTGTGAGGAAGTATGGCTACGGAAGCTACTGTCTAAATTATTTAATCTCCCATTGGATTCTACTGGTATCTTCTATGATAACCAGAGTTGTGTGAAGCTATCCGAGAACCCAGTGTTTCATGACAGGTCGAAACACATAGAGATCAAATATCACTATATCAGGGATATGTTGCAGAGAGGAGCTGTGAAGCTCCTGTACGTTGCGACGGACGAGCAGATTGCAAATGTGTTGACGAAGCCACTAGCCAGGGTGAAGTTCGAGTACTTCAGGGAGAGGCTTGTTGTTCTTCAGATTAATGACACTTCGAGGAAGAAGTGATGGACACATTTGCTGAAGCCATTCCAAACATGTTGGAAGGAGGATCCTTCACATGGCTGTGGATGTAAGCGTTGGATGATGGGCATCAGGATGATGTTCTGGTTTCTGCTTTGTATGATCAGTTGGATCATTTTTATATGTATGTATGTACGCATCATGTTGGATGCTGGATATGATCAGTTGGATCATTTATATGTATGTACGCATCATGTTGGATGCTATATATGATCAGTTGGATCATTTATATGTATGTACGCATCATGTTGGATGCTGGATATGATCGGTTGGATCATGTGTATGTATTTTGTATAAGCATCATGTTGGATGCTTGGACCATGTATCTGTATATGTATCAGGTGGATACATTGTATGATCAGGTAGATCATGTATGATGATATGTATCATGTATTTGTATTTGTATCAGGTGGATACACTGTATGATCAGGTGGATCATGTATGATGATATGTATCGGGTAGATACTTGGTATGCATCAGGTAGATGCATTGTATGATCAAGATGATCCTGGATGACGAGCTTCAGGATGTTGCTCCAGATGACATGCATCAGGATGTTGCGGTGATGATGATCAGGATGATGTATGGTGAGTATCAGGTTGATACTCTGTGGCCGTGGAACAGGTTGTGTAGATAAGCATGTAATTTGTGCCCTGGGAGATTTGCAAATAGTCTTTCGAGGTTTTGCCTATGGCATGTAATTTGTACCCTGGGATATATGGAAATTGCTCTTTCGAGGTTTTGCTTGGGAGGACATATAATTTGTGCCCTGGGAGATCTACAGATAGTCTTTCGAGGTTTTTCCTATGGCATGTAATCTGTGCCCTGGGATATCTGGCAGATGCTCTTTCGAGGTTTTGTCCTATGGCATGTAATTTGTGCCCTGGGAGATCCGATAGGTTGAGCCGTGTGCTCGTAATCAGTCCTGGGATGCTCTTTTGAGGTTTTTCCATGACCACATGTAATTTGTGCCCTGGGAGATCCGATAGGTTGAGCCTTGTGCTCGTAATCAGTCCTGGGATGCTCTTTCGAGGTTTTGTGGTGACCACATGTAATTTGTGCCCTGGGAGATCCGATAGGTTGAGCATTGTGCTCGTAATCAGTCCTGGGATTCTCTTTCGAGGTTTTGTGGTGGGGTCACATGTAATAAGTCCTGGAGATCTCAACAAGATGAAAAAGGCCTCAAATGCTCTTTAGGGTTCTTGCTAGTCAAGAGACTCTTTTAAGGTTTTGTGACGCACGTAATAAGTCATGAGATTTCCACAGTATGGCCAGTGATGATGAAGACCTGCAGGTGGTGGGCCTACATCCAGTATGAAAAAGGACTGGCTCTGTAGAACTTCCTATGACGAGTAGAGTCAAAGATTGGTTGAGATAGCAGCAGCAGTGATGATGATGATGACAATGCATCGATGACGATGATCCCGAGAAGAAGACTTGTCTAGCAGATCTGTGTCGAGAAATACCTTTCTAGTTAAGAGGGAGTGTTGATGTATATGTAACTTCGGAATGTATTTCATATATATTTATTGTACCCTTATTAGAGATGTGTTATTCCTCTATAAGGAAGTGTCGTCATGTGGATTGACAAGTGTCGCAAGTGTGTGTACTTGCCGATGGGTTATTAGACCACCATGTGTGGGGTCGGCCCTGAAATATATATATTATATTGTGGATGTACCTCGCTAGACAAGTCGGCCCCATAAGGTCACTGGGAAAATAGGTTAGTATAAATAGAGATCAGAAGATCTCTATTTAGATCATTCAGAAAAGCACATCTCTCTCACTCAAAAAGTGGTGCACTAGTGAGGAGGAGGATTATCTGCTCTAGGAGACTATCTCAAGTGTATTTTGGTTGTACTTTGGTTGAGCCATTGCTCTCTCTATCTCTGAGGAAGTTGTGGGGTTTTTCACCTTAGGGTTTTCCCCACAGAAACTATGTGTCTCTTGTCTCTCATGCTTTTGATTCTTGTGATGCTTGTCATGCTTATTGTGATTGTCATGCATTGATATACTGTATATGTTATTCTCTCAGTGAAGATCCTAGAGTATTGTGAATTAATGCTCAAAATTTAACACTACTCCACAATTTTGTCTTTGATTATGACTAGAGGATAACAATTATCTACTAAGGAGGATTAAAGACCTTTTGAATAGGCAGTTTTTGTACAGTTTGAAAGAAAGGAAGTAAATTTGAAGCTTGTGAAGCAACCTAGAAACTGAGCATGAACTTCTCATTAAAAATACCATCATTTCGAGCAATCCATATCCACTCAAGGATCACACCTCTTGAGCGATCCTAGAATGTTATCCAATAGATTTTCCTTTGACACAGCCTCTGAAGGTTGAACGATACCTCAATATCCTTCCATACTTGGATAGTGTACTGGCATTCCCAAAACAAATGATCATAAGTATCATTTTTTTCTTGACAAAGCACATAGCTGTTGGGTTCCTTGAAGCACTTCTTCTGATGTCGATCCCATGTTGGTAGTCTATTGTGAAAAAATAACCATATCAATCAAATACTTTTGGGAGGCTCTCCCACTTCCCATATTTTTTACCACCAATCATATTATAGAACATTGGAATCCTACATAGCTTCATAACCTTTGGATACTTCATACTCAGAACCATCTCCCTTCCATGACCAAGCTAAGTAATCCGTACAATCATGGACTCTAATGTGTGCTCTATGAAACTCTTCTCTAAATATGCTCCAACAACGAGAATGTTCCTCATTCAATTCTATGTCTACAGTTGATAACCATCCTTATTTCCAAAATGACAAGGATTTTGAATTCCCGACCTTATTTAATGTGCAGATTCATCATGCTTGAAGGTGGGTTATTAAAACTAGTCATAGAAATATGTCATGACCTCACCTAAGAATTGCATAAACTCATACATGTACCATATAATATTGACCAACCTTCCAAGAAACGTGCTTACCAATAACCAGAAAAGAATCTAATAGAGATTTCCAATGATTTGATGCACATGAGATTTTCTTATAAGGTCTTCTAATACATTCAGGAAAACTCCCAGGTGTTATGTATTTAGAAATTATAATACATCCCAAAGACTTTATTTATTAATAAGTAACCACATATATTTTGTAACCAATGAATTAACAAATGAAACAAGATTTTTTATTCCACAACCACCATATTTATTTATCCTAGAGGTCAGACCCCAATGTGCCCAATGATCACCCTTATATTCCATACATCCCTTCCAAATATAATTTGCACATATTTTCCTTATTTTAGTTAATATTCCTTTTGGAATTAAGGCCAAATAATGTTAGTAAATGACCATTGCTTCAATAAAACTTTTAATCAAAACCATCCTCCCCCCTCTTGATATCCATCTATTACACCAATGGTTAACCCTTGCTTCAATTCTAGCAATTAATCAATCCCAATCACCCCTTTGGTAATTGTTTGGATTGATGAAGAAGCCTAGATATTATAATCCCAACCTCACAATATTGGATTGGGATATTGAACAACCTACCTAACCTTCTAGCAAGACCATCTAATAGGCCACAAACAAACAACGTTGAATTTCCTAGATTAATTTCCATTCACATGGTTACATAGAAGATATTCAGTATCTTCATTAGTCCATTCCCTTCCTCAACACTGCCCTTCCCAAATAGTATTATGTCATCAATAGATAGGAGGTGTGTAATAGAAATTTTTACAACTATCTTAACACCTATTATCTTCCCCTTACTCTTTCCCTAGTGGATTAATCGACCAAGGCCTTCAGTTATTAATGATAAAATATAATGAGATATAGGATCTCCCTATCTCAACCCTTGGGAGGATTGTAAAAATGCATAGGTTGATCCATTCACTAAGACAATGAAACTAGATGAAGGCACACAACCTAAGATCCATTTGACCACACCAAGAGAGAACCCCAAGTGCAGAAGTAGAAGTCTTAAGAATATTCAAGTCACGTAATCCTAATCGTTTGAAAGATCTAACTTGAGCAAGGAAGTATGGTTAGAATGAACCTTCATAAAGTGAATTTCCTCCTGGGCTGACTCTATGGTCTCATGAATGAAGTTCCCTTCAAGAAACCCGAATTTTTATGGAGCCACATACATGGACAACAGTGGTTTGATTCTCGTGGCCAATATTTTTATATTGTCTTATATACTCAATTACATAAAGGAATGGGTCTAGAATCTCCAAACGTTTCAAGCCTGTCCACTTTTGGGATGAGCACAAAGAATGTAGCATTAATCCCCTTCAGAATCCTTCCTTTTTGATGAACCTCTTCAACCAAATGTAGAAGGTCTGCTTCCACCAAATCATAAAAGTCACGGAAAAACTCAATCAGCCATCCATCTAGTCCCAAGCTCTTTTCTTTCTGAAAGATGTCATCACCTTCGATAATTCATCACTAGAGATTACATTATACAACATTTCATTTTCCCTTTCATCAATCATTATGGGATAAGAAGAGATAACATTAAGAATATCATCCATATTTAAATGGGCAGGATATTTGAGAAGATAAGAGAAGTGATTGATTGCAAGGTCTGATCATTCATGAAAACCAGAGGCTCTACTTCTTGTCTTGTCCCTCAATTCCTAAATAGAATTGGATTTTTCCCTGAAATTTGCATATTGGTGAAAATACCTAGTATTATGATCGTTCGAGGTGAGCCAAGTGGCTCAAGTCTTCAATCAACAGTTATTTTCTTAGTCCAACAAAAGCTTGTTCCTTTTCTATTCTGGCTCCTTAATGGATGTAATAGCCTCCAAAGATAAATATTCCTACTTAGAATTATTGTATAGATATGCAAGTTTCACCTTCAAGTCATTTAAATCTAGGTATTTATTAATATAGCATTCATGATCCCACTATGAATCCCATTCCTTCATGACCTTGAAAGCCTTTACAAATTGATGAAAAATAGACTCATATTTGTTTAGATCAACACTGCTGCAGGTCATCGAGTCCTAGGCAGATCAGTCAAAGTTGATCGACTTGAGGAAAATCCAACCAGAGGGAGTGTCAATGACCACTGGTGCGGAAGAGCAGATTGACTTGTCAAAGTCAATAAGTAGACTAGGAGAAATCGGGTATGAAACCGATAGATGCAGTGAAGTCGAGAGTCGACATGTTGGGGTTGACAGATGGAAGGTCAAGGGCAGAGCGTTGATGGTCGACATGTGTCGAACCACGACTCCAATAGGTTTGGGTATAAGCCAAGCGAGGAGGAAGGGGCGGACTGGCGAAGCCTAAAAGGTGTGAAGGAAGCCGACGGGTAAGTCGAAGCTGACAGACAGTATGGCTGATGTGATGGGTTACCGCAGCCTATCAGAAGGACACATGGAAGTCAAGGAGAATACTTGGAAATAGTTCAGGGTTGTTAAGGAAGTTAATGATAATTATTACAGGTGGGTGAAGACATGACAGATGTCATCGCAGGTAGAGGCTGTGCAGCACGGTTGGGGCGCTGACAGTTGTAGGTCTACAAGATTGGGGAAGATCGACAGACAGAGGATGCATGTCTCGGGGATCAGAATGATCTTGGGAACAGCGGCAACAGAGTAAAAGGCCGAGGAGGGAAGAATGGTTGAGGGACTTGGCATTTTTTGGAGAGTCAAGCAGATCAGAGCAGAGCTCAAGCGAAGTCTGGTAGATTGGATAGAAAAGTCACACATCTACAGAGCCGAGAGGATTGAACCATAGCTCAGAGTTCTGCAGTTGAAACAGGAGAGGGTGAGGTTGACACACTTGGATAGCACACAACTACTTCTGTATTGTAATGGATTAAGATGACAGTTAGTTAGTTATTTCCTTTCTTTGCACTTTGAATCGTAACTGATTCAAAGAAGTAATATAAGCTAGCTTTTCACATGTTGTTTGCATATTGTCTATGTGAACATGTGAGTGGTGTGTATTGTTAAGCAAGAAACTTATTGCATAAGGCGCCTTGCATCATGTGGTATCAGAGCCATAGCATCCTGAGATTTGAAGGATAGCCATATCATAGAAGGAATTGAATCCCTGTGCGCAGAAGAACGTCGAGTGATATTGAGCCTGCAAGTGCATTGAAAAGCTCCAGCTGAGGTTGCGAAGAGTTGTGCACAACTTGTTGAAGTCCGATTGCGATTGAACGAAGTGGGAGTTTCAGCCGAGGTTGGAAATAGATCACAGAGGTGTTAATGTCCGAGGACAAAGAGTGCATGGCGCAGCAGTCACAGTTGATCATGAAATGTTCGATGAGTGTGTCCGAACAATGCAAACTTTGACAAATGAAGTCACAGCGATCAAAGAAAGACAAATGCGTGGATGTATTCCTGATGCGTTAGACCACAGCGATGAGAAAGTCGAAGAGGTGGAACCACGGGAAGCATTGGGAGATGAAACAGAAGAAAAATTGATCAAACTTCTGAAGGATATGAGAGGTCGGACAAAGATAGACATACGTACCTACTCCGAAAGTCTGGATCCAGAAGACTTGATCAACTAGTTCAGAGAGATGGAGAAATACTTCGACATGGAGCATATTGAGGATCCTAAATGGGTTAAGACTGTGTGTCTGAGTTTAAAGGTTCATGCCTCATTGTGGTGTTACAATGTGCAGGTTGACAGAGTCAAGAAGGGCAAGGAGAAAATTAAATCTTGGGACAGGATGGTCGCCAAGCTGAAAGGGAAGTTCTTGCCAAATGACTATGTGATTTCCTTGTTCTGGAAGTTGTAGAACTTTCGACAAAAAGAGATGTCCGTGAAGGAGTACATGGAAGAGTTCTATAGATTGTCGATAAGGTTGGGTCAGACCGATGAAAGAGAATAATTTGTTTCTAGATACATGAACGGCTTGAAATATGCCATTGAGGATGAATTGAGCATGTCAAGATTTAGAGCAGTGGGTGAAGCCTACCAGTTAGCTCTAAAGGTAGAAGAGAAACTGTCGAGGAAATGCGCAGCGACCAGAGGCAGGATGACTGGTCAGGGTGCGAATACTGTTTCCGCGAAAGGCCAAAGTAGTGGCTACAAAAAGGAATCTGTCGAAGAAAGTCGAAGGATGGAAGGGACGTCGATAAGGGAGAAAGAATAAGAGAACTGACGCGTTCAAGGTGCGTATGGTCGAAGTGTTCCATTCGACAGAAAAGGAGCTAACATACTATCCATAAACTGTTACAAATGTCGTGGAGCGGGACACAAGGCATATGAATGCCCAGAGAACCTGCATGTTGCAGAAGAGTCGAAACCCAGATGTCGAAGGGATGAACAAGTCAACGAGAGGGAAGAATCAGAATCCGACAGTAGTGAGGATGGTAAGAAGAAAAGTTGGGCCATGACAACCAGGAAGACACTGGTTTTGGACGACAGACGCGATGAGCAAGAGCCAGCACAGTGAAAGGCCATCTTTAGAACCAAGGTGCGAATCGACAAATGGCGTTAAAAGACCATAGTTGATGGGGGAAGCACTGAGAATCTTGTGTCTACAGAGGTGATCGATAAGGAAAATTTGAAATGCCAAGAACATCCACACCCTTACAAGATCTCATGGTTGCAGAAAGGACATCATATGAAGGTGACCAAACAGTGTCTGATCAACTTCAGAGTCAAAGGATTTGAAGACAGTGTACTGTGCGACGTAATCTCAATGGATGTGTGCCATCTATTGTTAGGAATACCATGGTAGTATGATCGGAAAATGATCTATGATGGTCGAGCCAACACAGTCACCATGTGGAAAAATGGCGTGAAAAGAACTCTTAAGCCGAGGCCGTAGGAACGAGCCGACTGTAAGCACGGTGAGAGCAACTTTTGGGCGAAATGAGTGCTAATGTGTTCAACAAAAGAATTACTTGCAAAGGAGGAAAAGAAGTCGGGGTGTTATGTTATCATTTCGAAAGGACCATGTTTCGAGAAGGCGACAATGGAGGAGAAAATTTTGGTCGAAGTTGGAAAGATGCTCGAAGAGTTTCAGAAGATAGTAGTCGATGGGACACTGACGGGATTGCCGCCAACAAGGAGCATATCCCATTAGATTGACTTGATTCCAAGGTCGAGTCTTCCAAACAAATCACCACATAGAATGAGTCTGATATAAGGTCAGGAAATCAACCGACATGTCTAGGAGTTGTTGGACAGAGGGTTGATCAGAGAAAGTCTGAGTCCGTGCGCGGTACCAACATTATTAGCGCCGAAGAAAGGTGGAGAATAGAGGATGTGTACAGACTCCAGAGCCATCAACAAGATCACGATCAAGTACCGGTTTCCATTGTCGAGAATGGACGACTTGATGGATTGTTTGAGTGGAGTGAAGTACTTCACGAAGATAGAACTGAAGAGCAATTATCACGAGATTCAGGTTAGAGAGGGAGATGAATGGAAGACAACATTCAAGACAAAGGAAGGGTTGTATGAGTTGTTAGTCATGCCATTTGGATTGACTAATGCACCCAGTACATTCATGAGATTGATGAATGAAGTACTGAAACCATTCTTGGGAAAGTTTTTCATAGCCTATCTAGACGACATTCTGATTTTCAGTCGAACCAAGACAGAACACTTGGAGCACATTCGACAGATATTGCAGAAATTGCAGGAAGAGAAGCTGATGTTGAACATGAAAAAGTGTTTCTTCATGAAGGAAGAACTGGTGTACTTGGGATTCTTAATCTCGAGTAAAGGGTTGGTGATGGACCCAGAAAAGGTGAAGGCAATATTGGATTGGCCGGAATCGACAAGCACGACTGGAGTGAGGAGTTTCCATGGACTTGCTAGTTTCTACAGGAAGTTCATTCGGGGATTCAGTCAGATTTGTGCACCTTTGACAGAGCGCATGAAAAAGGGTGAATTCAAGTGGACGGAAGCATCCTGGCGAGCTTTCGACAAGTTGAAGGAAAAGGTCATTGAGAGCCCAGTGTTGGCGCTCCCATATTTTGACAAAATTTTCCAGGTCGATTGCGATGCAAGTGGAACGGAAATTGGAGCAGTGTTGAGCCAGGAGGGCCGACCAATTGCATTCTTCAGTGAGAAGTTGGATGATGTGAAGTGGAAATATTCGGTCTATGAATAGGAATTTTATGCTATTGTCTAGGCATTGAAGAAGTGGAGGCATTATTTTTTTCCCAAGGAATTTTTGTTATACAAAGATCACCAAGCACTGAGGTATTTGAATACTCAGTCGAAGTTAAACCAGCGACACATGAAATGGGTCGAATTCCTATAGGGATATACATTCAGGTTGCAACATAAGTCGGGCAAGTCGAACAAGGTTTCCGACGTGCTGAGTCACAGAGTTGCATTGCTAAACACGAGATCCGTCTAGGCAACAGGAATAGAATCGGTGAAGACAGAGTATGAGACCAACGAGGATTTTTCCAAAGCATGGGGAGATTGTCGTGAACCATGGAGTGTCGACAGAACTCCATACTTGGATTATTTTATCCAAGAAGGATACCTATTCAGGGGACAACAATTGTGTATTCCCAAAGGATCAGTAAGAGAGAACCTAATCTGAGAGTTGCATAGCGATAGATTAGCGGGTCATTTTGGCATCAACAAGACCAGGGCATTGGTCGAAGAGAAGTATTATTGGCTAGGAATGACGAAAAATGTCGGAAAATGGGTTCGACAATGTAGAGTTTTACAGTTGGAAAAAGGAAGAAGTCAGAATATAGGGTTGTATACACCGTTACCTGTACCGAATTCCCCATGAGAGCACCTGAGCATGGATTTTGTGCTAGGATTGCCAAAGACGCAGCAGGGGAGCGACTCAATTTTTATTCTGTGTCAGAAGACGAGTGATGCCACAAGCATTGTTGTACTATTCTTCAAGGAAGTAGTCAGATTGGATGGGTTGCGGAAGAGTATCACATCGGACAGAGATACCAAGTTTATGGGGAATTTCTAGAGAACCCTATGGAAGAAACTGGACACAAGGTTGCAGTTTAGCTCGACATATCATCCGCAGACAAACGGACAAACCGAGGTGGTGAACAAAAGTTTGGGAAACCTTCTGAGATGTTTGACGGCTGACAAACCCAAACAATGGGAGAATGTGTTGGCGCAAGCAGAGTTTGCATATAACAATTATGTGAATCGGTCGACAAGTTTGAGCCCATTCCAGATTGGTCAAGGAAGAATCCCACATGGAGTGGTAGATTTGGTCGAGTTACCGACAGAAACCAGGAAAAGCGCAGATGTAGAATCATTTGTAGAGCATATGAAAGAAGTGCATGAAGATGTGCGAAAGCACATAGAAAAGAGTAACGCAGCATACAAGTTGAGAGACGACAAGAAGAAAATACTACATTCATTCAGCGAAGGAGACTTGGTCTATGTGCATTTGCGGAAGGAGAGATTTCCGACAAGGACATATAACAAACTGAAGCTGAAGAAGATTTGACCATGTAAGATTCTGAAGAAGATTTTGGACAATGCTTATGTATTGGAGCTATCGAATGAATTGAACATTTCACCAACATTCAATGTCTCTGGTCTGTACAAGTTTGAAGAAGGTTCAAGTAGTAGAAGTATGGAAGTGTCAGATATCGACTAGACGACGCAGAGTCCAGATCGACAAAGGGAAGAAATCAGGCGTACACGCAGTTTGTGAAGGAAGGAATACTTAGTGTGATGGGAGAATGATGAGTTGCAGGAGGCAACATGGATTTCCAAATAACAGTTAAGGAGACTGACGAAGCAGTTGAGTTCTTTTTCACTTGGGGAGTCTAATGCAGAAGCATCGGGGCCTAAGTAGATCAGTCGAAGTTAATCGACTTGAGGAAAATCCACCCATAGGGAGTGTCGACGACCACTGGTGTGGAAGAGTATATTGACTTGTCGAAGTCAATAAGTCGAGCAGGAGCAGTCGGGTATGTGACCGACAGATGCAGTGAAGTCGAGAGTCGACATGTTGGGGTCAATAGACGGCAGGTCAAGGGCGGAGTGTCGATGGTCGACATGCGTCAAACCACGACTCCAACAGGTTTGGGTATAATCCAAGCGAGGAGGAACAAGAGGACTAGCGAAGCCTGAAAGGTGTGAAAGAAGAAGACGGGTAAGTCGAAGCTGACAGACAATATGGCCGACATGATGGATTACTGTATCCTGTCAGAAGGACACATGGAAGTCAAGGAGAATACTTGGCAACAGTTCGGGGTTGTTAAGGAAGTTAATGACAGTTATTGGAGGTGGGTTAAGACATAACATATGTCGTCACAGGCAGAGCCTGTGTAGCACGGTTGGGGTGTTGACAGTTGCAAGTATGCAATATCGGGGAAGATTGATAGACAGAGGATGCGTGTCTCGGGGATTAGAGTGATCTCAGGAACAACAGCAACAGAGTGTTGGTGTCCATTTTGTCACCTTTTTTATCATCAAATAACTCTGAGTGGCGTTACTTGCATTATTTTTGTATAATAAATCACTCTTCTTGCCATTCAGACTGTCAAACAGACTCAAGTATGCATTTATTTGAACATCATACGAATCATGAATAGTTATCAACATTTTTATGGTTTATTAACAATCATCTCATATTTCTAGACATGCTTCGCAGTTATTTTTTACTCTACAGGCTGCGGTCTTCAAACGAACCTTTATTCGGACTCGCTTTCACACCAAATATGCCAGCAGTGTTCAACCCGTCGTCCATCCCATCGTCTAGGCCGCAAGATCGTTGGTTGGCATATTCCTGGCCATTAAAGACTGAAATGGAAACATGGATCCGGTGAGCAACGTGGTGGTTATGGTTGATGAGCCCCAGTTCTAAAAGATTCTCATCCCTGCCCGTCGAGCTTGACAGCACACCGTTTCCTCACGCCAACACTCTAGAAGACTCGTTTATCCATCTATTTAGCTTGACAACACACGCTCATTCCCACGTCGATGCTCCATCATCCCCATCCTTCCACACTCGACCTGCCAGCACATGCTTCTGCCCATGGTTTAAGGAAACGAACACGCAGTTGTTCAGGTTAGGTAGGATCGACGCCGTGAAAGCAGGAAGGTGGCCTCTGCGTTGTCATGAATCACCAGGAAGCCGTTTAATAGTCTTAAAGAATCCTATTTTTAGAGAGGTCGACTACGTCGACCTTCTCTCCCATTGTAAAATTATAAATATATGCCTCGTATGGAGAAACGATGATTGTCAGATAGCATATAGAATACACAGAAGATAGCAGTAGTTTTTACATAAACGTTGTGTAATTTTTCTCAGTAATGGAAGCTCCTGAATTTTATTGTTGATGCTCTGTTGTTGGTGATTAAGTTGACTTAGTTTCCATCTCTGATTGTTGGGAAGGGCCCCTCATCAACCGGAGGTTTTATTTATGTTTGTTTGTACTTTTTTTTTCTGCAAATAGCTAGTTCATTTTCCAGTGTATGTAATTAATTATGTTTTCCTATATATGTCATCTCTTTATTTTAGCTGTAATTTGTATCTTGCTGCTAACTTAATTTACTTTTCCAGAATTGATAATGGTCGACCAAGCATAGTGTTTATAGTTTGCTTTCAGTCTTTTGTAATTAGATAGTTTGCTTTCAGTCTTTTGTAATTAGATAGAGTTTAATTAGTTGTTGTCTCAGATTTTTGATTAGAATTATCTCTGTTAGTTATCTTTCCTGTAGCTGTAGGTTAGTTTTATTCATGTCTTAGTTTTGTTTGATTAAGCCATATAAATAGTTTATTTCTTTAATGATTAGAATAGGTTATCCCTTGCTATCTTAGCTTCTCAACAGTCTTCTCACTGACTTCTTTGCACTGTAGGATCATATGCATCAGCTAGCCGATAGTTAAGATCATGCTTGTTTAGAATCCATCCAGATTGTCATTTGGACCTTCATCTTTTATTCATTGTTTTTATGCTTGTTTAGAAACCAATATTTTTAACTGTAATATTTCTTGCTTTTAATTAGAATTTTTAACTATAATTAGGACCTTGCTTTATATTCCATAAAAGTTTTAATTAAGTTTTGTTATCATTCTTAGTTTTCATTTTATCCTCCTTAACTTTGTTTTAACTGTTTTTCGAATTATGTCTTTCATATTTGATTTGCCAATATATTACTGTTCTAGAATTTATCAGTTCTCATTCTTAGTATAGTTTACTAAATGTTCTTAAGGTTTATTTTGAATTAAAGTTAATAATTTCATTCTCCAAGTTATATGAATTTTGATAGTTTCTTTGTTAAGCATAGGATCAGTTTTTCCATCCTTACAATTAATGAAGATGTTCATGAAATAGAGTTTGGTTCAGAAATAAATATCTTTATCAAGTTTTCTACTTGCTTCCAAATCAAATTCAGTTTAGATAAATATATTTATTAAGTTTTCTACTTGCTTCTAGATTTCATTGGTTTCATACCATTTTGCTTATGGATAGAAGATAGGTCATAATGTTTAAGGTTAATTATAATTGGTCTCTTTGTAGTTTACATCTCTTTATCGAAATTATGTTAGATTACTTCCATTTTGTTTTGTTGTTACGTTTGAAATTCATTACGATTCATTCACTCCAGTTCCTATCACATTTGACATACAACATCAAGAAGAATGGAATTAGATGCTTTAGTGTAGTTTTGAAGTATTAATTGAATGCATAAGTAGTTATTGAATTCATTAAGTAGTTTGTAGGTTTTGTCTTAAATCAAGTTTTTTGTAACAGGTAGTTTGCTTCTGAATCAGTATTTGTTCTTTTTCCCACTGTTTAATCCTAGAATAGAGTAGTATAGCTTGATACTATTCTGATCTGTTGGTTTAACTAGGTTTAATTAGTTCTTGTTGTCTTTCTGAAGTTTGACTCGGTTTTTCATTTTGAAAGATCTTTCGATCTTTTCTTTATTGAACATTTCTAAGGTCTGCCAAGCCAAAACTTGGGTTCCATTCTACCTCAGCATATATTGTGCCACAACTCTAAGATTACCAACCTTAGTCGATAATTAAATATTTTGGTGATTCTTTAAGACAGTACACACACCTCAACATTTTGGCGCCGCTACCGGAGAGTTGTAGATAGGTAGAACTCAGTTGTAGATGGGTAGAATTCAGTTTTAGATATATAGAACCTTCTCTTAAAAACTTAGTTATAGATTTTGAATTTTTTCGCTTTTAAATTTAGAAATAGGCTGGTGGCGGGTGAGCGGTAAGATGAGAGGTAAGAACCTACGCATATGTTATAATAGGCATCCCCAAAACCCAGCAGTAGTAGTGATGCAGTTAGAATTTATTTCAGTTATAGTTTGTTTTCATGAATAGGTCTAGAGACTCAAAAGGTAGATTTATTAAAACTAGCCCTCCTACTAAAATCCCCACTAAAATTCATACTAACTTATACGGGGGGCGTGCCACCCCAACTACTAACTCAACAGAAAGGTATCGGAAGACACCGAAAGGGGAAAGTCCTACTTGGAAAGCAAAGGAAATCCTTTCTGGAAATCAATTAGGGGAAACCATAGGGACATCAGAAAAGTCTGTTCATAAAGAAATTCCATAGGAACCTCAAGCACATATTGAGACTGAACGTAGACAAGAGGAAACTCCAAAGGATAAAACTTTAGAACCTTCCAACCTTCCATTAGTCCAAAAACCCAAAGACACTACTTTTTCAATAGTAGGTGGTCCAAACTTAGTAGATTTTGTTGATCCTGCACAAGTAGAGGCTCTTTTTGAGAATTCTGTGAACATAGTCATCTCACAGATTGAGACAACAATAGTGGGACCTTCAAAACTGGATACCCACATAGCTGGTAATTCTCCTCCTAAAAAGAAGAATACTCTTCCTGAAATAGAACGTTGGTACATCCCATATTCACCAAGAAAGGATCCACCTAGGTATTCTCTCTTTGGCAATCGAATCTTCATGGAGGATGAAAATGAAGATCATGTCCGACAAGATGAAGGAGAAGGAGAGGTCAGAACCGAAGGTACTTTTGGATTCCCTGTCTTAGACACTGTACAAGATGTAACTATGAAAAATATCCCTCCCTCCTCACTACCAACCTTCTATGGGAAGAGTAGTGAGGATCTGGATACAATCTTATTCGAGTTTGACATTTTGTGTAGGAGTTATAATTACCTACAAGATGGCCAAAAGCTAAAACTCTTTCATGCCACATTAAAAGATTCTTCTCTCCAATGGTTCCTCGGGTTAGGAGAATCTAGTATTAGAACTTGGGAAGATGAGAAGAATGTATTTCTGTGGAAATATCAAGATTACTGTAAACCTAAGGACTCTTGTAATGATATCTTCAAAATACAACAACTTGAAGATGAGAGCCTAGAAGACTATCTCGAAAGATTTAACTATGTGTTACATAAATCTAAATATAGTGATGTTCGGGAAGATGCAGTAAGAACACTCTTCCTCAAGGGAATCTCAGAAGAATTCTTAGAAAACCTTAATCTCATGGCAGCAAGAGACATCTCTCAAAAGTATTTTGCAGATATTTGTGAGTTATGTAGGAATTACTCTAGGAGCAGAGGGAAAAGTGGAAGACACTTTCGATAATATTATGCTAGGAACCCAAAAGGAAACACATCCAGTTCTGGTGGAGTTACAAGGGTAGAGTTGGGAAACCTATTGAAAAATTTCAAAACGGATAGCGTAGGAGCCATGGGTTCTCAACTAGATGCACTACAAGCTAAAAAGAGACAGGATGAAGAGTGTGTAGCAATGAGTGTTTTTTGTCCCAGGTGTAGAACTAAACATCTTCAACAAGAATTTCCATTGAATAATGTTTCATTTTGTCACCTTTGTACAGAAGAACATCCGACTAATAATTGTCCATCGTTGCCTGGGTTGCAAGCTGTGTATAAGAGTTAAAAATTTGGTGAACCATCTAGGAGGCCTTGGAAACCTAGAGATCAATCATCATATCAAGATCCATCATCACAAATTCCACCCTATTGCTATCCTTATCAACCCTCTCAACAATGGAACACTTCAGGTTGGAAATATTGGCCACCTCAGTACCCTTCTCAGAATACCCAACAACAACAATGGCCACATGGATGGAGAGGAAAAGCTTATGCTCAACCACCTCCTCATATGCCTAACTATCCTTACCCACCTAATATTCAACAACTTTTTCCCAGATTTACACCTCCTTCATTACCCCCTATCCCAAATCAACCTCACCATTTCTAGAATATGAATCCTCCAAGACCCACAATATTACCTACACAACCGATACAGAACCCTAACAACCCAAGCTCTTAACAGTAGTGGTTTGTTACCTCTTCCATCATATGCCATTTCGACCACGCCAATACATGAGATTCAATGGCGGTCTAGAAGAGTTTTTCCAGATTAGCCCAATTCATCAGTTGTTATCCAAGAAGAGAATCAAGAAGAAAACATACCTAGCGAAGTTTTGAATGATGTCATTCTTAAGTATGTGGTTATTCCTAAATCTTCAACACACAACCATCCACATAAAGAAGTAATTCTAGGGGAAAAATCACCTCCATATCCGGAGCATCTAGTAATAGAAAAACTTGTAACTTACCTAGAGTATGATATCATTAACGAATTTAAAAAGATTTGTATTAAGATCCCTTTGTTACAAGCCATTAAGGATATCCCAATCTATAGTAAAGTAATAAAGGAACTTTGTATTAAAAGACCAAGGATAAAACAAAAAGACCCTCCGACGATTCATGTAATAGGAGAAATATCAGATTGCATAGCAAAGCAACCTAGAATCCCAAAGTATTCAAACCCAGGAAACCCTGTGGTGATTGTTATCATCAATAACACCGCCATAGGAAACACACTTATTGATCTAGGAGCTTCTATCAACATGATGACTACCACAAATTTAGAAACTCTCAATTTAGGACACTTCCTCCGCCCTACCCCAACGATGCTAGAATTAGCAGATCGCACTATGGTTCAACCTACTGGGATCTTAGATGACATCACTGTATTAGTAGCTTCATGGGAATATCCCATGGACTTCATGGTCATAGAATCAAAAGACCCGTCCAAAGGTCACCCCATTATTTTAGGAAGACCTTGGTTGGCTACGGCCAATGCATTTATCGGATGTAGGGATGGAGAGATGATTATTTCTGATGGGTTATCTACAAGAAATCTAGCTATATACCCACCAGCTCAGCCAATAACTGAAAACCTGTTTTGGTTAGATTGTCCTTTTGGAGATGAGAACTTGGAAGAACTTTCCCTTGTTAGTGATTTCTCCCAGGCACTTCAAGAGCAAGATACCAAGAATGTGTTGAATCAATTTATCTCTTCCACAACATGTGTAGACTTTCCTCACTCTTTCTCCCAACTTGACCAAATGTTTGGAGATGAATTCCAATAAAACATGAGCCTCTCAACATTTACGAGTACACCCTGTGTCTTCGCAATCAAAGAACACATAGGATCCTATACCATACCTTGTGAGGTTAGTTCCAACAAATTTCTACATATAAATGCAGGTTTAGATGAGAGTCAGCAAAAAAAATTACTAAAAGTTCTCAAGAGTCAAACTGGAGCATTTGCATGGGAATATACCGATATGAAAGGTATACACCCAGATACCTGTATCCACCACATTTACACGGACTCGAACATACCTCCTGTTAGGAAGCCCCAGAGAAGAATGAATCTAGACCTAAAGGATATAGTAAAAGAAGAACTACAAAAACTCCTTAATGTTGGTTTCATTTACCCAATTTCCAACAGTAAATGGGTGTCTTCTCTGGTGGTAGTTCCAAAGAAAGTCACAGGGAAATGGCGTACATGTGTTGACTTTCGAGAACTGAACAAGGCCACTCTTAAGTACTACTTCCCATTTCCTTTCATCGATCAGGTGTTAGATACCTTATCAGGGAAACAATATTTTTCATTCCTTGATGGGTATAGTGGATACAATCAAATACTAATAGCACCTACGGATCAAAACAAGACAACCTTTACTTGTTCTTGGGGGACATATTCCTATCGATTGTTACCATTTGGCCTATGTAATGCACCTGCTACTTTTCAGCGAGCAGTTCTAGGACCTTATAGATGATTGTGTAGAATTTTATATGGATGATTTTACAATTTATGGTAATACCTTCCAAGAAGCCCTTGACAACCTTGAAACAGTTCTTATTCGGTGCCAAGAAACAAACCTAGCTCTTAGTCATGAAAAATGTAAAATGTTGCTAATTGAAGTCATAGTTATGGGAAATCATGTCTCCCTTCAAGTTATCAAGGTGGATCCTGCCAAGATAGATATAATTGTTAATATTCCTCCTCCAAAAGCTCAGAAGGAAGTAAGAAGTTTTCTTGGCCATGCAGGCTATTATAGACATTTTATTGAAAATTTCACTAAGATAGTCGCACCTATGTTCAAACTACTCATGAAGGACACATAATTTCAATGAACTGAACCATGTCAACATGCCTTCGAAACCTTGAAGGCAAAGCTATCAGTGGCACCAATACTTAGGGGCCCAAATTGGTCCCTTACTTTCCATATATCCACTGATGCTTCTGACATAGCTTTAGGGGAAGTCTTAGGTCAAAAAGAGGGACAAACATCACATGCCATTTACTTTGCTAGTAAAAATTTGACTCCTGGAGAATCGAAATACACTGTTACTGAAAAAGAGTTCCTAGCAGTAGTCTATACCATCAACAAGTTTCATCATTATATCACAGGATATGAGATTTTTATACACACTGACCACTCCGCCATCAGGTTTTTAATGAATAAACCTATCACCAATGGCAGAGTGACTCGGTGGCTTCTTTTCTTACAATAATTTAACATCACCATTGTTGATCGTCCCAGTCAAGAGAATGTGGTAGCTGATTTTCACTCTCGGATCCAAACAGACGATAATGATAGTCATGTAGATGATAGCTTCCCAGATGAACATTTTTTCGTTGTGTTTGTTCTAACCCCATGGTTTGCAGACATAGCCAATTATTTAGCTACTGGAAAGCTACCAAACCATCTCTCCCCACCTGAAAAATGTGGGATCATAGTTCATAGTTCTAATTATTCTTGGGTGGACAATGATCTCTTTCGTACCAGTCCTGATCTTATTATTAGACGATTTGTACAAGAGGATGAGATGGCAGAGATCCTACATGCATGTCATGGTGGACCTTGTGGCGGGAATTTATATGATAAGAGAAAAACATACAAAGTGTTGCACTTTGGGTATTATTGGCCAAGCATTTTCAAAGATGATGCCAAGTATGTCAAGGGGTGTGACAATTGCCAAATAATGGGTAGACCTACGCCATCCGATGAGATGCCCTTACAACCCCAAGTCATGATTGAGCCTTTTGAAAAATGGGCTCTAGATTTTGTTGGGTCAATTTCCCCTATGTCTCGCAAGAAGAAGTACATCCTAGTATGTACAGATTATGTCACCAAGTGGGTAGAAGCCAAAACCTTATTCCGAGCCATGGAGAAATCTATGGTGGAGTTCATATACAAAGAAATATTTACTCGATTCAGTGTACCTAGGGAAATTGTAACCGATCAAGGATATCAGTTTACCTCCAAATTAATGAAAGAGCTTACTGACAAATATGGTATTAGACATTGTAAATCTTCACCATATCACCCGCAAGCCAATAATCAGGTAGAGTCCACCAACAAAGTATTAGAAGCCATCCTGACTAAAACTATCCAGTTACACCACAAAGACTGGGCAGATAGGCTCCCAGAAGCCTTGTGGGATTATAGCATAACTTGGAGGAACACCACTGGCCACACACCTTATGAACTTGTTTATGGTAATCAAGTTCTTCTACCTATTGAATTTCAAGTCAAAACCTTTCGTATGGCTACACAATTAGGGATGAATCTAGAAGAAGCACAAAGACAACGAATCCTGCAAATAAATGAATTAGACGAGATTAGGCAAGATGTTATTCAATGCACAATCTTAATACAAAACCAATGAAAAAAGTGGCATGATAGATACATTAAACAAAAACAATTTAAAACTGGAGACTGGGCATTACTTTTTGATTCAAGGTACAAAAAATTTAAAGGTAAATTAACTACTCGTTGGATGGGTCCATATGAAATTGTTACAGCTTTTGATAATGGATCTGTTAAAATTAAGACAATTGATGATTCACAAATTTCCTTTGTTGTAAATGGACATAGACTTAGACTTTATCATCAACCAATATCTAAAAAATATTTTATGCATAATGCCTTACAACAAGAGGAAATGGAGTTGGTAGAAGAGGAAGTCATTCCTCCTTCTCCTAGTTCTTGAAATCATTTTGGGTTATCTTACTTTGTATATATGTAAATATATTTATTTTTTTCAATAATAAAGAGTCATTTATAACCATTGATTGCATCTTTACAGGAAATTCATTTTTATGATCAGCTTATGAAATTTTGTAAATTAAAACAGGAAGACTCTTTTTCCCTTTTTCCTAAATTTCATGACTTTTTCTTTGTACATATGTTCTTGTTTTGAATAAAATCGAATCATATAACAAGTCGTTTTGTAGTTTAATTTCAAGAACCCTATAATCAGCTCATGCAATATTATCCGAAAAGGGAAGTGCTCTAAAAATAAATACTTGTAGTTCTCCTTCTCTTTCAATTATTGTTGGAAATTGAAAATTTATAATGAAAACTAAAGTATTCTTGATATCATTTTTAACCACTTTCTTTTATGATTATGTATATGGTATTTGATTCAAGCATGTACATTTCCGATTTATCATTAGAACAGTTGCTAAGACCCACTTTAATTATTATGATCTTCAAAATCTCTATCTTACACCTGTGGACTACTAGCTCATCCTAGACTCATTATCAAAACTTGTCTCTTAAGCACTTTTAAAAAGTAGCCCAAAAGTGAGTGATATTTTCTATTTTGTGGGGAACATTACTGATCTTTTATGAAGAAATTAGACTGAGAGGTCAAAGAATAGCTTTAGGTTATTATCTTTTGAAATGATCTCTGATTTGGGCCATTATAAATAAAGTTACTCATAAGGTTTGTGCTAAAATTTGAATTCTGTGTTTAATAGGCTTAGCACACTCTAGTGACAGTCGGCTTCCTTACTAAAAATATCATTATACGAAGCAAACCCGCTGGGATACTGAACAGGCTCGCTGGCATCGGGTCCATGCTAAGTAAAATATTAAACAAGGAAGCTCGGTAAATGCAAGTAAACCCGTTGGGGTACTAAACAGGATCGCTAGAAGCGGGGCTATGCTTGCATGGTACCAAGATAAACATGTCGGGGTACTGAACAAGCCTGCTAGCAGCGGGCCAATATTGGGTAAAAGAGGTTTGGTTAACGCTTTTCTATTCACATGGATCATAAAAAACCTGAGTATGCAAACACATGTTTAGGCCAATTATTTATACTGTCATTAGATAATGGTTGTAAGTTGGACTTGGACCCTATCATCTAATTCAAACAATACCTAGGATATGATTATCCTAGAAATGGGACCCATAACTGTAGTAAATCTCACAATCTCTATGGTGAACCTTATCTATATTCTTTGGATGACAAGAGATCTTTACAATGAATCATGGATGACTAGTTTTCCTATGGCATTTCACATCAATTATATTATCATTCTTCATATGGTCTTCTTAAGCATTGTTGTATTCTTTTTTACGAATGTACATATCTGAATCATCTACATATATTAGTTAATATTTCATTTTCTTACGAAAATTATCACAACATTTTTAGAAGATTATTGCCTAAACCATGTATTAAAAATGTTTGAATATTAATCAATTTTTCTTTGATGGCTTGAGGACATGCCATATTTTTGGTTTGGGGGAGGATCGGAACTGTTTTTACTTTCTGAATATTTATGGAAAAAAGTTTATTTATCTCTGATAAAATGATAGGTATTTCCAAGAATAATGCGAAATAGCAGAAGAAGAATTGTCCTAATCAATGACAAATAAAGAGGAACACAACTGAAAGATCCAAAAAAGCAAGTTTGCCGTATCTTTTGTGCACTAACAGTCTCAGAAATTCCCTGCAAAAAATCAGCTTCAGTCAAGCATTAGCAAGCAGATCTTGTACAAACAAAAGTCTGTATAAAGGGTTGAATAACGGGTCGAATGTCGATCCGAATGAGGTGACGAACGAGGCAAATGTATAACGATCTGAATGAAGTGCCGAATGAAACCATGGCTTATAATGGCTTTATTAAATATGCCGAGGTGTCCAAATTTGAATACTTTTGATCAATCTAATTGGATAATTATGTCAAGAATCAATCAAATGTCAATTTTGCACGTTGTCTCGTTCCCTTCTCTATCTCTCCTCCATTAAACGAATGGAATATGAATCATTGTGATCTTCAGAATCATTTCATGACCGCCATATGGTCTTAATTATCTTGTTGTATGATCTTCCATTATATCAATCAAATCATCATCTCTCACGTGTAATCCATATCTATAATCTCATTTGGAGAATTACATTCAACCTGTCCAAATCTCGGCTTTGGACAGGGTTGAATATATCATATCCACACATATTCACTAACTCACACATTTCTATGATTGGCACTTAGTTCAAGATCTTTGAATGACAAGTGTGATCTCTCAAGCATGCACCTTGTCCATCGCTCAACCATTCAAATGGAATTCAATTTAAACTAATGACTGCGGGAATTTCGCTCCATTCCTTTTCACTTTCCATCTTCTCTGTTAAGTCACGTCTCCTACATATCTTGCATCCCTTGTACCTATTCGCATCCATCGACCTCTGTTCAAGTATGCCGATTCGTCATGAACCTGGAAGTTACCAGGGTTTACTTCGCATCCCCGAGTTCAAAGAGTGTTGTGAGGTATTCCTTCGAGCCAAATGGGGTCTGTTTCTCCGCCTTCTCCAAGGCCACGACCACGAAATATCACTACTGCTCACTAAAGGATTCGATGGCAAGATGACCAAAGTTTCCCATCTCACTTTCTCTGTGACAGAAGAATCTATCGCATTAGCCACGAAGCTTCCTAGGGAAGGAGTCCATTGGCATAAACATCTCCTCCTTCCACGGAAGGCTCATGAATTTGCTTTGAAAGTTGAATATCAACATGTTGTTGGAACAAAAGGATTCCACCGGGAATGGGTCAAGACTGAATACCTAGATCCCTTGACTGTCATCATCCATCTGATCACTTGTGAGGGAAAGTTTATTGTTTTTAAAGTATGCCATTTTAGATTGCTAGCACATTTTGTTAACAATCAGACCCTCAATATTCCATTCTATTTCCTGAAAAGTTTAGAGAAAATGTCAAGCCAGGTTAGGAAGAATACTGTTAATCCCTCTGGTAGCTTGTACCATCACTGTCTCATTAAAATCCTAATCATTCACCAGTTGGAGAAGAGAGGGAAAACCTGGGATCATTTTGTCTTTGAAATACTAAATCCTCATTTGATCTAGAAGCCTATTGCCAAATCCTCTGCTTCTCGAAAACACCATCATTTCCAAACCAGTATTAGTGAGCCGACCCAAGCCTCTACGTAAGAAGAACGAGACACTAATCATGTGCGGATTGATGAGGATTTCTCAGGTGTTGTGCACCTTGTCCATCCACCGCCTTCTCCTGAGCTTTCCCTTGGTAACCCTACTTCGGAACCCCCACTTTTCTCATCAGTACCTACTAAACCTAGGGGAATAAATTGTGACCAATCCGTCATCCAAGCTATCATTCAACCATTATGATCAGATGTCCAGTCAGACGACCATACCCTCGAAACACCCCTCCTCACATTAGCCAATGTATCTGCTCAATTGTCTGAAGCCCTTGCTGCTGGAAGTTCGCCTGAACACAACGAAGACAGAGTTCCTGAAGAACATATTGTTGAGCTTGAAACATATTCAAGAGAGCTGAGTCCTCAAAAGGACCTGGAACATCGCATAAAACAAGCCATTCTGAACCAGCAGGAAGTGGATAGATTGACCCGAGGGATAGCACGGTTGACAGACCAAAATCAAAATTATGTAGAAACAATCTCTGAACTTCATGAAGAAAACAAGGCATTACGCACACAAGTAAGAAGCATTGAATGCTTGGTCAACGACAAAACGATGTCCCATACTTATCTCCGGATGAGGTATGACGCCTTGAAGAATCAGTTCAAAATTATTAAGGCTCAGTCCACTTTCCTTTCCAAGTCTAAGGCAACTGCTACTGCAGCTCGGCCTTCTTCTTGAACTTCTATGTTTTGCTCAGTGGGACCTGGCATGTCTCCAGTTTGGGGGAATGTTGGTGTCCATTTTATCACCATTTTTTATCATCAAATATACTCTGAGTGGAGTTACTTGCACTATTTTTGTATAATAAATCACTCTTATTGCCATTCAGATTGTCAAACAGACTCAGGTATGCATTTATTTGAACATCATACAAATCATGAATAATTATCAACATTTTTATGGTTTATTAACAATCATCTCATATTTCTAGACATGCTTGGCAGTTAGTTTTTTCTCTACAAGCTGTGGTCTTCAAATGGACCTTCATTTGGACTCGCTTTCACGCAAAAGACGCCAACAACGTTCAACACGTCATCCAACCCGCGAGATCGTTGGTTGGCATATTCCTGGCCATTAAAGATAGAAACGGAAACATGAGTTCGGTTAGCAATGTGGTGGTTATGGTTGGTGAGCCCGGCTTCTAGAAGATTCACATCCCTGCCCATCGAGCTTGACAACACATTGTTTCCTCACGTAAACACTCTAGAAGACTCGTTTCTACATCCACTTATATTGACAGCGCACGCTCATGCCCACGTCGATGCTCCAGCCACCCCATCCTTCCACGCTCGACCTGCTAGCACATGCTTCTTCCCACGGTTGAAGGAAACGAACACGCATATGTTCCCGTCAGGTAGGATTGATGCTGTGAAAGCAGGAAGGCGGCCTCTGTGTTGTTGTGAATCACCAGGAAATCATTTGATAGTCTTAAAGACTCCTATTTTTAGAGAGTTCGACTACGTTTACCTTCTCTCCCATTGTAAAATTATAAATAGATGCCTCGTATGGAGAAACGATGATCGTCAAATAGCATATAGAATACACAGAAGATAGCAGTAGTTTTTTCATAAATGTTGTGTAATTTTTCTCAATAATGGAAGCTCCTAAATTTTATTGTCGATGCTCTGTTGTTGGTGATTAAGTTGACTTAGTTTCCATCTCTGATTGCTGGGAAGGGCCCCTCATCAACCGGGGGTTTTATTTATGTTTTTTTGTACTTTCTTTTCTGCAAATAGATAGTTCATTTTCCAGTGTATGTAATGAATTATGCTTTTTTGTATATGTCATCTCTTTATTTTCTCTGTAATCTGTATCTTGCTGCTAACTTAATTTACTTTTCCAGAATTGATAATGGTTGACCAAGCATAGCTTTTATAGTTTGCTTTCAGTCTTTTGCAGTTAGGTAGTTTGCTTTCAATCTTTTGTAATTAGATAGATTTTAATTAGTTGTTGTCTCATATTTTTAATTAGAATTATCTCTGTTAGTTCTCTTTCCTGTAGTTGTAGGTTAGTTTTATTCATGTCTTAGTTTTGTTTGATTAAGCCATAGAAATAGTTTATTTCTTTAATGATTAGAATAGGTTATCCCTTGCTATCTTAGCTTCTCAACAGTCTTCTCACTGACTTCTTTGAACTGTAGGATCATATGCATCAACCAGCTGGTAGTTAATATCATCCAAACTACTTCTTTCCTTAGTTTAATTCGTTTTCTTCCATCCGGACTATCATTCGGACAGTCATCCGGATCGTCATTCGGACCTTCATCTTTTCTGCATTGTTTTTATGCTTGTTTAGAATCCAGTATTTTTAACTGTAATCTTTATTTCTTTTAATTAGCATTTTTAACTATAATTAGGACCTTGCTTTATATTCCATAAAAGTTTTAATTAAGTTTTGTTATCATTCTTAGTTTTCATTTTATCCTCCTTAACTTTGTTTTAACTGTTTTTCGAATTATGTCTTTCATATTTGATTTTCCAATGTTTTTCGAATTATGTCTTTCATATTTGATTTTCCAATATATTACTGTTCTAAAATTTATCATTTCTCATTCTTAGTATAGTTTACTACATGTTCTTAAGGTTTATTTCGAATTAAAGTTAATAATTTCATTCTCCAAGTTATCTTAATTTCAATAGTTTCTTTGTTAAGCATAGGATCAGTTTTCCATCCTTACAATTAATGAAGATGTTCATGAAATAGAGTTTGGTTCGGAAATAAATATCTTTATCAAGTTTTCTACTTTCTTCTATTTAAAATATCTTTATCAATATTTCTACTTGCTTCCAAATCAAATTCAATTTAGATAAACATCTTTATTAAGTTTTCTACTTGCTTCTAGATTTCATTAGTTTCATACCATTTTGCTTATGGATAGAAGATAGGTTATAATGTTTAAGGTTAATTATAATTGGTCTCTTTGTAGTTTACATCTCTTTGTCGAAATTAGGTTAGATTTACTTCCATTTTGTTTTGATGTTACATTTGAAAGTCATTACGATTCATTCACTCCAGTTCCTATCACATTTGACATACAACATCAAGGAGAATGGAATTAGATGCTTTAGTGTAGTTTTGAAGTATTAATTGAATGCATAAGTAGTTATTGAATTCATTAAGTAGTTTGTAGTTTTTGTCTTAAATCAAGTTTTCGTAACAGGTAGTTTGCTTCTTAATCAGTATTTGTTCTTTTTCCCACTGTTTAATCCTAGAATAGAGTAGTATAGCTTGATACTATTCTGATCTGTTGGTTTAACTAGGTTTAATTAGTTCTTTGTTGTCTTTCTGAAGTTTGAATCAGTTTTTCATTTTGAAAGATCTTTCAATATTTTCTTTATTGAACATTTCTAAGGTCTACCAAGCCAAAACTTAGGTTCCATTATACCTCATCATATACTGTGCCACAACTCTAAGATTACCAACCCTGTTCGATAATTAAATATTTTGGTGATTCTTTAAGACAGTACACACATCTCAACACAAACTAAAAGGCCGAGGAGGGAAAAACAATTGAGAGACTTGGCATTTTTTGGAGAGTCAAGCAGAGCCGAGCAGAGCTCAAGCGAAGTCTGGTAGATTGGATAGGAAAGTCACACATCTATCGAGCCATAGCTCAGAGTTCTACAGTTGAACCATGAGAGGGTGAGGTCGACACACTGAGATAGCACACAGTTACTTCGGTATTGTAATGACTTACGCCGGCAGTTAGTTAGTTATTTCCTTTCTTTTCACTTTGCATTGTAACCGATTCAGAGAAATAATATAAGCCAACTTTTGGCATGTTGTTTGCATATTGTCTATGTGAACGTCTGTGTGGTGTGTATTGTTAAGCAAGAACCTTATTACATAAGGCGCCTTACGTCAAACACCAAACCAACAATTGTGAACTAACATTTTGAAGTCATCCTCCAACTCCCATGTATCATTATACTTGAAGGGGGATTTGGGTTTATTTCCACCATTATTCATCTCTAAAATGACCAGGAAATTATCAAAAATTTTGATTGACCCAACCCAAGATCTGACATTCCCAATTGTAGCCATTAGATCTGTGTAAGCCAAAAAAATGATCCGGGCAATTAGAAATTCCATTAGATCACGTCTTATTATTGATCCAAGTAGGATTATCCTCCATCGGTTCAACATCAATCAACCCCAACTCTTCAAATTTATTAATGAATAAATATGTAAGATGATCTGCATGGGCAGTAGAGACCCAGATCTATAACCTACTCAAGGTTAGGTTTAAATCATCGCCAAGGATAAACTTCTCAGGAGTGAGCCAACTATTATTCAACATTGTATCCCAAAAGGGATCATGACCATCATATGGCCCACATACATTCAAAATGTGAAAATTATTCCCCAATTCTTTGCATTTCGTCATAGTACAAATACCTATGACAGTAGCGAAAGAGTTGGTTAGCTCTATCATAGAGTTCCAACCCATAACCAAACCTACTGGGAACCCAAAAGCATCAAGAAACAAAAAGTCCCAAGAAACAAAAATATTTTTTAATGTATTTTTTTCCTCTCCTGCATTCATGGTTTCTTGAAACAACAAAACATATAGCTTAATAGTAGAGATTAGAGATTTGAGGGTCGATTGTTTGGCTCGGCCCCCCAAGCCACGAAATTTTAGAGAGATTATTTTCTTGGTAAAACCTATACCAAGGGGTTTGATTCTCTAAGTACCCCTTTTAGTAGACTTTTTATGACCTTGAATGACTTCTCTTGCAACCATGTCCTGAGCATGTTTTTAGTAGATCTCTGGCCAACTCTATGTTTCCTCAAATATATAGGCATATCATAGCCTAGAACTCCATATTGAATACTGACCTAAGAAAGTGACACTGAACGAGAACATAGATGATAGTGCCCCCTCTCTTATGACCCTGAGATGAATCAGACCCTTTAATGAGGGTATTCTTTTTTATGGAAACCTGTATTTCACTATCATTATCAATTGAGAGGTTAACATCATGTGCCTCCTAAAAATGCAGTTCCTGAGATGGTAATTTATCAATTTAATGCAACTCAATAGGGTGATAAATACCAACGAAAATAGAAACCCCTCCAATAGAGCTCTTATCCATTGATTGAGGACCTGTTACTACATTAGCTACCAAAGGAGAAAAAATATTGGTATCAACATTTTTGTTGCTTATTAGCCATATTTCCTCAAGTCTCTAACATTGTGAGGATGAAAGGTGTAGTGTCCTAGGCCCCAAACTAAGGTCAAAGGCACTATATATGTAGGAAAAAGGCTAAGAAAAATATCACACAATGAAATGAAGTGCTCTAAGGTTAGGCCAATAGGCCATACATTAAAAGATTAAAACTTATAACTTTATAAAAATGATATGCATGTAAACCAAATTGAACATTCTACTAATGTGCATACTAGTGAAGGTCATTATAAACATTGAAGACACACAAACCATTGATTTCTCCAGTATCCTAGTGATTAAGATTATTCTGTTAACTTAGGACCGTGATGGTAATCGTTGTGAATATCCATTGTTACTCGTGAATTATTTCTATACTAGTGAATTGTGTGTGTGCAAATCTGAGTGTTTATATGGTGAGATGTAACGAAATTGGCCACATAAACCATAGCAATAAGAAATATAGGATACCAACAAAATCCTTCAAAATCAAAACCCGTGGTTGTACTCTACAACCCTCTTTCACTAGTAAGATTTAGATTGTATGGTTTCCTTCCCTCCACCCATCAATTGTCAATACAAATCAAATCTCCATTAATACAATCAAACCTGCAACGACGTGATCAAGTCTACTAAAACATATTCAAATATGAAACAAGATCATTAGATCTACAGAAATAGAACAGATTCACATAATAAGGTGCTCTTAATCAAAGACAGGGTGCGTTCCTGTCAGCACCAGAAACACTATCGGCCAAAACAGTCATAACTCGGTCATATGGAAAGCTTTTCCAGTGAAACAAAAGGTGTTCCTTACTGGAAACATTGCTCCGGATGCAATAGAACATGTTTTAAAACCCAAAAATTAGTATAAATGGGATAAACATAACATATGGTTTCTCCCTTCTCACCATTGTGAGAGTTACAATTGTAAGTCGAGAAGGAGAAGAGGAGGAATAGATGGTAGAGAAGTTTCATAGAAATTCAGAGTACAAGATCAAGCCACCCTGCATACCAATACGGGCACATAATCCATAAACAAATCCTGAAAATAATTGATCCTTCATGGTACGTAAACATGTTAAAATAGCATAAACAAGCATATGAACAAATACTTATCTTCAATGGGAAATTGGATTCAACGAGACAACTTTCCTCCCAAATGTAGACACAGTCAATTCTAACTCACTTGAAAAGGTCACCCCTGAGTTGAGACCATGAATCCACAGGAAGAGACACATTTGTTAAGTTTAAACCAAATAGACAAGCAAGATCACTGAAAGAAACATAATCACAAGATAGACACAGAATATACCCTGGGAAACCCTCATGGGGTAGAAAACCCAGCAAAGCTTTCCTCAATAAGATGATCAACCAAAATACAAGATGTGCTCCTTCCTTCTTTGTCTCCTTAGCAGATCTCCCAGACAAGTGCGCACTCTTCCACAAGTGAGTGAATGATGTAATGAGGAGTTCACCTCTCTTATTTATACTGACCCCCAACTGACTAAAAGACCTAATGGGGCCGACCTCTCCTGGAGAAGTCTAATAACCCCAAAAATATAACCACAGGGCCGACCCCCACATGGTGGGTCTAATAACCCTAGTTAATACAAACCCTCGGAGGAATAAACATCTCCAGATACATAATAGGGTTACCTTGGAGGGATGAAACATCTCCGGAATAATAAAGTACAAATATAATATTCTTTGAAGTTACAATATTCAACACTCCCCCTTAACGAGAAGGATATTATAACAGCATCTGCAGGAGCAAGGAGTCACTATACATGATACATCTATAAATCATCGGAAGCTTTCTTCAATTTGTCTTCATCAGTAACTCAAACAGTTACTGGTACATCAATGTCAACATCAACATCAACATTACGATCATCAGCATCGTAATCACACGATCAGCAGCATCGTCATCACACGATCAGCAACATCGTCATCACACGATCAGCAGCATCGTCATCACACGATCATCAGCATCGTCATCACACGATCAACAGCATCGTCATCACACGATCAGCAGCATCGTCGTCACACGATCAGCAGCATCGTCATCACATGATCAGCAACATCGTCATCACACGATCATCAGCATCGTCATCACACAATCATCAGTATCGTCATCACACGATCAGCAGCATCGTCATCACATGATCAGCAGCATCGTCATCACACGATCAGCAGCATCGTCATCACATGATCATCAGTATCGTCATCACATGATCATCAGCAGTACAAGTATTCATGCTAATACAAGTGACCATATCAACAATACGAGTATCCTACCGATACAAGTAGCCACATCATCAATACAAGTATCCTACCGATACAAGTAACCACATCATCAATACAAGTATCCTACCGATACAAGTAACCACATCATCAATGCAAGTATCCTATCGATACAAGTAACCACATCATCAATACAAGTATCCTACCGATACAAGTAACCACATCATCAATACAAGTATCCTACCGATACAAGTAACCACATCATCAATACAAGTATCCTACCGATACAAGTAACCACATCAAAAATCACTTTCTCGGAGACCATACGTCTACGGATCAATTCAGGGACCGAAGTCCAGGGATGATACAATCCCCACTTCTCGGAGACCATACGTCTACGGATCAATTCAGGGACCTAAGTCCGGGGATGATACAATCCCCACTTCTCGGAGACCTCACGTCTACGGATCAATTCAGGGACCGCAGTCTGGGGATGATACAATCCCCACTTCTCGGAGACCTCACGTCTACGGATCAATTCAGGGACCCCAGTATGGGGATAATACAATCCCCACTTCTCGGAGACCTCACGTCTACGAATCAATTCAGGGACCTAAGTCCGGGGATGATACAATCCCCACTTCTCGGAGACCTCACGTCTATGGATCAATTCAGGGACCGCAGTCCGGGGATGATACAATCCCCACTTCTCGAAGACCTCACGTCTACGGCTCTCTTTAGGACTGAAAGTCCAGGGATGATCCAATCCCCTCAACTGTCCACTAAGGACTTCATTCTCGGAGACCTCACGTCTACGGCTCTCTTTAGGACTGAAATTCCAGGGATGATCCAATCCCCTCAACTGTCCACTAAGGACTTCATTCTCGGAGACCTCACGTCTACGGCTCTCTTTAGGACTGAAAGTCCAGGGATGATCCAATCCCCTCAACTGTCCACTAAGGACTTCATTCTCGGAGACCTCACGTCTACGGCTCTCTTTAGGACTAAAAGTCCAGGGATGATCCAATCCCCTCAACTGTCCACTAAGGACTTCATTCTCGGAGACCTCACGTCTACGGCTCTCTTTAGGACTGAAAGTCCAGGGATGATCCAATCCCCATCTGTATTCTCATCTATATAGGTACAAATATCCAAGAGCATGTATCACATCAAAACATGTATACATCATTAATCAAAACATGTATACATCACACCAAAACATGTATACATCTAGCATGTATTCTCACTAATACATCTAATCATCAAAACATGTATACATCACACCAAAACATGTATACATCTAGCATGTATCAAAACATGTGTTCATAAAAAATAGAAGATATATAAGAGTTCTAAATCTAAATAATTGTAAGTAGCTAAGTGCAACAAAATTGTTATCAAATACTATACTACTCCCCCTTTCGAGGAGGGTCCTTCTGGACTATACCAAGCATGTCTCGGAAGTATTCAAACTTTACTCGAGACAGAGGTTTAGTCAGGATATCGGCAATCTGATCCTCAGTGCTTATATACTCGAGCTTGATGGCTCCTCTCTGCACCATGTCTCGTATATAGAAGTAACGAATCTCAATGTGTTTTGACTTATCATGGAACACAGGATTTTCAGTCATCTTAATGCAGCTTTGATTATCACACATAATCACAGTGGGATCCATTTCTAAGTCAAAAATTCCAGATAAAAGTTTCCGAAGCCACACTGCTTCACAGCTGGCAGAGCAAGCGGCTATATATTCTGCTTCAGCAGTACTGAGGGCCACACTAGATTGTTTCTTGCTGAACCAAGAGATCATGGCAGATCCAAGACCATAACATCCGCCTGAAGTACTTTTTTCTGTCTAAGACATTACCTGCCCAATCAGAATCTGAGTAACCATGTAACTTGAGTTCATTACCTCCAAGATAGTATAGGCCAAAGTCCATTGTACCTTTTAGGTACCTCATTATATGCTTTGCAGCTATAAGGTGAACCTTTCTAGGTTCTACTAGATACTGACTTAGGGTATTTACGGCAAAGCATATATCCGGCCTAGTATTTGTCAAATACATCAATAATCCAATAATTTGTCTATATAGGGTTATGTCCACTAGTTCTGATGAATCATTAACTAATAGTTTCAGGTTGGAGTCCATGGGAGTGGCCATGGCTTTACACTCCAACATATCAAATCTTTTGAGAATCTCCACAGTATACTTACCTTGATTTAGAAAGATTCCTTTTGGCTCTTGCCACACTTCTAGGCCTAAGAAGTAGTGCATTAAACCGAGATCTTTCATTTCGAATTCTGAAGAAAGCTTCTTCTTGCTTTCAATAATTTGATTCTCATTTTCGGTTAGAAATAGATCATCTACATATAATAGCAATATAACAGGTTCATCATCCATCACTTTAAGATAAAGATTGGGGTCAGCTTTACTTTTGGTAAAGCCCATGCTTGTTAAGAAACTGTCAATCCTTCCGTACCAAGCCCTGGGAGCTTGCTTCAATCCATATAATGCCTTTTTCAGTCTGCATACATGGGTCCTTCCGTCTTTGAACTCAAAACCTTGAGGTTGTTCTATGTATACTTCTTCTTCAATTACACCATTCAGAAAAGCTGTCTTAACATCCCTTTGATGCAATTTCCATTTCATCATGGATGCAAGTGTCATGATAGTTCTAATTGAAGTATACCTAGCAACAGGTGCAAATGTTTCTTCATAGTCAATTCCCTCCTTTTGAGAGAATCCTCTGGCTACAAACCTTGCCTTGTATTTTTCAATGCTACCATCTGCAGCATGTTTTATCTTGAAAATCCATTTGGAAGAAACCACACTTTTATCTCTTGGCTTGGGGACTATATCCCAAACATCATTTTTCATTATCGACTGATATTCTTCTGTCATTGCTTCTACCCATTCTTTCTTTTGAGCTGCCTCTTCATAGCTAGTAGGTAGTTGATCCACAAGATCACACATCAAGGCCATATAGTTGGACACTAACTTTGGTTTCTTTCTTTCTCTAATGGAGCCTTCAGGAGCACCATATTTTTCAGCCCCTTGGATAATATCTCTAGCCCATGCTGGCCTTCTTTTCTTTGATAAATCTGAGATAGGTGGTTCTTGTGGTTCCAACATGTCATGATCCTCTGGTGGATTGTCTTCAGGGATGTGAACAGCCTCTGAGTTTCTAGAAGAAGGATCTTCTTCATCGATTTCTTCAAGTTGGCATTTTCTTGATTTCTTGAGAGCTGCTTCTTCATCAAAAGTTACATCTCTACTGATTTCTATATGATGAAAGCCTGGTATGTAAATCCTGAAAGCTTTGGATGATTCACAGTAACCAACAAATATTCCTTTCTTACCAGAAGGATCCAACTTGGTTCTCTTTTCTTTTGGAATGTGGATGTACATAGGACACCCAAATATTTTAAGATGGCTTACCTCGGGCTTCTTTCTAGTAAACACTTCTTCTGGAGTTTTGAAATCAAGAGCACTATGAGATAATCCATTTTGAACATATACTGCTGTCTTGGCTGCTTCATCCCATAGATACATGAGAAGATCCTGGTCATGTATCATAGTCTTCACAGCTTCCATGATGGTTCTATTTTTCCTTTCTGCAACCCCATTTTGTTGGGGATTGTAGGGAGTGGTTAGTTCTCTCTTGATTCCAACTTCTTTACAAAATTCTTCAAACTCTTTTGAAGTATATTCTCCACCATTGTCTGTTATGAGAATCTTAATTTTCTTTTCTGATAGATTTTCTATTAGAGCCTTGAACTCTTTGAACTTTCCAAAAACTTCATTCTTACCTTTTAGAAAGTATATCCAGGTTTTCCTTGAATGATCATCAATGAATGAGAGATAGTATTCAAATCCACTCAGAGAGGTGGTGGGCATTGGACCACATACATCTGAGTGTATTAAATCCAAGATACCCTTAGTCTTTGTTTCACTCTTTGGAAAGGGGTTCTTGATATTCTTCCCTTTCTTACATCCTTTACATGAGCCATCATGATCAACCTTCAAATCTGGTAGTCCTATGACCACCTTGCTTACATAGGGTAAGGCTTTGTAGTTAATGTGAGCTAGTCTTCTATGCCATAGCTCACTGGGACTAGAGGTTTCATGAACAAAGGCAGCTTCTGGATGACCCTTGAGTTTATACAAACCTCCTTCCTCTTCACCAATAACAATTGCATCCTTAATAGATTTTCCTTTGGACCACATTAACACTTGTCCATCAATGAATGCAACTCTATAGCCTCTCTTGTCTAATGCTGAGATTGAAAGCAAATTCTTCTTCAATCCTGGAACATACAAAACTTCCTTCATATTCATGGGGGTTCCAGAATCGAGTTTGTAGTTTGCTTCACCAATTCCCTTAATGGGATATTGATAGTCATCTCCTAGAGATACCTTTTGGGGAGAAGTCTTTTCTTCAAGATTTGAAAGAGTCATTTTCTGACCTGTCATGTGCTTTGAAGCACCACTGTCAATTAGCCATGTACCTTCTCCAGGGGTTATAGATCCAAAGAGTGCAGAGAAGAGAACATATTCTTCTGCATCTTCTTCTGTATTTCTCCTTGACCTTCTTTTGAAGAAGGTCCTTTCTTCTTCTTCCTCTTCATTTCTAGGTCTTTTATTGTGAGACCTTTCTTCCTCTACTTCTTCTTCTTCACTATCATCTTCTGCAAGATGTGCTTGGTGTCTTTTGTAGTGAGTACCCTTTTTCTTCTGTAGAGGGCATTCTCTAGCAATGTGTCCTATTTTGTGACAAGAAAAGCACTGGAAAGAAGAGTAATCTCTTCTTTGAGTAGTTCCTCTTTTCTTCTGAAATCTGTGTGGAGGATGAGACTCCTTGTGACTACCCTTTTTAGAGTAGGATTGATTCATTCTTCTTTTGGTGTGGGTGGCCAAGGCTTGGTCATCCTCTTTGAGCAAGGCTTCTCAATTTGAAACCCTAGCCTCCTCTTGTACACAATCCTCCCAAACTACATCAAACTTCATACTTTCTTTTCTGGCACACATAGTTTGAATGAATGACTCCCAAGGTCTAGTGAGACCATTTAGAGCTGTCATCACAAGTTCATCTTCATCAAGAGTATCACCAATGGCTTCTAGTTGCTCCTTGATTAGAGAGACTCTTGAGAAGTAGTTTGAATGGATTCTCCTTTGTGCATCTTGGTACTCTTCAACTGAGTCCTTAGATTCATCTTCCTATTGATGTTCTTTCCTTCATACATTCTTCCTAGGGCATCATACATTTCCTTTGGAGTCTTCTTGGAAGCCACTTGGGGAATCAAGTGGTCTTTAATAGAATCAGCTATGATTCTCTTTTCCCTAATCAAATCCTTCCTGTGTTTTTCTTTGGCTTCATCTTCTTCTGGTTCTGCAACTTCCTCCTTGATATAATGAGCAAGATCATTCTCCTCAAGAATGAGACCAATTCTGTATTTCCATGCCCGAAAATTTTCTATACCTTCTAGCTTGTCTTCAAGCTTAGTGTTTGGAGCCATCTTCTCTTGGGGGAGTCCAAGAGACAGAGTAGACTTACCTGGAAAGTTACTTTTCACTTTTTCGGAATCTGGAACAGAATTTTATCGCACTTTTGGTAGAATTAGGGTTTGACTTTCTCGGAGTTCTACCCAACCAAAAAGTTCGATATATAGCTCAAAAGAATGCTCTTGAGAAGGGCTATCCAGCCATGTAATCAGAATTCAAAAATTCCAACTTTTTCTGAAACCAAATTCTGACGTATCGCACTTTTGGTAGAATTAGGGTTTGTATTTCCCGGAGTTCTACCCAACCAAAAAGTTCGATCTATAGCTCAAAAGAAAGGTATTGAAAAGAGCTATCCAGCCATGCAACCAAAAATCAATAATAACAACTTTGGGATGAAACCCTAACTTCACCGGAGAGAGAGAGAGGTATCCTTACCTTGTGAAAGATGTCCTATTCAGTCTAGCTCTGATACCATGTTAAGTTTAAACCAAATAGACAAGCAAGATCACTAAAAGAAACATAATCACAAGATAGACACAGAATATACCCTGGGAAACCCTCATGGGGTAGAAAACCCAGCAAAGCTTTCCTCAATAAGATGATCAACCAAAATACAAGATGTGCTCCTTCCTTCTTTGTCTCCTTAGCAGATCTCCCAGACAAGTGCGCACTCTTCCACAAGTGAGTGAATGATGTAATGAGGGGTTCACCTCTCTTATTTATACTGACCCCCAACTGACTAAAAGACCTAATGGGGCCGACCTCTCCTGGAGAAGTCTAATAACCCCAAAAATATAACCACAGGGCCAACCCCCACATGGTGGGTCTAATAACCCTAGTTAATACAAAGCCTCGGAGGAATAAACATCTCCGGATACATAATAGGGTTACCTCAGAGGGATGAAACATCTCCGGAATAATAAAGTACAAATATAATATTCTTTGAAGTTACAATATTCAACAACATTCAATCCGGTAACTCTCAGAACTACCTCTTCTGAGAACCATAATGCTTCCCACTACTACTTCCATGTCTGTATCCATTTCCTATGGGGTCACCATCCCATTTCGTGGATTCCTGTGTGAGAACCTAGACTATTAGATTCATATGGAAGCAAAGGGTGGTGACAATCCACTAAAATAAATCTCTGAAATGGACAACGGACTACTCCTCTCAAGGATCCTGCAACAAACACTCAGTCTCAATACAATACCCACACAATCTGAAGACTATCAACACTCACAACATAGTGAGATAGCAGAAGAAAGTGATCCAAAGCTTAGGATTAGCTTCAACAAGGAGAGGGCATATGAATTTATAACACAAGGAGGCCAACTCTAACCCGAGGTTATCAACTCGAATTAGAGTAAGAGGTATGGTTAAGCTTCATCATGGAGACTTAAATCGAATTCGTGGAGTGGTGCCTTAGTTAGGATATTCCCTTTCCCGGATTAGCATCATGAGGAGGAGTTACCAAAAACTAAGGAGTGAAGCCATGAAGAACACAAGGAGGTGCATTAATGCATAACTGGGTTACAAAACATGAAGGAGGGCACATTAGGTATGAGAGAGGATCCAATATGGTAAAAAATGACTTGTAAGCCCAAAAATAGGGATCATCTCAATGAATAGAGGAGTGGGGCGCACTTATGGAGGTGGAGGCTAAATTCTAGCTTGTGGAAGATAAAATCTAGCTTACAACTCCTAGAATCTAGGGAGAGGGATCATAAATGAAAAAAAACACATAAATAGGAGGGAATATCTCCCAAGGAGGTCGCACTAGGAAATATGTGCCCACTAAGGTATGCATAAGGTGCAATAGTAGCTCCATATTCCTTAAAAATAAAAAATAGGGTCTGTTGTACAATGTTTGGATGACCAACACTACTAATGTCACAAAGGTACAAAATGAACTAGGATGGAAAGCTCCCATCCAAAAACAAGTTCTAAGGTGCTAGGGATGTCCCCCATTACCTCTCACGCTGTGAGATCCAGGGTCTCCCATACTCTTTTAGTTTCCTTTGTTGAGCCATTTTTTTAATTAATCAATAGCAACAACATTCAAAGATAGCAATAATTCCAATAATAACATTTAATATTAATAATAGTTCTAGGGTCCAAAGCCATATTATCAAACAAATATCATAAGTCCATAATCACATTAACATGCAAAAGAACATAAGACCACAGTCACATAAAAGATCATAGGATCGGGGATTAACAACTGGGGTGTTACATCTCCATCGCTCTTAAACAATGCATCGTCCTTGATGCATATTATATACATGCCACAAACTTTCAAAATAGATGAGGGTATGATTCCATCATGGCATCCTCTGGCTCCCAAGTTGCATCCTCAGGATTGTAATGGGTCCAATGGACCTTTACCTTCCTGATTTCTTGATTCCAAAGTAGCTTGAAATTGATGCCAAAAATGGAAACAAGTTGTACAGGAAAATACTGTAATGTTCCCAATTAGAAATTAGGAATATTATCTCCAAGGTTCCAACTTTAATTATGTTGATTTTGAACTTTTTCCCAAACTATGGCTTATGAAAGCTTATGAGATGTTATCGTTCAACAAAAGTGGAGTGTATGTGTATTTATGATGTCCATTAAAGGTGTGTTTCTCATAAATATGTTTAGACTCCATTTCTATGTGTCCCAAATCAGATCTGATATAAAATTGGAAGTTGGTAAAGAAACTAAGAACACTAGTTCAATTTTGGCCACACTGAACACGGGGACTCCAACTCTTCCCAACACTACCAAAGAAAATGAAATTATCCAAATATAAATTTAATGTACTCAACTAGACTCAAATAAAACTATATTACCCACTGATAGACTCCATATAACTTCCAAATAAGTATGAAAGATACCCTCTCAAGACTAGTGAGAAACTAGCTCAATTTCCCCCACATTGGAATACTATTTTTTCAACTTGATCCAAACACTTCCTAATCGGCCCAAGAATTACCAAAAAAATCCAATTCGACCATGAAAATCCCAAATAAGCATGAATAACGTACTAACAGACTTCAGGGATATCTTATGAAATTTTTATACACATTGTCTTAAGATTGCTTAACCATACTAGCAGATTTACACATAAATCACCCATAAACTTGAACATGGAACACCATATAATGAAAGGCTCTGTAAATATTTATTATGAATGTATGTAAACAGTAAATATATTGATTACAACAATATATGTATCTTACAAAGAGAGAAATAAAAGAAGTGGGATAGAGATTAGAGCAAACGGAACGGAGGCTCTGCAACTAGGGTTTTGATAGGCGGATTCCAAAGTTTTTTGGTGGCCATGGATCCTTCCATGGCCGCTCTCCTCCTTCTCCCATGAGTAGGCTACCTGTCAAAGGCTGACTGTAGGGTTTCTTTTCCACTTTGGATCCTTTGGTAGTGCGTTGGCGCGGTGACCCGTTGGGTAGCGAGCTCTTTCGGCTCCCATCGACGGCGGCGGTGGCATCTGTGATGTGGGCTGCAGATCCGGGGTGGAGTATCTTCAGCAGGGAGAATGATGGTGGAAGTAAGGTCTATTGAGAAACGGGCTCTAGGATCCTCTTCTGCTGACGACAGATCTGCTGAGGAGGGTGCGTGTCGGAGTTGCATTGTCCCAGGTTCGATGAAGGTTGGAGGCGGTTCCTCTTTTGTTGACGGCTCTGTTGAGGAGGGCGCGCTATGGGGTTTTAGTACATGTTTCGCTGGATGGAGGTGACAGACTCTTCTTGGTGGAAAAATTTATCGGGGAGTTGCTTCCCATGTGATTTGTTGAGGAGAGACATCCTTTTGGCGAACTAGGAGTTTACCTTCGCAGTTCCTAGTGGCTATGCTACTAATCTGAGGTTTCTGGAAACATTTTTCTTAACTATGTTATTTTCGCCTTTCTTCTGTGGCATTTTTGGGCTAGCTTTTCCTTGTCGAGCCATTCAAGGTTGCCTGGTTTTAGATTTTAGTTGTAGTTATTTTGAGATACCTTAGTATCAGTGTTTTTCGTATTCGTTCGAAGCTAAAAGTTTGTTGTAGTTTTTCTACATTTATTGGTACTGCTTAGCATCATATACACTCTTCAAGAGTGATGAAGATCTAATGTAATTTTGTACTCGCAAGATGAAATAAAATTAGGCTTTTTCTTCAAGGAAAAAAAAATATGTATCTTACAAAATCTCTAAATCCACGAAATATAGAGATAGAAAAGTAGTGGTGTTCCCCTCCACCAAAAGAGATGTCAAATAGAGTAGATTTAGTAAAATGATGATATCTCAGGCATACATAAACATTTTTTAGTGAAAAAAAAACTTGTTTCCCACTGGAAATTATTCTCTAAATGCAATGGAATAGATCGCATATCCCATAAATTCTCATAATTATAGAAACAATAACCACAATTTCGGACCACCGACACCGATCCAAGCTCTAAATCAATAGAAAGAAACTCCAAATGATAGGAATTCAACCCCACTACTATATATGAACATATAACCTGAAATAAAACTTTGTATAGAAATCTGAAATTGATTTATCCCCTCAATAATCAGCTACAATGAAGCACAATGAAGAGATCTGGATGATCTCCTCCTCTCTACTAGCTACGGTGGAATCTTTCACCACCGAAACTAGTTCAAAAATGAAAGGAGAACATCTACCTAAATTTAGAATCTCAATGGATATCCAATACCAAAATTTCTTTCACTTGTGTCTTCATCCCTTTTATAAATCTTCATGGAGCATTTCTCCCTTATTCTAGAATTCTCTCACAAATATTCAATAAAATATTAATAAATGTTATTTTTATGAGAGAATGGGACATTGGGACTCCTTTAATTCCTCTAATTTTATTTGGCCAAACAATAACTCTATCTACCTTGGAAATTCAAATTTGAGAGGCTTAGCTTGATTTTGGGGAAGTTACATTAGCATGTGGGCCCACCCTTCTCATCTAGTACCCTCCTTGGCTAAATTTAGGACCTGCAACATGTCATAGGTTGTCGTAAGTTGTCATAAGCTGTCATAGGACCTGGTTATTGTCATAATTTGTCATATATTTTCTATTTTTAGCCTGGGGCGTTACAACCCATGAGGTTCATCCATGATAGGATTCCTTCCACCTTGGATGGGAGTTACACAACACTTTTAGACTCATCCCACCACTAATGCACCATCCTTGTACAAATTATCCCAAAATATTAATAAAATTGATTTTTACGACAGAATGATTTCTTGCTTCATAAATGTTTCCCTTGGACCTTGGTTTTCCATAGTGTCTCATGGCCCCAATTCACTACTTTACTATTCTTATTTAATTTTTCCAAGTGACTTTAGACCATTGAATTCCCTAGTAATGGAGTGGTCCATAGTAAAAAATTTGGGGACATTACAATCCTCCCCACCCAAGATTGCTTGTCCTCAAGCAATTTAAACCTGGGAGTGGTAATACTTCTTCTTCTTCCCCAACTTATGCTCATTGATTTTTATGCCTCCTTCCTTAGTGATGAATTTTCATGAGGCTGCAATTTCAAGTGGACCAAGTCATCAACTCTATATCGCCCAATATGAACTATACTAAGGTTGAAAATGATGTCATGGTTCCATCCCAATTGAAAGGAGGTGAATTACACTTTGATCAATGTATGGTCCTACAAGGTACTGACATGGTAAAACTCTCAACCAATGCCAATAAGAAGAGTGACTCTATACTACAACCACTCAATCAACTCCCCAACAACTAGTCTATTAATAATCTCATAATATGAAAGCCAAAATTGACTCTCAACTCTGGGTCTACTACTAAAAACATGCCCTGCACTGTAACTATAAGATCCCCAACTAATCTCCAAAAGGAAACCACCATGTTGATGTTGCACAACTCTAATCATAATTGCCCCCTCTAGAGATAGCTCCATCTCCCCAACTGTGATGCCAACAACCCAGCTGAAACAACTGAGTCCCAAAATGATCCTAGGGTCACAAATGAACCTGAGAAATGTAGAGTGTCTAAAACACCTAAACCCAGCAGTACTAGGATCCCCCTGTCTATGCTACACTCCTCCAAACATCATCACTGTCACCTGTAGTAGTCTGTTACTCCAAGGAATGTCAGGATCCCATAGCTGGCACATTCCTTCAATATAGAACAATACATCAATGTGAAGGATTCCAGGATCCCATGATCTAATGTGCATCATCCCATACATCAAAAATACATAGAGAGGTATGTCATCATGAAACATAATACAATCACACAAGGGCTTGTGAATCACTAACAAGGGCTTGTAGGATCAATTTGGGGTCAATCACATTTGCTTTTTGTACTACAATATTAGGCCTTGTTGACAACCTCAAAGGCTTACACCAAAGTAGGAAGTGTTGCACTCCTCTTGTGCATATTTTCCCACAATAGTATTTATGGCGACTCCACTCTATTTTTGTTCATTTCTCTTTAACTAGGTTTCTATTTGTTAGATAGATAATTCTAGGTACTTGTTGTGTGTAGGTGAAGAGTTCCATACCCTTCCTTCCTAGATTTCAGCCTCCTTTGCTTCATAATTGTTGTTTACATAGGTGTGTGGATCCCAGTGCCCTGAGCACACTACCCACATTGATTTACCTTGAACAGTCACGATGTATGTGTGCATTAATCAACCCTCACCTGCATGGCAATTTGTTTCTCTATCTGTGCAGACTTGTTGTGTTGTAATTGTGCTACTGTGTTCCAGTGACTAATTTTTCCGCACTACTGCGCATCTATTTTTGCTTTGTCAACACTACTGTCACTTTATTTTCTTTTTATCAGTTCAACATGCAATCTTGTAGTCTCAATGACTGCACACTAATGAACCAAATTGAAATTAATTTGCAATAGTTAGTTTTTATTTAGTAATTATCCCTCTTAGACTAATATTAGAGAGTAAAGAGTCCTTATCTCTTGAAATCTACTTAGGTAACCAACCGTGAGGCTTTCAACAAGCCTCATTGTTTTCATTAGTATCCAAGACATCTCATGTTCTTTGATTACTTTTCATGTTTTTAGGCTATGTAGTGTAAAAACCACTTTTTGCACACAAGCAAGGACCTAAATCCTCCCCTCTCCCAAAGTATTCTCTTCACCTTGCACTTCTTGTGAGATTGGTGAATCATACAAGGGTGAGAATTGTGAAATACCTCCATTTCACACTTTTACTTCATTATCATTTTGTTTTGCAAGCACCATTAGCATCTTCAAAGTAGAAGTTAAATATCCATTTGCATTCACTTCTAAGCTCTGTGTTTAGTTTCAACAATCAATTTTCTTATCTCACATGTGTTTGCATCACTGGCACACACTAAGGGACCTAAAAGATATTTCATTCTAAGTATGCTCTTCACCTCGCACTTCTTGTGAGCTTGGTGAATCAAAAAGGAATGGAATTGTGAAATACCTCCCTTACACTCCTTAAGTGAATTTTGACCCTTAAAATTAACATCGGTAAATGAAAGCCAACTAAAATCATCCAAAGGAGGTCACAATACAACATTTTAGTTAGGTAGGATTGATTGGAAGAGGCATCCATTAATGCCCACCAATCTACTTTCATTATGTTTTTTAAACATAGCATTGATGACTTATCGGGTACTATCAAATCTTGCTATCAGCAAGTGTTCACTTTTAAAACCAGCATAGATCCATCTTAAACTTGTATCTATCAAGCACCAAGAGGGATCCAATTTCTTGAGGTGTATTTCTTTTTTTAAATTTAAGCTCAAGAAATTTGATCTTTCTTGATTGATAGATCCGGGTTTAAGTTTTAAGTTTTTATTTTATAAACGAACATCTATTTTTTAATTACTTTTCATAATATTTTATTTTATGAACCAACATGGATTTTTTTTTAAAATATTTTCCATAATTTTTTATTTTATGAGCCGACATGAATTTTTTTAATTATTTTGTTACTAACGTTATAACGTTATATCACATTAGAGGATCTCTCCCATACTGGGCTGTAGAGCACCTCGTTTCACTCGGTGCAATAAAACCTGGATAAGAAGTGCGTTGTGCCCAAGGAGTTCAAATCCGAGTTATAGTTTCCCTGCCCTCTCCAAATATCCACTCATCTTTTTGTAGAGGCAACACTATACCTCCCAAGAAGAACCACTTATCCATACTTTACACAAGGTATCTTAGTGGCCAAACTTAGGACATCGCCAAGGAGCTATTGTGAGTGCAATTGACTCCTAAATTCAGATATTTCCATTGGGAATTGTTTCCAATCCTTTAGAAACATAGCCCCATCACCGGTATAATTGACTCTTTGTTACCTTCACTAGTCAATTGGTATGTGGATCCCATTATCACCATCAATTGAGATTTTGGAAGGCCCAATTACATTTGAGAGGAAGGATGTTAGGTATTTAGGGAATTTACACTTATTTTATTTTTAACTACAAGTTCATTAAATTGTAATTAAAAGGAAACTACATGTGGGGACTCTTGTAGTAAACCGATATAGCACATATCACTCACTTTTGCACCATTTTGAATATGTTGTGGTTGGAATATTTTTGCATTTGTTCAATTGTGTTTATTTCCATCATCACTCTCACTTGACACTAATATTTCACCATTGAGGAACAAAACCCCCTAAGGCAATCCCGCAGACTGCAAGGCCTAGCCCCTCCCCTCTCTCGAGGGGTGTTTTTCCACTTTCTCCCTATGGTTCACGCGGAAAATACTCTAGTCAAGGTCATTCCAAGGCCACATTGATAGGATCATCCGAATGAGGTTTCTCCTTGCTTGATTCATTTTCTCCCTCAAAGAAGGTGTATATAATTTTGCTTCATCCTCTTGTGGAAGAGGTAATCCACCCTTTTCTCTGCTCGAATATACTTTGGGCCCCTTTGGTTCTCCCTCTAATGGAATAGGTTTCATTTTCTTTCCACCTCTTAATCTGAATACACCTATATCTTCTCCCTCTTCGAGAGCAGGGCACAGAACATCTTCATCTTCCCATCAAAGACAAATATCACCACCACACATACCTTGGTCTCCACCCGCGGAAACCATACACAACATCAAATGGCAAGACCTACTCCCAACTTACCTTTCATTTCTAGCATAAATCTCCTTGATTTGGTCAAATTTATCAACGACCCTATAGCACATGATCAAGCATGGAAAGCTATGTTGGATAAAATCCTCTCTTATATTCCTAAATTCGAAGGGAAGCAAGGAGATGACCTGTCCAACTATGTCATGTAATTTCACTTATGGTGTTCCTCGAACATCATAGTGTAATACTCAGTGAGGCTTTGCCTCTTTCAATGAACCCTCACTAGGACGATAGCCAAATGGTATGTGAACTTACCAAGATCGACCCATACCACCTTTAAGAAATTGGTCATCGTATTTATCACATACTTCCAGCTTCATATTCGCCATGACCTTGGTCTCGAAATTCTTCTAGAATTTCACCATAACACATTTACACACATCGCGTACCATATCCATGAGTGGCATAGACGCCAAACATTGTGTAAAATCGAAATACAACCTCCATTCCTATTGGATTGGTTCATCGAGTCACTCCAACCATCCATCGCAAAATATGTAGCCACATCCATGCCACAAAATGACGAAGAGGCCATCCTGAATACCCAGCATTTCAATCTTATCTACACACAATATGGATACTTATACACCATCCTCTCTGATTCTCCTCGGTATTAGTCATTGGATCCCACACCTGCGGGATCATCACACTTAGTGGATGGGCTTATAGGGTCCATTTCCCAACAAGGAAAGGTTCCTCCCCCTCCTACTTCTACTACATTCAGCATGGCATTGTAGTACCCACCCATCCCTCCCGTGTTAGCGCCCCCTTCTCTTGTACCAACTCCTCCACTTGCACAATTATAGTATGTACCCTATAGTCCTACTTATCACAATGTTATACAAGCAGAGGCGGTACCTACACTACCAATGGCACAATCCACTCCTACATCCACATCCTATAGAGTGCACATGACATTCATCCCACCACTAGGATATAATTCTTATTACATGTTTCCATGTCCTACTATCCCTTATTCCACACCTCACATGGGGGTTAATTTAGCCCAACCTTCTTTCTCCCAACAAGCTCAACAATTTGAGCAGTTAAACATAGCAAACCCCCCGAATCATCAAAATCAGGGGAAGAATAAGGGAAAGAATAAATAGAACCAATAGTAGGGTCAAGGAGGAAATCCCCCTCCCCAACAGAACCAGAATGTGGGGGAAAATAACCCCCCAAACAAGGGAAGAACACTAACCCTAGGACCAATTACTCCTGCTCCATTTGCGATGAATATGGTCACTACCAATGAAATGTTTAAGGGCGAAATTTCGCCAATTGGCTATTTTTGGGGGGTTTTTTCAAAAAAACAAATTCGTTATTTGGTCATTTTTAGTCTCTAATATCGCCTATATTTACATAAAATATGTTTTTTATCATAATATTCGCCAAAATTTACAATTTTAGTAGTAAATTGTTTGTTTCATATTCAATATTCGCCTACCTATCTGTATATATATGTTTTTTTCATTCCAAAATAATCGCCTATAATACTATACTTAAGTATACTATTATAATCCTTAAAATACTCTGGTCACTACACTCACCATTGTCCTCTTATCCCTAACTGTCAACAGTTGGTGTAAGGAAAAAATAAGTCAACGGTAAATCCCCCTCAGGTTCCTAACCCTACACAACCCCAAACTGTTATATTACAACAACCTTTTTTCCAATCAAGGGGTCATTACTCAACATCATGAGCCTTTCCCCTGTGGTGATGGCTCCTTCCAAAACATATATACTTTAGATTTTAACCTTTATACTAGAGCCATAAGTTATAATGGACTTGACGTCACCCAAGTAGAGGATATACCTACCCCTTATATGGTCCCTTTTCAGATACCATGCCCAAGTGGTGAGCAGATCCCATGGATACCAAAGGTACCACTTCAACACATCCCCAATAACCCCCATATGAAATCCACCCACAACTATAGTATTTTGGATGACTTGGCTCAGTCCCTCATGACCATGTCCATATTATAGGTGCTACAATATTTCCCAACCCAACTAAAGGAATTACTTAATGAACTTGGAACCATCAATCCTTCTTAATCATGCCTTATGACTTTCTATCTTGAGAAAGGTGAACTGTTGATACCCTCGTTAGTCACCTTCCAAGTCCCTATTATGGTAGAAAACATTATGATTCATAGATGCATCATCGATGAATGCGCATCCAAATGCATCATGTCCTCTAATGTTTGGAATCGATTAGGATCACCTGAGCTAGTCCCCTCATCCATCGCTCTTTATGCATATGACGAGAAGCCATCCCAACCTAGGGGATTGTACCAAAATTTCCCCATCGAGCTAGGGGGAAATATGGTCATGATTGATATCAAATTAGAGTACAATATCCTCTTAGGTCATAGTTACATGTATGCCATGAAATAGGTGGCTTCCTCAATCTTTCTGATGTTTCCCTTTAATGGGAAAATAGTCACTCTTGACCAACTGAATTACTACAACCCCCACACCAACACCAATCTGGACAGCATCCTACCCACCACCGTGGGGACCATTCAACCCCCTTACATTGACATTGTACCAGGAGTGTACAAGGACTCTAATTTTCTAGGGGTGTATTCGGGTCTACCAACCAAGATCCCTACATCAACAAATGGCCTTATGTGAACAATTTTCACCACTAAAAATGTGCCCACCTCTTCCGCGACATCGTCATCAACATCTCTGTTGAGGCATGGTGTTGAACAAACATTGATTCCATCAGTGCCTCCTATATTCCAAATACCATTCCTGTAGCCCCCCATGGGAGTGCAAAGGAAGTCGTTTATGGATCAGTTGACTATACATGGGCTTACCTTTGGTATACATGTGTGGTAACTTACCCCACCATACCCAGAGATGGCTTCAAAACCTGTATCCCATTATGATTTTGTTCATGTTTCAGTTTTTGTGCCATCTAGGCTAGTCATGCCATATGTGCTTCAAGCCGAGCCTACATCACCTGTGACCAAACTAGCACCAGTTGTCACTAAAACCGCCAATGGGGGCATGAGACAACCCAATTTGAAATCCCCCCTCATGCCCAACCCTGCTCCCGAATCAATATCAGGGTTATCCAAGCCTAAAGCATGGGGCATAACCCAACAATGGTTAAAATACCCAGTAATGATCACCACTACTCCTGGATCAAGGGTCATTCCACCATACTCCATGTTACGTTGTACCAATACCAGGTCACTTTCAGATATATTCCCAAGAATAGGGGTCAAGTTCTCTTCAGGACTAGGATGGGGGTTTTATCTGCACCTTTTGAGGGATAGCTATGGTCGGACCCCGTGATTCTTCCATTAGGAGTATGATGGATTAGTGGCATTGTTGAATGCCTCATTTTAGGGCTTGAGGGGGGATGGGTATAAATAGACCATCTTAATTCATTAGTAAATCACAATACTTGGGACAAAAATATGATATTTCTTCTTTTTCTCTTGTTATATGGCTTTATAATGTGAGGTGTACCTCTTGGAGATTTTTCTCTTTGGATTTTGAAGTGAAATGTGGATGAATGCTAGGGTTTCCTTTGCGCATACATGTTTATGCTAGAATGGTTGGTTGAACTCATGCACAAAGGTGATATAGGGTTTGCTTTGTTCATCTTTGTTGAATCTTGGTAAGCATTTCTCTTTCTATTGAATGGTGTTATACTAGTACATTCTATTTGTTGGTTAGGGTTTAATTATCAAGATTTTGTCAATTTGTATGGTTAGAATACCTTCTCTTGAAGAAGTATTCTTTGTAAAGGGCCTTCAAGATCTCTACTTTGCTTTTTCTAGGCTCTCCCAACGAACCCTAGGGGTTCTTGGTTGATGCCCTAATTTTGCAAGCCTAGATGAACTTCTCTTGTAGGGATGATGATCATTGATCCCTTAAGCCTTGGGATTGAGAAAATAATCAAATACATTCTCTTGTCTTTTTTTTATTCTAAAATTTCATGCATTAGCATATGTAATTTATTTCATTTTCATGGTAGTTTAGGTATTTTTTATGTTTGCAATTCATATCAGAAAACCCTAAAATAGTATAAAAATTATTAAAACCATAAAATAATTTTTTTCGGGTCTCATCCTGTCTTTTTCAAGGATCAACCATCCTTTCCTCAGGCCCAAATCCCTCGTCCAATTCCTTTATGCTCCCCTCATCCCTCGGCCTCTTCCTTGATGACCCTCTCAACCCTCAACCTCCTCTTCCCAAGCCTCGGTCCTCCCTCAATCATCCCTTCTAAAATACTCAACCCCTCCGTTCAAACCTCAGCCTTCCTTCTTCTACCTCTCGGCCTTCCCTCTTTCAATCCCAATCTTCCCCCATAGACCTCATCCTACTCCCTTCATCCTCCTAAGTTCCTAAAATGTGGCCTTAAAGGCCCTTTCAAGGTCACTCTTCAAGCATAGTTCACTGCTGCTCCTAAACAAACTTGTCAAAGGTAACAAATAGAAGTTGATAAGCAAGTCTAATCCCCAAAATTGATGCTTTCATTGTATTCTATATCTTATGACTGTGAATGGTGGAATTAATTGATCCTAACTTCCTTAGAAAGTGTATAAATACTATTACATCGAAGTCATTGTTTCTATACTTATTCTTGGTCACTAAGCGGCTTATTTTCTTTGCGACAATTGTTATATAAATACATGCCTGGAATCTCATATTGACTGGAAGTTGTTACTAATGATATATCGATCTATTGGAATATCTATTGCTTCCAATTCGTGACATAATGTTTATGTAATACTATGATTTGGACTACCGAATGCACTTACTTTTCTATTGGATGTTGAACCTAAATACTAAATGATAAGTGATAGATGATAAAATTGGAACCATATTATTTGTAAATTAACTTGTGCATAATAAAGTCTAATTACATACACTTGGACATTGCTTATCTTTAAGGTAGGAGTATTACTTTATACATAAACCTTCATCATAGGTGGTCTCATGATCCATTGCTACAAAACTATTGCCTAGCTGAAAATTATCTTCTATATGTCTTCTTAGTTATCTACTTGACTCCATAAGGCATTGATCTATACATGAGGTTGTGAAAGGTGTTTGGTGTAATTATTGATAAGTACACAATGTAGTGTCCCCTCCTACCATACAGCAGGATAGAGAGGACGTGGTACACAATCCGGGCAATTAGCCCCAAAACGTTGGAATTAAAATCATTGATGCAAGGACCTGTATCTATGCATACTATGGAAAAACGACTGTAATCAAATCAATGTTGTTGATCTCTAACACACATTCAAGATTCTGTGACAGCCATGAAGTAAAGATCTGTGCAGAACTATACAAGATCATATGGAAATGCATAAACTTTTAAAAACACAGCAGAAGCAATTTCGTTTAATACATCCACATACATTCATAACATTCATCAAATGATAATTGCCAATTTACACAAGAGAATACTTATCTCAATAAGGCAGTCCCAAGCAACTGGCTATGCAACTGCAACGTTCCACCCAACCATAGGCCAGTGTGCTCCTTAATCTCTCAGCACCACTGCCACCCCCGAGCTGGGCATGATCTCTACAAGGAACCAGGGAACAGCAGACTCACACATAGCCAAGCATACACCAAAATGAGCCAAGCCAATCTACAATTGGGTTTATCAGGCTGCTAGGAGATGGAAAGGAAGAATTGCTAAGCTAGTGAGCTCAACTACAGAGCTATGGGTACCTCTCTCAGATCTATCTAGCTTGGCACTCACAATGCCTACACACCCAACACCAGGAAGTATTCTCTTCACTGCCATACAGTCCCTCAAGCCATACCTTCCTCTCTAGTGCTCTCAGGGTGTGCATAGAAAGTAGCCAGCCCTCTTAATCTTCTTGAGAGGATACTCCCTACACTAGGTTTATCAAGCCAATTCTTTCCACTACCATTCCAGTTTCTTACTCATGGGTTCCAAACAAAACAGGGATGCACCTGACAGCAACCTACACTTGTTGAGCATGAGAAAACGTTTCCAACAGTGAGATGCATGAGATGGGGTTTCCTGGACTTCAGAAGAACGTGGGTAGACTCAAAACGTATTGGCACTTTGGAAATTCGACTGGGGAAGCAAAACCCATTCCAGAAAAACGCCCTAGGGCCAAAAACGCCCTCACCCTCGGTCCCAATTCGCGTCCCTCCTTCCCCAGCTGTTGCACAATCCAAAAACGAGTTCCTGGGCATGGAAAAACACAGGGTTATGGTGAAAAACGTGAGGATAACTTCCTGTGAGCTCAATCTGCGTGAGAGGAAGAACGTGATGCATGAGGAATGGCCTTGGGTAGCATTTCGTGGGGGTTTTCTTGCCCAGCAAGCCAAAAATACGATTTTCAGGTTGGTAGCTTGCCCATGCACGAAAATCTGACTGCCATACCTCTCCCATCCCAAGACATTAACTGCCTTAACCAATTTCTTGGAAAAATTAAATGATTGGGTACATGAGACAAAATGGTTAGTTGATGGTTTATGGGTTTCCCCATTGATACATGGATTAATACCATTGGCTCAAGGGTTTGAATAATTTCCCTCCCTTTTCCTTGTAGAATCATGCCCCATCTCTTTTGTTGCATTACATAGCCGGTTGTGGGTTTGTCCATTAAAATTCGTATTTACATGGTGTCTTATTTACAGTGTGCCCATCTCGCACAAGAACCATGGGCATCTATTTTTAATTGCCGATACATGAAACGCTAAATCAATGGTGGGGCCTTGGCCTTGAGCTCCTCACCATGATTAAATTACAATATTTACATCATTTACGATTTAATACAAAGGGGGTCAAAATGGGGACATTACATTCCCCTCCCCTTACATTAGCACTGTCCTCAGTGCTCATCAAAATTGAACAAAAATGGATAGGCCACCCTCATGGCATCCTCCAGCTCCCATGTAGCCTCATCGGGACCGTAGTGCTTCCATTGCACCTTTACCTGTCCGATGGCTCGGTTCCGGAGCAGTGTTACTTTCTTGTCTAGGATGCACAATGGATCGGTTTGGAATTCTCCCTCGGGTTCCACCTAGATCACATCCCAATTAATCACATGGTTAGGATCATGTACATATTTCTTTAGCAAAGAGACATGAAAAACATTATGAGCTTTAGTGCTAGCAGGCAATGCAAGTCTATATGCAACTGGTCCTATTCTTTCAAGCACTTCAAATGGCCCACAATATCTAGGTGATAGCTTGGCACAGCTCCCAAGCTTCAAGGAACTCTTCCTTGATCTCACTCTAAGATATACATGATCCCCAACATTGAATTCCCTATGCATTCTATGTTTATCTGCATAGCTTTTCTGTCTATCCTGGGCTGCTTTTAAATTTTGCCGGATCTTTGCAACCTCTTGTTCCATTTCCTTAAGAAATTCTGGCCCAAGTACAATTTTGTTCACTGGATTGTCCCAAGTCACTGGTGTCCTACATCTTCTGCCGTACAAAGCCTCATAAGGACTCATTCCCAACGATGCTTGTTGTCCATTGTTATAGGCAAATTCTACCAAGTGTAGATAATCCTCCCACTTGGATGGTTTGTCCATTACATACATACGGAGCATGTCTTCAAGCACCCGATTTACTCTTTCGGTTTGCCCATCTGTTTGAGGATGGTATGCAGTACTAAAGCTTAGTTGTGTACCCAAATCTGCAAAGAGACCCTTCCAAAAATTGGAAGTGAACTTGGTATCCCTGTCCGAAATTATTACCTTAGGCAACCCATGTAATCTGAAAATTTCCTTCATGAAAATATTTGCAATGGCATCGGCTTTGTGTGTTGACTTAACCGGTATAAAATGTGCTGCCTTTGTTAACTTGTCCACCACAACCATGATGGAATCATGTTGTCTCTTAGTCATTGGCAATCCCGTAATAAAATCCATGGATATTACTTCCCATTTCCATTCTGGAATTGGCACTGGAAGCAATAAACCTGCTGGGTGTTGGTGTTCACTCTTCACCTGTTGGCATTCCATGCACTTAGAAATGTATTCAGCAACATCCTTCTTCATGCCGGGCCAGAAATAATATTTCCTTGCTGTAGCAATTGTTTTCTGATATCCTGGGTGACCAGAGTATGGAGCTTTATGGATCTCATCCATAACCATTCTCCTCAAATCTGCCGCATTTGGAATGTAGACTCTATTCTTATAAGTAAGAAGTCCTTCTTCTTCCAAATGATAGCCCTCATACTTCTTTTCAAGGTTTTGCTGCTGCAATTTTCCCTTAATCTGCTCATACACCTCATCCTCAACCAAGTGGTTAACAATCCGCTGCCTCAAATCTGGTTGGCAAGTACTAAGCACTGCCACATGCATTTCACGTACCTTCCTGCTGAGTGCATCAGCCACCTTATTTTCCTTCCCTTTTATGTGCTTGATTTCGAAATCAAATTCACACAAAAATTCCAACCATCTAGCTTGCCTAGCATTTAAAGTTGGCTGATCAAACAAGTATTTCAGACCACAATGGTCTGTCCTTAACTCGAATTTTCTTCCCATTAAGTAATGCCTCCACATCCTTAAAGCATGTACTATGGCTGCAAGTTCTATATCATGAGTAGCATAGTTCTTCTCATGCTCCTTCAACTTTCTTGACTCATAGCATATCACGTGGTTGTCTTGCATAAGAACTCCTCCAAGTCCTTGATTGCATGCATCGGTACACACCACAAAATCTTTTTCCGGGTCTGCAATCTTCAAAATAGGTGCACTTGTAAGAAGATTCTTCAACCGCTGAAAACTTTCCTCACATCTTGGTGACCATTCAAACTTTATCCCCTTCTTTTGCAAAGAAGTGATTGGGTTTGCAACCTTGGAGAATCCCTCGATAAACCTCCTGTAGTAACCAGCAAGGCCCATAAAAGATCTCACATCAGTCACATTCCTTGGAGTTGGCCAATTCATAATGGCTTCAATCTTCTCAGGGTCTACAGATATTCCTTCGTCGGAGATGATGTGACCCAAATAATGAATTCTATCTTTATAAAAGTCACATTTGCTCAATTTTGCATACAGCTTATGCTCCCTTAGTAATTGCATGGTCATTCTCAAATGTTCTTCATGCTCTTCTTCATTCTTAGAATAGATGAGAATGTCGTCTAGGAATACAAGAACAAACTTGTCCAAATATTTGCTAAAAACATTATTCATGAGACACATGAATGTAGCTGGTGCATTTGTGAGACCGAATGGTACCACTACAAACTCATAGTGTCCATACCTCGTTCTAAAGGCTGTCTTATGAATATCTTCTTCTTTGATTCTTACCTGATGGTAACCAGACCTCAAGTCAATCTTTGAAAATACCTTTGCTCCTCTCATTTGGTCAAAAAGGTCATCGATTCGGGGCAATGGGTATTTGTTCTTTACAGTGACTTTGTTCAACTGCCTGTAGTCGAGACATAACCTGAGTGTTCCATCTTTCTTTTTCACAAATAGAACAGGTGCTCCCCATGGGGACACACTTGGTCTAATATATTTCTTTTCCAGCAACTCTTGCAATTGCATTTTCAATTCTAGCAATTCCGGGGTACTCATCCTGTACGGTGTCTTAGATACTGGTGCCGCTCCTGGCACAAGTTCAATTGTAAAGTCAATGTCTCTCTTTGGAGGGAGTCCTGGAATCTCATCAGGAAAAACATCCCTGAATTCTTGCAATACCCGATAGTCCTCCAATTTCAGAGTTTCATTCTCTGTTGCCTCTAAAATGTGGGCCGCATACACTTGACATCCCTTCCTACAGAACTTCTTCAGCTGCATGGCCGTAACCTGTCTAACAGAAGTCACCTTTGGAACGCCTTTTACAACCCTCGGATTTCCTTCTTCGTCCATGCATTCAAATGTCTTATTGTAGCAGTCAAGTTTAACCCTGTGTGCTTCTAACCAATCCATTCCAATGAGAATATCATAGGAACCCAGTGGCAAAATATTCAGATCTGCATAAGTGAATAGCCCATCCATCTCTAATGGACATTTCTCTACTATTTCACTAACTTTTCTCTTGGTCCCAGTGGCTAGTTGAACTAACCAGGATTTACTATGCTTTAATTTCTTGAAGGCACAAATCTCAACAATCCTAGGAGTGACATAACTGTGAGTAGATCCGGGATCAATCAAAATAGAAACAGATTGCTTAGCAATCTTACCTTCAACCTCAACCACAGTTGACTGATGATCTGCTTGGCGGTCGTCCACTGCTGCATAGATTCTAGGGATTGTCCTCGCCACTTGACCCACAGTTCCAGCTCCTTGGATGTTGTGAACTTGATTTGCATTCCCATTCCTATGTGGACAGTTCCTAAGCATGTGGTCTCCTCCACAACCCCAACATTGAAGTGGTTCTCTTGGCTCCTTTGGATCCCTTGGCTTGTCTCCCAACATCCTAGTTGGCTTAGTCACAACTTGTGATGGCTGCCTTTGCTGATTCCGGAATTGAGGAGGCTTGAACCCCTTCTTCCTTTGATCAAACTTCTCATTTTTCTTATCCTTCCATGCCTTATGGAATTCAGGTTTGCTTCTGTTCTGATCAAAGCAATACTTGGCCTTTCTTATGGCCTCCTCTAGGGTTCGAGGTTCATCAAACTCAATTCTGTCTTTATATGACTGGGGCAGTCCACTTAGGAAACGCTGAATTTTCACCTTATCATCTCGAATATACCTGACATACCTCAGCAGCTCCAAGAACTTGTTTGCATATTCTTCCATGGTCGATTGTCCCAATCTCAGCTCATGGAACTCTTTGATCTTATCATCATAGTACCTATCAGAGAGGTACTTTTGCTTGAAGTATTTCTTGAACTGCTTCCACACAATCTTCCGTTCATTGATCCTCTTCACTTGCCTGGTGTGCTCCCACCATATAGATGCTCTTCCATTCAAGTTGAAGATGGCTACCCTTGCCTTCATATTTCCCGAGTAGTCTTGGACTTGGAAGTATTTTCTCATCCCAAGAAGCCAAGCTTCAGCTTCTTGACCAGACTTCACTTCTCCATCAAATGTAGGAGGTTTTGCCTTCTTAAATTCCCCATGTGAACTGTTCTTGTAGTGTTTCTTCCTCTTACTCATGTGAGATGAAGAGCTTGAACCCTCAATGGATTCTTCAGAGTCAGATGATTCATTAGAAGATATTCCTGGAGTATATGTGCTGTCTGCAGAAACTCCTCTTGGGCTACTGGCCCTCTTACGGGGATTTCTTCTAGAGCTGCTCCCACCCCTTTCTGGATTTGATATCTGATGCCCAGAGTTTATTTGCCTTTGGATGTCTGTTAAACTCTGCAGCATGGCTGCATTCAGCTGATTTTGTTCTTCCTGAGCTTTAATCATCCTTTCATTATCTTCCCTATAGCTTTGCAATTCCACCCTTAGGCTTCTCATGGTGGCTGCAACATCTGGAGGAGTCTCTTGATTCCTCCTCCCATTAGATTCTGTTTCAGCATTCTCAACCTGTATGTTTTCCCCCATGGCATCTGTCTCAGGTTCATAGGGATCCTGTGCATCATTCATGATGTTCATTTTCTTGGCCCAACCAAGATCCAAAATTTTTCCACTGTATTATCTAGAGTGTTACCCTGCTGTAACTGTGACTCTGTGGAATGTGTTTATCAAAACAATTGTTAGCTGCATTACATTCTCAGAATTCACAAATTACTTCATGCACATGGGAAAAACATTACGTTGACAAATTTTCAAATCACAAACAACAACGAAATACGAGGGGGAAAAAGAAAAAAGGGGGGTCAAGGGGGCTTGCCTCATTATATGCTCCCGCAATGGGCGGGGTGTTATGCTGAAGGCTTCCGCAATGCGGGCCGGTTCACTGTATGTTCCCGCGACTGCGGAGAGGTTGGCTGAATGCTGCCGCAATTGCGGGGCGGTTCGGCGACGGCTTCCGCAATTGCGGAGCAGTTCGCCGAACGCTTCCGCAACGGCGGGGCGATTTGCCGAGCGGAGCCATTCGGCGAAGGCTTCCGCAGTTGCGGAGCCATTCGGCGAATGCTCCCGCAATTGCGGAGCCATTCGACGAAGGCTTCCGCAGTACCGGAGCCGTTCGCGGAATGCTTCCGCCACAATGCTTCCTCGATTTCGGGTGATTTTTCGGAATGATTCGGCGAAGTCTTCCGCAGTTGCGGAACGATTCGCCGAAGTCTTCCGCAGTTGCGGAACGATTCGGCGAAGTCTTCCGCAGTTGCGGAACGATTCGGCGAAGTCTTCCGCAGTTGCGGAACGATTCGCCGAAGTCTTCCGCAGTTGCGGAACGATTCGGCGAAGTCTTCCGCAGTTGCGGAACGATTCGGCGAAGTCTTCCGCAGTTGCGGAACGATTCGGCGAAGTCTTCCGCAACTTCGGAACGACTCGCCGAACTCTTCCGCGTTTCGGAACGACTCGCCGAACTCTTCCGCGTTTCGGAACGACTCGCCGAACTCTTAAAAAAAATTTTACTTAAAGAATTTTCTTCCGCTGTTTCGGAGCGGTTCGCGGAATCCTTCCGCAATTTCGGAAGAGAATTCCTTCCGCAAATTTCGGAAGAGAAATCCTTCCGCAATTTCGGAAGGGAATTCCTTCCGAAAAACTTCCCTTCGCAAATTTTCGGAAAAATTCTCGGAACGCTTCCGAAATTTCGGAACGATTCGCCGAATGCTTCCGCAGTTGCGGAAGGCATTCGGGAATTCCTTCCGAAACAGTCTTAAACCAAAATTTCCAGAACAGACTTAAAACGGAAATTTTCAAAAACAGACTTAGGAAATTTAAAGTCTTCCCTTGTAATTTCTATCAGTTTTGGCCCATAGAGGCCCAATGCTGCAACGCAGCTCTGATACCATAATGTAGTGTCCCCTCCTACCATACAGCAGGATAGAGAGGACGTGGTACACAATCCGGGCAATTAGCCCCAAAACGTTGGAATTAAAATCGTTGATGCAAGGACCTGTATCTATGCATACTATGGAAAAACGACTGTAATCAAATCAATGTTGTTGATCTCTAACACACATTCAAGATTCTGTGACAGCCATGAAGTAAAGATCTGTGCAGAACTATACAAGATCATATGGAAATGCATAAACTTTTAAAAACACAGCAGAAGCAATTTCGTTTAATACATCCACATACATTCATAACATTCATCAAATGATAATTGCCAATTTACACAAGAGAATACTTATCTCAATAAGGCAGTCCCAAGCAACTGGCTATGCAACTGCAACGTTCCACCCAACCATAGGCCAGTGTGCTCCTTAATCTCTCAGCACCACTGCCACCCCCGAGCTGGGCATGATCTCTACAAGGAACCAGGGAACAGCAGACTCACACATAGCCAAGCATACACCAAAATGAGCCAAGCCAATCTACAATTGGGTTTATCAGGCTGCTAGGAGATGGAAAGGAAGAATTGCTAAGCTAGTGAGCTCAACTACAGAGCTATGGGTACCTCTCTCAGATCTATCTAGCTTGGCACTCACAATGCCTACACACCCAACACCAGGAAGTATTCTCTTCACTGCCATACAGTCCCTCAAGCCATACCTTCCTCTCTAGTGCTCTCAGGGTGTGCATAGAAAGTAGCCAGCCCTCTTAATCTTCTTGAGAGGATACTCCCTACACTAGGTTTATCAAGCCAATTCTTTCCACTACCATTCCAGTTTCTTACTCATGGGTTCCAAACAAAACAGGGATGCACCTGACAGCAACCTACACTTGTTGAGCATGAGAAAACGTTTCCAACAGTGAGATGCATGAGATGGGGTTTCCTGGACTTCAGAAGAACGTGGGTAGACTCAAAACGTATTGGCACTTTGGAAATTCGACTGGGGAAGCAAAACCCATTCCAGAAAAACGCCCTAGGGCCAAAAACGCCCTCACCCTCGGTCCCAATTCGCGTCCCTCCTTCCCCAGCAGTTGCACAATCCAAAAACGAGTTCCTGGGCATGGAAAAACACAGGGTTATGGTGAAAAACGTGAGGATAACTTCCTGTGAGCTCAATCTGCGTGAGAGGAAGAACGTGATGCATGAGGAATGGCCTTGGGTAGCATTTCGTGGGGGTTTTCTTGCCCAGCAAGCCAAAAATACGATTTTCAGGTTGGTAGCTTGCCCATGCACGAAAATCTGACTGCCATACCTCTCCCATCCCAAGACATTAACTGCCTTAACCAATTTCTTGGAAAAATTAAATGATTGGGTACATGAGACAAAATGGTTAGTTGATGGTTTATGGGTTTCCCCATTGATACATGGATTAATACCATTGGCTCAAGGGTTTGAATAATTTCCCTCCCTTTTCCTTGTAGAATCATGCCCCATCTCTTTTGTTGCATTGCATAGCCGGTTGTGGGTTTGTCCATTAAAATTCGTATTTACATGGTGTCTTATTTACAGTGTGCCCATCTCGCACAAGAACCATGGGCATCTATTTTTAATTGCCGATACATGAAACGCTAAATCAATGGTGGGGCCTTGGCCTTGAGCTCCTCACCATGATTAAATTACAATATTTACATCATTTACGATTTAATACAAAGGGGGTCAAAATGGGGACATTACACACAAATAATGGATCTCCCCTTGGAGGTTAAGACTCTCCAAATAAGTTAAAGGGTGTGACTGAGGTGACTTTGGGTCACAACCCTTGCATGTGTTTATTGAACATTAGCCCTACTAGTTTTTCTGGTAACATTTTTGGCGTCGTTTTCAAGGACATTTCCAAGTTGGTTGAAGTGTTGAATTCAGTTCGTTGGAAAAAATGACATTTGGTGAGCCTCGATGTAATTGTTGGCTTGATATCATTACATTTTTCTTTGAAGACTAATCATGCAGGTTTGCTTGGTGACTTCAATTAAAGACACCTCCTCTAGTATTCATGTACGTTCTTGTTTTGTACTTGGTGATATTTTTTTAGTCTAACTTGACAGGTCTCTCCTAGCGACTCCCACTGAAGAAAATCAAAATAAGTACTCTACAAGAACAAGGCAGAGAGGTAAGAGTTGTTTTGTCATTTTATAATATTTTTGGTAAAGGCTAACCTTTGAGGTCATATAAGGCGACTCCACTTAAGAGAAAAAACGATAAGAAATGATATGGATTCCAATCAAGAAATAGAGCTACATAATCCATATGATCCATTGGATCTATAGAATGTTCTGGGATATTCAAATCGGTCATGCAAACACAGGTCAATCAAGGCCATCCCAATATTCCATCAACAGAAAGATACAGTTTTAGAGCATATAGTGAAGTTCATAGAATATCTTATAACATGGGATATTATGGATGAGGATCTACAAATGACGGGGTTTGTGATTTATCTTGATCTACGGAATAACAAGGATATGAGCGATTGGTACTTGGTGAGATTTGTACTCGATGAGTGATTGGTACTTAATGAGTGATTGGTTCTTGTTTTGTACTTGGTGATATTTGCTTAGTCTAACTTGGCAGGTCTCTCCTTGCAACTCCCACTGAAGAAAATCAAAATAAGTACTCTACAAGAGCGAGGCCAAGAGGTAAGCTTTGTTTTGTCATTTTATAATATTTTTGTTAAAGGATAACCTTGCAGGTCATATAACGCTACTCAACTAAAGAGAACAACCGATAAGAAATGATATGGCTTCCATTGAAGAAATAGAGCTACATAATCCATATTCTCCATTGGATCTCTCAAATGTTCCGAGATATCCAAATCGGCCTCACAAACACAGGTCAATAGAGGCCATCCCAATATTCCATCAACAGGGAGATACACGGGTCAATAGAGGCCATCCCAATATTCCATCAACGGGGAGATAGAGTTGCAGAGCACATAGTGAAGTTCAGAGAAAATCTTATAACATGGGATCTACATAATAGCAAGGATATGAATGATCTACGGAATAACAAGGATATGAATGATATACGGAATAAAAAGGATATGAGTGTATTGTATCATGGGTTCCCTCCTTAGGGGATCTCTTCACTCTTGCAATTAGACAAGGAATTTGGAAAAAGTGGGATCCTAATCTTGACAAAGAAACTATTGAGACCATTATTTTTCTTCCCACGAAGGAACCAGTCAAAATAACTCCCAAATAACATTTCGCTCCTCTAGACTTGCAAACTGGTTTGAAGTAGTTACCAGAATATTTTATGGTAGGATTCTATGATGAATATGATGAACCCCTATACTTAGTCAAATATTTTATGCAGGTCATTTCATGTTTTATCGTTCAAAAGGATGAGGAAGCATATATGAAAGAATTTGCATGGCATCTAGATGATGAGGGACTTGATTGATTTCGACAATTGAGAGAAGGGAAAATATCTTCTTTAGTAGAGATTATACATGTATTTTGGAGTCATTGGTTCCCAACGAATTGTGAGGAATGGATTACCTATGTAGAAAAGCAAAAGGAATGGTTTCAGAAAGAAAACAATGAAGAAGAGCACATCGATGAGGATCAAGTCTCGGAAGACTTACTTGAAGAAGCCACTATTCAAAATATGGTGGATGATATATTAATCCTAATATCCAAAGATGAAGGTCCTAATGAAAATGAATATTATTGTGATCCTAGAATTGAATACCAAGAATTCCTAGTTGAATAAATTGAAGAACAGAAGGAAATGGTGGGTTCGCATTGCCATCATATAACAGTTTCTTATGATATCGTGGATCTATTGGATCAGAATGGCAGGATTCTTGAAGATTATTATTATTGGAGGTTTATGGGTCCACTAATTTATGAGTGTTCAAGACCTAGTAGTGTTTTTTCCATTCACAAAAGAACCAAAAGTCAGTACAGATCATCTTGGGCGATATTTTTATACAGTTTGGGATGAATAATTCATGATCACCTCAAGGGGGACATCAAAGACATAATCAGTGAAATCCCTATTTACCAAGATAAGATTATGCCATCTCCTTATGGTTCTAATGATGAATATTGTATTAACACTTTTGATTTTACATTTGACGATGAAGTACCTTGGGATGTGGGTTTTCTTGCCATTATAGATGATTTCCATACGCAGATATTTCAATATGATGAAGGGATTCAAGACTTTGAAATAATTATTCTTGATGATACTTCTATGAGCTCAGATCATTCATGCATATCTAGTATCAAGGAGGGTAGAGTATGTCATACAGATGTTTCCTTTACAAACATTCTACCTATGGTGTGCCCTAATCAACAACATTCCTCGAAAAGTGTTTTGGAAGTTGTTGAGTTGTTCATGTACGATATTGGTAAGTTTACAATGATGCATTTCAAAAAAACCACTACAAGTATGTGTACATGTATTCTATTCATTTCGCATTTCCAAAATATATATTGTTTATCTTTTCGCATGAAAATTCAAGGTATGAAATATATGGCTGATTGTTACACCCAAAATCTACTCATCATAAGATTCAGTGTATACACCCCTGAAGATACCTGGACTAAGTAATCATCCCGGGAGTATTTGTACCCAATCATGCTAAGTTTTGAAGGGTCATCGCAGGCTGTACACTAGCAACATGCGACATCGCACCTTACTCCATTACAGGGTGCGACAAAGTCAGTTAGATGGAAAAAATAGATTCTTTGAGGTCCATCTCAAAGCTTGCTGACTTGGGACCCTATCCCTTACCTCTTGGAAGAGCTGGCACTCGGTTCCTAAACCTTTGGAGAGATCCCTTAAGCCTCTCCTACCATCTCTCAACCTATCCTATCCATACCCTATCCACTTAGTCCTATATAAATGAAGCTCACTCCCATCCCAAAGGGAGGAAGGCTATGGTATCTACATGCTGGTGAAATCGCTCTTAGAACATCTCCACTCACCTATTGGAGAACTCATACTTCCTTGGAAGGATATGGCAATTGGCTTCGTCAGAGAAGGGCTATAGCATTAAGCCTTGGTTGTGGTTCTATATCTCTATTATGTACTCCTCTATTTGCAGTAATACAAATGCTTTCCACCAATATTGTTCATGTGTGCAATGATATTGAGTAGTTTACCTGCTTAACTGTTTACTTAGATCTCTTATTGTATAGATGTCTTTTACTGGTTTCTCTTGTTTCTTGTCTTGACAGGTCTTACATCTTGGATCTGACGACCGTGGTACGCGGAGCAGCATTAAGGAGAAAGGATTGCGAAGTGAAAGGTAAGAAATCTAGTACTCGATTAAGTAGATTTAGGAAATGCATTAGTAGTTTGTTCTATTTGTTCTAGACTCACTTTGAGCTAGGGAGATCCTTCTCGCATCTGCTCGATTGGATTGTCCGATAACAAATCTGGCGGCCATACTGGGGAGTATAAAATTTGGTCAGCAGTTGTCAATCTGAGAGTCATTTTCAGTTGATTGCTTGACACAAGCCTTTTTATTTTTGCCATTTACTTCTTGAAGTTGATTTCACCATCAGATCTTCATATTGAAGACTTTGATCTGCTTCCTCTGAGTTTATACAACTCATTCCCAAACCATTCCATGGTTCATTATTAAGAGATCTGATTCATTTTTGAATTTAGACTTCGCCTGTCGCACTTGGGCAGTGGGAATAGAGCAACACTGTGTCATTTTTTGGTCTTTGTTCTTTACCTGTTAGTTACTTGTCGCATCCCTTGCATTGGTAAACTTGGACATCGTCGCACTTCCTGTGTAAGAAAATTGTGACGTCGCACTGTGTACAAGCACAGAGTGCACCGATTTGTCAAATTTTGGCATGCAGGTATCTCTTCTCCATTTGACAGTCTGGACTTTGGTTTGCTATATGAACTCTCTCTGTGCTGCAAGATCCATCCAGGGATCCCACCTATGATTTGTGTTTTGAGTGTTTGGTTTTGTTTAGATTGATTTTGGGTTCCATTTTGGACAAGTTTGAAGACTGGTAGTGGTGGATACTCTTGTCTCCTCCACCTTCATCCACTCACTCTTGCATTCCCTTCATTCCATCCCTGATCTGATCATCACATTAGATCAGCTTCCAGACCTCATTCTCATCATTGTTTGAGCTTTGCTTGCTTGGTTTGCTTGTTGCTGCTTGATTTTGAGTTAAGTGTGTCCTTCAGCTTGATCGAGTGCTTGTCTTTTCTCGAGTTTTCTGAGTGTACTGAATGCTACAAGTAGTGTTTTCTTTTCAGTCATTTAGATCTGAAAGCTCAATTGCTATCGAGTTTATTCTTTGATGCATACATTGAAAAGTTAAAAAGTGCTTCTTTCCCATCATTTCTTGAGCATTGTTGAAGAACATTGTTGTGTATTGGAACGTTTTCGTTTGTGTTTTGGAAAAATTGAATGAATGTATGATCTATTGTGTTTTTCTCAAATTGTGAATCGCTCATTTTCTTGAAAAACTCAAAGTACGCTTAAATTTTTGCAAAATTGATTCCATGCTAAGGAAAGATAGATGCATTTTTAATTTATGTTTCTTTTAGACCATTGAAAGTGAAATTGAAAAACTTGCATATTCCATTTCAGAATCCTCTCTTTTCATTACCTAGTGTCGTTTTGGTTTGAAAAGAAAAAGAAAAGGAAAAATGTTTCGATTTGGATAGTAGTGTTGTGATTTTTTGTGTTTCGTTGAAAAAAGGAAAAGAATACTTTCATAGTCAAGTTTTGTTTGAATTGGTATTGTGTTGCATTGAGTTTGTTTTGGAAATACTATTGGAAAACATTTTCCCCTTCCCATAACTAGAATTCATTGAAAGAAAAGAATATTTCGTGCATGTAGCCAGGGCTTGCATTATGCTTCCGATTATGTACTCACCTCATGCATTCACCTAACCATCCAAGATAAAATTAACAATAGAACTAGGTAAAAATTTTAGCAACTTGTATGTAAGTTAGAGATGTATTCCGGCATAGTTAAGCATGGCAGCTATGGTTATTTTCTAGCACTGTACCCCGGGGGTATTGTAGTCTTCCATGTACTTATCGGTATATCGAGCTCCTTCACGTACCCACCAAGTACAATAATCCATACTTGGCGTATACAGAAGGGTGTATCACGTACTCGGTAGTATATCGGAAGGTCTCTTGCCGAACGTTTGTGCATTAGACCAGCACCTCTATGGATTTGAGCTCCCACGTACCTTGCATATATCAGGAGACACCACTAGGATTCCTAAAACCAACTGAGTTAACCATTTGGCCTCCTTGGCAAAGAAATACACCGAGAACAACACTCAGGAGATTAGCACGCACGTACTGTCCAGGTAATCAGGTATGCAGGAAAGGGTACGGTCCCAATCCTCCTTGTCACGTCATATTGTTGGACCCTACAGTATATCGCGGTTTGCGATGCCTTGATAATCCCGTGAGGTTCCAGACTTTTGAATCCACTCTGTCACATAAGTCTGCTTGTTGCCTTAGTTTGAGTAGGTTTTTCTGGACTGCTTTTCTTTTAGCATACCCTTAGGAGAAACGTTGTTTCAGCCATCTTGGCTGATTATCCTGACGCTCTAGTGGATTTTCCCTAGAGAAGATCCCGTAGGATCTTAAACTTATCACCCGAATATCCCCTTAATCCAGAGGTTATTTCAAGGGTAAGAATGGATCAGCGTAACGCGATCGTAGTTACTGAAGTGGAAAACCCCACTCTAAATGTTGGAGGACTTTTGTTTCCACAAACTCCTCTGAATTCACCTGCCTCTCATCCCCCGTAGGATGAAGGAGCACAAACCCCCGCTTCACAAGACCTTTCTCCTGTCGTCCTGGGAGAACCTGGATTGTTGGAATGGATAAACCAACCCCAGGATTACCCTACAGCAACTGTTGGTCCTTTAGCAGCTTACTGGACATCTTCTACAGACCACCCAGTGGCTCATTTTGCCATCTCATCCCCACCCAGTGGGACTACTCCGGACGACACTTTAGCCTACTTTCATGACCAATTAGCTCACTTTTGTTCCATGGCTGAAGAGTTTCGGCAGTCAACTCTCCAACAACGGGTTCAAGACCCATCGTTACCCCCTTACCGACCCATCCCAGATCATCTGATATCTTTTGGATCACCGGAACAACCTTCCCACCACAATATCACTAATAAGATTGGTCAACCCTCACAAGAGTCCAGTCCTGCACCTCAAGTGAACCAACCTGTGGAAAGACAACAGCCCAACACACCTATTACTACCATACTTACTTTACCAATTCCTCCCCCACCTCAAAATTTGAGGGGACGATATTCCATTCCCCCGGATTATCTTATTGGTAATGTTATTACTACGGTAGCTAGTCAACAACCTACATTGGTTCAACCTTTAGATAGTGGTCAACCTCTTGTGGCTGGGGGGCAACCCCCGTTTCCTAACTAGAACATAAGCGATGGAATCCCCAACGGACCTCCCATTGGACCTTCCCAACCCGCTAGACCATCCACCATGGGATTATCTCATGTTGGGGGACTGTCCAATGTAACTCTACCCTCATGGAGTCAAGCGTATCCAAGTTCTGTTAACCCTACGCTGGGCCAATCTAATCTCGGAAACACATCATACGGGATACCTTATCTTGGGAATCCATACACTCTATGGGGGAAACAACTTGTGTTGCAACACAGACCCCAATTGACTATCCCTCAAGTACCACCACCCCCGATCGGTCCTCCCCCACCTCCTGCTGGAGGCGGCAGGCCCCCACCTAACCTTGGTGGAGGCCCACCTCATTTTACCAACAATATCCCTCACCCTTCCGGCGGTGGCGGGAATGGTCCACCACCCCCTCCCGGCAGAGGCAGCATGGGACCACCCTATCATGGTGGAGGAGGACATTTCCCTTCAGGTGGTGGAGGACCTAATTACTATGGTGGTGGCAGTGGTGGTGGAGACCCTCATCCTTCTGGAGGTGGAGGTGGTGGGGGCCCCCATCCTTCTGGTGGCGGCAGTGGTCCACCACCCCCTCCAGGAGGAGGCGGTGGTGGGCCACCTCATTACGGTTATGGACCCCCACCTCCTCTCGGTGGTGGCGACAAACCTCCACCCCCTCCTGGTGGTGGAGGTGGACCCCACCTTATTGGAATGGACCACCTTATGGTGGTGGATCCCCTTATGGTCCGGGCGGCACACCCCCCTACGGCCAATTTCCTCCTACTACACCTTACGGTCATTTTGGTCCTTACACGCCTTATCTGTATTATCAATACGCGCATCCTAACCCATAGCTGCCCTTCCTAACCAACGATCCTATTTACCACAGATCTAACTGGCCACCAATTCCGGTGAAACTTCTGTTTGATATCCCCAAATTTGACGACAAGCTGGGTGAAGACCCTAAAAACCATGTGATGACATACCATTTATGGTGTTCATCTAATTCCTTAATGGACAATTCAATTTGTCTTAGATTGTTTCAAAGGACTCTCACCGGTTCGGCAGCCAAGTGGTACATTGAGTTGCCACCCCACTCTTTTCCTGATTTTGGTTCTCTTGCCATGAACTTTTTGACACATTTCCAGCTTCCCATACGGTATGAAACTAGTACCGAGCTTTTAACCTCGCTCCGTTAGAATACCGCCACTCATATTTCAGATCATATCCATGAATGGCGAAGGAGATGACGTCTCATTAAAGCTCCTATTCCAGATCAGCTCCTAGCAGACTGGTTCACAAAATCCCTCATCCCTACCATAGTAAGAGACGTTTCCATGCGAAGTGTTGTCACTGAAGAACAAGCCATCACAAGTGCCCACGTACTAGACCTAGACTACACTCAATCCGACACTTTGTTTGATATTCTTCCTGACGCATCTCGTGACGTTAATGACCCTGCAAAACCACATAAGGGACTCCAAACTGATGGAATCATTGGTTCCCTCAACACCTAGCCTACTTCTAGCACTGTTGAAGCATCCAACCTTCACGGTTCCTCCCCATTACCAACTCAGGTTGGCCACAGCACCACCAAATGCACCACTCCTGCTCAAATTGAAGAGGTGAATTCTGTCCAATCAGCTTCATATCAGAAGTCTAGCGGTAAAAAGAAGAACAAGGGGAAACCCAAAAATTCTTCCGCCCAGCAGGAACAAAAGAGCACCCCTGACGATACCAAGCAGAAACAGAAACTAAAGTATCCTTGTTTACTGTGTGGAGATGACCACTTCTCCAAAGAATGTCCCCATAGAGACGAATTACAAAATTTTCTTCAGGGTAAACCAACTCCCTCAATCTTCAATGACCCGTTTCCTACTCAGAACCAACAGATGATTGCTCAACCCCCCCAGCCCAGGGGGAACCATCCAATACCGCACATGTTCTCATGGTGCGTAACGAGACGATCAATTTGAACACTCGCTCGCGATCTTACGAACCGATCCCCCCGAAGGAATCCACTGGAAGTAATGCTGAAAAAGCTTCCGACTCCTTAACTGATGTCACTGTACCATCAACTTCTCTCACCATTGAGAATCCCTCCTTAGACTTGATATTGCGACTACTCAAGAGTACGATTCGAAAAGTTGTTTTCAATCCCAACACTCGAGCGACACAAAATTACAATATCATGGAAGACTTGGCACAAGCTCCTTGTGCCATGTCTACCCTGGAAGTTTTGCAGAATTGTCCTAATCAACGCAAAACTCTCCTTGCAGCCATCGGTGCAATCGACCCTGATTCCTCGAATACAATCATGTTCTGACTTGACCACTTCAAGCCGAGGCTCTCCCACCAGCTCGCATTCCAAATTTCTACGAACATTGTTGGGAAGATTGTCCATCGTACCCTTTTGGACGAAGGCACCTCCACTTCTGTCATGTAGATTGCCTGTTGGAGAGCCATTGGCTCCCCCGAATTGAATCGTTCTCCCACCACGTTGAAATCATTCGACGGGCGTGGCTTTCAACCTCATGGGCTCTTACAAGATCTTGCAGTTGAGTTGGGTGCAAAGACCGTAACCGTTAACGTGGAAGTGGTCTCGGCCCCATTAGATTATAATCTCTTGCTTGGTCGCAATTGGTTTTACGCCATGCAGGCGGTAGCCTCTTCAGTCTTCTGCATAGTACAATTCCCCCACCAAGGACGAATTGTTACTATCGACCAATTAGATTTTTGCGCACCAGACGCTGCTACTCATCCTAGTGACCATGTTCCTTCCATTGGACAAATGTCAAAATAGTATGAGATTATAGGGGTTGGCCTTCTGAAAGATTCATCTCTCATGGGCATTTTTCTGACAACGGAACCCCCTAATCATGTCGCTACGGTGAACATGATCTCCACAGAGATTTTATCTCACTCTACCGATCCTTGGCTTTTACTCGATGAAGCCACAACACACCTGCTTGGAGATATAATGCCTCTTTCACCCACTGAACATATTTACTAGGCTATCCAATCAGCACTGGAGGACCATTTAACCATGGCCTCTCCATCCTGTTCTCTTCGACATACGTCATCTCTTCCTGATCTCTTACTTCCGACTTTTCATTCAGACGAGTCCATCATGGAAGTTATGAATGTTGACGACCGTCCATGGGATGATCTCCACCATAGGTCATATTTTCTTCCTCCTTTGGAGTACGTAGAGGACAACATCCACACCCTTTTTTTTCCAGACATCTACTCATTCCCTCATTCCCCCATTCTTACAGGTCTTACGGACACGGATGACAACTTGACCAATATTGAGCCAACCACCCCGGTAGACATCTCGGTGAAACCTGGTATAGTGGAACACATTCGCATAGGCCAGAAGTGTTCCCCTAAAGAAATAGTTGCTGGCACGGCCTTATTCAAGCAATTTCGAGACGTATTTGCTTGGTCCTACGAGGAGATGCCTGGGATAGAACCCGTGATTATTTCTAACGAAATAAAACCTATCCCGACGTCAAACCTGTATGCCAAAAATTGCAACCGGTACACCCCCGGAAGATGATAGCAATCAAGGCAGAGATTGAAAAGCTCTTAAAGGCTGGTTTTATTTATCCTATCCCATTGACGGACTGGGTCTCAAATGTCGTCCCTGTGAACAAAAAGCAAGGTACCATTCGCGTATGTGTCGATTATCGGGACCTTAACCGGGCTTTCCTGAAAGATAATTACCCGACTCCCTTCATCGACCAGATTATCGACAATTGTGCCTGAAGCGTCATCTTTTCATTTATGGATGGCTTTCCTGGTTACAACCAGATTGAGATCAACCCCACCGACCAACATAAGACGGCTTTCATCTTCCCGTGGGGAATGTTTGCATACCACAAACTCCTGTTTGGCCTTAAAAATGCTAGCACCACGTTTTAGCGGGCTATTTCGTATGCCTTCCATGACATTAAGGACTTTGTGGAACCTTACCTGGACGATCTCCCTGCTCATTCAAAGCAGTGCGAGTTCCACATTGATCATCTGACAGCCATTTTTCTCAGATGTAGACTGTACAATATCCGTCTGAATCCTCATAAGTGTATCTTTTGCGTTGAGTCCGGACGCCTCTTAGGATTTATCGTTTCGAAGGATGGGATCCGTATCGATCCCTTAAAGGTGGAGGCCATCATCAACCTGCCACCCCCGACTGATGTAATGGAACTTCAAAGTCTCCAAGGGAAGGCAACTTATTTAAGGCATTTTGTTTGCAATTTCACGGAGAAGACTTAGGGGTACATGAGACTGCTCAAGAAGGATGTCCCATTCATTTAGGACGACCAAGCTCAAAAGTCCTTCGACAGTATCAAACATGCCATCACGCATGCCCCCGTGCTCCAACCGCCCAATTATTATCAAGATTATATCTTATATCTCGCCGCTTCTGCTACCACTATCGCCATGGTTTTGGTACAGGAGGATAAAAACGCCCAGGAACATGTAATATACTATGCAAGTAAGGGTCTTGCTGACGCTGAAACTAGATATTCACATGTCGAAAAACTCTCATTCGTGGCGGTCATCGCCGTCCAGAAGTTTCGGCACTATATCTTGCTCTGCACCACCACCATCATCGTAGACTCGAACCACATGTACCACGTCCTGACACGTTAGGTTCTTAGGGGCAAGTATTCACGCTGGATCGTGATACTGCAAGAATTTGATCTTATCTTCGAGAAAGCCAAGTCAAAAAAGTCTTTGGTGTTTGCCGAGCTGATCTGTGACCTTCCCCGTACTGATGCAGAAATTGAGCACAATGACTCTTTTCTTGATGAATCATTGTTTCTCATCAGTACGACTGACCCATGGTATGGAGATATCTCATTATATCTTCAAACACAATGCTTCAACCTTCAACTGTCTCACGACGACCGTTGTAAGATACGTCGCCATGCGAAGTATTATTTAATCATTAATGATACTTTGTATCGCCGTGGCATTGATTGAATTCTTCGATGTTGTCTCACTCACGATGAGGCTGAACACGTTCTGAATGACTGTCACGCTGGGGAATGTGGAGGTCACCTCTCTGGGATGGCTATAGCCCAGAAGATTTTGCGCACAGGACATTTTTGGTCTACTATCTTCAAAGATTGTATTGAGGCCGTAAACAAATGTCCTCCTTGCCAACACTTCCACACAAAGAAGCGCACCCATCCCGCCCCGTTACACCCGGTCATTGCCATGGTCCCCTTCGCAAAATGGGGCATTGACTTTATGCATTGTAAGCCTACCTTGATCGGGGGGCATAGTTACATCATTGTAGCTGTGGATTACTTTACAAAGTGGGCCGAAGCTATGCCTACATACCAGAATGACGACAAAACCGCCACACTCTTCATGTTCAATCATGTAATAGCGAGGTTCGAAGTTCCTCAGGCGATTGTTACCGATCATGGTTCCCATTTTCAAAACCATATGGTTGATGAACTGAGCAATAGGTTGGGTTTTCACCATGAAAATTCAACACCCTACTACTCCCAGTCCAATTGAAAAGTCGAGACCATTAACAAAGTCTTGAAAACTATGGTCCAAACGATGGTATGTACGCATAAATCCAATTGGCATAACATGCTCTTTTCAGCATTATGGGCCTACAGAACCTCCGTTAAAACCACCACGGGTTTCACTCCTTTCCAACTAGTCTATGGAGTTTGTCCTACCTATAGAGTGCGAAATTCTGTCTCTACAACTGACTGTCGAACTTCTACCTAATACTACTACCGAAGAATAACGTCTCCTGCACTTAGCAAAACTTGACGAGTCCCGTCGAGATGCCACTCTTGCTAATGAAGCACACAAGAAATGCATCAAAGTCCAATACGACAAGTTGGTTCAACCTCGTATCTTTAACAAGGGTGACATGGTCCTCACTTATGACTAGAAGCATGACAAACTAGGAGCATGAAAGTTCGAATCCATGTGGCATGGACCCTACATTGTCAAACGTGTTTTGGAAAAGGGAGCTTATGAGCTTGAAGACTATGACAGAATCTCTTTGGGTGAACCCCGCAATGGGCTTTACCTGAAGAGATATTATGCCTAAACTCATCACTCTTAGACTTTCTTTTATATACTGTACATGGTGTGTTTTTTGTGTTGTGATGCTTTTGTTTTTGAGTGTCTTTAGATCCTGTTTCCGCTCCTTATACCATGTTATCTCTGCGTGTGCAGATGGCAACGTGCTATGGATTCGCGGATGGCACCAGCTGAAATACCCGTAACCTTGCTTCGACAGCCTGGGTACTATATTCCCCTACAGGTGAGCTCATTAGCTCAGGAGGAAGTTGCGTAGGGTTTGTGATCAACAATGCCGCAGTGTATCAGGTAGTAATCAGAACCCTCGCTAACACCATTTCCTTGGGTATGAACCACATTGTCATCCACATGGATTCTCAATTAGTGGTTTCCCATCTTAACCGGTTTTACGCCATCCGTGATCCCACCTTACTCCGTCTTTTCAGACGAGTACGTCTCCTGGAAAGGTCATTTGAATTCGTTCAGTACCTACACATTCCACGAGAGTTAAACACAGTTGCTAACTCGATGGCCAACTTCATTTTGGATTGGTACATCACACACACATAATATTCATAACATGTAAAAGCATTCACAACATGTAAATAATGTAATGTATAAAATAAAACATGTAAACAAGATCATATCACTCATCATTTTAAAAAAACACATAATGTATAAATCGCCGAGAATGTCTATATATATATATATCGCTCAAAAGTAGTGGTGCTACAAAATCTGAAGAACGATGGCTTTCAGTGAGTCTCTAAAAAATCTGAAGCATCGTAGCTTTCAGTAATACAAAATATGAGGCCTCTAAGCTCTTAGTACAAGTATAATAGTGTCATCAAGCCTGACGCCTGACCCATACACCACCCCTAGCACGGACAACCCGTTGTTGTTGAGTGAGGAAGCAATCCACGGTCCTCGCTACCTTGCGGAGTAGGGCATTGAAGCGTATGGATGCTCCAACCCCAAACCTCTGCATAGGTCTCGGCAGGTCATCTATCGCTGGCTCAGGAACCTCCACTGTCAACAGGGACAAGTTCCTGCATACCTCCTCCATCTCCTCAATGGCAGCATGAGCACTTGGGGGCACAACTTCTTCCCCACCTCTGTCTCTCCTTGCCAGTTTGGAAAGTCCTACCGGCCGTACGGGCCCCACATCTGCACACACATGTTATATACTTGTCAGCACTGCATAAAAAAATTAATAAATATACAAAATTAAAAGTACAAGGGTTTTTGTTCTCACCTATGTCACCCCATGCTGCATCCTCAGGAAGCACCAAGTCAGGATCCTCTCTGAAATCCGTACCGCTGTACGGGAAGTCCTCAACCATGAGTAACTGGCCTTCCAGCCAGCTGAAGAACTCAGGACCAAAACTGATGATAGGTCCTCCACCATGACAAGTCATCACCTCAACCCATCTGAGCATGTGGGGATCTCGAGGCTCTCTGTAATCTAGTACTACCTGTGGATGTAAGAGAGGGATCCGCTCTAAGAGAAACGATACCACGATCGACCCATAACCAAACTGCTTGAGCTCTCCCCGCCGACACTTGGTCAGCTGAGCTTGGAGGTTTGCGAGGAGACCCTCGCACCAGTTGAAAACCATGGGGGACATGCAGTCCTCCGCATAAATCATCTGAGTCCGAGTAGCCGTGTGTGGGGCTTGGATACCCGCCACTCTACTAATAGTAAACAATATGGTACACAGTGGACGGCTCACCACATCCCTAATAAGAATCTTCCCACTGGAAGATCGAGCAGCAGCAGTACAATGCTGTGACACCATTTCATCAACTATGCGGTCACTGGCCCGTGTTCTAGTAAGAGCTACAGGGTCCCCTCTCCAGGACAAACCAGTAAGGAAATAGATGTCCTCGACATCTATCGTGAGGATGTGCTCACCAATCACGAAATATTGTTGGGCCGCATCCCAACTCTGGATCATGTGTGATAGCAACGGGATTTGGGATCTTATCCCCTGAATCTCAAAGAACTTGAGTAAACCACAGTTCCTCAAGGAATCCACGCATTGTGGATCATTGGAAGCTTTTTCATCTTCTACTTCGTGTTCTCGTTCCTGCCACTCTAAAACCATGTTGGCTACCAAACAACCTGCCAAGAAGGGAATTTAAACACTGTTAGATCCTACTTCAACCTCTGCAAGTTCATTTTTTGGATTAAATTTGATGTTTAGGAAGTGCAACTCCGTCGTCGCACTGTACTTTTGCGTACAGTGTGATGTCGTCGCACTTAACCCATTCGGGACTTGCGTCGAGTCGGTCTCGTCGCAGTTCCTGAAAGGGCCAACTGCGACGAGTCGAGAGTGCAGTAGCCCTCCATGAATTCATCAAAAGACCCAAAAATTGAACCTAAAAACAAAATCTAATCCACCAGAAAGTTGTTGGATGAATTTTTGGCTTACCTGCTCCTAACAGTGGGTGAAATGGCGGATCGTAGCTCCCAGAATCGGCAAAGGAAGTTTTGGCTCCAAATTGGTACTCCTCCTCCCAAATTGGCAAATGAAACAATGAAAACTATTTTTGGCCCATTTTTCTATTTATAAATAGAATGGAATATTCCTTTTCAAATATTTTGATGCTCTTGGGCTATTTATCATAGTTTTTTACCATTTTTGTCGTATTTGAGGCTATTTGACGCATTTTTTAGTGTGCAGGAGTTGTAAGTAGTCTTTCGTGCCGTTTCTCGTATCACAACGGTCATCATAGGTATGAACACTCCCTTAAACGTTTTGTCGTTATTTTTGCAACGTTTAGTCTGTAATTATTGCGTGATGATGAGTTTACTCTTCGTTTGTTCTCATACTCACGGAACTATGAGAACAAGTATCGAGTTATGATTTATCGCTTTTCCGGGCTCGTTAAACTTCCACAGAAAAGGACACCCCCCGGAGTCTACTGTTAAGCTCTTTTCAAGCTCTCGAAAAACGAAAAGATTTCCAAGCGAACTTGTCACGTTCATGCTTGTTAAAGTATTTGAATGGTCATATTCCTGGTGATAGTTTACCCCTTTTTCGGACTAGGAGACACTAATTACGAAAAAGGTATACTCCAGCCAATCATGACTAGAAGAGTCCTCTCCCGTGTTGTTTTACCCTTTTTGGGGCGATGAGGCTAACTTTACGAAAAAGGACCGTTGGAGTCTTCTTTAGATCTTTTCAGACTCTCTAAACATGAAATGACGACCGAGTTTACCTTCTATGGACTCGTTAAAATTCTCACATTGAAGGTCCCGTCATGGGACGAACCCCTCCTATTCCAGGTTCGGAAAATATTTGGGAATGGACTCATCTATGAGATGAGCTATACCAAGCATCTGGTTACCCTCATCAAGCTCGTAAAAACCACATGAGGCACTCATCATTCATGATGGGGAAAAAGGAAAGTGTTTGTGTTACATACCTTATTAGTGGCAGTATGTAGTCGTTCTTGAACATGGCACTCATCTGCATTTACATACAGCACTTGGATTATCCATTTGTCCTCGAGTTCCACTTATTTCCTAAGTATTATTACTCCTTTGAGTCATTCAAAGAAAAGCTTCCATCATCAGTCGCTTTGAGAATTTGTGTCACACTCGTCGTATCAATACTGCCAAGTCATGCCATGCCCTTGTTCAAGAATATGTCTATCATTTATCATATGTAGTCAGTACACCCGCCATCATGTTGTTCTACTCTAAGTCAATCTTGCATGTTACTGTACCATCCAATCTACCCTATACATTTTTGTCGTGTTTCGTGTCGACTGATGGGGGATTCATCATGGCCCTCCTTCGATGGATTCATCCTTGTCGACTTCAACACACCATCTGAGGATTGAATCTAGAAACCAGTCAAGTACCTTGGCCCTGCATGCCTCAATGTCAGGTTACCTCGCTTTCATCATGAATTTACATCATTGACTCTTGATTGAAATATGTCAGCTTGCGTTCGACTTCAACTCATTTATTCACACTTGATGATATGTACTATGATACCTTGGGAATCATTGACATCAATGGTGATCTCCCTCGCACTTGTTAATGGTTTACATCAATGGCCGGTAATCAAGTGGTTTCTACCATGTTCGACATCAAGACATTTGTAATCACATGCATAGATTCGTATCATTGCGGGTTCAGCTTGAAGACCCTAGGGAGTCATGTTTTACCCAGGTTGCGATGGAGTTTGTATTGAGTTATATCACACGGATCCAAACTTGTATTGGTCGTCGTTGTGTTATCATCTCATCATGGATCTATGCTTGTGTCTAGTAGCCATGATTGTGTTCAGTCGGTCATTACTACCATGGATCTGCAATGTATTGGTCGGCAACCATGTTGTAATTCATATGAGATTGTCAGTTCAGAGTCAGTTGTACTGCAGCAGTGTCCTTCGTCCGACAAGTCTATTTGTCATTACTTCTATCAAAGCACTTCACCTGTCTATCTTCAACAGCTTCATGCTTTGGGGGGCATTCTGTTACACCCAAAATCTACTCATCATAAGATTCAGTGTATACACCCCTGAAGATACCTGGACTAAGTAATCATCTTGGGAGGATTTGTGCCCAATTGTGCTATGTTTTGAAGGGTCATCGCAGGCTGCACACTAGCAACATGCGACTTCGCATCTTGCTCCATTAAAAGGTGCGACGAAGTCAGTTAGATGGAAAAAATAGCTTCTTCGAGGTCCATCTCGAAGCTTGCTGACTTGGGACCCTATCCCTGACCTCTTGGAAGAGTTGGCACTAGGTTCCTAAACCTTTGGAGAGATCCCTTAAGCCTCTCCTACCATCTCTCAACCTATCCTATCCATACCCTATCCACTTAGTCCTATATAAATGAAGCTCACTCCCATCCCAAAGGGAGGAAGGCTATGGTATCTACATGTTGGTGAAATCGCTCTTAGAACATCTCCACTCACCTATTGGATAACTCATACTTCCTTGGAAGGATATGGCAATTGGCTTCGTCGGAGAAGGGCTACAGCGTTAAGCCTTGGTTGTGGTTCTATATCTCTATTATGTACTCCTCTATTTGCAGTAATACAAATGCTTTCCAACAATATTTTTCATGTGTGCAATGATATTGAGTAGTTTACCTGCTTAATTGTTTACTTAGATCTCTTATTGTATAGATGTCTTTTACTGGTTTCTCTTGTTTCTTGTCTTGACAGGTCTTGCAGCTTGGATATGACGGCCGTGGGACGCGAAGCAGCATTCAAGAGAAAGGATTGTGAAGTGAAAGGTAAGACATCTAGTACTCGATCCTTAAGTAGATTTAGGAAATGCATTAGTAGTCTGTTCTATTTGTTCTAGACTCACTTTGAGCTAGGGAGATCCTGCTCACGTCTGCTTGAGTGGATTGTCCGATAACACTGATAATTTCAAAATTTTAAATATTATTAGGGATACTAACATGATTATTACAATGATGAACAATATGTTTGTGTATCCAAAGGATTTTCTAAGCAAGTGCAGGGATAAGTTGTAGCTAGCCTATGAATATTTCAGAGTTCCACCTATGCAAATGGTCTCCCAAGATAAAAATCAGATCACCAGTTTCATGCTAAAAAATTTCTCAATGCAAATGTATGATGGAAATATCCCATACATAAGCTGAGTATAAGCATGGATAAACGAATATTGTCAAACCAATCCTTCTCCATGGAAGAAATGTCAAGGATTCCAGGTTCCCGCAGTCATCCAGTTTTCCTTCCCCATCCTGATGAAGATCGTGTATGTACTCAGATTATCATCAATGAGATCTTATCATGGATTGTCTCTAAATACAAAGGAAAAAGATCATTTATGAATTACCTACTCAACTAGTTACATTGGTGGTATGACTTCACTTGACCCTTTTGTTATTATTTTTAGAGTAGGTAGGTTAGGTCTCATTTTAGTTTAGCATATATTGTTACCCTTGCATTGCATTTTTTGTTATTCATGTTCATTTATTTGCATTTCATGTCATTATATTGAGCAAGGCAGGACAAAAGTGTCTGCCTCATAGTTCTTTTAATTTCCTTGGATATTTGATAAGTCTATAGGTCTAAACGTACCCAGAATATTCACAAGTTCTCAAGCATCCCCGAGAAGAGAACTTGTCCCGTAGTTGGAGCCAGTGTTACGGTGTACCAATACCAACTAACTTTCAGATATATGCCCAAGGAGAGGCATCATTTTTTCTTCAAGACCGGGATGGGGGTGTTATATGCACCTTGTGAGGGATGGTTATGGTCGGACCCCTTTATTCTTCCTTTAGGAGTACTATGGCTTAGTGGCATTGTTGACTGCCTCATTTTAGGGCTTGTAGCCCTGAGGTTGGTTTCTGGGGCTCCTAGGGGAAGGTCAGTATGTCACTTGACCCCCCTTCTTGATCTCCACTTAGGTGATATTCCTTTACTTAGAGGCACTTGCCTCCTCTTCTAGTCACCCCAGACACCCTTCCCGGCCTCCTTTCAAAACAGCGCCCTCTCCCCTTGGGTCATGAACTATGATTTAGTCATCCTAGCTACCAGGACTTCAAGCATGATTAGAGGGGGGACATTGAGGTTTTTTAGTATATTTGGGGTTATATGGGGCATGAAGTCCCCCCCTGCTCACTCCATCCTTCAAATTGGATCCATTTGCTCAATTTTAGTTATTTTCGTCAATTTTTTGGTACTATGGGGGAAAATACCCCAAGTTACCCATGTATTAGAATATTTTATTATTACTTTTGTTTTAATTTCAAATTGACATGTAGGGTTGGATAAATTAAAATACTTCTGATAATATGGGTATAAATAGACCATCTTAATTCATTTTTAAATCACAGTACTTGGGGATCAAATATTATACTTCTTATTTTTCTCTTTTTATAAGGGTTTATGATATGATGCACACCCATTAAACAGTCTCTTCTTTGGCTTGTGAAGTGAAATGTGGATGAATGCTAGGTTTTCCTTTGCACATACATGTTGATGTTAGAATGGTTGGTTGAACTCATGCACAAAGGTGATCTAGGGTTTTCTTTGTTCATCTTTGTTGAATCTTTGTAAGAATTTCTCTATATCTAGTGAATGGTGCTATGCTAGTACATTCTATTTGTTGCTTGGGGTTTAATTATCACGACTTTGTCAATTTGTATGGTTAGAATACATTCTCTTGAATAATTATTCTTTGTAAAGGGCCTTGTATCTCTACTTTGCTTTTGTTAGGCTCTCCCAATGAACCCTAGGGGTTGTTGGTTGATGCCCTAATTTTGCAAGCCTAGAGGAAATTTTCTTGTAGAGACGATGATCATCGATCCCTTATTCCTTGGGATTGACAAAAGAATCATATATGTTCTCTTGTCATTTTTTCATTCCAAAATTCCATGCATTAGCTTATGTTATTTATTGCATTTTCATGGTAGTTTAGGTACTTTTTAGGTCTGGAATTCATATCACAAAACCTTTAAACAATAAAAAAATTCTTAAAACCATAAAATAAACTTGTTTTCAGGTCTCAGACTATCTTTTCCAAGGATCATCCCTCCTTTCCTCAGCCCCCAAACCCTCAACCTATTCCTTGTTGCTCCTCTCATCCCTCGGCCTCCTCTTCCCAAGCCTCAGTCCTCCCTCAATCATCCCTTCTAAAACCCTTGGCCCCTATGTTCATACCCCATCCTTCCTTATTCTACCTCTCGGCCTTCCCTCTTTCAGTCCCAAGCTTCCCTTATTGACCTCGGCTTGCTCCCTTCATCCTCCTAAGTGATTGAAATGTGGCCTTAAAGGCCCTTTCAAGGTCACTCTCCAAGCCTAGCTCGTTTTTGCTCCTAAACATACATGTCAAAGGTAACAAACAGAAGTTGATAAACAAGTCTAATCCCAAGAATTGATGCTTTCATGGGATGGTACAGCTTATGACTGTGAATGGTGGTATTAATTGATCCTAACTACCTTAGAAAGCGTATACATATTCTTACATTGAAGTCACTACTGCTATACTTGTTCTTGGTCACTAAGTGGCTTATTTTCTTTGCGAAAATTGCTATATAAATACATGCTTGGAATCTCATATTGAATGGAAGTTGTTACTGTTGATCTATCGATATATTGGCATATCGATTGATTCCAAGTCATGTGACATAATGATGATGTAATACTGTTATTTGGACTACTGAATGCACTTACTTTGGTATTCGATGTTGAACCTAAATACTAAATGATAAATGATAGATGATAAAATTGGAACCATATTATTTGCAAATTAACTTGTGCATACTAAAGTCTAATTACATACACTTGGACATTGCTTATATTTAAGATAGGAGTATTACTTTATACATAAACCTTCACCATAGGCGGTCTGATGATCCATTGCTACAAAAATAGTGCCTAGCTAAAAATTATCTTCTATATGTTTTCCTCATTCTCTACTTGACTCCATAAGGCACTGATCTATACATGAGGTTGTGGAAGGTATTTGGTGTAATTATTGACAAGCACACAAATAAGCACTCTCCACTTGGAGGTTAAGACTCTCCAAATAATTTAAAGTATGTGACTCAAGTGACATTGGGTCGCAACCCCTTGCATGTGTTTATTGGACATTAACCCTGCTAGTTTGTCCGATAACATTCCTTATGCGGGAAACGTGGCCATGCGACCAACATGTGTCCCACCTTGATGAAGCTCAGGAATCCTCTTAATACCCCCATCAGAATGACATATGTGCCACCCATGGTAGTGGGGGCCACCTCATATTCTCCCAACATGACACCTAAGTCCAAATCATTGCATACCAATCATGCATGTTCGATTTTCTCACAATTTGGGAATTACACACATCATTTTGCCAACCTCCCTTGATTTCGGGATGCTTCTGCGACTATTCACCTCACCCAACCTTTGGTTGAGTTTCCCTCACCTCAACAGGTAGCTTCTATAAACACCGTTACCACAATGGAATCCATTCCTATAGTAAGCACCTCCTCAACTCCTCAATTGGAAGAGTTACTCCCATCACCCCAAGATCGACAATCACTTCCTCGTCAACCTCAAAGCCCAGCGATTGTCCTTAATCATACCTATGCTACTCGTCCATGTATATCTGTTAGGTTTTTGACTCATCACTCCTTCCAATGCCCTATATTGGTCACATTACATACTTTCCGTGCTACAAAATCGATTATCAAATAACCTTACTCCTTTGGGAAAAACCCTCCCCACAGTGATTCAAGAAGACAATGAATCTACTTAAGACAATGAAGATCCAAACATAATAATGGTTTCACCTCACCTTGGCAGTGATGATCTCCCATCACTAGTTGCCCCGGAAGACTTAGATCCCCTAGTCTTTCCATATGAGGAGATTCATCCTCCTCCCCCAATCCCCCTTCACTATATGGAAATCCTTCATCTTGATTCAATACCCCTTCCACCAAATGACTCTACTGCCCAGGTTGGGTCTCTCCGACTAAATGGTTCCATCACTAGTTGATCCACTCATACCAACTCTGATGATTCCTTTTCCTCTGATTAAGATGTGCTAGAGGAATATTTCTTCTCCACGGATGAAGAAATAATAGAATCCTTGCAATTAGATGAACCCCCATGGGATGACCTCCATCATAGGTCATCGTTTTTCCATACTTAGAGCCCACTGATCATTTCGGTACCCCATCAATATACTTTTGAGTTAAATGATTTTCTACCTCCTAGTCATATCGATTGGTTCAAAAAACCCATACTGACCCTTGATGCCTTCGAAGATGGAAATATAACCAACATTTCCCCCACGATTCAAGTCGATATTTATGTAACACCAAGATTCATCGAAAACATCTCGATCACTGACTTCACCGCCCTCTTCAAAGAATTTTGTGATGTATTTTCCTGGTCATATGCAGAAATGTTGGGCTTTGATCCTTCAATTGTCGAACATTGTATCGACACATGACTCAATTCCACCCTGATCAGATAAAAACAACGACCTATTCACCCCTTCAAGGCCCCTGCTATCGAATCTGAGATCAAAAAATGCATATAGGATGGATCCATTTTCCCCATTGCTTATACACCATGGGTCTCCAACCCTGTCTTTATCAACGAGAAGAAAGGCACAATTCTAGTTTGCACATATTTCCCCGATATCAACCTGGCCTTTCCCAAAGACAATTACCCCACCCATTCATCAACCAAATCATAGATTCATGTGTAGGTAGTGAGACGTTGTCCTTTATGGATGGCTTCTCTGGTTATAACCAAATACATATCATCCCACATGATCACTACAAAATGAAGTTTACCACACCTTGGGGAACCTTTTCTTACAAATTTATGCCATTCAGGCTAAACAATGTTGGAGCCACTATGCAATACATTTTCAATGACTTGTCCCACATCATCATGTCTTTCCTTGATGACCTAATGGCAAAATCTAAAAAACGATGTGATCACCTCTGCGACATACACACCATCTTCATATGTTGTCCCAAGTACAACATATGTTTAAATATCCTGAAATGCATGTTCTGCATCAGCGTGGGATGGTTATCAGGATTTATCGTATCAAAGGAATGGATAATTCTAGACACGTCAAAGGTCCAATCCATCCTTGACTTACCTCCCCCTCGGACCCGACGTCAATTACAAAGTGTTTAGAGAAAGGCCAATTTCCTCTAGCGTTTTGTCCCCGATTATGCCACTCAGGAACAGGGTTTCCTACATCTGCTTAGGAAATACATCCCTTTCAAATGGGATGAACAATCCCAGATCTCATTTTATGCGTTGAAGCAAGCATTGGCTTCTAGACCCCTCATATCTCCACTAGACTTTGACAAATATTTCATACTCTATATCTCGTCGTTAGCTTCCGTTGTTGCAGGAGTTTTGGTCCAACAGGATGATGGTCACCATGAACATGGAATTCAATACATCAAGAAAACATTGGTAGGACCAACACTCGGCTACACTCATGATGATAAGCTTTCCTTAGTTGTCATTCTTTTAGTGCAAAAATTATGCCACTACATCTTTCTTCGCAAAACAACAGTGGTCATTGATTCAAACCCCATGCAATACATACTTAGTCGTCGTATTATTAATAGTAAGTTTTCACGTTAGATCATTATCCTCCAAGAATTTGACCTTGAGTTTGTGATCCCTAAAAGCAAGAAAGCATTGTCCCTCACCGAGCTTAACACCAACCTCCTAGCCACTGCCTCAGTAGAATCTGTGCACGACAAGTTACCCGATGAAAATTTGTTCCTCATATCTAGTGAGGACCCATGGTATGGAGATATCCTTACATACCTCTGCACTCAAAATTTTGCCCTGCACCTATCTTCTGATGGTCCCCGACGCATACATAATCAATCCCCAAGATATATTCTCCACGGAGATGTCTTGTATCGTCGCGGAGTCTATACTATTCTACAACGTTTCTTGACCCATGAGGAAGCTGATGTAATACCCACATTTTGACACTTATGATATATTAGCTTTTAATGTAAATATTGTAAACATGCGATGTATGTTTTCCCTAGCGTGGATCTCAAGGACAAGGCCCCGCTAGTGTATGCTCGGATTTTATTTAGAAAGAAAAGTATTTGATATTATGGTATCCATGTGCTATTAAGCCATGAAATATTGTAAATTGATGCGAATATTTAATATTGCAATAAAATACCAAAACTGGCTATGGGAGCAACTAATCAAAGGGGGCCATGTGTATTCCACTAGGGAGTGGTGAGGGGGTTGTGGGGTTGAACCATATGCTTCCAATGTCATCTTGTGAACCCATTTGACTTTCTTTGCTGACATTTAATTATGTGTAATAAATTTGTTGAAGAAATCAGTCCATGGCTTCAATGGAGCATGGGCAGCCCAGAAATTCGTATGGAAGGTATGGGCTCTGTTTCCTCGACCCACAAGTCACTCTAACTCATGGAAATTCATTCTTCCTCATTCCCATTCCATGGTGGAAGATCCAAGCTTCAGTTTCCATCCATTACATAGTTTGAATAGTGAGAAAAACCATAAATCGCAACTTTGCATGAACCCATGTTTTGAAGTGCCATAAATGCCCATAATTTCGTGTGGACAGTGAAATCCGATGGGGGATCCATAGACAGAAGCTTGGGGAGAATTTGAGAGTGTGAGATACCCAGAAATCTATAGGAAAACTCAGTTCTAATAGCCCAAAAATCCAATTACGGGATTGAGTCATTTGGTCACCGAATTGTGAGAACCCAAGCATGAATGACATAACAGAGAATAGAACAGAGGTTGGGATTGCTTGATAAACCCAGTGAAGGCTAGAAAATCAAGGATTTAAAAGATTGGACCTTTCTATGCCCAACCTGAAGAGAACTGGAGGGAAGGGACGCCTGAGGGACTATGTAGCAAAGAAGGGGACCTTCCTTGTGTTGGGTGTGGTAGGTATTGTGGGTACCATGACTATTTGAGTTTAGTTGAGATTCATGTAGCTCTGTGGTTGAGCTCACTAGCTTAGCAGCCTCCTCCTTTGTCTATTGCATTCTTGATAAACCCAATTGTGTGTTGGTTTAGCATGATCGTTTGTGTGAGCCCATGGTTGTCAGTGAACCTCTTTAGTTCATCTTTAGTAGAAACACATCCCAGCTCGGGGGTGGTCTCTCAACTGAAATAATACAGGCTAGACAGAGAGATATGGTTGGGTGGAACATTGCTCTCACATAGCCAGTTGCTTGGACAGTTCATTTTGAAGATAAATATTCTCTGTGGTTTAAATTATATTCATTCTGTGTTCTACAATGATTAATTTGATGATTGTTATGATTATGTGTTGAATGCATGATGCACTTGTGTGTGGATGATGTTTATTTCCGTTGTGTTTATTGAGTATGATCTGCACACATGAGTTTTATTTATTATGAATTTGTTAGTAATGTATGGGGCTTAGTTTCTCCAAATAATCCCCAGAATGTGAGTCATGTTCTCTTATTTGCATTGGATCAACGGGAGGGGACGTGACAGCTGAGCAAGTCCTCAATGACTATCATAGAAGAGCATGCAGGGGCCACCTCTCAGGCCAGGCCACCACCCAAAAAATCCTACGTGGTTGTTATTTTTGGTCCTCTTTATTCAAGGATTGTGTCTACTCGATTAAAAGGTGTTCCAATTGTCAATTATTTTCCTGCAATACATGGGATCCCCCTACCCCCATACACCTAGTAATTACCACTGTCCCACTTTGAAAATGGGAAATTGATTTCATGGATATTCGCCCTACCTCAGCACAAGACCACAAGTATATAGTAGTAGCAGTCGATTATTTCACTAAGTGGGTCAAATCCATGCCCACGTTCAATTGCACAATCACCACCACCACACGATTCTTCTTTAACAATGTCATTTCATGCTTTGGAGTACCTAAACAGTTATTTTATGATAATGGAACCCACTTCCATAATCATACTTTTGATGACATATCATGGTTTTTAGGATTAAAACATGAATTCTTGATATCCTACTACCCTCAAGCAAATGGCCAAGTCGAAGCTATGAACAAAGTTCTTAAGGCTATGCTACAATGCATAGTAAATGAGAACAAATATAATTGGAATCACATACTATTTCCCGCTCTTTGGGCCTACCACACCTTAGTCAATATAGCCATAGGATTTACTCAATTTCACCTCGTACATGGAGAAGAATTCATGCTACAACCCATTGAGTTCCAAATCCCCACACTCCAATAAGTTGTAGAGTTTTTACCTGATACTCCATCCCTTGAGAAACGGTTGTTTATTTTGAAACACCTCGATGAAGAATGAAGGGACTCACTCCAATAAAATGTTTCCATGAAGGTACACTCCAAAGCACACTATGACCAACGCATTCGACCTCGCACCATTGATGAGGGTGACTTTATCCTCATCTTCAATGTCAAAAAAGATAGAAAACAAGGACCAAGTAAATTTGTATGTAAATGGATAGGACCCTATGTCGTCAAGAAATTCCTACCCAAAGACGCGTACATCTTAACCGAATCTAAAGGCATAACCCTCAAAAACTATGTCAATGAGTTGTACCTCAAGTAGTTATATCCCTGATCCACTTGCACCTCATAGGTGCACTATGTTTTTGTTATCAATTATGCATCGTCAATACCTTTGTCATGTTCTTTATTACACTTGGGTATTTGCGTTGTATGTGCAGGATAATGACCAAGATCTATCTACCTCTTGTTTTTCCATTATAAGAACAAGACTCCACCCCTCAGCAATGGCATCATACTTCTATCATAGGTGTCATCTCCAAACTGGCATATAGGAAACACCTTCCCTCTATTTTCATTGTGTTTAATAGATATTCCCATTGATAACCATAGGGTCCTCATCCCCAGTGCTAATATGTCATAAATGTCACTACTGAGGGTAGCATATTTCCCCATGGGTGTGTGCACCATTACATCCCAGTCATAATGTGACACCCATGATGTCGACACCCCATAAGCCCGAGGAATATGTTCCAGCTTAAAATGATCAACCCTTAATTTATCTTTTTTTTAGTTGCGCATTTACTCCCCCACCTTCTACAATCAATATTATCATATTCCTCGTGTTATGATGAAGAACCACATTTGACCACTCATGCCTCCATGATAAGACTTCCATCTACAACTTTTCTTCATATCAGCACCCCCACCAAGACACCAATGGGCCCCCCACTCTTTAAAGAAACCAATTCTATTCAGTTATTCCCACAAGAACAATCCGCATGGCATTGATTCATGGGGAACCCATCTTCACGTTTGCAAAACATCCCTCACATAATTATGGAAAAGCTTCCCCGACTCACTCAAAACTGTGGGAACTTCGCCCATCATAAAATCGATTCCCCAATTCACCCAAAACCTCAGGAATCCCACCCATCATCAAATTGATTCCCTGACACCCTAAACATCATGGGGACCCCACCAAATATTCTTTATGTATAAAATCCACTCAAAACCGTGGGAACATCACTATTCTTTTGGCAGCAACCCCTAGTTGCCTTTGATCGATGTCATTGAGTCTCCCTACCCCGAGTATTATGAATTTTTCCAATAACCATCACCCTCAGTGTTGTGTCCCCAACAAAATCCTTCATCTACAGTATGTCTCCTTCCATTACAACCTGCACCCTTATTTTGAAGAATGTTTTCATCCTTTATTCCCCAAGTTGACATCGATCAAAGGAAGTTATGATCCTCACACTCACCAGCCAATATTGTGCCAGGTGTTGACACTATATTTGAAATACTCAAACCCTAAAATATTTGTTAAAAATATCCAAAAGAAGTAAATTTACTACGGATGGGTTGAAATAAAGGGTTATAATACAAAATCAACAAAGAAAAAACCTACATGTGCAATAGTCCAAAAGTAATTATTGAAGAGGTTAAGTCTTAGTGAAGTTTCAACGGCGGAGATGACAAAAATAAAGATCATCGGCTATCATGCTTTCCTGCACCGCCCAAAAGATCGTTTGCAAACATTGGTGAGTGGTCACGGACATAATACCGCCGGAGTACGTGTCGCATTCTTATTGTTCCGCATGAACATGATAGTGGTATCACAAACCACTACAGCACCGTGCGGAACCACCAAAGGACAATACGGGGTAAACGCGGGCCATAGCACATGGTAGATGTTGAAGGCACAAGGGAATACGCCACATGTTGACATAAATCAGAGGGACGATATACATTGGCACAAAATCTAAGGCCAAGATTCATCCGCATCATGGGAAGTGCGCACTCCATAGAGGAAAGAGTGGTTGTGGTAATTAAACCACTCTAACAGGTGTCAGAAAATGGTTGATCCGCACACAGTAAAGACTGGAGAAGAAAACCATTATTGGTATCGCGGATACCACAGTGGGAAATAAAGGGGCGCAAGATCTAACAGCTCAAATCAAAAGGCTTGTGATCAACGGTTGGATATAAAGTACATTCGGAAAGCTGCCAGAAAGTTAAGAAAAAGGGCCTATATAAAACAAAAGGGTTTTCAAATAACGACATTTTGTCTATGTGTCATTGTTCCTGGAAGCTCTGAAGACTGGTGGAGATCAGCAATTGCGACAGAAGGATAAAGACGTGTCTATACAGGTAGGGTCTGGTGACCTGGCCCACATTTTTAACAGAAATTTGTTTGTAGAAACGATTTAAATGGAAACTGTGCATGATATTGATGTTTTTAAAGCTAAAGAATCCCTAGAAGATAGAGATGGGGACATTTATGATACCCTAATCAGGTTACCAGTCACCGAAGTTAAGCTTAAGTTGTCTAAGTTATTAGAAGAAGGTATAGACATACACAAAGTCCACCAGTCATCCTTGTTAGCCTTCTACCCAGACCAAATCCCATCTTTTCCAGAATTTGTGTCGTGGTGTGCTGAGAATTATTCTAGAGAAGAAAAAATTGTTTTAGACAATCGAAAAACCAGAGTCGTCTACAAAATAGAGCCTGCCGTCATAATTAAAGCCCTAGAAATAAAATTTTCCCAAACCCTCGAGTCTGAAAATTTTTCTGAAACTTCTGTTATTGAATATTATCATCAACCCCTTCAAGATGATAGAAAAAAAATTTTGTCTACGTGTCTTAAACTAGAAACCAACATTTCAGATATCCCGTACCCTATAGATATCACTTTATTTGATGAAAATACCCAGCTGGTTCTGACATTGTTGGCTTTAATCCCAAGTTTCGATACAGACATGTATGTAACTGAGTTTCAGTTAAGCCTTTTGTATAAATGAGTACAATTCAGTCAGGGATTGATGAAAATCAAATTCCTCGACTTAACTTTGAAGATTTCTTGACCGAGAAGATTCATGACTAGATGGTCAATTTCCCTACTCTGAGACATTTCAGACTTCAGTCTTTTTTGATGAAAATGATCATGGTGGCTAGTCATGAAGAATTACAATTCCCTGCGATCATTTTCACAAAGTTATTAGAAAATAACATGTTTAATTACATAAATTATATGCTCTCTGAGATTTACCGAATGATTTTTGGTGAAAGATTGCCTAGAGTATTACCAGAAATGCAAACATGTATGCAATTAAGTGCAGAATACGTTGTAGGAGATTGGTTCTTGTCAAAGGATAGTATAGTGATCAGATTATATGGTTTCAAACATAAACCCTATGTTTTACCAGCATTTCTTACCTTAAGGGTTTTCGCTTTGGAGTTCCTTAGACAGAAGTTAATTGTTGAGGATAATAATTTCTTGCTTTTCAAACAAGCAACAAATATCAAGTATCCATTCACTTGGCCCATTCACAGTGAAGAATAAAAACGTTGTTGTTTATATAGAAAAATTATTGAAAGATATGGGTTTTGAGATAGGCATGGCTATTGAATATGATCCGTTAAACATAATATCAAAACGAAGAATGGATCATCGCATCAAAGCGTTGAATCATCAGATGATTGAGGGAATGTCTGACAGAGCAAATTGGCTGGATTATAAGGAAGGAATCATTCCAAATTCTCATGATAAAGAAATGATATTGACAGATGCAACAGCAGAGGCAGAAAGCACGATGAATACTGCAATGGTAGGGTTTAAAAGGCCCATATAAGATGTAGTGAACATTGAAAGTGAAGAAGCAGAAAAAGGGAAAAAAATTGAAAATGGATGAGCAACAAGAGTTAATGGCAGTTTCAAAAGAGGAAGGAAGAACCGAAGTCAAAATACCAGAGGTCATGGTAAAGGAGTACAGTATTAAAGAATCCCCGGTGGAAGATGATGTAAATAAACCATACAGTCTGATGGATGTATTTAATGAACACAGTCAAAATAAACAGGAATCCTCTCGGCAAACCAGTCAGTTATTTCCAAGGTTTAGAAATATATCCAACACTGAAGTCAATTTGTTTACTAGCAGAAATGTCAAAGAAAATTCTTTAAAATTTTCAGTTGTTACTAAAGATAAGATCTCAGAGATGAAGGTGGATCTGACAAAAATCAATGCCCCAGATAAAATTTTATTGCACAAACAAACAGGAGAGGTTATATATTCAGATTATTTGGGAGCGATATTAAAGGCAAACAAGTTGAAAATTTTAGTGGATAAATTAAATAACCAATTGAGACAAGAGAAAGCAGAAAATAAGTCTCGACAACAACAAATAAAAAGATTACAAATAGATTTTATAAACAAAGAGGGAGATGTAGCAGCAAAATTACTCAAAGAAAAGGATGATACAATTCTAATGTTAAGGCGAAAGCTTAAAATCCCAGACACTTTTCTTATCCAAGGAGCCAAACTAACATTACTGGAAAAAGAAAAAGAAGAGCTGTCAAATGAAGTAAAAGATATTACTGCAAAAATGTTGAAGCTCACCGAGGAAAAAGTTCATTGGTAAAAAGAGAAAATTGGTTTGGAAGAGCAATTGGAAGAAATAAAGAAAAAGTTAGCAGAATTAGGTCAGCAATAGGTACATGCAGATACAGATGAAGTTAAAACTGGATTCGACAGTCTCTTACAAGCCATGTCCCAGGTAAGTTTGAAAGATGTCGAAATTAAAGAATTGAAAATGGGAGTACAGAAGCTAAAAGAAGAAAATGAGACAAAAGATAAGGAAATTAAAACTTTGCAAATAAGGAATCAGGAATTAACTGATAATAATAAAGGTTTGGAAGCTCATGTAACAGGAAAGGCTGCAATGCAAGGTTGCAAACATATGGTATGGGATCAAATTATAAAGGAAGTTGAAAAATTAAGACCTTATCTTGATTATATGAGAATCAAAGAAAAAGTAGCCAAAGACGCCTTTGAGAGTTGCAGAGCAGTCAAAGAGAATTTAAACAAAAAGCCAAAATAAATAGCACAGAGGGCGGTAACTTTCTTAAACAGTTTAACTGAAGCAGATTTGACAGCAATGAATAGAATTTTAGTCATTACATGGGCCAGAAGAATCTTGGGAAAATATTCACATGTTGAAAATATTGAAGCTAAAGCTGGAGATATACGAGAGGAAGTAATAAAGTTTAAGAAGCGATTTGAAAAATTAATAAACAAAGGATTCCCTGCTTTTTGGGATGAAAAGAATGAATTGATTCCTCCAAATGAATATAAGAGGTTATTGTTTGACATAAGAATGGATCACAAAAAGTTTCAGCATTTGGATCATATGCTTACAGGAAAGATTTTAATGGAGAAAATTGCGGAGGACTTTGAAATTTTAAATATGTTGATCTCAACCTGTGAGAATCTTCCTCTTGTTTCTTATGCAGGTGACCTTGAAATGCGAGTCCTGGTGAAGGAAATGACCAGTTATGATTTACCCACGGTCGACCAATGGAACTATGTGGATAAATATGGAAGGACAAGATATTCTGTCCATTCATAGATACATTCAGAATTTTTGCCAAGTGGCAAAAATGATGCTTTTATTTTAAAAATTTGTAATATTGTTTGAAGACAGTTATCTATTGTTTAAAGACAATTATCTTTCAAGTTAAGACATTTTCAGTTACTAGTTAAAAGAAGCAGTTATGTCAAGCTTCTTTCGAATTCTGTATAAAAGACAATGAGAGTCATTTTTGAAAGGGTTGGAAACTCTTTGAGAGACAATAAGTTTTGAAGTCAAATTCTGATAGAATAGTAAAAGGCCATATAGTGGAAATACCTATCTTTTGAGACCAGAGATTCATGTGTTAATCATTTTTACAGTCTGTTCTTTCCCTTGTCTCTATATGTGCATGATTACTTTCTTTGTTATATCTTCCATTATGTTCTTCTTCTATACTTAAATGAACGTTTGAAATAAATCGGGATTCATACTGGTTATGCCTCGTTTTATCGCATTTAAGTATCCATTATTTCTCCAAAGTTGACAATGGATTCATCCTAGTTAGATGCCTGTTGTTGATGGACTGTCATTATTTCTTTCTATACCACCTGCAAAATCAAATTGACTGTGATATGGTTGCTATCTTGCCTCTGTGGAAATCTATTTGGTATAAATCTCTTGCTGGCACGTTAAATATTTGAAAGTTGACTCCATACCCAATGTTTCTTGTTTCCTTTTCAACCAAGTAAATCCTTTTGAGAAATTTTGAGCGTATTTCTATATATTTTTAGCCTTTACATATATCTTGTGAGAGAGCCCTCTCTGGTGGAAAAAATGGCTAAGTTTTCTACCTAAAGTTTGGTTTGAAATAAGTTACCTTAGGTGTTATTCTTTTACAACCGGGATAAAATCTAAGTGCTAACACCAGGTATGTCAGTGTTACAGTTGGTTACAAAATTATCATGTTTCTCAAGATAAGACCATCATCTTATCATGTACTTCATCTCTCATCGACACCAAATCACCATATTCTAATATTTGCAGTACTTGCAGTTGTACCTTGGAATCCCTTTCAATCAATATAAAAGATCACCTCGAACTAAGAAGGGAGATTCACCAGTGATCCCTAACTTATTCATCTCTCCTATGCCCAACATCAACACATCTATCGAATCAAGGAGATTCGTATGATTTGAAGGTAGCAATGTCCCCCACCCCCGTCATTCAGCAACCTCACTAGTATTCTGGTCCCCCACCCCCGTCATATTAGCATGGTCGCCAGCATTTCCACTCCTTCAACACCCATACGAGCATTTCCAGGTTCAGTTACTCTTACATGGCATGAAGCCACCTTCATCCATGTGCCAATAGTATGTTGATTTGACCCCTCGATATCCTCTTATTGTAGTCATCTTGAAATATTTACACGAGCATGAGTATGTCCACCTAGTGTGTATAAAACATTATTCTTTCTTACAGCTTCACCGGTTATCACCAACGAACTTCCCCCAAGGGAACCTTCCATCCACACTAGCTTCAGAACTTCCAAACACATGGCAAAACACACAAAAAGAAATGGCGATGCATCATCGACTCTACAGTACCTTCCAAACCTCATACATCAAGGGGCATCTTTTAACGCCTAAATTTGGCACACATGTGACATTTTGGCTAATATTGCAACAATGCATCATCAACATACATCATGCATCCCACTTAAGGCCTCCTCATTGGATCCAAAAAGAAACATGAGTCCAAAAATTCCAAAAAACAATAGAAAAAAAATACAATGCATTTCAACCTATGATATGGCACGCTACATCGTGTATTATCAGTTTTGTGTCTGCTCTATACTAGCATAGTTTTCCCTTCGAAATCCACCCAACTGCCAAAACAGTGGGATCGCAACCACCTGTGGCACATTGAAGGCTCATTAAGGCCCCATCACCTCCAAGAATTCAAATTTGGTCTCTGTATGTACTTGGGTTCATTGAATGGTCTCCCTTTTTGTACTTTGGAATCAAATCATGGAGTTAATGGGTTCACATTTGGATCTAGTTGTTTCTTGGCCACCTCTTGGCCTATAAAAGGATTCCATGGGCATCCATCTATTAAGGAGAAATTAGATCAAGGTTATGGTACAGGAATTGCATTGGAACTTATTTTACCTATTCCCATACCTCCAAACATCCTTCAAGCTCCCTTTCCACCTTCTTCCAAGGGGCAAGAATTTATCCCTCTCAATTTATATATCATTTAGTGTGGATAAAAAGGACCTCCCTAATGGATATTGTTGGCTTCTCTTTGAAGCCCACACCTCCTAGTGTAATGTCCCTCCCATCCTACCAAGGCTATGGAGAGAACACTAATGATAATACTGGACATCTAGCCCCATACTTAGTAAACAAGCATTCATATAAATGAAGATGGACATATGAAAATGCATAAAGCTTTGAAAACACAGCAGAAATAAGTTCTATTACACATCCATCATACATTCAAGATATTCATGTCATTCATCCATTGAAACAATACATAATTAGCACATGAGAGTACTCATCTTGAAACAAAGTAGTCCCTGAGCAACCAGCTATGCAAATGCAACGTTCCTCCCAACCATAGGCCAGTTGTGCTTATCAATCTCTTGATGCAACTGCCACCCCCGAGCTGGGCATGATTTATACAAGGAACCAGGGAACAGCAGACTCACACATAGCCAAACATACACCAAAACGAACCAAGCCAATCTACAATTGGGTTTATCAGGCTGCTAGGATATGGAAAGAAAGAATTGCTAAGCTAGTGAGCTCAAGCACAGAGCCATGGATACCTCTACAAGATCTATCTAGCTTGGCACCCACAATGCCTACACACCCCACTCAAGGAAGTATTCCCTTCACCAATGCACAGTCCCTCAGGCCATACCTTCCAATATAGAGTGTCCAAGGTGTGCATAGAAGATTAGCCATCCCTCTTGATCTTCTTGAGAGGTTATTTTCCCCCACTAGGTTTATCAAGCCAATTCTTCCCACTACCACTCCAAATCTCTTGCTCATAGGTTCAAACCAAAACAGGGATGCACATAACAGCAAAACCACAATTGCTGGGCATGAGAAAAACGTTTCTTCAGTGGGATGTCCAAAATGGAGCTTCTACCAGTTCAAAAAAACATGGGAAAGCCCAAAACGAAAAATGGAAGATGGGGAACAACCCTGGAGAGCAGAAATCATTTTCAGAAAAACGTCCATGGGCATTTTGGGGAAAAAACGACCTCCATCACATTCCCAATTCGTGGCCCTCCTCTCCCAGTTGTTGTACAATACAAAAACGAGCTCCCAGGCATGGAAAATGCAGGAAAAATGGTGAAAAACGTGATGGGGAAAGACCAGCTAGCTCAGACTGCGTGAGAGGGCTAGGGCTACGGGTTCATAATGGCTTTGGGCACCATTTCATGGGTGTTTTCTTGCCCAAGAAGACCAAATACGATTTTCCAGGTTGGAGTCTTACCCATACTCGAAATTGACTACCATACCTCTCCACTCCCAAGGCATTAACTGCCTCAACCAACTCTTGGAAGAATTAAATGATTGGGTGCATAACCCAAAATGGGTAGTTGGGATTTATGGGTTTTCTCAATGAAATGGATTAACACCATGGGCTCAAGGGTTTGAATAATTTCCCTCCCTATTCCTTGTAGAATCATGCCCCATCTCTTTGTTGCATTGCAGAGCTAGTTGTGGGTATTTCATTAAATTTCATATTTACATAATGTCTCCATTTACATTGTGCCTATCTAGCACAAGAGCCATATGCACTGATTTTAATTGCCGATACATAAAAAAGCTAAATCAATGGCGGGGCCTTGGCCTTGAGCTCCTCACCATGATTAAATAACAATATTTACATCATTTACAATCTTAATGCAATAGGGTCAAGATGGGGACATTACACCTAGGTGACACTTCTTGTAACAATATTGACCATTGGGCAATCCAACTTGGTCTATGCATTTGTTCTTTGTTGTTGTTTGCATCCTCTCACCCCTCTTTGTTTTATTTCAAGTTATTTCAAGTTTTTTGTTTTTATTTTGTTGTGAATCACTAACAAGGGCTTGTAGGATGAATTTGGGGTCAATCACATTTTCTTTCTTTACTACAATACTAGGCCTTGTTGACAACCTCAAAGGCTTCCACCAAAGTGGGAATTGTTGCACTCCTCTTGTGCATATTTTCCCATGGAAATCCCTAATGAATGTGATTAGACAAAGCTGCTAAAGGGATATAACACCATTCAAAGTGATGTGATCCAAATGACGAAGTCATTGAAGTAGAACAAAGGTATTCCAATCCTCCAAAAGGTACTCTAATAAAAAACTAGCTTGAGGAAATTGAGTCACTGAATGACTACTAAAAGAAGACATGTAAATTCCTAGACTCATAGTTACCATAGTTTTGGAGTGAGTGGGAATGGAAACCAATACACTTTTTTTATAATGTTTAATTACACTTTATAACCCCACTTTAGACTTTAATACGAAAACCACACTATATAGTATGATGTTGTGTTTATACAGTGCATTATGGGGTTGAGTTGGACATTTTGTTGGTGGTATAGAATAAATAAATTAAAAATTAAAAAAAAATAATAATAATATACCCCGAGGAGGGGCCCACCACTATATATTCATTGTTTTTTACAAGGGGGATGACATTTGGTTTTAAAAGTTATGTATTTTCTTTTCCTAACACCTGTTTTAAAGCACGGGGATTAAAATAACCCCATCGAAACATTCTATTAAGAAACCTAATTGTTAACTTATAACCAAATCTTATACATGGAGGGGATGAAGAAAAATGTCGAAATTTCATGAGTTGTCTATGAATTCCATTGAGGTCCTTCATCCACTGTTCACAGGGTATCGAATTCATTCCCCCCGCCCCCTTCATACCTCCAGATTCAATATAACCATCAAATGAGTTTTGGATTGACCTTCATCCACCATTTGTGATCATTTTTATCTCTACACAATCTCTCTCCTCTTACCCTTGCTACATGATATATACTATCATATCAAGTATGTACAAGGTTTTTTCACCGGTATTTTTATCTTTTACCATCTTCCTTTGGTTAAACATGGTGAAATTGAGAATTTCTATGTAATGGAACTTGACACCCATCACATATTGACCTTCTTCTTTCCAAAAGCATGTCAAATATTGATCCTGGAAACATGCAAACCATGCACTACGGAATTTGTGGAGGTGAAAATATATGGCTGCAAATTTCATTTGATCATTGTGGGAGTTGTGATTAGTTTTAGGCTATGAAAATTTAGGCATATGTAAGTCTCATGTAGATATAGAGTTTCTTGGGAGGATTTTTCAAATAACATAGAAAATTGTCATAATTTCATAGTGCAAATCTATAGGAAAAGTACCATTACGAAATGTACAATTGTAATGTGCTCCCACTATAATGTGTTTTAGCTACTAAGAACTGAGACAATGATCCTCCCACCTAGACTCAAAAAATCATGTCTTAGTTCTAGGTTTGAAGTAGTACCCAAAACATAATTAATGGGAACAATATCATGGCCCATGTTCATAATTTCCTTCTACGTATACACTTTCATGGGACCAAACAAAATGTGTCATGTGTAGTCCCTATCTTATCAACAATCTCCTAAAACAACTTTTCAATTGGAAGATTAGAGAGAGAGCACTGTCCAGTTGAAATTTCCTTAGAAAATAGGCCAAAAAAATACAAAAAATGTGTGCCTCCTTGTTTCCTAAGATTCAAACTACTATATATCTTGTATATGAAGCCTGAATGGCATGCTATCATAAGAAATAACTATCATAGACAAAGGGACTTGCAATGATTGGCTAGACGATAGTTGTCGATGTCCTTCTAACATACTTTTTAAAGTAAAACAAGAAACTTGGCATCCTAGTAGGATCTTCTTAAAGTTTCATTTGTGTACTTATAGAGGTCAAAATTAAACTTTGTCAGCTCCATGATGTTTAGTGACCTTAAAGAACATATTTGAGCCAATATCTACCTTTTAGGTAGGTCATTTTTAGTATATACTCAAATTGGCCTAAAGTGTACCCATCATGTTTCCATACTTTTGCATCCCCAAAATGGATTATATTAGATCTAGCATGATCATTGAACTTAAAAACATTGTCTAAGCCATTTGTTGCACCTGAATCACTTATTTGACTTGAATACACAATTTCACCCAAGGTGGCCCCCACAACCAAAAACCATGATTCATAGTTATGCAATTTTACATTGGATTTTATAAGTTGTAACATGATAAATGACCTTAAAAACCTTGTTTCCTCCACTCTCGTCACTTGAAATACTCATTTGGAAAGAAAACACAATTTTGGGAAAGGTGGGCCCCAAAGGAAAAATTACTTTACATACTTATGTAGCTTTGAATTAGATTATGTCAATTCTAGTATGATTAGTGACCCTAATAAACATGCATAATCCACTTTTTTACCAATGAGCCTTTAAATATGAATATGTTCATTCCATATTTTGTTACCGTAAATCTTATTTTCTTCATGTTGATGTTTCTTAGAGCATTATTACATAACTATGCAAAGAAACAAAAAATTGTAACAAGTTGGCACTCCCTTCATTGATCAATTCATAAAGGTAAGGGATAAATGGATGTATAGTAATAGGCCATCCTACATAGGGAAGGGACACATTGGCATAAAAGAGTGGTAGTTAACTCTTAGTTTATAATACCAGTATTCGTCATTATCTAATTTGATGTATAATTTTAATTTGTTTCTTATTTTTCAAAAAAACAAAAAAAATCCAAATTGAATGTATGGATATCTTGGATGTTTTGAGCAAGGACAACTTGAAGGATAAGATGAATCTTGTCTTGATATCAGATAATTTATGAAATGGTGGAGAATTTTTGAACTTTGTAAAAATGGTTCGTTGGCATGCTCACATAAGAGTATTAAGCAAAATGACTTAATTATGAATAAAACAAAACAATATGGCTCTAACTTTTTTATACCATTGTGTGATATGGATGACATAGAATAGTACATTGTAGTAGAGAGAATGATGGATGGATTAGTTTGGATGAGTACAACATTTGATTGTAATGTTCATGATAAACTTATCACAATATTTCAAGTGGGCCAAAGATCAAATAACTACTTCAATGTTCCTTATTCCTCTTCATCTCCTTCTTTTTGGATTGCCACCCAACCCTCTTGGTTTTACCATGGCTAATTGTTTTTTCATTAGCGTCAATTGATCCATTTACCTAGTTTATCTCGTACTAATTAATTTCTTCAATTAATTTTATCATCTTTTTTCCATATGCATTCATTCATCCATACATGTTTCATATGTTTCATTCTCATCATATTACCCATTTTCTACAATTGTATTTCATCCTCACCCTTTGGTCCGTTGCAACCTCTCCCAAAAATTTTAATCTATGGTTCAAATTAAATTCGATTTTTATCAAAATTTTAAACTCAATGACCTCCTATTAACCAGTTAGATTTTACAAGTTTTGCTATCTTTACAAATTTATAATTTAATCATCTTGTCACCCTATCTTTAATTTATTTTATTTCTAAATTCCAACTTTGCATCATTTAAACCCCTCCCCCTACTAATTTTTTAAACTTTCTTCCTATATCATTTTTCCTCGGAAAAAAACATATTTATATTTCTAGTAATAAAAGTAAATACACCCCTCAAACGTTCATAAGTTTATAGTCCTTAATAGACTGTGATTTGTCAAAATTTCTCAAAATAAAAAACTCTCGGAATCCTCCCCAAACAAACTTTATCCTTTTCCTTGTATGGTCATAGTTTACAGTCATTGATCGATGATGCCAAAAAGACTCAAAAACTATCTCCTAAATATCTCCTTGAATAGAGAAAAACACTCTTATCAAAATAGGATCCAAATATCACACAGTGCTAAAAACAATAATCATCTCATACAACATGTCACTAGAATGATAAAGATTCAAAAAGAAACTATCTATCATGCTAAATTTAAAACATAGATGGAAATTTATGGGATGAAACCACTTCCCCATATATGAATTCCTCCTCATAAGCATGTGACTTCATCCCTGTAAGGCTTGATTTAGAAATATCATCTACTGCGGAATTGAATTGCTTATAAATATGCTTGAAGGAGATCCTATCAAATAAATTTGTTACATCCATGGAGTGCCTAGAAAAACTGAAGAGAACCAAATGTTTTGCTTGAGTGGTCCCCAAAATGTTATTGATAACCACTTCATAATCCCCGAATACTTGTATAGTTCTAATGGATTTATCCTTAGCCGATTGCAAGAGTAAGTAAAGTGCATACTATTCTCCCTAATTATTTTTTATGTGACCTAAGAAACACTTTCCCTCGAAATAATGAGAATATGAAAGATGCAATATATATCCTACTCCACAAGTTTGTCTTTGATTATGACTAGAACCGTAAAAAAATCCCCACGAATAACAATTATCTACCTAAGGAGGATTAAAGACCTTTTGAATAGGTGGTTTTTGTACAATTTGAAAGAAAGGAAGTCAAGTTGAATCTTGTGAGGCAACCTAGAAACTGAGCACGAACTTCTCATTAAAAATCCCATCATTTCGAGAAATCCATCTCCACTAGAGAACTAAAAAGGGAACCAACTTATACTATTTGAGATCGCACCTTTTGAGCGATCCTAGAACCTTATCCAATAGCTTTTCCTTTGACACATCCTCTGAAGCTTGAAGGCTACCTCAACATCCTTCCATACTTGGATAGTGTATTGACATTCCCAAAAAAAAGATCGCAAGTCTCCATTTTTTCTTGACAAAGCACACATCTATTGGGGTCCTTGAAGCACTTCTTATGACGTCGATCCCATGTTGGTAGTCTATTGTGAAAAATTAACCATATCAATCAAATACTTTTGGGAGGCTCTCCCACTTCCCATAGTTTTTACCACCAATCATATTATAGAACATTGGAATCCTACATAGCTTCATAACCTTTGGATACTTCATACTCAGAACCATGTCCCTTCCAAGACCAAGCTAATTCATCCGGACAATCATGGAATCTAATGTTTGCTCTATGAAACTCTTCTCTAAATATTTTCCAACAATGAGAATGTTCCTATTTAGTTCTATGTCTACAGTTGATAACCATCCTTGTTTCCAAAATGAAGAGGATTTTGAATGCCCAACCTTATTTAATGTGCAGATCCATCATGCTTGAAGGTGGGTTATTAAAACCAATGGTATAAAGATGTCATCACCTCACCTAAGAATTGAAGATACTCCTACACATACCATATAATCTTGACCAACCTTCCAAGAAAAGTGCTTACCGATAACCAGAAAAAATCTAACATAGCTTTCCAATGATTTGATGCACATGAGATTTTCTTATAAGGTCTTCTAATACATTCAGGAAAACTCCCAGGTGTTATGTATTTAGCAATTATAATACATCCCCAAAGAATTTATTTATTAATAATTAACCACATATATTTTGTAACCAATGAATTAACAAATGAAACAAGATCTTTTAATCCACACCCACCATATTTATTTAACCTAGATGTCAGACCCCAACATGCCCAATGATCACCCTTATATTCTGAACATCCCTTCCAAATATAATTTGCACATATTTTCCTTATTTTAGTTAATACTCCTTTTCAAATTGAGGCCAAAGAATGTCAGTAAATGAGCATTGCTTCAATAACAATTTTAATCAAAACCAGCCTCCCCCCTCTTGATATCCATTTATTACACCAATGGTTAACCCTTGCTTCAATTCTAGCAATTAATCAATCCCAATCCCCCTTTCGGTAATTGTTTGGCTTGATGAAGAAGCCTAGATATTTTAATCTCAACCTCACAATATTGGATTGGTATATTGAACAACCTACCTAAACTTCCAGCAAGACCATCTAATAGGCCACAAGCATACAATGTTGAATTTCCCAGATTGATTTCCATTCCCGTGGCTACATAGAAGATATTCAATAACTTCATTAGTACATTCCCTTCCTCAACATCTCCCTTCCCAAATAGTATTATGCCATCAACAGATAAGAGGTGTGTAATAGAAATATTTTCATCTATCTTAAAACCCATTAGCTTCCCCTTACTCTTTCCCTAGTGTATTAACCGACTGAGGCCTTCAACAATTAATGATAAAATATAAGGAGATAGAGGACCTCCCTATCTCAACCCTTGGGAGGATTAGAAAAATGCATAGGACGAACCATTCAGTAAGACAATGAAACTAGAAGAAGACACAAAACCTAAGATCCATTTGACCACATCCAGAGAGAACCCCAAATGCAGAAGTAGAAGTCTTTAGAATATTCAAGACACATAATCGTAAGATTTTAAAAGATCTAATTTGACAAAGAAAGTATGGTTAGAATGAACCTTCATAAAGTGAATTTACTCCTGAGATGACTCCATGGCCTCATGAATGAGGTTCCCTTCAAGAAACCCAAATTTTTATGGAGCTGCATACATGGACAATAGTGGTTTGATTCTCATGGCCAATATTTTGGATACTATATTATATACTCAATTACATAAAGCAATGGGCCTAGAATCTACAAAAGTTTCGAGCCTCTCCAATTTTGGGATGAGCACAAATAATCACTACTACATATGGTCTAATTTGCCACGAAATTGCGTTGTAATAGCCACGAATTTTCGTCCTTGTTGCAACGATTGGGGTTTGTTTTTTTCGTGGAAAGAGATCCATGGATATAGGGACGAAAATTCCACGTCATGGCAATAGTAACGCTTCGTTGTTGCCACATGTCAACAACACAATAGTTCTCATATCTACGGAAAATGAATCCTACCACGCAATTTCGTTTCTATATCGACGCACAACTCCTATAAATTTCCACGCATGTGCTGAACCTTCCACAAATGTTTGTCGCGGTATCCATGCATGGATTCCCAAACTTTCGTGGCAGGTTCAGCACCTGCGTGGAAGATATTTTATAGTTCCATGAATCATCGTCGCAGTATCCACGTTGGCATTCACAAACTTTCGTGGCAGGTTCAGCAACTGCATCGAAACATTTTCTATAGCCTACATTGATGTTCGTCGATATAGAGACGATACCTGGAAGTTTAAAAAAAAAAATGAATTCGACGATACAGTCATAGATTTGCTTCAGATAGACTAAAATCACTTCTCATGAACTAGCTCTTACATCTACAATCAAATCCTTATTAATGATTCCTTTCAGATCTGCAAACAAGTCTACTTAATGATGGTTTCCAATTCTATCAAACTTCATCAAACAAATAATCTTGCATTGTATTCCTTAAAGTAGTTACCAAGTCTTTATGATAAGCAGTAACACAAATAAAATTTGTTCAAGTAGTTTTCATACTTATCCCTTTTCAACAATCAATTCTTCAACTTCAAGTTTTGTCTTTTAATGGCACAAATATTCAAACTCAAACTCAATTTGGTCACAAAGAATAGGCTTCGTCTTCAAGATATAACTGATGTTCTCCCATAACACTATTCAAAATCAACTTCAATTTGGTCACAAAGAATATTCTCGGTCTTCAAGTTATAACACAAGTCCTTCAAATATGCTATCAATATGTTTCAATGCTTTGCAAATTGTTCTTCTTCAAGCTTAGATTTCACATCCTTGTGTCCTTTGAATAATCATAAGGCTTAAACAACATTTTGCAATGTATGAGCTCGTTCTTACAAAGAATTATACCTTAGCTCTATTCACTTCTTAATAAAACTTTCTCAGAGTCATTTATCATCAAAATTTTCATGAGCTTGTAAACAATAAACACAATCCTAGATAGATAGAAACTATAATTGTGAAAACAACAAGTGTTAACTTGACAACATAAACTATAATTGCAAGTTTTGAAGGGCCAAAATGGATAGAATACTTGAACCAAGATGAATATAAATGGCTATTTGTTGGGACTTGAAGGATTGGAACTCGTACCCAAACGCAAGCATTAAATGATGAAAATAGAAATCCCTGTTCACTATCTCCCGTCAATAATGATCTATACTTATGGATTCAATCTCATCAAAATCACTCTCTTTTGCGATAGGGATTCAAAAGAAAACCCTGGTTTGTTTTCAATGGATGATTTTTGTTGAAAGGGAGTGTCCCTTGTTCTCTTATTGTTTTTTGAAAAATTATGTATTAAGTAGAGCTTTAGTCTTCAGGTTGTGTTTCTTTTAAACAACTTTGTGAATTCAACCCTCTATTGTTAACATTGGACGAACTTATTTTGAGTGCCTGAATGAACATACAAAATGTATTTTTGATGTTTCTATATGAAGTGAAAAATGTACAAGATTTGACTTTATAGAAATGTGACCTTAGTGTACATTTTTCAATAGTATCGTGCATTAAAGCAATGACATGATAAAGTTTTACTTTAAACCCCTACAAGGAAATAAGATCACAATTCTACTTGTCATGAATACCCTATAGGAAACAATTGTTCCACAAATTCTATCATTTGAAGTTTGCAATGCTACGGTTTTCTATTCTCAACACTCATTGCATTTTGAACAAGCAACTCTTTGTAGGCTTATTGAATAGAAAATAAATAGAATGAAACCAATGGTTGAAAATATTTCTAAATAAACTTTGAAGTCAATTGATATAATCAATCTTACCTCTACCAAAGCCCTTGTTTACCAAGTCTCCTAGAAGCACACTAAGCATGTAGCAACAAACAATTATTTAAGTTACAACAAAGGAATCCAACCAAAATAAATTCTAACTTGTGCGGATATGAAAAAGGTGGGAAGCAACGCACCAAAAAGAATGCACAGAGAAGGAATGTGCAGGTTGAATGCAGAACCCCAAAACTACATCACGCCACAAGATAACAAACTTGCAAAATACTTGAGCTAGGGCACAATAGAAGATCCCAACTTAGCTTCCATGTTAGAGGCCACCTAATCCAATGAATGCACCAACCCAATAAAAACCAAAACAAATAAAGATCCCAATTGCAAATTTTGATGAGCTGCATAAATTTTCACTGTCAAGTGCACTTTATGTAAGAGGATTTGCCAAAAATACCATAGAACTATATAGGCACCACATGCAAACAATGCAATTACCATGCACTCAAATGGGAAGATGTATTCACTTAAGACCAAACAACTTCAAACAAAGACAAATTACACAATTTTACATGTAGCACAACCATGTTTACATCTCCCATGCAAATATTTCTAACTACATACAACACTTCATGGAGATGGGATTTTCTCCATAATCTATTGTCATCTTCTTATGTGACACATGAAACTTCTTTGCACTTGCTATTACCCAGAATTTCATTTGATTTCATGCCACATTCTATATATTTTCTAGCTACATATGCAATCACACACAAATCAATATCATCACGTGTTTTCCCACAGTGTCTATATCTCATTCTATGATTAGTTCTGGATGAAATCTCTCCACTAAAATGGTTTAGTATCAATCAAGGACTCCCAATTTCATTGAATTTCCTGTCTCAAGGCCAAGGCATGATACAATTAGAGGAATCCTTCTATCTTCAAAGGGACCATATTCCCTCAATTGGAAGCAAAGATCTGGTTCATTACCAGTGGGAACATCACTTGCAGCCCCCCTTAGGGGACTCATTGCTAGAAGATTCCCTAAATGGAGATGATCCTAATTTCCTGTCAATGGAAAAGACCAGGTAATCAATTGGGTGTCGAGCGAGGAATATCCACTGATTCTGCCTTGCCCTTCCAAGATATATATAATATTTTTATGGTCAACTGATAGCACAATGAACTAAAGAAATGCTAATTTCTTGTGAAAGGTGGTGTTTGAGACCCTGTACAATAGTGGGCCTTCAGATGTTTGTAGATCATTATAGATATAAACCTCACTAATTTAGTTGCGAGCTTATATGTTTAAAACAAGCAAATACATAATTATTAAACACCATGTTGAATATCAATACATAGCATGAACAGTGCCTTGAAGGACATGACTACATGTTGCACCTCACAATTTACCCCAGTATACAAATATCCAAATGCATATTTGCAACCACGGAGATAGGGTTTTGTGCCATTTGCATTCAAAGGTAGAACTACTGGTGCATGTTGTTTTGCCTCTTAATATGCTCTTATTTGTAAATCAATATGTAGTTCACTGTTCATCTATAGGTTGTATGAGATCCAAAAGTTGTAACAATGTACTCTAAACCAGCATCAATCTAAGGTCCCGTGTCTGGTGCGAGGGAAAGCTGATAACTCAGAATGCATATTATATAGTCAGATCAAAAGCAAATAGTTGTTAGCATAGTCTAAATCAAGTTTGAGATGGAAACACTTATTGACTTTATAGTTACAAAAATGTGTTTGAAGTTTATTTAAAACAGAGAGCACATGCACATGTGATAAAGTAACAGTGTCCCAACTTCCATGTAGTTAGATGTTGTGATTACAGTGCAGGGTTATAAACGTTTCTTGAATGATGTGAGCAAAAAGTCAATGTGCAAAAAAACATTTAAAAAAAACAAGAATGTCATAACAATCAAACACCTTTAAGGTAGTATGTACCCTCCCTGTATCAGCTAATTATAGTGAACACAATTCACATTAGTTCCACGGCACAAATGCCAATAGAAACAATAAAAACAAATTTCTAGAAAAACATATTCCATGGATATACATTAGTCAGTCTAAATACTTACCTCTTGAAACCAAGAACTCCAAATGTACAACCCGTAAGTTCTTAACACGGGCTCTTTGGTATATTCAAAACTATTATAATGAGTTACACTGACAAGCAAACTAAAACGATAAACTATTAATATTCAGTAACATGTAATAAAATAAACATATATATCATATAACAAAAATAGAGATATGGTTTAAGATACCAACCTGGGTGTGAAACTATTCTTGAAAATATACTCAGAAGTGTTACTTTCAGAAAAGACTGTTTGTGCCTCGGAGAGGCCAGTCTTCTCTAGGAACCAGCTGACCCTACAAGAGGGTGTGTACAAACCAGAGAGAGAGAAATGACTGGAGTTGATTAGGTCAATGACAGTCAAGCACAGTACATAACTCAACATAAATAAAGTCACAAAAATTATAAACTTCAACCAAGTCTCAGCATAAAAGAAGTGCTTATCAGCACACCACAACTGATCACAGGTGATCAAAGTCAAGTACTCTATACGACCAAAAATTCAACAAGGTGGTATAAAAAAAATGAAGGAGGGTAAATGTCCGCATTAACCACAAGTCAAAGACAAGGTACCAGAAGTCCAATAATAACTCAATCAAGGTGGGGAAGGTACAACAAGTATTTAATAACTCAATCAGTAACAGGTAATCAAATAAACATATTGATCATATAACAATAAGAGAGGTATAGTTGAAGATCTCCACGTCAACATTAAACCAAAAATATGATAGCATAGATGTCCATGGTAATCTGTTCCATCCAAACCTATCAAGTGTACTTTTAGGTCAGTAGTAGTCTTTTCTCCGAACTGTAGCAGCTGTTTGGCCATTATCACCCTGTAAATCTAAGGATTTACAGGGTCAAAATGGCCAAACAGCTGCTACAGTTCGGAGTCAAGAATACTGCTGACCTAAAAGTACACTTGATAGGTTTGGATGGAAACCATTTTCAATGTTGATGCCACTACCCTCCTTATTGTCTTACAAAAAGGCATGAAAATGAGGAAAAAGACTTAAAATTGTGGACTTCACCTTCAAAGAGTGCCTTACAATCACATTGATAAGGACTTCACCAACGACCTATGTCTAGTCCCAAGGATACCACCTTCAGGCTTGAAGTGCAGCTGACAATGGAAGACACAAGTGTAGTTTATTACCACCATGCAAATTTAATTTGACCTTTCAATTCCCATCACCATTTCCTCTCATACGACGTCCCACAACCATTTCTCTTGACAGCCACTCTTCATTCATTCTGTATGCATTTCACTATGCAACCGTCTCAGATTCTCACTGCATTTTCCCTCAATTAGTTTATCAATTCAGTATGACCCACGCTCATCGTCCGAGGAGTGTTTCCAGCAGTCTTGAGTTTCATCCTGGCAACGGTGACGATTCATGGTATTATGTTTAATCCCTTCGACTGCAATATGGCAAACTCATAGTTCACTACGAAGGTTTGTCTGAAAAATGTGATGGTTTGGGTTCCGTGCCCCAGAAGAAATTCCTCAAAGTGTCCCTGAATGGAACTGGGGTTACGGAACCCAAACCATCTAATTTGTTAGACAAACCTTCGTAGTGAAATTTGAGTTTTCCATATTGCAGCCGAAGGGAAACATAATACCATGAATCGCCACCGCTGCCAGGATGAAACTCAAGACCGCTAGAAACACTCCTCGGACGGCTGGCGTGGGTCATACTGAATTGATAAACTAATTTAGGGAAAACGCAATGAGAATCTGAGACGGTTGCGTAGTGAAATGCATACAGAATGAATGAAGAGTGGGTGTCAAGAGAAATGGTTGTGGGACGTCGTATGAGAGGAAATGGTGATGGGAATTGAAAGGTCAAATTAAATTTGCATGGTGGTAATAAACTACACTTGTGTCTTCCATTGTCAGTTGCACTTCAAGCCTGAAGGTGGTATCCTTGGGACCCATGACCCTTAGAACCAAGGGTATGCTCCAAATGTGGCCAAACAACCATAGTACTCTATAATAGCAAAACTTCAACAAGGTGGTTTTAAAAAAGTTACTCAAGGAGGGTAAATGACCCCATTAAACACAAGTGAAAGATAAGGTACCACAAGACCAATCATAGCTCAATCAAGGTGGGGAAGGTACAACCATTCATATCTCTCTCAAATGTACAGCCATCCAATATAACCTGAAAGTTCATCATCATTGTATAAGGAAGGGTGGTGGGATGCCAAATAAAAATATCCCTCATTTCTCTCTATTGATCAAATAACAATAAGAGAGGTATAGTTGAAGATCTCCACGTCAACATTAAACCAAAAATCAGATCTGAAGTGTGGGTAAAAATATAGTACCTTGTACTATAGAAAATAAAAGCCACCTGTGTTACCTTTCAATTTAGCAATATGGTCTACAGAAGCAAAATTTCCTCACAATTACCATCGAAATTTCTGACTAGTGCTAAAGCAACAGTAAAAGATTTTATAACATAATTTTGATCTCTATCAACTTCAGCACTCATGTGTGGTCCCTGTACTGAAGTTGGTCCTCGAGATGTAAGTTGCTTACACAGATAACCATTGCATGACTGCACAATCTTCTAAACACATATAAAGTAGACAGGAAACACCAAACATTAAATGTGATACATACCCTGGCTTTGTCTTGCGTATTTCTTTCCTATGGCATAATTTATGGGACTGTATAAGATGTTATAGTCTTATCTTGTAGCTGGACGATTGGGCTGTTGAATGATAGATTTGTATTTTGTTGATACTGGTGATACTTTTATCCTGAGTCTAAATTGTCATAAATGATCCTGGGCAAGATGAGCTACTCCATGGGTTTGATACCTAGACCTTTGGTTTATCAGTTTTCGAAAAGTGTGGGTGCCTATCCTAGGTTATGAGTTTTGGAACCGTGAACTGGATACGTACCCATTTAGAGTTTTCAAGCTTTATGATGTAATCTTAAGCCTGCGTTTGTACTCATGTGTAGATGTGGCCTTCGTAAGTCTACTATGTGTGAGGGTAAGACTTTAAAGTGGGAATAAATCGTGTTTGTTGAAGTCTGTCGGTGGTATCAATTGCATTTGAATTCTGTGAGACTTTAAAGAATGAAATCCCAATTCCTCCTATGAATTTATATTTTAATGTTTAGAAAGATAAATGGTTTGGCTAACGTAGGATCAGTTTAAGGTTACTATGTATTTCAATAGATTTGTTGTGATGTGATGCGCCCTTGATTGGGGATGGGGTTCGATCCATGAAATTTGGGAATTGCACCCATAAATAAAATGCAGATGACGATTGAATTATGGGAACCTATGTGTGGATATGTGAAACTATGTTTTTGGAATACGAATCTCTGTAATACTTGATGCGTTTCTTTTGATGTAAAGTTTGACAAATGGTTGAATCATAGGGACGTTTTGATAATGAAAAGTGTGGTGTGGCTGGAATTTTGGATGTCTGGTTGTAGATAAATACTGCAACATTGTCCATTACCAATTTTTTTATCAACTTCAAGGTTCTACCTAGAATCCATTGGAGGGTCTAGCAGGTCTAGCCAAGCTAGCCTGTGTTAGACAACACCCCAAGAATAAATTTAGAGTTATTATCTTGTTTTAAATACTTATATTTTTTTCTGTCCGAATTTTCTTACTAGTTACTGTGTAGGGATTTCTTAGGCTCTCTTTAAAACATTTAGGGCCGTCCCTTCTTTATGTTGGAGAATCACCAAATATTTTGATAAGAGTGGCAAATAATCATCCAATATCCTAGATACACCACACATTGATTAGGGAAGGAGACTACAATAGTATTACTCATTTTTTATCTTTAAATCTAGATGTACTTTCATACTATTAACAACTGTACGATATCTAACATCGACCAACTCATTATAAAGATCTAGTGCTTCAACCATATCAAGTAAATTACGATTTGCAAACATAGACTCGGCCATTCCATTCCTTTTACAACTTTAACGAAAATGCAGGAGGTTTTTACACAGTCATCTTTCAATCAAATGAATTAACAATCATCAGCACCCCAACCATCTTTCATCAAAACTGCATACATTAAATACAAACAAGTGTTGGGTTTCAAACGTAGGAACTGGGATCGAATCCCTTTAACATTCCACCCATTTAAACTCTTTTGTATCTCTATTTATGAAATTCCAAAAATGCAGTAGTAAAGAAAGAACCAAAGCTCATAATTTAAATCACTCAGGAAATCAATTATGGGAACATTACACAGTAAACACCATTTATTGAAACCATATCAGAACACAACAGAACCTTCAAGGATTATTACTGCTCAAACCCTATGGACGCAGACTCTAAGGTTTATATTGCAACTCTAGAAACCTGACGGAATCCAAGGATCGAATCCCACATTGACACCAAGAAAATGATAGACGCCCAGGTCAGGTATCGAAACCCCAGGTAGAATTCCAAAATCCCAGGTCCCATGAAAATAATTTAGACATGAGGCAAAAGTATCTTGGGCAACAGAAACATTTAAACTAAATTGCCTACACAAAAGAACAAAATGATTTTATTCAGTATGGAATATCTATCAGTAGTTACCATTTATAGATTCTCATGCTACAGGAAAATAGGGAGACCTTCTTAAACCCCATTTCTTCTACGCATACACTTGGATCTTATACATAGGAAAATGCAGAGATTAAATAGAGAACCAAACATTCACCATTTTATATAGAAGGTAAATCCCGAGCCCTTTTAAACAGACATAGGTTTCGAAAGCAAATCCCAGTTCATATTGGGTGTTATTATTATTACTATTTTATCCACAAGCTTCAACAAAATTTCAGACATTGAGCCGAGTGACCCAAAATATTCCACTAAGACCTTCTAGGGCCTGCATTAGACAATAGATGCATTTCTTACAACAATCCAGCCAATGGCGATTCCAAGAACTCGATGCTAGTCACAGTGAACCCAATCGAGCTCACGAGGTTCCTCATAGAAAACACAAAACACTCCACAGAGGCGAGAGGAAGAGGTAATGAAATGTTGACTCTAAGCTTACCAATTGCAAACGCCTCCAAGTCTAAACCTGTACCATCAACCAGTAACCACGCAAATGGAGAGGGCCAAACTATTACCTACCAAGTAAGTAAAAATATATCAGTTAGAACCTGAGTTTGTATTCGTATCAATTTGCTAAATTTTGAGCATTAAATCACAATACTCTAGGATCTTTGCTGAGAGAATAACATCTACAGTATATCAATGCATGACAATCACAATATGACAAGCATCACAAGAATCAAAAGCATAAGAGACAAGAGACACAGAGTTTCCATGGGGGAAACCCTAAGGTGAAAAACCCCACAACTTCCTCAGAGATAGAGAGATCAATGTCTCAACCAAAGTACAACCAAATAACACTGAGATAGTCTCCTGATAGCAGATGATCCTCCTCCTCACTAGTGCGCCACTTTTCAAGTGAGAGTGAGTTACTTTTTCGAGTGAGTAAAATAGAGATCTCCGATCTCTATTTATACTTACCTTTTTGCCCAGTGACCTTATGGGGCCGACTTGTCTATCTAGATACATCCACATTATATTATATATAATTCAGGGCCGACCCCACATGGTGGTCTAATAACCCATCGGCAAGTACACCCACTTGCGACACTTGTCAATCTACATGATGACACTTCCTTATAGAGGAATAACACATCTCTTATAAGGGTACAATAAATATATATATAATACACAGATGAAATACATTCCGAAGTTACATATACATCAACACTCCCTCTTAACTAGGAAGGTATTTCTCAACACAGATCTACTAGACAAGTCTTCTTCTCGAGATCATCGTCATCGATGCATCGTCATCATCATCGTCACTGCTGCTGCTATCTCAACCAATCTCTGACTCTACTCGTCATAGGAAGTTCTACAGAGCCAGTCCTTTTTCATTCTTGATGTAGGCCCACCATCTACAGGTCTTCATCATCACTGGCCATACTGTGGAATCCTCAGTACTTATTATGTGCGTCACAAAACCTGGCTGCAACATCCCAGGCTATTACGAGCACACATCTCTACCTGTAGGATCTCCCAGGAGCACATTACATGTGACCCATCACAAAACCTGGCTGAATCATCTGAGGCCTTTTTCATCCTGTCCAGATCTCCCAGGAGCAAATTACATGTGGTCATGGCAAAACCTGGCTGAAGCATCTGAGGCCTTTTTCATCCTGTCCAGATCTCCCAGGAGCAAATTACATGCCATAGGACAAAACCTCGCAAGAGCATCTGCCGGATATCCCAGGGCACCGAATTACATGCCATAGGCAAAACCTCGAAAGACTATCTGCAAATCTCCCAGGGCACAAATTATATGTCCTCCCAAGCAAAACCTCGAAAGAGCATTTTCCAGATGTCCCAGGGCACCGAATTACATGCCATAGGAAAAACCTCGAAAGACCATCTGCAAATCTCCCAGGGCACAAATTACATGCTTACCTGCACAACCTGATCCACGGCCACAAAGTATCATCTGTTACTTACCATACATCATCCTGATGTACACATGATCATCATGATCATCATCATTGCAACATCCTGCTGCATGTCATCTGGAGAAGCTCGTCATCCACGATCATCCTGATCATACAATGCATCCATCTGATGCACACCAAGTATCTACCTGATATATATCATCTCACATAGTGTATCCACCTGATACATAGATACATGATCCACACAATGTATCCATCAACATACATGATCTACCTGATCATACCTGATACATATCAATATACATGATCTACCTGATCATATAATGTATCCACCTGATACATATACATATACATGGTCTAAGCATCCAACATGATGCATATACAAAATACATACAAATGATCCAACCGATCATATCCAGCATCCAACATGATGCATACATACATATGAATGATCCAACTGATCATATCCAGCATCCAACATGATGCATACATACATATAAATGATCCAACTAATCATATCCAGCATCCAACATGATGCATACATACATATAAATGATCCAACTGATCATATCCAGCATCCAACATGATGCGTACATACATATACATACAAATGATCCAACTGATCATACAGAGCAGAAACTAGAACATCATCCTGATGCTCATCAACATCCAGCGCTTACATCCACAGCCATGTGAAGGATCCTCCTTCCAACATGCTTGGAATGTCTTCAGCAAATGTGTCCATCACTTCTTCCTCGAAGTGTCCTCGATCTGAAGAACACCAAGCCTCTCTCTAAAGTACTCGAACTTCACCCTGGCTAGTGGCTTCGTCAGCACATCTGCAATCTGCTCGTCCGTCGCAACATACAGGAGCTTCACAGCTCCTCTCTGCACCATATCCCTGATATAGTGATATTTGATCTCTATATGTTTCGACCTGTCATGAAACACTGGATTCTCGGATAGCTTCACACAACTCTGGTTATCACAGAAGATACCAGTAGCATCCAACAGGAGATCAAATAACTCAGACAGTAGCTTTCGTATCAATACTGCCTCACAACTAGCTGAGCAAGCTGCAACATACTCTGCCTCAGCTGTACTCAATGCCACGCAGGACTGCTTCCTGCTAAATCAAGAGATCACACCTGATCCCATACTGAAGCAACACCTAGATGTGCTCTTCCTATCTGCAGCACTACCAGCCCAATCTGAATCAACATAACCCTGCAGGTTAAACTTTTGATTCGCTTCATACTTGAGCCCATAATCCACCGTACCCTTCAGGTACCTCAGAACATGCTTTACAGCAACCAGGTGAACACTCCTCGGATCCGTCAGGAACTAGATCAATGTGTTCACAGCAAAGCAAATATCTGGTCTCGTGTTCGTCAGGTACATCAAGGACCCAATCATCTGACGATACATAGAGACATCAACCGGCTCAGATGAAGCATCACATAGAAGCTTCAGATTCGATGCCATAGGTGTGGCCATGGCTTTGCAATCCATCATCCCAAATCTCTTCAGGATATCCACTGTGTACTTCCCTTGACCAAGGAAGATCCCACCTGCACTCTGCCACACCTCCATACCTAGGAAATAGTGCATCATTCCCAAATCTTTCATATCGAATTCAGCAGCAAGCTTTCTCTTAGTATTTGCAATCAGTCTGTCATCTCCTATTACAAATAAGTCATCCACATACAGGAGTAGAAACACAGGATTCCCTTCCTCAACCTTGTAGTAAAGGTTGGAATCCGCTTTACTCTTGGTAAAGCCCAAACTGGATAGGAAAATATCCATCCTACCATACCAGGTTCTGGGAGCTTGTTTCAAGCCATACAAGGATTTCTTCAATCTGCACACATGTGACTCCCTGTCAGGTCTTGGTACTGCATCCCAAACATCATCTTCATGATCGACGGATCATGGCATTCCATTTCTTCATCCCAGATCCTGGTAACTTCAATATCTTCAATAGATATCTTTGTTTCTGGAACAAATTTTGTAGTCCTTTTGTAGGTGAAGATATACGGTCTTTCCTACAAAACAAGTTAAATTGCATGATTAGAAACATCTTATAATTTTCAGAACAAATTCTTTACACATAAAGAAATATGTCATGCAGTCATGCAGTTATCTTAGCCAATGATTCAATACAACATTTATCCATGTTCCACAACTTTCTAGATGCCTTCCAGTCTCTACCAGAACATTGTTAAGAGTTTGCACTACTCCCAACATGTCAGCAAAGAGGTTTCATTCTAGATAAGTAGCACTGGAATGTTGTACAGTGCCATAGGCCACTTACCCATCACATGCATATTAGTAGTATATTGTTCATTAATGCAATCATTCTAATATGCACAATACATCTCCTAATTCTAGGAACATAAGCATAATATTATTTAAACAAACAAAATAGGAAAGAAATTATAATTGAGATACTTATCTTTGTTTGTTTGTTGGGTGGACTCCCTCTGAGTCTTTGCTTCCTGGTAGGAGCTGCTGAATTAGCTTCTTCTACACCTTTCTGTTGTGGAATGTAGGGAGATGGTCAGCTCCCTCTGAAAATATGCATCCTTGCAGGAGCTGCTGGAGTGTGCTCCCTCTTGATCTTTGCTTCCTAGATTACCTGTCCTTGAACTTAAATTCATCCTTGCTGACATCAATCTTCTTGAACCCAGAAAAGACCTCTTCTGGTGTCTTTTTGTCCAACATCTTGTGGGGTGTTCTGTTCTGCACATATACAGCTGTTCTAGCTGCTTCTGCCCATAGATGCATAGGTAGATCCTGGTCATGGAGCATTGCTCTTGCTGCTTCCATGATTGTTCTATTCTTCCTTTCTGCAACTCCATTCTGTTGTGGATTGTAAGGAGTAGTCAACTCCCTCTTAATCCCTGAATCACTATAAAGCTTCTTGAAGTCACCTGAGGTGAATTCTCCACCATTGTCGGATCTGAATGTTTTGATCTTGTTGTCAGTTTGATTCTCCATCAAGGTTTTGAATTCCTTAACCTTATCAAACACCTCATCTTTGCTCTTCAAGAAGTATACCCAAGTCTTCCTGGAGAAGTCATCAATAAATGAGACATAGTAAACATACCCACTTAGAGAACTGGATGACATAGGACCACATACATCTAAGTGGATGATTTCCAGGATGTCTTTTTCCTTGCTTTCACTGCTTGGGAAAGCCTTCTTAATGTTCTTACCTTTTGCACATCCTTTGCAAACGCCTTCATGTTTGGTCTTGATTTCTGGAAGACCCTCTACAGCCTTGCTTGCAATTGAAAGTTCTCTATAGTGCATATGAGCAAGTCTTCTATGCCAAAGTTCACTTGGCTCTATGGATTCATGCACCATGGCATGTTCAAGTTGTCCCTTCAGTTTATACAAACCTCCCTCTTGCTCTCCAATCATTGCTGCATCATCTATGGTCTTTCCCTTTAGCCACATTAGGACTTGGCCATCCACAAATGCAATCCTCATACCTTTTGCATCCAATGCAGAGATTGAGAGTAAGTTCTTCTTGAGCCCAGGTACATAAAGAACTTCTTTCATCTTCAAAGATTTTCCAGAATCTAGGTTGTAGGAGGCTTCACCACTTCCTTTGATTGGGTATTGATAATCATCCCCAAGTTTCACCTTATGGGGTGATTCATGTTCAGATAGATTCACAAAAGATTCCTTAAACCCAGTCATGTGTTTGGAAGCCCCACTATCAATCAACCAATCATTACAACCATGGGAGATGGTACCTGTGAGAGTAGAGCTTAGAACATACTCTTCTTCACTTGATGAGTCATCATCACTTTCTACCCTAGCCTTCTTCTTGGGTGGTTCATCATCCTCGGCAGCATGAGCATGAAACCTTCTTTTGCTGCCCTTCTTCTTCTTGTTGGAGTTGTTGTTGTCCTTCTTGTTCTTGGGACAATTTATGGCAATATGTCCTTTCTCATTACAAGTGAAGCATATTCTTCTTTCTTTGAAGTGGTGTGAATATTTCTTGGAGTGAGATGGCTCTCTCTTGAACTTCCCTTTCTTGGTGTGAGCTATGAGAGCTTGATCTTCATTCCCCATCTTTTCTTCTCATGCCACAAGCCTTGCTTCTTCTTGTGAGCATTCTTCCCGTAGTCTACTGAAGGAGATCAACTTCTTCCTTGCACAAATTCCTTGGATAAAGGAATCCCATGACCTGGGTAGGCCATTTAGAGTGGTCATTACCACTTCACCATTCTCCACCATTTCATCTACTGCTTCTAGCTGTTCCTTGATCTGGGAGACCCTTGAAAAATAAGATTGAATGGTTTCTCCATTCTGAAATTTTACTCCTTTCAATTGGTTTCGCAGGGTCATCTTCTGATTTATGTTCTTCCCTTCAAACAGCTTGGTCAAAGAGTCAAACATCTCCTTGGGTGTCTTAAGAGAAGACACATGGGGTATGAGATGGTCTTTGATAGAATCAGCAATGATTCTTTTTTCCTTGACCAAGTTCTTCTTGTGCAATGCCCTGGCCTCTTCATCCTCTGGGATAGGGATGTCTTCTTTCACATATGAGTCCAACTCATTCTCTTCCAGGATTAACCCAATTCTATACTTCCAGGCTCGGAAGTTATCATCCCTTTCAAGCTTATCCTCAAGCTTGGTGTGGAGAGACATTTTAAAGAGTACTTCAAATGGAAATAGAAAAGATTTAGAACTTACCACTTGAAGTGCTGAAAACTCGATCTGGTCCTGGATTAGGGTTTGTCAGAGAGACCCTAAAAATTCAAAATGTGAATTTCAAATTTCTGAAAGGATAGAAAGATGTGCCTTGGTGAGCTGATCAGCCTGGTGCATTTAGAATTTGAGATCAGCAAAGTCTTGCCCTTCAAAATTGCCTTTTTGTCCTCCCGGGTTCACTAGGGAGAGCCCTGAATTAGGGTTTGAGTTTCTCGGAGATCTACCCAACCAAAAATCTCGATCCAAAGCTCTAAACTTCGACTTTTGCAAGGAGCTTCCAGCTGTGTCTTCAGATTCCAGAAATTCGTATTTTTGTGGAAACCCTAATTTTTAGGGCCAAATCTGAAAATGCTCGGAATTGAATTCTGATTGGACAGATAGATGCGCCTTGATGAGTAGAGTCAATCTACTATACTGATTTTCAAAAATCTGTGGAGAGAAACCCAATAAACAAGGAACTCAAGCTTCCGTCATTGCAAAATGTCTTCTTCTCAGGTTAGCTCTGATACCATGTTAAATTTTGAGCATTAAATCACAATACTCTAGGATCTTTGCTGAGAGAATAAAATCTACAGTATATCAATGCATGACAATCACAATATGACAAGCATCACAAGAATCAAAAGCATAAGAGACAAGAGACACAGAGTTTCTGTGGGGAAAACCCTAAGGTGAAAAGCCCCACAACTTCCTCAGAGATAGAGAGAGCAATGGCTCAACCAAAGTACAACCAAATAACACTGAGATAGTCTCCTGATAGCAGATGATCCTCCTCCTCACTAGTGCACCACTTTTCAAGTGAGAGTGAGTTACTTTTCCGAGTGAGTAAAATAGAGATCTTCGATCTCTATTTATACTTACCTTTTTACCCAGTGACCTTATGGGGCCGACTTGTCTATCTAGATACATCCACATTATATTATATATAATTCAAGGCCGACCCCACATGGTGGTCTAATAACCCATCGGCAAGTACACCGACTTGCGACACTTGTCAATCCACATGACGACACTTCCTTATAGAGGAATAACACATCTCTTATAAGGGTACAATAAATATATATAAAATACACAAATGAAATACATTCCGAAGTTACATATACATCAACACAATTCAAATTAACAAGAAAGACAAGAAGGGTGGTGGGTTGACCATGAGCCAAGCTCAGGTCAGACCATGAAACCCTTGTGGCGCATCTAACATACAGACTCCAACAAACGAACTATGACATCGAAACCCTCGATGGTGTAGAAACCAAGAAGAAAACCCCTGGCTTAGTTGGAAACGTGACCATGTGCTATCGTAGAGTTACTTTTAATGCCCTCACCAACCCAAATTTTAGATACAAGTCATGATCCCTATAGTAGTGGAGCACTCACGACAAATGAAGTAATTGAAAAAATGCGAGTATTATAAGGACCCCAAGTAGTGTGTAAAGGCAACAAGTAATGGCAGGTTCAACATGCTTTGAAAGCTCAATAACGACTTTAACTTCCAACAAATCATTTCAAGGTGACAACCCCCAAACGTTACAAACATTAGTATTATTTAAGTGCGAGACTTGCGAAAAGAACATCATAGGTAGACACCCCCGTAGGTACACCTGCAAACCAGGAGCACACGAGCGAGTCAAGGGGTTCTTTGTTGTCACCGCCAGTAGATGCGGAAACACCAATTGCAGTTGGTATTGGAAAAAACACCAAATATGAAAATTACTTAATACACACGAGCGAGTTAAGGGGCTCTGTGTTGTCACACACGAGCGAGTTAAGGGGCTCTGTATCTGCTTTTTGCACATGAGCAAGTTAAGGGGCTCTGTGTTATAAAATCTATAGATACATAAATAACCATAACTTATAATATAATATGAATATCCCATAATATTTTGTATTGATTTTGTTGTAGGTCAAGTGGAATGTGCAACACAAGAAAAGAAAGTGGAATGGACCAAATAAAACATGAAACAATGATGTTGCCAAAGTGAATAAGTTGTTGAGATGAAAATGAAAAGTAGTAGAGAAATCTTGAATAGGAAGATGATGAAGGAATACACGATGTGTTTGTCATGGAATAAGATGTTTAAGTGAAAATGCAAAGTAGATAACTAGAAATATTGAAGATGAAGATGATGAAGGAATACATGATGTGTTCATCATGGAGAAGTAGAAATCTCTCCAGTAAGAAGAGTTTATGTCAATAAATAGAAAATATGAAGAATAGGAGAAACAATTTGAAGATCATTGCAATAGAGGAGTGGTTGCAATGAAAGAAAAGTATAATGATGATAAGTTTTCAAGTGGCAAGCATTAGATGTGTTCATTGAGATAGTGGTGATGGTGTAGAGGAGAGAGGATGGGGAAGTTGTGAATACCATTGAGTGGAAGTAGCTTGAGGAAATATATTCCATTTAACAAGCACATTTTGGGATGTAAGCTCCATTGGGAGAGAATGGAAGCATATTGCAAAGATGTTGAAGGTGGTAAAAAAGTTAGAGATGATGGTGATGAGGTGTTTCCTATGGTAGCAAAGTATATAGGATAATAATGAAGAGAAAAAGAATATGAAAAATAAAGGGGACTTACAAATAGTGATGAACGATCAACAAGAAAACTAGCTTAGTATATATAGCTCGACATTCGTGGATATTGCAATGAAAAGTGAAATGTCAAAATTCCATCCCTATATCGACGAAAGTTCATGGAAAAATTCAAAGCGTGGATATTACCACGGTTTTTCCACCCTGAAAAACAAAAAATATAAAAAATAATTTTTTTAACCCACGAATGTTGAAAACGTGGAAATATTTTGTGGAACAACCCGCCCATATGTAATAGTGAATGAGCATTGATCCCCTTCAGAATCCTGCCTTTTTTATGAACCTCTTCAACCAAATGTAGAAGGTCTTCTCCCACCAAATCACAAAATTCAAGGAAAAAATCAATCGGCCATCCATCTAGTCCCAAGCTCTTTTCTTTATGAAAGATGTCATCACCTTCGATAATTCATCACTAGAGATTACATTATACAACATTTCATTTTCCCTTTCATCAATCATTATGGGATAAGAAGAGATTACATTAATAATATCATCCATATTTAAATGGGAAGGCTCTTTGAGAAGATAAGAGAAGTGATTGATTGCAAGGTCCAGTAACTCATGAAAACCAAAAGCTCTATTTCTTGTCTTGTCCCTTAATTCCTAAATAGAATTGGATTTTTCCCTAAAATTTGCATATTGATGAAAATACCTAGTATTATGATCGCTCGAGGTGATCCAAGTGGCTCAACTCTTCAATCGCTAGTTACTTTCTTAGTCCAATAAAAGCTTGTTCCTTTTCTTTTTCAGCTCCTTAATGGATGTAATAGCCTCCAAAGAGAAATATTCCTACTTATAAGTATTGTATATATATGAAAGTTTCACCTTCAAGTCATTTAAATCCAGGTCTTTATTAGTATATCATTCATGATCCCACTATGACACCCATTCCTTCATGACCTTGAAATCCTTTACAAATTGATGAAAAATAAACTCATATTTGATCAGATAAACACCAAACCAAAAATTGTGAACCAACATTTTGAAGTCATCCTCCAAATCTCATGTATCATTATACTTTAAGGGGGATTTGGGTTTATTTCCATCATTATTCATCTCTAAAATGACTAGGAAATTATCAAAAATTCCGATTGACCCAACCCAAGATCTGACATTCCCAATTATATCCATTAGATCCGTGTAAGCCAAAAAAATGATCCATACAATTAGTGATGCCATTAGATCATGTCTTATTATTGAACCAAGTAGGATTATTCTCCATCGATTCAACATCAATCAACCCCAAGTCTTCAAATTTATTAATGAAGAAACATGTAAGATGATCTACATGGGAAGTAGAGACCTAGATCTCTTCCCTACTCAAGGTTAGGTTTAAATCACCACCAAGGATCAACTTTTCAGGAGTGATCCAACTACTATTCAACATTGTATTCCAAAAGGGATCATGACCAGCATACGGCCCACAGGCATTCAAAATGTGAAAATTATTCCCCAATTCTTTGCATTTCATCATAGTACAAAGACCTGAGACAGTAGCGAAAGAGTTGGTTAGATCTATGATAGAGTTCCAACCCATAACCAAACCTCCTGAGAAAATGAAAGCATCAAGAAACACAAAGTCCCAAGAAACAAAAATATTTTTTAATGTATTTTTTGTTGCCTCTCCTGCAATCATGGTTTCTTGAAACAACAAAACATCTAGCTTAATAGTAGAGATTAGAGATTTGAGGGTCGATTGTTTGGCCCGGCCCCCCAAGCCACAAACATTTAGAGAGATTATTTTCTTGGTAAAACCTATACCAAGGGATTTGATTCTCTGAGTATCCCTTTTATTATACTTTGATGACCTTGAATGACTTCTCTTGCAGTCGTGTCCTGAGCATGTTTTTAGCAAATCTCCGACCAACTCTATGTTTCCCCGAATCTATAGGCATATCATAGCCTAGACGTCCATATTGAATATTGACCTAAGACAGTGACACTGAATGAGAACATAGATGATATTTCCCCCTCCCTTATGAACCTGAGATGTATCAAACCCTTTAATGAGGGTATTCTTTTTTATGGAAACCTGTATTTCACTATCATTATCAATTGAGAGGTTAACATCATGTGCCTCCTCAAAATAAAGTTCCTAAGAGGGTAATTTATCAATTGAATGCAACTCAATAGGGAGATAAATACCAAGGAAAATAGAAACCCCTCCATTATAAATCTTATCCGTTGACTGAGGACCTCCTACTACATCAGCTACCAAAGGAGAAAAAATATTGGTCTCAACATTTTTGTTGCTTATTAACCATATTTCCAAAAGTTTCTAACATTGTGAGGATGAAAGGTGTAGTGTCCTCGGCCCCAAACAAAGTCCAAAGGCACTAGAGATCTAGGTAAAAGGCTAAAAAAAATATCACACAACAGAATGAAGTGCTCTAAGGTTAGGTCAACATGCCATACATTCAGAGAATAAAACTTATAACTTTATATAAATGATATGCATGTAAACCAAATTGAACATTCTACTAATGTGCATACTAGTGAAGGTAATTATAAACATTGAAGATGCACAAGTTGTTGATTTCTCCAGTAACCTATTGATTAATATTATTCAGTTAAATTAGAACCATGATGGTAATTGTTGTGAATATTCATTGTTACCAGTGAATTATTGATATACTAGTGAATTGTGTGTGTGCATATCCAAGTGTTTATATGGTGATATGTAATGACATTGTCCACATAAACCTTAGCAATAAGAAACATAGGATACCAACCACATCCTCCAAAATCAAAACCTGTGGATGTCCTCTACAACCATCTTTCACTAGTAAGATTTAGATTGCATGGTTTCCTTCCCTCCAGCCATCAATTGTCAATACAAATCAAATCTCCATTAATACAATCAGACCGGAAATGACGTGATAAAATATACCAAAAAATATTCAAATATGCAACAAGATCATTAGATATACATCAACAGAACATATTCACATACTAAGGTTCTCTCAATCAAACACCGGGTGTGTTACTGTTAACACCGGAAACACTGCCGACCAAAACAGTCATAACGCGGTCATATGGAGAGATTTTCCAGTGAAACAGAAAGTGTAACTTACTATAAATTTCGCTCCGGATGCAACAAAACATGTTTCAAAACCCAAAAATGAGCAAAAATTAGCGAACCATAACATATGGTTTTTCCCCTTTCATCATTGTGAGAGTTACAATTGTAAGTCGAGAAGGATAAGAGAAGGAATAGATGGTAGAGAAGTTTCATAGAAATTCATAGTATGAGAGCCATCCACCCTACACACAAATACTGACACATAATCCATAAACAAATCTACAAAATAATTCATCCTTCATGGCATGTAAACATGTTAAAATAGCATAAACAAGCATATGAACAAGTACTTATCTTCAATGGGAAACTGGCTTCAATGAGATAGCTTTCCTCCCAGCTGTAGACACAATCAATTCTAACTCACTTGAACAGGTCACCCCCGATCTGAGACCATGAATCCATGGGAAGAGACACACTTAATCTGGAAAATCTCGGAACTACCTCTTCTGAGAACCATAATGCTTCCCACTACTACTTTCATGTATGTCTCCACTGTGTATGGGATCACCGTCCCATTTCATGGATTCCTGTGAGAGAACCTAGACTAGTAAAGTGATATGGAAGCAAAGGGCGGTGACAATCCATCAAAATAACTCTCTGGAATGGACAATAGACTAGTCCTCTCAAGGATCTTGCAACATACACCCGGTCTCAATACAATACCCACACAATCTCAAGAATATCAACACTCACAACATAGTGACATAGCACAAGAATGTGATCCAAAGCTCGGGATTAGATTCAACAAGGAGAGGGAATATGAATTTATAACACAATGAGGCCAACTCTAACCCGAGGGTATCAACTCGAATTAGAGGATGAGGTAAGTTTAAGCTTCATCATGGAGACTTAACTCGAATTGGTGGAGTGGCCTTAGTTAGGAGATTCCATTTCTTGGATTAGCATCATGAGGAGGAGTTACCAAAAACCAAGGAGGGAATCCATGAAGAGAACAAGGAGGTGCACTAATGCATAAGGGGGTTACAAAACATGAAGGAGGGAACATTAAGTGAGAGAGAGGATCCAATAGGGTCATAAATGACCTGTAAGCCCAAAAATAGGGAGCATATCAATGAATAGAGGAGTGGGGAGCACTTATGGAGGTGGAGGCTAAATTCTAGCTTGTGGAAGATAAAATATAGCTTACAACTCCTAGAATATAGGGAGAGGGCTCATAAATAAATAAATAAACACATAAATAGGATGGAATATCTCCCAAGGAGGGCGCACAACGAAATAGGTTCCCACTAAGGTATGCATAAGGTGCAATAGTAACTCCATAGTCCATAAAATAAAAAATAGGGTCCGTTGTACAATGTTTGGATGACCAACACTACTAATGTCACAAAGGTGCAAAATGAACTAGGATGGAAAGCTCCCATCCAACAACAAGTTCTAGGGTGTTAGGGGTGTTTCCCATTACCCCTCACACTGTGAGATCCATGCTCTCCCATACTCTTTTAGTTTCCTTTGTTGAGGTAGTTATTTAATTAATCAATAGCAAAAACATTCAAATATAGCAATAATTCCAATAATAACATTTAATATTAATAATAGTTCCAGAGTCCAAAGTCCTATTATCAAACAAAGATCATAAGTCCATAATCACATTAACATGCAAAAGAACATAATCCCACAGTCACATAAAATATCATAGGATCGGGGATTAACAATTGGGGTGTTACATCCCCATCCTCTTAAAAAATGCATCATCCTCGATGCATATTATATACATGCCACAAACTTTCAAAATAGATGAGGGTATGCTTCCATCATGGCATCCTCTAGCTCCCAAGTCGCATCCTCGGGACTATAATGGGTCCAATGGACCTATACCTGCCTGATTTCTCGATTCCTAAGTAGCTTGAAATTGATTCCCAAAATGGAAACAAGTTGTACAAGAAAATCATGTAATGTTCCCAATCAAAAATTAGGAATATTATATCCAAGGTTCCAACTTTAATATGTTGATTTTCAACTTTTTCCCAAACCGTGGCTTATGAAGGCTTATGAGATGTTCTCGTTCAACAACAATGGAGTGTATGTATATTTCTAATGTCCATTAAAGGTTTTTTTCTCATAAATATGTTTATAGTCCATTGATATGTGTCCCAAATAAGATCTGATATAAAATTGGAGGCTGATAAAGAAACTAGGAACACTAGTTCAATTTTGGCCACACTAAACATGGGGATTCCAACTCTTCCCAAGCACTACCAAAGAAACTGGAACTCTCCCAATATCAAATTAATGGACTCAAATAGACTCAAATAAAACTATATGATCCACTGATATACTCCAGAGAACTTCCAAATAAGTATGAAAGACACTCTCTCAAGACTAGTGAGAAACTAGCTCGATTTCCCCCACATTGGAATACTAGTTTTTCAACTTGATCCAAACACTTCCTAATCAGCCCAAGTATTCCCAAAAATATGCAATTAGACCATGACACTCCAAAATAAACACAAATAAATTACTAACATACTTCAGGGAGTTGTTATGAAAGTTTTATACACATTGTCTTAAGCTTGCTTAACCATACTAGCAAATTTGCACATAAATCACCCATAAACTTGAACATGGAACACCATATGATGAAAGGATCTATAAATATTTATTATGAATTTATGTAAAAATTAAATATACTGATTACAACAATATATGGATCTTACAAAATCTTGAAATCCAAGAAATATAGAGATAGAAAAGTAGTGGTGTGCCCCTCCACCAGAAGAGATGTTGAATAGAGTAGATTTAGTAAAATGATGATATATTGGGCATACATAAACATTTTTTAGTGAAAAAAAAAATTCCCACTGGAAATTATTCTCTCAATGAAATGGAATTGGTCTCATATCCTATAAATGCTTAGAAGTATAGAAAACAAGACCACCATTTCGGCCCACCAACATTGGTCCAAGTTCTGAATCAATAGAAAGAAACTCCAAAGGATAGGAATTCGACCCCACTACTATATATGAACATATAAACTGAAATAAAACTATGTAGATAAATCTGAAAGTGATTTATCCCCTCAATAATCAGTTGCATTGAAGCACAATGAAGAGATCTGGATGATCTCCTCCTCTCTACTAGCTAGGGTGGAATATTTCACCACCGAAACTAGTTCAAAAATGAAAGGGCAACATATACCAAGCTTGAGAATCTCAATGGATATCCAATACCAAAATCGCTTTCACTTGTGTCTTTATCCCTTTTATAAATCTCATGGAGCATTTCCCCCTTATTCTAGAATTCTCTCACAAATATTCAATAAAATATTAATAAATGCTATAATTATGAGATAATGACACATTGGGACTCCTTTAATTCCTCTATAATGTTATTTGGCCAAATAATAACTCTATCTACCTTGGAAAAATGAATTTGAGAGGCTTAGATTGATTTTGGGGAATTTACATTAGCATGTGGACCCACCCTTCTCCTCTAGTACCCTCTTTGGATAAATTTAGGACCTGCAACATGTCATAGGTTGTCATAAGTTGTCATAACCTACCATAGGGCCTGATTCTTGTCATAAGTTGTCATATATGTCATAGGTTTTCATAGATTTTCTATTTTTATCCCGAGGAGTTACAACCCATGAGATTCATCCATGATAGGGTTCCTTCCACCTTGGATGGGAGTTGCATAACACATTTAGACTCAGTCCACCACTAATGCACCCTCCTTGTACAGATTATCTCAAAATATTAATAAAAATTATTTTTAGGACAAATGATTCCTTGCTCCATAAATTTGTCCCTTGGACCTTGGTTTTCCGTAGTGCCTCCTGGCCCCAATTAACTACTTTACTATTCTTCATTAATTTGTCCAAGTGAATTTAGACCATTGAATTCCCTAGTAATACAGTATAGTCCATAGTAAAAATTTGGGGACATTACAATCCTCCCCACCCAATATTGCTTGTCCTCAAGCAATTTAAACCTAGGAGTGGTAATACTTCTTCTTCTTCCCCAACTTATGCTCATTGATTTTTCTACCTCCTTCCTTGGTGATGACTTTTCATGAGGATGCAATTTCAAGTGGACCAAGTCATCAACTCTATATCCCCCAATATGAATTGTACTAAGGTTGAAAATGATGTCATGGTTCCATCCCAATCGAAAGGAGGTGAAGTACACTCTTCTCAATGTATGGCCCTGCAAGGTACTGACATAGTAAAACTCTCGACCAATGCCAATAAGAAGAGTGACTCTATACTACAACCACTCAATAAACCCCCCAACAACTAGTTTACTAATAATCTCATAATATGAAATCCAAAATTGACTCTCAACTCCGGGTCTACTACTAAAAACATGACCTGCACTGTAACTGTAAGATCCCCAACTAATATCCAAAAGAAACCACCTTGTTGATGTTGTGCAACTCTAATCATAATCATCCCCTCTAGATATATCTCCATCTCCACAACTGTCCTGCCAACAACCCAGCTGAAACAACTGAGTCCAAAAATGATCCTAGGGTCGCAAATGAACCCGAGAAATGTAGAGTGTCTAAAAACCTAAACCCGACAATATCAGGATCCCACTTTCTGTGCTGCACTCCTCCAAACATCATCATTGTCACTTGTAGTAGTCTGTCACTCCAAGGAATTCCAGGATCCCATAGCTTGCGCATTCCTTCAATATAGAACAATACATCAATGTGAAGGATTCCAAGATCCCATGATCTAATGTGTTTCATCCCATACATCGTAAATACATAGAGAGGGATGTCGTCATGAAACATAATACAATCATACAATGATATACCAAAGAGATTTTGCATCAAAGAATCCACCAAGTGTTTGTCCATCCAAGCAAAGAGATCATCATGCACCCCATACACACAAGCATCACGTATCATATAAAATATGCTCCAATGACATAGGTGAGGATCCCATGTCCTATAATGCTTCTCAAAAAGAATGTAAGGTGTGTCAAAATAATCATCCAGGTGTTCTATCATCCAAGAAGTGAATGAAGAACCTCCACCAAAATATGAACCAAGTAAGGAGCAAAGAAAACAAGGAGACTTCAAGTGGCTCAAAGAATTCTCATCAATACATCCGTGAATGTGAGATTCATCAAATGGGAGCAATGGATGCTTCTCCAAGGAGGTGTGGGAGGTTTCAATTAATTCTTGCATGTGGCCTTTCACCCAAACAATGGACGAAGGAACTCTCCCATCAAGTAAGGATCAAAGAGAACAATGAGCCTTCAAGGGGCTCAAAGGAGTACCATATGTGCATCCATGACTATGTGTATCATGATAAGGTAACAAAGTATGTTTCTAAAAATGTAAAGAAGAAGGTGCTCTAGTAAAGTCATCATCAAAAGGAGAGATATGAGTTTCGTACTCCTCATGTGGCACCATCAGAAAGAAACCTTTCACCCGTACTTCATTATGAGGAATGCTGCAAAATGTGGAAGTGTAGGATGTAGTAGAATGAACCAACTCACCCAAATGATCAGAAAGTGAAAAAATTTCATCATGTGAAGGCTCTATAGGGGTAGGATCATGCACCTCCATCAAAAGTGTGAAACTTTCCTCATAGGTTGGTTCCAAGGTAGTGGAATCATGCACTTCTTCAAAAAGTGCATAACCATCATCAAGAGGCAACTCAAATTCCTTTTCCACCACAACAAGTGCTTGTCTCTCATCAAGCTCATCTTAAAACACATTAAACTCATGCAAATATCCATGTTTCTCATGATCCATCATGTCATGAGAATCTTCCAATCAATCTACCATATGACAATTTGAAACATAGGAGGAAGAACAAGTATCTTGCAACCTCTGAATAAGTTGCTCATTTTGAATTTTGAGCTTATGAATATCCTCATTATTCTTCAAGTATGCCTCATGTAACCATTCATTACGCTCAACCAAATTGTTTCTATCAAAAATCAAAGACATGAAATTACCTTCAATGTTGCACATTGCTCTTTGAATCTTCTCCATGTCTTCAAGGAAGGATGGCTCCTCCAATGAAGAAACTCTCCAACAAGAATTTGACACCAATGCTTGAGTGTCATGGAGTATGCTAAGGGCCTCATATAAATACTTTCACTCATCTTCGCAAACCCTTCAATGAAGGATGGACCATGAGAGCGAACCTCCTCTTTTTTTTCTTGGGATCAACTTCACATGGAAGCTCAAGTGGTGATTGGAAAGTTGATCTTGGTTCATATTTTTCTTCTACAAGGTCTTCTTCGTGCTCCATGGATTTGGGACTTGCAGCAAAATCATCAAGTCTGGTCTCTATGTCACCAATATAAATATGAGATAATCTATCAGTATATGCTCTTCCAAAACTTGGGAACTCATCAGTAAGTACCTCTTCATGACACACATTAGTAAGTGTCTCTGGATGATCCTCTTCAATGAATGAGGGTGGATTTGAGATGCTCATTCGTGTCCTCCTTTCTTATCCTTTTCTTTGATCGAAACTTTGTTTGTGCTCCTTCAAGCAAGATGATGCATCTTTCCCCTTAGTTGCCTTAGGATCAAGATATTTGGAGACTCTTTTTGAAGTAGATACAAAAATTCTCATCAAGTAGGAAACACGTGCATCCAATGAAGCTTCAGATATCTTGTTTCTCTTTTCACAAATAGGTTGATCTTTCGGACTATGAAACATGCATCTTCTCCATAAATATGGCTATAATAATAACCATCATTTCTTCTTCCAAATGTGATATGATGGGAGATACTTGTAGAAGGTACCTACTGGACATTTTCTTCCTCATACTGTCTGCAGTACTCTTCATATTGCTCATCATAGTCATCATCATACTGCTCATCATCCTCATACAACTCATAGAAATCATCATCAAAGTAGGACATGGATGCAATTTTATTCTTGAATGGATGATCCAACACACAGGTGAAAGGACCATGCTCTGATGCCATTGTAATGTGCCCAATAAAAAAATTAGGAATATTATCTCCAGCTCCAACTTTAATTATGTTGATTTTCAACTTTTTCCCAAACCGTGGCTTATGAAGGCTTATGAGATGTTCTCCTTAAACAACAATGGAGTGTATGTGTATTTATGATGTCCATTAAAGGTGTGCAACTCATAAATATATTTATATTCCACTTATATGTGTCCCAAATCAGATCTAATATAAAATTGGAAGCTGGTAAAGAAACTAGGAACACTAGTTCAATTTTGGCCACACTAAACACGCAGTTTCCAACGCTTCCCAAACACTACCAGGGAAACTCGAATTATCCCAATATAAATTTAATAGACTCAAATAGAATCAAATAAAACTATCTGAACCACTGATAGACTCCAGACAACTTCCAAAGAAGTATGAAAGACACCCTCTGAAGACTAGTGAGAAACTAAGTCGATTTCCCCCACATTGGAATACTAGTTTTTCAACTTGAGCCAAACACTTTCTAATCATCCCAAGTATTCCCAAACAGATCCAATTATACCATGACACTCCCAAATAAACACAAATAACTTAATAACAAACTTCAGGGAGCTGTTATGAAATTTTTATACACGTTGTCTTAATATTGCTTAACCATACTAGCAGATTAGCACATAAATCACCCATAAACTTGAACATGGAACACCATATGTTGAAAGGATTTGAAAATATTTATTATGAACATATTTAAATATTAAATATATTTATTAAAACAAAATATGTCTCTTATAGAATCTCTAAATCCAAGAAATAGGTAGATAGTAAAGTAGTGGTGTGCCCCTCCACCAAAAGAGATGTTGAATAGAGTAGATTTAGTAAAATGATGATATATCGGGCATACTGAAACCTTTTTGAGTGAAAGAAAAAGTGTTTCCGACTATAAATTATTCTCTAAATTCAATGGATCGGTTATCACAACCCAAAAATTATTAGAAGTATCGAAACCAGAACCACCATTTCATCCCACCAACACCAGTCCAAGCTCTAAATCAAAAGAAAGAAACTTCAAATGATAGGAATTTGAACCCACTATTGTAGATGAAAATATAACCTGAAATAAACCTATGTATAGAAATATTAAAGTGATTTCTCCCATCAATAATCAGCTGCAATGAAGAGATCTGGATTATCTACTACTCTCTACTAGCTAGGGTGGAATCTTTCACCACCGAAACCAGTTCAAAAATTAAAGGGGAACATATACCAATCTTGAGAATCTCAATGGATATCTAATACCAAAATCCAAAATTACCAAAACATCTTTCACTTGTGTCTTCATCCGTTTTATAAATCTTCATGGAGGATTTCCCCCTTATTCTAGAATTCTCTCACAAATATTCAATAAAATATTAATAAATGTTATTTTTATGAGAGAATGACACATTGGGACTCATTTAATTCCTCTCTAGTTTTATTTGTCCAAATAATAACTCCATCTACCTTGGAAATTCGAATTTGAAAGCCTTAACTTGATTTTGGGGGAGTTACATTAGCATGTGGGCCCACCCTTCTCTTCTAGCGCCCTACTTGGCTAAATTTAGGACCTGCAACATGTCATAGGTTGAAATAATTTGTCAAAAGTTGTCATAGGACCTAATTCTTGTCATAAGTTGTCATAGATGTCATAGGTTGTCATAGATTTGTTATTCTTAGCCTGGGGAGTTACAACCCATGAGATTCCTCCATTAGATTCCTCCATGATAGGATTCCTTCCACCTTGGATGGGAGTTACACCAAAAATTTAGACTCATTCCACCACTAATGTTCCCTCCTTGTCCAAATTATCTCAAAATATTAATAAAATTGATTTTTAGGAGAGAATTATTCCTTGCTCCATAAATTGTTCCCTTGTACCTTGGTTTTCCATAGTGCCTCATGACCCCCCCCCAATTCACTACTTTAATATTCTTCTTTAATTTTTCCAAGTGAATTTAGACCATTGAATTCCCTAGTAATGGAGTGGTCCATAGTTAAAAATTTGGGGACATTAAAAATCCCCTTCCAATTCCACCTGGATCATTATCCATTCGATAATATTATTAGTACCATATACATACAAGTATATATATTAATAAAGAAAATAAAAGTACTCTAATTACCTAGATCGCATTCCAATCAATTACATGGTTAGCATCAGGTATATCCTTTTTCAATAAAGACACATGAAACACATTATGTACTCTAATTCTAGTGGTCAAAGCGAGCTCATAATAAATGGGTCTTATCTTAGCTAAGACCTCAAAAGGTCGACAATATCTAGCAACTAGCTTGGAGCAATTTACCAAGTTCAAGGAGCTCTTATTGGGTCTAACTTTCAAAAACACATGATCTCCAACTTGAAACTGTCTGGCAGTCCTGTTATGATCTGCATAGCTTTTATGCCTATCTTGAGTTGCTTTTAGTTTTTGCTTAATCTTAACCATCCGATCCTCCATATCCTTCAATAATTATGGCCCAACAATGACTTTGTCTATTAGATTATCCCAACTTATGGTAGTATCGCACTTTCTTCCATACATAGCTTCGAAAGGACTCGTCTTCAATGAGGCATGATATCCATTATTATAATCAAATTCCACCAAGTGTAAATAATCTTCCCACTTAGATGTTTGATCCATCACATACATCTTTAACATATCTTCAATCACTTGGTTAACTCTTTATGGCTATCCATATGTCTTAGGCTTGTATGTTGTACTCATGTTTAGACTTGTGCCAAATCCTTGAAACAATCCTTTGCAAAAGTTAGAAGTAAATTTTGAATCTCTATCTGATACTATAGCTTTGGGGATTCCATGTAATTTGGATACTTCTTTCATGTAAATATATGAAATGTTACTTGCTTTGTGATTAGTCTTTACTGGAATGAAGTGTGTTGACTTAGTCAACTTATCTACCACAACCATGATAGCATCATTTTGCAATCTTGTCTTAGGAAACTTTGTGATGAAATCCATTGTCACTACATCCCATTTCCATTATGGTATTGGCAAGGGATGCAATAATCATGTTGGATGTCTATGCTCAACTTTAACTTTGGATGTCTACCCTTAGAAAAGCTTCCAGAGAGTTAGTTTGTGGGATGGAAGAACCTGCTACCAAGAAAGCACGTGGGATGGGAGAAATTGGTGCCAAGAAATCATGTGGGATAGAAGAACTTGGTGCCAATAAATATTTTTAAGTCATTTTGTTCCTCGGATCATTTTGAGCAAGGACCTTGGTGTTGTTCTTGTTGGCATTCTACATGTTTCTCAGGAATCAGGGCAATTGCAGTTGGTAAATGCAACAGGAGTTGTAGATGTGGTTGTACCAGATTTTGTCTTGCATGCATCTTTGGAAAATTCTTATATGACATGACAGACTTCAGTGTTGTGTTTGAAGGGTTTTGTGGGCTATTATGTTCATTATATATAATTGATTATGTGCAACCACTTTCATGTGCAAGAATCTTTGATGAATTTGTTTCTAAACGCAAGCTTTCTTAAGTAACATATTATGTTCACTTTTACTTGAAGAAGGAAGTTAGTTTCAATGTGCCTAGGTGGCCTGTAGCTTGTGTTAATAAACTTAGTGATATCAAAAGGGAATAATTACAAGAGGAAGGTATATTCTGGATAATGTTGGTGACACATAAATATCTTATTAATGGCGAGGTAAGTTTGCATTTCTCAATGAAATCTAAACTGTTCACAAATAATTAAGCTAAGGAGGAAAGCGTTATATAACTTAGAATGTAGTTTGAGGCTGGTTAAAATGCTAGGAAAGCAATTTACAAAATGGAAGGAGAACGTTCAAAACTTAGTAGTTTCCAACTGTTAAAATTCAATATGCTAAGACAGAAAATAGCAGCATTACATTCCATTTCACAATAATAGCATATACAGGATCACTGAAGAAACAACAAGCATAGCATAAACACAAGAGACACAGATTTATCCTGGGAAACCCTCATGGGGTAGAAAACCCAGTAAAGCTTTCCTCAATAAGATGATAAACCAAAATACAAGATGTGCTCCCTCCTTCTAATCCTCCTTAGCAAATCTCCCAGACAAGTGCGCCTCTTTTCATAAGTGAGTGAGTGTATCAAATGAGGAACACACTTCCTCTATTTATACACTACTCTGACATATATTTTACACAAGTACATGTAGGCTCGTATTTAACCATTAGGTTAAATACCCTATTATAACTGACTGGGCCGACCCCCACATGGTGGGTCTAATAACCCTAGTTACCACAACTTCTCGGAGGAATAAACATCTCCGGATACATAATAAAATCACCTCGGAGGGATGGAACATCTCCGGAATAAATAATGTATAAATATAATATTCTTAGAAGTTACAATATTCAACACCAACAGTTTCAAAAGCTAGTCGTGTGGTTAAAAAAAATGCATTCTATGAGTCGTGAGTTTAAAATAAAGGTTTCTAGTTGTTGTGTATGCTGCACATAGGCGTAACACAAAAACATAGATGTTATTGGTTGCTCTGTATGCTAGGAAAGCGGTACAAAACTAACATAGAGATTTACCACTGTTCCAGATTTTTTTGAAGGGAAGCATCAATATTTTTTTTAATAACCAGCAAATACTAGCGAACATGCAACAAGCGTAAATGCTAGACAAATTACATTCCTAAATTGGACATCGACTACCATTCAATATTTTTAAACAAAACCAGAAACGCAACTCAACCCTCAACTCAAGTGCTCGGCAATGTCTAGGTCATTATTGTGCTTTTGAAATATGTAGAGTTAAAAAAAACAAAAAAAACCTCGTTCCAACTCATAATTTGTCTCCTTTATGAAATATTCTTGATGTTGCCTCTTTATGAAATATTCTTGATGTTGCCTTAGCCTGTCACTCATCTAATGATCGTATTTCTTCAATTCTATAACTTTTTCATTCCTTCCAAGGTAAGGAAATGGGTCACCACTACTGATAGCTACAGAGTCAATGAATAGCTTGGTTTAGTTACCTGTGTCCAATTGGAGTAGTTCAAGACTTACTTTTGTTTTTTTATGTAATAGTTCTCAAATTAGAACGTATGTTGCAATCCTATTTACTCCCAAGTTTGTTTCATTTTTTATTATATATATTATGAAAAACAATTATTATGAAAAAATAGATATGGGAAGTGGGAACTACATGTTTGTGGTGAAGTCATTTAGTTTATTAACACTCTTGCAAATTAATTTAGCAGTAAACATGAGTACGTGCGACATATAAGATTGGTATAAGATCTCATGTCATAACAATAGTTGAACTTGGTATAAGATCTGATGTCATAACAATAGTTGAACTTTTATAAATTGAATTGACTTTATTGTGTGAAAAAAAAAATAGTTAAACCATATATTAATGCACTATAGATTTAAACTCTACATGAACTCAAGATTGTACATGGTAGTCAATATAGTGTTTGTTGAATTGGGGTCATGGTAACAAGGAGCAAGGATAGTGACAAGATGTTGGTCAACACTTTCTATGTAATACAAAACGATATAAAAATATCTTGTGAATATTACATTTAAACTACATAAATTTCCTTAATAGGGAACATGATAGGAATCATAACATCCATTCTTATTTGGGTTGATGACATGTATCCTTAAAGGAAACCTTAGGAGGTTTATGTCAACATTGAATTTAAAAAACTATTAAATTAGAAGTCTCTATGGTATAGTCACTGAAGTAGATAGGTCATGATTGTGAATTCCATGAATAGAATAAGGAAAAATCACTATAGAAATTAGGTATGATACACATAGTTATTCAATTATTAACAATAGCTAAAGAAGGTACTGAGTCTAAATGGAAACACCATGGGAATGATGGGGTTATAATAGTGAAGTCAAAGCCATAATGGTAAAATTATTAAGAGTATATTGGTTGGTTGTAATTAGCTTCCATGAGAAGTTGGTGATAGTATGATATAAATGGGATAAAATGGCATGGTTAAGCACATAAAACATTAGTAATGATAAGAAACTGACATTGGACAGTTGTACAAGCACGATAAGGCTTTGGTGAAGTAGAACACACATGAAGAAGTCTTTGTTTTAACGCTTCACTAAGAGTTCCAATGAGGACTCTCATCATTAAGAGTCCCAATAATGACATAATGTCAGTCCAAGTGGGTGTGTCATTGTATACTTTGGACAATAATTAGAATCATGAAAACTATGTTGAATTAAAGTAACGTGACAACTAGAAATGATGATCGAGTATTAAAATCTTATATGTTATGGAATATGGCGGCCTTGGGAATAATTTAATCCATAGATGTAAGGTAACATTAGGACCTTGGGAATGATAAACATATATAAAACGTTGCAAAATAGGAGACAGTCGTGAATTAATAATGAATACATATAGTAATATCATGATGAAAATAAATTGATTTGGATTTTTGAGACATTATTATTACCATTTATAGATTATGAAGGAATTTTGTTCTTCAGAGAATGATAGATGCCCATATTGTTGTATCCTAGATAATGGGATTACTCATTTTAACATAGTACTTAGGTGATGGAAATATACAAAAATACACTAGCACCTAATAGCCAAGATGAATGTACCTACTCTATAAAATACTCATTTTCTTATAAGATGAGGAATTACAATTATAATACATGATCAGTAGTTGAACAATATCACTTGACGAGAAACAAGAAGAAAATTAAAGAAATTAATCTAATATGGACTTAATCTATATCCTAGTTGAGTGTATGAATGCCTCTCGTATAGCAAGATATGTGATATTTAGGCACTCATTCGTATATGTTCAAGAAATATTAAGGTATCTATATCTATATGTGCCATGTAATAGGTTGGTTAATTGTGATAGGAGTTTTCTTGAGATTTATATTCCATTATATATATGATGTGTTTTAAGGTGATGATCATGAGATGGATGCTCATAATATCATGCATCCTTGTGTTACATAAAAATATATGTGGTTATTAGCATGTGCATGTGATACTTCTTGATATTATTTCATGACGACGTGTGGAACATAAATGATATTATAGCTTATCATTGCATCTAGAGATAAATGACATTTGGCACATAAATGGTATGAAAAGCATGTTGTGATTAACTTTGGTATTTTACATCTATGTTTTGTGTCAAGTGAAGAATAAGAAATTATATCAAATATTTGTATGACATGTTAATGTTTCATGCCAACCCTTATTGCTCCTCGTAGAATACATATTTGATATGATGATTGATTATGTGGGTTGTCATAATGCATATTTGATATGATGATGGATTATGTGAGTTGTTACACCTAGCTATATACTCTACAACATCATTAGAGTCATCCCTAGCCAATAGTATTCTTTCCTTACTATTGCTATTGTTTTCTGATAACCCGAATGTCTGGTATAAGGAACATCATGCATTTCCTTTAGAATCATCTTCCTTATATCTCCATAATTGGGAACATAAGCTCTATCTTTATGGATGAGGATTCGATTTTATTCCAACATATACTTATCAAATTTCTCTATAATTTTTTGTTCTTGTAATCCTTCTTTTACCTGTTGATAATTCTCATATGTAACATTGGCTTCAATGATCTTGTCCTTTAAATCCGATGTATTGGTGTTGATAACTACTACACACATCACATGTATCTTCCTGCTAAGTGCATATGCTACTTTATTTTCCTTACCTTTGATTCCAAATTCATATTCACATAACAACACCATCCATCTCCTATGTCTTGCATTCAAATTAGGCCTCTCAAACAAGTATTTTAACCCATCATGATCAGTTATTAACTCAAAATTCTTACCCATCAGATAATGTATCCACATATTCAAGGCATGGATGATTTCTGCAAGCTCTAAGTCATGAGTGGCATAGTTATGCTCATGTTCCTTCAACTATCTAGATTCCTAACTGATCACATTTCCATCATGCATCAATATTCCACCAATGCCTTTCATGCACGCATCTGTGCGTACAATAAAGTTTCCTTCAAGGTCCACAATTTTTAGAATTGGTGTATTGGTAATCATTTCCCTAAATCTTTGAAAAGTATCTTCACACTTAGGATTCCATTCAAACTTTACAACTTTCTTTTGCAAGGATGTGGTAGGATGGGATAACTTTGAGAATTATTCGATGAACCTTCGGTAGTATCTGGCTAACCCCATGAAATATATGACTTCAAATACTTTCTTAGGTGTTGGCCATTCCATAATGGCTCTTATCTTCTTAGGATCTCCTAAAATGCCTTCTTCAAATATATTATGTCCTAAGTAGTGAATTCGGCCCTGATAGAAAGAACACTTATTTAGCTTGGCATATAACTAATGGTGTTTAAGCACTTGCATTACTAATCTTAGTTTTTCTTCATGCTCTTCCTCTATCTTGGAATAGATAAGGATGTCATCTAAGAATACAATCACAAACTTATCTAAGTACTTTTTGAAGACTCCATTCATTAAAAACATGAATATTGTTGGTGCATTTGTTAACCCAAAAGGTACCACTATAAACTCATAATGTCCATACCTTGTTCTGAACTTTTTCTTACTGATATCTTCATCCTTAATTCTATTATAGTTGTAATGATGATCTCAAATATATCTTAGAAAACATTTTGTCTCCTCTCAACTGATCAAACAAGTCATCAATCCTTGGCAAGGGGTACGTTTTTTTAATCGGTGATTTTTTAAACTGACTATAATCTATGCAGAGTCTTAGAGTTCCATCCTTCTTCTTCACAAATAACACAGGAGCTCCCCAAGTTAAAACATTGGGTCTTATGTAACCTTTCTTTAGTAGCTCCTATAACTGTGTTTGTAATTCCTTTAACTCTAGAGCACTCATTATATGAGGTGATTTAGATGAAGGTATTGTTCCTAGCACCAAGTCAATAGAGAAATCAATGTCCCTCTTAGGAGGAATTCCTGGTGATTCTTGAAATATATCTGCAAACTCTTCTAGTACCGTATAATCATGCAGTTCTGGTGCTTTTCCTTCTTTTGAATATTCCACATTAATTGCATATTAATGGAATCCTTTTATGACACATTTCTTTAATTGTAGAGTTGTGACCTACCTCAGGGATATGGGTCTAGGTATACCTTTGACTGTCACTTGGATTCCTTCTTCATTCAAACAAGTATAAGTTTTATTATGACAATCTAGTATGGCATGGTGTACATCCAACCAATCCATGCCAATCAATACATCATATTATCCCAAGGGTATTATGTTTAAGTCTGCAAATATTTTCAATCCACTCATTTCTAAAGGACACCCTTTTACAACTTTTGTGATTTTCCTCTTGGCTCCAGTAGATAACTACACTAGACTTGCTTCTTCAAGTTTACTTTTCTTTAAATTACATTTCTCAACTAGATTAGGTGCAATGTAACTATTGCTAGCTCCATAATCAATCAAAATAGTTATGGTTTTATTAGCAATATTACCTGATACCTCAATCATTTTGGTCAGGTGGTCATATTTCCTCCCATCCAATGCTGCATAGATCCTATGAACGATTCCACCAACATCTCCAACAGTTGAATCTTCTTGTATGTTGTGGAGGTTATTTCTCTTACGCGGACACTGACTTGCTACAAAGTGATTTTCCTTGCATATCCAACATTCCATTGGTGGTATTTTCCCTGAATGCTCTTCCCTTAGTTGTCCTTGCTGATAAGAATTATTGTTTTTGAATTTTGAAGGTTGGAAACCTTTCTTCCTATGCACTTGCTTGCTCTTCTTCATGTCCTTCCAATTCTTCTGATATGGGGTCTTGCTCTTATTCTATACATATAGGTGTTTTGCTTTCCATATGATATGGAATCCTTAAGGTTCTTTGGTCTATCATACTGCATTTTATCTCTATAATATTTAGGTATACCACTTAGGAACCTTTGAATCTTTACATTCTCATCTTTTATAAAGTCTGCATACTTCAAAAGTTCCAAAACCTTCTTCTCAGAGGCCTCCATAGCCATGCTTCCCAATTTGAGCTCAAATAATTCCTCCATCTTTTTTTCATAGTAATTCTCATAGAGTTATTCTTTTTTAAAGTACTTCTTAAACTTCCTCCAATAAAGTATGTCTTCATTGATGTTCTTCAGCATAACTAGTTGATCCCACTAGATAGATGCTTTGACTTGCAGATGGTATATAGCTACTCTTGCCTCCATATTAGGTGTATACTTATGCAATTGGAAGAACTTCCTGAGTCCTAACAACCATGCTTCAGCATATTCTCCTTGCTTTTCTTTTCCATTGAAATTTGGGGGCTTGATTCTTCTCAGCTCTCCTACAAGTTCATCCTGGGAAGACCTCCTCTTCTTGTATCTCTCCGGGGATCTTTCAGGACTACTCTTTTTACTGCTTGATGAACACCCCTTCTTCCTTTCTAAGTGATGAGGTCTCCTTGAATATGATCTATACCTCACATAATCTCTTGTATGCCTCTTGTTATCTAATCTTTGGGTGGCATTCATAATCTACTCCTGAATGTGAATTATCCTTTCACTATACTCCTTATGCTTCCTCACTGAATCCTCCAAACTTAATGGTTCACTCCTCCTCTTATGTATACTTGAACTTCTTCTCTCAAACTCCTCTTCATGACTATAAGGTCTCTATCCTTCCTCAAAATCCATATCCAATTTTTGACTTCCTAGTACTGAACTTGTACTTGTTGAATCTCTAGTCTTCACAAGTTTGAGTAAAATCTCAGTTTAGTGGCCACACTGCTTGCTCAATCATTCATTGGGAACTGCAATGTGTTCATTATCAACCATTTTTTAGTGACCATTAGATTGGAATAAGTTAAATATTATCCAAACCAGGTGCAAGTACCATGCATTGATAACACTTGTAGTGTCTCTTTTTTAAAAATTGGAAAAATTGGGAAAATGTGCATTTTTTGGCCAATTCGACCCTTAGACTAGTGATGGCTCAAATGCTTCCAAATGGATCCTAAAGCTCGCAAATTGGGTCTGAAGGTGTTTGAAATGTGTTAATACATAAAAATGAAGCTTATGGTTTCTTGTATGCTCTCAAAATACTTCTTCAACATTCATTTAACTTCAGGATAAATTGGGAAAATTTACTAGTAATTTCGAGGTTCAAACCCCCAAGGGTAGAGGTCACTAATGGCTTCCCAAATGCAATACAACCCTATAAAATTTAAGAATATAGGAATGTATTAGTTATAGGACTTCAATGGGCACCCAAAGTCATCATTAATCAGTTCTTAAAGGCTGTTGCAACTCCCATAAATCAAATATTTGTAGACATGTCTTCGCATAGGGGGAAATGATAGAAAAACTCCACAACTTGCTATGAATTTCGAGATTAATGTTCCAAGGACTCGTGTAATGTGTATGAAAGTTATTCAATACATGAATGGATCTCCATACATCAATAAAATCACATATATTGACTGAAACAAATCGAAACCAAACAACTTCAAGCTCTCACAACAAGATAAAGTGGAAAATGGCACCATTCATACATAGTTTGGCATTTTTACATAATTTCACTTGGATTTTCGACCTGAGGTTCTTCTGAGAATAAAATACATATTAAATACATCATATTAAAAATAAATGGGACCCCTTTGACTCCCCCAAATATATCAGCATCTCACCATGTACACCCTTCCTCCAAGATCCAAAATATGAAGAGAAATGTGAGAGAAATGTGGAAGCAAGTTGAAGAAGATAAGATCGCGAGCATCCCTGTAGCTTCAAACTACAACAAATGAATCCATTGTAGCTCCAAATGAAAGTTCTAAATGGCCTCTCCAATTTCCAATTAGGATGGGAATCTTTCACCCCCGAAATTGGTGCTAAGGCAAGTAGAGTAAACACTCCACTAGCATGGACAAGCTATGCTCTCCAATTTGCAAAATGAGAAATGATCAAAATCCCCTCTCCTTATTTGTTCTTGTCTTTTATAAACTTTCTAAGTCCTCCATGGTTCAAATTCCTTCCAAAATATTCATTCCAACTCAAGTTGGGAAGAGATTCCAATGTGTGCCACTTGTCCATAAATTCCTAGTCTCCATCTTCGACCAATTCGAATGGGGATATTGGCTACCATAACTCCCTTGTGCACCCTCTTGGAGGATATTTTTATCCCTGACATGTCATATAGGTCATATGTCAGCAATCAGGTCTTATCCTTGTCATACGTTTCATAGCATCTTCATCATTGTTGTCATAGAAGCTAGGGAACCTAACCCAAGTGTCTCAATATCTCTAAGATGCCTCTTCCTCTTCCATGGGAGTTACTCTTCCACTCAAATTCGTCCCTCATTGAGTCATTCCAAGTATAATGACCTTCCAACTCCCCCAATAACATTATACTCCACCTTGTATTCGAATGGGTGAGAGTAGGATGCAATGTGGCATGAGGAATCTTGCTTTGTGTGGGTCCCACACCACCAATGTGCCTTCATGACCAAGTGCCACCTTATTTTCCTATTGTAAATATGTATTTATCCCCTTTTAATAAATTTATGTCAATCTAATGTACATTTGGGGTTTATTATCTCCCTTATTCCAAATCTAAATGTTTCCACCCCAACCTAGGGAACTAGTAGATTGGTGGAATTTCCCTTCTAGTGATTTATTTGGATGGGGAAATTACAGTCCCCCTCACTTAATATTGCTTGCCCTCAAGAAATTCTAAATTAGGATGATTCAAAATTTGTTCCTCTTCCCATGTGGCATCCTCACTTAAATCTTTTCATTGTGCCAAATATTTTCTTATGGTTCTGCTCCTCAATTTCCTTTCTCTTGTCTTCAAAACTTTTTCTGGAATAAGTATGAGTTTTCCTTCATCATCTAATGGAGGGAGTGTTTCTGAAATAGAAATTTGTTGACCAATAGAATTATTAAGGCATGAGACACGAAATACATTGTGTATTTTTCTCCCTTCCAAAAGTTCTAACTCATAGGCTACCTCCCCAATTTTTTGAACTATCTTGTATGGACCATAATACCTTGGTTTGATATTTTTTTATCCTTTCAATTTTAAGGAGGTTTGTTTATATGGGTGCAGTCTCAAATAAACCAAATCATTCACTTGAAAACTTATTTTCTCCCTATGTTTATCCATATACTGTTTTTTGTTGATTTTGGGAAACCTGCAAATTGTCTTTTAGAAGCTTCAAAATCTCTTGACTTTCCTCCAACCGATCCTTAGCTTTTGGGGCTCTACTATCACCAAATATGTGCTCAACAAAGGTGAGTGCTTCATAACCATAAAGTGCTTTGAAAGGAGACATGCCAATGGACATATGGAAAGTAGTATTGTATCAAAACTCACCCAAGTGTAGCCATTTAACCCATGCTTTATGTTGTTCACCAACATAGTCCCTCAAGTACCCCTCCAACCATTGGTTCACTCTTTCTATTTGTCCATCATTTTGAGGATGATATCTTGTGCTTGTAGTCAATTTAGTTCCCACCAAATTGAAAATTTCTTTCCAAAAGGTACTCATAAATCTACTATCCCTATCACTCACAATGTTCTTGGGAAGTCCATGCAATCTGAAAATTTATACAAAGAATAGATCAGCCACTTGTGCAGCAGTAAAATATGATGTAATAGAAAATAAATGAGCAAATTTGGTGAGTCTATCCACCACAACATAAATACAATCCTTACCCAAAGTCTTGGGAAAACCTGTGATGAAATCCATTAAGATACTTTCCCTTTTTTTCTGGAATGGGAAATGGTTGCAATAGACTAGCAGGATGACTATGTTCAACTTTGTTTTGCTAACATATATTGCATTCATTCACATATTTTAGAACATATTCCTTCATCCCTTTCCAAGAGAAAATTTTCCTTAATTGTCGATATGTTTTGAAGAAACCAGGATGGTCTGCTAAAGGAGAATCATGAGCTTCCTTCAAAATATTGTACTTTAGATTCGAACGATGAACCAAGTATATTCGGTCCTTATAGTAGATCAGGCCATTCAAAATCTTGTATCTATCATATACTTTGACCCCATCTAACACATCACAAGCAAAACTATCTTTGGCATACTCAACTATTAGCATATCTTTCCAATCTTTTGAAATGTCCATAAGGGAAAATGAAGGTCTCCTAGATAATGCATCTGCTACAATATTATTCTTCCCTTTTACATATTCAATGTCAAAATCAAAAGCTTGGACCTTACTTACCCATTTTTGTTGCCTTTCATTGAGATCCTTTTGTGTGAGAAAATGCTTTAAACTGTTATGATCAGTTTTGACCACAAACTTGTTCCCCACCAAATATTGTCTAAACTTAGCCAAGGCATGCATGATGGATAACATTTATTTTTAATATATGGAGTAGAGCTTCTCGTGTGGCTGCAATTTTCTTCTCTCAAAAGCTATGGGGTGTTGATTTTTCTTTAGGACCGCCCCCATTCCTTCTCCCAATGCATCACATTCCAAAACAAAAGGTTTAGAAAAATATGGTAATGCAAGTACTGGATAGCTACTCATTACCTATTTCATTCTTTGGAAATCCTTTTCATCCTCTTCATCCCATTTGAAAACATCCTTCTTAGTCAAATCAGTAAGTGGAACAGTTAATTTGGAGAACCTCTTCACGACCTTCCTATAGTAAGTGCATATTCCAATGAAGCCTCTCAATTTTGTGATGTTTTTGGGTGATGGCCATTAAATAATAGCCTTTATTTTATCCAAGTGCGCCTTTAATCCATATTTCCCAATGATGTGCCCAAGATACAAAACTTATTTCAACCCAAATTCACACTTGGACAACTTAGCAAACAAAGATTGTTCATGCAGAAATTTCAATACAACTTCTAAATGGTGCAAATGTTCCTCCCATGTCTTACTGTAAATCAAAATATCATCAAAGAAAATCAAAACAAACTTACGGAGATGCTTCCAAAATTTTTTGTTCATGCATGCTTGGAAGGTGGCTAGAGAATTTGTCAAACCAAAAGGCATGACAAGAAATTCGAAATGGCCATAGTGACATCTGAAAGCCGTTTTCTGCACATCCTCCTCCTTCATTCGAATATGATGGTAACCATATCTAAGATCAATTTTGGAGAAGAAATTTGCTCCAAATAGCTCATCCATGAGCTCATCTATTCTATGTGTTATCACTCAATATTTTCCTGGGTTGTGGCAAGAAAGACCATGAGGTAACTGTTGCAAACCAATCTTTAGTGGATGGAAACTAACCTTTCCAACCACTGAGAGGGATCTCTCTTTAGTGCTTCCAGCAACATGATATAGCTTAAATGGGCTGGGTTATTGGTAAAAGTGTTGAAATATTGTAACTTCTAAGAATATTCTATTTGTACTTTATCCAGAGATGTTTCATTCGTTCGTCGGGACTTTATTGTATATCCGGAGATGTTTATTCCTCCGTCGGGATGTGGTAACAGGGTTATTAGACTCCCCTAGTGGGGTCAAACCTGAGTTAATTGTTTAAGGTTTATTAGACTCTCCTAGGAGAAGTCGTCCCAGTTAGGGTTAAAAGTCAAGTGAGGTAAAGTATAAATAGAGGAGGTGTGTTCCTCATTTAACACACACTCACTCATTCAGTCACTTGTGAATTGCGCATAGGAGAGAGAGAGATCTGCGAAGGAGGAGAAGGAGCTCATGTTTGGGGTTTACATATTTGTATTTTTTGGTCATCTATATTGAGGAAAGCTTTGCTGGGTTTTCTACCCTATGAGGGTTTCCCATGATAAATATGTGTCTATCTTGTGATTGTGTTTCTTTTAGTGATCCTTATTATGCTCTTGTTGTGAATTTTATGCTAAACTTAACATGGTATCAGATATATCCTGAATAGGACATCTTTCACAAGGTGAAAATACCTCTCTCTCCTCCTCCAGTGAAAATTAGGGTTTCTGCAAAAGTTGGAATTTTTGGAATCTGAGAGCATGGCTGGATTCTCCTCCTCAAAAGTGAAATTATGAGCCCTAGATCAAACTTTTTGAGTGGGTAGAACCCCAGGATAAGTCAAACCCTAGTTTGAATTCTAGACCAGAAAACCAGAAAAACTGCGAACCTATGCACCAGTGAACCATAAAAGCTGCAAACCTGTGCACCAGTGAAATAGTGAACCAGTAAACCAAAAAATCTGTTGTAGATCCGAATTTTGCTGGTCAAGTCTGAAGGGTGAAAATTTGAAGTTTTTAGAAGTCAAGTACACCAGTCAACTCAATTCAGTCAAGCACATCTCCTAGTAAGGTCAGTTTTGCATTTTAAAAAAATTCAATTTTTGGTGACCTCCTGGATAGGATGGCCCCAAGCGCTAAACTTGAGGACAAGCTAGAGGGTATAGAGAATTTTTCGGCAAGTAAATATAGGAATGGTCTCATTCTTGAAGAGAATGATCTTGCCCAATACATCAAAGATGAGGTTGCAGAACCTGCGGAAGATGAAGCTAAAGAGAAGTACAAGAAGGATATGATTAGGGAAAAGAGAATCATTGTTGATTCTATCAAAGACCACGGGATTCCCCAAGTGTCATCCAAGAAGACTCCAAAGGAAATGTATGATGCCCTAGCCAGAATATATGAATGGAGGAACATCAATAGGAAGATGAACCTGAGAGCTCAATTAAAGAGCACTAAGATGAATCAAGGAGAATCTATTCAAGATTAATTCACAAGGGTATCCCAGTTCAAGGAACAACTAGAAGCCATTAGAGACAACCTTGATGAAGACTAACTATTCATGGCTGCTCTCAATGGTCTCACTAGACCTTGGGATTCATTCATCCAAACCATGTGTGCCAGAAAGGAAAGCATGAAGTTTGATATTGTATGGGAGGATTGCACTCAAGAAGAGGCTAGAGTAGCCAATAGAGAGTCCCTACTCAAAGAAGATACTCAAGCATTAGCCATCCATACCAAGAGAAGAATAAGTCAATCCAACTTCAAGAAGGAAAGGTGTCTCAACCTCCCAGGAATATCCATAAGGAAAGAAGGAACCATTCAAGAAAAGACTACTCCTCTTTCCAGTGTTACATTTGCCACAAAATAGGACACATTGCTAGGGATTGTCCTTCAAGGAAGAAGAAGAAGAGTTTCCACCACAAAATACATCTAGCAGAAGATGATAGTGAAGAAGAAGAGGATGAAGAACATCCCAGGAAGCAAGCAAAGGAAGAAATCGAAGAATATGTCCTGTGACTGTAATGCTTAAAGGCACATGATAGGACAGAAGAAGACTCTCTCCAATTTAGAAGAGAAGGAGTCCCCTCACAAAGCTCTCTAGGAGAATAGGAGAAGCAACATACAATATTGATGATGATCAGAAGACTAGGATCAAAAGAAGATCCTACCAAACAAACAAAGATAAGTATTTGAATTGTCATTTTTTATAGTATTAGGATGTTTGCAGTATTATGCATATGATGGGTAAGTAGCCTATGGTGCTATACAACATTCCATTGCTACTTATCTAGAGTGAAACCTCTTTGCTGACATATTGGGAGTAGTGCACGCTCTTAATAATGTCCTGGTAGAGATGGAAGGCATCTAGAAAGTTACCATATGAATGTGGGATATGGATGAATGTTGTAGCATTGGATAAGATAGTATGACTTATGTTTTTATGCATTTATTTGGAAACTATGAGATGTTTCTAACCATACTATTGAATTTGACTTGTAGGAAGTATCGTACAACAATCACCTACAAATGAAGAATAATGAGACTTGTTCCATAGAACAGGTGACAATGGTTCAAGTACTCAAGACTCCAGAAGAAATGTTCCCAGGAAAGAAAACTGAGGGAATATTTGTTGGATATTGTGAAGCATCCAAATCATTTAGAATATACATCCCAGGATTCCATCACATGGAATTTAGAAGATGCTCTCAAAAGAGCCAGTGTGAAGAAGTATATGAAGAAGATATACCTCCTAGAAATGCAGAAGTAGTTTCCTTCCCTGAAGAAGAAACACCAGAAGGCCATGATATGATAGAACCTCAAGAACCCCCACCTATGAACATATCACGGAAGAGAAAGCCAGCATGGGAAAGAGACATTATAGAGGGAGAAGAAAAGTATGGAGCTCCAGAAGGCTCCACAAGAGTAAGCAAGAAACCAAATCCATTTTCCAACTATGTGGCTTTGATGTATAATCTTGTAGATCAAAAATCTACCAGTTATGAAGAAGCAGTTCATAAGAAATAATGGGTAGAAGCAATGACGGAGGAATACCAATCAATAATGAAGGATGATGTTTGGGATGTAGTTCCCAAACCAAAAGACAAGAGTGTGGTATCCTCCAAATGGATATATAAGATAAAGCATGCTGCGGATGGTAGCATTGGAAAGTATAAGGCAAGGTTTGTAGCTAGAGGATTCTCTCAAAAAGAGGGAATTGACTATGAAGAGACTTTTGCCCCGGTAGCCAGATATACTTCGATTAGAACCATTCTTGCCTTGATGAAATGGAAGCTACATCAGATGGATGTGAAGACAGCTTTCCTGAATGGAAATATAGAAGAGGAAATATATATCGAGCAACCGAAAGGATTTGAAATAGAGGATAATAAGTCACATGTATGCAGGTTGAAGAAAGCACTGTATGGGTTGAAGCAAGCTCCCAAAGCATGGTATGGAAGAATTGACAGCTTCCTAATGAGCTTGGGCTTTACCAAGATTAAATCGGACTCTAATCCTTATTACAAGATTATGAATGATGAACCCATGATACTATTACTATATGTGGATGACTTATTTCTGACTAGAGAAGACAAGCCCATTGTTGAATGTAAGAAGAGGCTTGCAAGATGCACTACTTTCTAGGTCTTGGAGTATGGCAGTTTTCAGACGATATTTTCCCGAGTCAAGGAAAATACACAGTAGAGATTCTAAAGAGATTTGGGATGCTGGATTGCAAGGCCATGACTACTCCAATGGTGACAAATCTGAAGCTTCTGAGTGATGCTTCATCAGAGAAAGTGGATTTCACCATGAATAGACATATTATTGGGTCATTTATTGTATTTGACCAATACTCATCCACATATATGTTTTGCGGTAAACACATTAAGTCAATATATGGTGGAACCTAGGAATGTTCACCTGATTGCAACAAAACATGTGATGAGATATCTGAAGGGTACATTGGATTATGGACTCAGATATGCCTCAAATAGTGAGTTTAGGTTGTATAGGTACACAGACTCGGATTGGACTGGAAGTGTTGAAGACAGAAAGAGAACTTCAAGATGTTGCTTTAGTTTGGGATCAGGCATGATATCATGGCTCAGTAGAAAGCAACCTTGTGTTGCACTCAGTATAGCGAAAGCTGAATATGTAGCAGCTTGTTCATCTTGTGGTGAAGCAGTGTGGCTTCGCAAGATGTTGAAAGGATTATTTGATGTAGAGATTGATGCTATAGAGATACTTTGTGACAACCAAAGTTGCATCAAGATGACAGAGAATCTTTTGTTTCATGATAGATCGAAGCACATCGGGATTAAGTTCCACTATATCCGGGATATGGTGCAGAAGGGAGCAGTGAAGCTCAAGTATGTTCCTACGGAGGAACAAGTTGCTGATGTGCTGACCAAGCCTCTGGCTCGTATGAAGTTTGAGTACTTTCGAGACAAGCTTGGTGTGGTCCAGAGGGACCTCTCTAGAAAAAGAGATTGATGGATCATATCTGAAAGGATAGATGCCTGTCTAGCAGGGATGGAAGATCAGTACTTGCTGACTGATAGAGATCCTATCTGAAAGGATAGATGCTTTTCCAAAAGGGATGGAATATCAGTACTAGTTGACTGATGGTTCCATCTCTCATGAGCTGATGCCTGTCCGGAGGGATGGATGCCTATCTAAGGGTGAGGAAAGATCAGTAGTGGTTGACTGATGGTTCCAGCTCTCACGATCTGATTCCTGTCCGGAGGGATGGATGCCTCTCCAAGGGTGAGGGAAGATCAGTATTGGCTGACTGATGGTTCCAGCTCTCACGAGTTAATGCCTGTCCGGAGGGATGGATGCCACTCCAAGGGTGAGGGAATATCAGTACTGGTTGACTAATGGTTCCATCTCTCATGATCTAATGCTTGTCCGGAGATATGGATGCCTCTCCAAGGGTGAGGGAATATCAGTACTGGCTAACTGATGGTTCCAGCTCTCACGAGCTGATGCCCGTCTGAAGGGATGGATGCCTCTCCAAGGGTGAGAGAAGATCAGTACTGGTTGAATGATGGTTCCAAATCTCACGAGTTGATGCCTGTCCGGAGGGATGGATGCCTCTCCAAGGGTGAGGGAATATCAGTACTAGTTGACTAATGGTTCCAGCTCTCACGAACCGATGCATGTCCGTAGGGATGGATTCTTGTCCAAGGGAGATGGAATATTAGTACTGGATGACTGATAGTATCAGTATTTATTTACTAATGTTTGTTGCAGGTGTTCTAGCTTATGGTGTTGTTGATGAGTATGTTCCAGCTGACGATGATGATGTTTCCAGCTAATGGTGTCGCTAGTGAGGATGTTCTAGCAGATGGCGTTCCAGCTGACAAGGTTGCTGACAGCAGAATATGTTCCAGATTATGATGTTGTTTATCGAGAGATCTAGATGATGTTGTTGATCGAAAGATCCATATGATGATGATGTTGTAGCTGAATAAGTGTTGCAGAAGATGAAGACTCAGTACTGACGATGTTGATTATCCAGTAATGATTATGTTCCAATAACTGTTTGAGTTACTGATGATGATTGAAGAAAGTTACCAATAATTTATAGATGTATCATGTATGATGTTGATGACTCCTTGCTCCTGCAGATGTTTTTAGAATATCCTTCTCGTTAAGGGGGAGTGTTGAAATATTGTAACTTCTAAGAATATTCTATTTGTACTTTATTCGGAGATGTTTCATTCCTCTGTCAGGACTTTATTGTATATCCGGATATGTTTATTCCTCCATTGGGATGTGTTAACTAGGGTTATTAGACTCCCCTAGTGGGGTCGGACCTGAGTTAATTGTTTAAGGGTTATTACACTCTCCTAGGAGAAGTCGGACCAATTAGGGTTAAAATTAAAGTGAGGTAAAGTATAAATAGAGGAGGTGTGTTCCTCATTTAACACACACTCACTCATTCACTCACTTGTGAATTGCGCATAGGAGAGAGAGAGATCTGCGAAGGAGGAGAAGGAGCTCATGTTTGGGGTTTACATCTTTGTATTTTTTGGTCATCAATATTGAGGAAAGATTTGTTGGGTTTTCTACCCCATGAGGGTTTCCTGGGATAAATCTGTGTCTATCTGGTGATTGTGTTTCTTTCAGTGATCCTTATTATGCTCTTGTTGTGAATTTTATGCTAAACTTAACAAAAATTTGTGGTTAGACCTTCAAATAATGAATTAAAGGGGTTTTTCAGTTGGTTGAAGTTAAGAACAGGAGGATAGTTGGGCATGGATTCAACTTCGGTGGGTTTACTATCACCTATGAAAGATTCGTACCACAATTGCAGAGGCAAGAGGCAAGGTAGATGGTGTTCTTTTAAGTCAAAATAATCAGTGGGTGGAGGCAGAAAAAGGGGACGAGTTCCATTACAAGGTTCGATCATTTGTGAATGAATTCCAACTTGCAACTTCAATAGGAAAGGGTGGAATACCTATTCATATGATTTTGGAGCATGGGGACATGAATTCCAGACCATGTAGTCTTAATCTAGGTACTGCAGAAGTAAAAAATTAATGGAAATACAAAGCAAGAACACATACACGAGAAACAATGGACATCAAAACACACATCCCAGGAATCTCAAGCTCTAGAATTGGGTCTTCTCATTGAATTAAGAGGCCGATTTCAATATAAGCGCAGATCAGTAATCTCTTTGAATCTAAAACATCCAACCTTTTGGTTCTCTTAGGAACCTGCCTTTATAGGCTTACAAAACATCAAAATTGTCTAACTAATTCAAAACAGACTTGGATTGGTAATGATGAGATCATTTGAGTTGGGACGCCTGAATCAACAGCCTTTGATTCTGTTATGCGTGGAGGTAGGGAATCATTTGCGCTGTCAGTGCGCCATTGGGACACGGAAACCTCTTGCTCGTCCTTCGGATCATGACGTTTTAGGTTGATTAGGACAAGTAACTGAAACAGGCCCCTTCGCTGCTCTCAAATGCGCCATTTTTCTGTGAGAATCTTCATTCCCTGCAACCGTGATTTGCTCTAAAAAATGTATTTTGGTCTACAATTACCTTTTCGCAATCCGCAATCTGGACTGCGGAATTCGGAATATCCATTTTGTGCCTTCTTAAAAATGACCTTTCCGCAATCCGCAATGTAGAATGCGGGATTCAGAAACTCGATTTCGTGCCTGGTGAGAAATACCCTTTCTGAAATCCGCAATCCGCAATGTAGAATGTGGGATTCGAAAACTCGATTTTATGCCTACTGGAAAATTTTCTTTCCGCAATGCACAATGCGGGATGCGGAACTTGGAAACTCACTTTTCGCGATCTTGGAAAATGACCTTTCCGCAATCCGCAATGCAGGATGCGGAACTTAGAAACTTACTTTTTCGCCCCTTGGAAAATCATCTTTCCGCAAACCATAATCCGCATTGACCAGAAACCTTGTTTTAACATCCTCGGAAAATTGCTTTTTCGCAATCTACAATGCGGAATGCGGGACACTGAACCGACGGGTTTGTGGAAAAGTAAGAAGTCTCTTGTACCTGTTTGCGGAATGCATTCTCAACCGTCGATCTAATCCCACCATTCAATCCTGGCCGTCGAATCTCCTTTGGCTACGGAAGAATCCCTTATTACTAGTTTTTCTCATTTTCTCATTGTGGCTGGGTCATATAGCTTGGATTTGCTTAACACTTAGATATTTTTGGATTTCTTGACTCTTTATTTGGTGCAACGGGTCAATGGGTGACCTTATGGATTTGGTGGGGGATTTCCTTTACCCTCCCTAGTGGAAACCATAATAGGTGTTAATACTATGGATGGGATATCTATTCTTAATTGTGTTCTTGTTTAGACCATCCTTTTTCTTCACCAAAACAAATGAAGAAGCATAGGGACTAGAGCTTGGTCTAATGAGTCCCAATTCTAATAGCTCTTGAATATCCTTCTCAATCTCATCTCTGAACCTTTTTGGGTGTCTATATGGTGGTATTTGTATAGGTGAAGTACCCACCTCCAAAACAATTGTGTGCTCAACTCCTCTATCAGGTGGCCTTCCAGGAGGAAGGTCTCCAAAAACCCTTTCATATTTTTGTAGTAGTTGCATCATCTCCCTTGGATGTTCTGCAATCTTTATGTTTGGCTTGGGGGAAGTGATGAAACATTCAGCATTCCATTCAATATCCCCATGCCTCAATATGGACCTCATACTGTGGGAAGACACCACTTGATTCGAATAGGTGTGCATTCCTCTCACCACCCTTTGTTTTCCTTCCGAATCTTTGAATTTCATTTCAGGTATTTGGTAGTTCATTGTATGTTCCCCTATAGAGTACAGCCATTGCACTCCCAAGACCACATTTGTATCAACAACATCAACCACATAAAAGCTATCAGAAAATGTGTAATTACCTATGGTGAGTTGTAGCTTTGGAATCCATGTTTTGCACTCCATAGTATTGTGACCTAGAATGATCACTATGAACCCATCAAATGGTTCAGTAGGTAAATTTATCCTTTCCACCATGGCTGCATCAATGAAGTTATGAGTTTCTCCTCCATCTACCAATACCGAAACGCTTTTCCCTTGTACCACTCCTTTGCATCGAATGGTGTGAAAATGAGGCACTCCTAAAGGTGCTGCCATTATCCCTTTGTCAGGTGATGGATGATACTATTCTGCTATGTCATATCCCTCTTCTTGGGATGAAATATGTTCTTCTTCCTCCATCTCCCCTTCACCTTCATCATCATCAGAAAATACTTCAATGCATTGTGATTTCCCATTAGCACATATATGCCCTCGTACCCATGGTTGGAAGCATGTGTAACAGAGTATCTTTCTTTTGAGTTATTACTTTCTTGGTCCCTCTTTCTTGTCCTTTCCAAATGCATCTTTTTTCCATGGTTGCTTGTCAAATCTAAACTTGGAAGGAAAGTTGGGATTGGGAGGAAACCTTGTCTTGGGTAGCCAATTTTGCAGATCTCTTGCCAAGTTCGTGGCATCTTTCAATGAAGTAGTTTTGTGGGATTTAACTAAACCCTTCAAAGTTTCATCCAATCCTTCAGTAAAGAGAAATACTAATTGAACCATAGATACATCAGCCACCTTAACTGATTTTTTTGAAATTCCAACATGTACTCATCAGGGATTTCAATTTGCTTCAACTGTGCTAGTTCCTTGAAAGGCATTTCAGGGTCTTTTTGCTCGAATATTTCCAATAACCTATTAACAAATTCTTCATATGTTTTGTTGATGTATATGTAACTTCGGAATGTATTTCATATATGTATATTGTACTCCTATAGAGATGGTATTATTCCTCTATACGGAAGTGTTTGTATTCCTATAGAGATGTTATTATTCCTCTATATGGAAGTGTCATCATTTATATTGTAAGTGTCGTAACTTATACTTGATGGGTTATTAGACCACCTTGTTGGGGTCGGCCCTGTATAAGTCATGTGGGTCGAAGGATTATTAGACCACCCTATTTGGGGTCGGCCATGTGGGTCAATGGGTTATTAGACCACCCTATTGGGTGTCGGCCCAGTCAGCTTTATGTTATGTGGTTAAGTTGAGGCCGACCTAGTAAAGGTTATTAGGCAAGTCAAGTCAAGTATAAATAGAGTGCGGGAGGCAGTCTATTTCATCATTCTATTCTCACACACACTCTTTGGAGAGTGGCGCACTTGTGGAGGAGGAGAAGCTGCTGCTAGTAGATGTCTATCTCTTATGCTTGGGTTGTATCATTGCTTTATCTATCTCTGAGGAAGTTATTGGGGTTTTTCACCTTTATGGTTTTCCCCAAGTAAACTATGTGTCTCTTGTGTGCTTGCATTATTGTGTCCATGATTGATATGTTGTAGATATACTGTACATGTTGTTCTCTTAGTTAAGATCCTAGATCATATTGAAGTAAATTCTGAAAAACTAACATGGTATCAGAGCTAGCCTGAAAGAAGGCATGGTATGGCATGTATGACACTTGTTGCACTTACGATGTTAGGGCTTGATACAGCAAAAACCAGTCCTCGTAGCACTTTCGCTATGAATCCATTTTGGAAAAAATTTCGGATCTGAAACTTTTACAGGTCGAAGATCAGATCCCCATGTACCTTGTGTCCAAATGAAAACTTCTAATTCATTGTACTTTGTGTTTTATGATCTATACAATCTAGGGTTTCTGCCTCTTCCAGATCTGAGTCATAAACAGGTGACCTAGGAAAAAAGGTCATAACTTGGGATAGGAAGCTCCAAATGAAATTTCGTAAAAAGTGACAAGTAGTTCACAAACTATACTTTCTCAAGTAACTTTTTCAGAGGTTGAAACTAAACCAGTGACACGTGGAACACTGTACAAGTTCGCTCTTCTGTTTTATCCCATAAACAGGTCACGTTGCGACACTTGGCATAACTCTCTCTCAAAGAATCCAATTGAGGTCATACCTGTGGGGTTGGAAAGATGACAAGTCAGGATACCACAAGTAGAAGTTTCAGACCTTGTGGATCAGAAAGTTAGGAGTTACACCAGAAACAATCAAGTCCATATTTCTGTCAAAACATAATTATTTTTTAGCACCTTCATTCATGGCTTTGGGAATTTAGGGTTTCGGAGAAAGATGGAATTTTTGTAATTGGATACCACGGCTGAATGATACTCATCAAAATCGAAATTTAGAGACCAATATCAGAATTTTTGGTTGGGCAGAAGGTCGGGCTTGATCAAACCCTAGTTTGGGACATTGATTGAAAAAGTGAAAAATTAGGGCTTCTGCAAAAATGGGAATTTTTTAAATCTGTGACCACGGCTGGAAGCTCCTCAGAAAAATAGAAGCTTAGAGCTTTGAATCAAACCTTTTGATTGGGAAGAAGGGTGGGATTTATCAAACCCTAGTTCGAAGTCATGTCCAGTGAATACAGAAGTTTCAAAGGCAAATTTGAGGGGTGAAACTTTGCAGTTTTCAAATTCTGAATATACCGACTTGATCATCTCATCAAGGTGCATCTTTCTATCCTTTCAGAAGTTTGAAATTCAAAGTTTGAATTTTTAGGGTTTCTCTGAAAAACCCTAATCCAACTCCAGATCCAGTTCTTGCAAATCAAGTGGATTGGGTTAATCCTAGAAGAGAATGGATTGGTCACCTGCATAAGTGAAGAAGTTCATGTTTCAAAGGGAGATGAGGTTGAGGCCTTACATAAGAAGATTACAAGCAATCTCGACAGGTATGTTTCGAATTTTGTTCATAATTAAGTTTATGATATGTTTGTCTTCATATTATTACGGTTAGTACAATCTTGGTTAATTTTAGACTTGTCGTATCACCTTAATAAAATTATGAATGCATGATAGAAGATATTCATTGATTAGTTTTTTTTACACTTATGATTGTACTAATGCATTGTGATGTTGTATGAGGTTGATGTTGTCCACTAACATGAAAGGTACATCAAGAAAGACAAATCATGTTCTAGTTCAAGAACATATGACCATGGTGACATGAAGACAAAGGTTCATCCATTGCCATGGATCACATAGAAGATCTACTTACGAGGTATGTATAACTTGGTTAACCTATGAGATATGCAAGTTACTAGCACAAGTCACTTAAGAGAACAAGAAGACATCATGTGGGTATGTTAGACAATAACCAGCTAACATATTAATCCAGGTATGTTTTTCCTATATCGAGTTAGAATCCTACCTTGTGTTAGAATCTCTTATATAAGTATACATGGCATGATTGATAATGATTAGTCATAGGTTTGAATAATCATGGGTGTATGCATATTATGTTTCTTACCTTAATTTATGATATGACTAACCATAAGAGTCCTTGAATACTAATGCTTATTATTTATGTTTGAAATGATCATGACTATACATGCTTAAGATTATTGTGTTTTGATAGTATTGAGAACATACTAATAAATGTATGATTATGTATGAGATCTCGAAGATATCACAATAATGATACTTGTAAGCATGCATAGTGATCGATGATGGATATAAGTTCAAGGACGGGTAATCCAGGAAGCAAAGATCAAGAGGGAGCACACTCCAGTAGTTTCTGCAAGAATGCAAATATTCAGAGGGAGTCGACCACTTCTCACAATCCACATCAGAATGGAGTTGCAAAGATTCAGAGGGAGCCCACCCAACAAACAAACAAAGATAAGTATTTGAATTATCATTTCTTGCATATTTGATTGTTTAAATAATATTGTTCAATAATGTATATACTGATATTCCTAGAATTAGGTTGTGCATATTAGAATAGTTGCATTGATGAACAGTATACTACTAATATACATGGGTAAGTGGCCTATGGCACTATACAACATTCCATCGCTACTTATCTACAATGAAACCTCTTTGCTGGCATGTTGGGAGTTGTGCACACTCTTAATAATGTTCTGGTAGAGACTGGAAGGCATCTAGAAAGTTACGGGATATGGATAAATGTTGTATTTAAGCATTGGCTAAGATAATTGCATGACTGTATGACATATTTATTTATGTATAAGAATTTGTTTTGAAAACTATGAGATGTTTTCTAATCATGCAATTTAACTTGTTTTGTAGGAAAGATCGTATACCATCACCTACAAAAGAAGGACTACAACATTTTTTCAACAACAAAGTTATCTATTGAAGATATTAAAAATATTGAGGTTCCCAGGATTTGGGAAGAATGCTATGATCGAGGAGTACCAGTCGATCGTGAAGAATGATGGTTGGGATGCAATCCCAAAACCAGAAGGGAAGTCTGTTGTTACTTCCAAGTGGATCTATAAAATCAAGCATGCTGCAGATGGTAGCATAGAAAAATACAAAGCAACGTTTGTAGCTCGTGGCTTTTCTCATAAAGAGGGAATAGACTTTTGCTCCTGTAGCCAGGTACACTTCCATCAGATCAGTACTTACCCTGGCTGCAGTGATGAAATGGAAGATACACCAAATGGATGTCAAGACAGCTTTCTTGAATGGTGTAGTCGAAGAGGAAGTGTATGTAGAGCAGCCACTTGGTTTTGAGACACATGACGGGAAGTCATATATGTGCAAAACTTGGTATGGTAGGATAAACAGCTTTCTATCCAGTTTGGTCTTTACCAAGAGGAAAGCGGATTCCAACCTTTACTACAAGGTTGAGGAAGGCAATCCAGTGATACTACTTTTGTATGCGGATAACCTGTTTGTTACAGGTGAGGATAGATTGATTTCCGACACGCAACGGAAGCTTGCTGCCAAGTTCGAGATGAAGAACCTGTGGATGATGCACTATTTTCTAGGCATGGAGGTGTGGTTGAGTACAGATGGAATATTCCTTGGACAAGGGAAGTATGCAGTAGAGATCCTGAAGAGGTTCGGGATGATGGACTGCAAGGCCATGGCCACACCTATGGCATCGAACCTGAAGCTTCTGTGTGATGCTTCATCTAATCCAGTTGATGTCACTGTGTATCGTCAGATGATTGGGTCCTTGATGTACCTGACAAACACTAGACCAGATATTTCCTTTGAGGTGAACACATTGAGCCAGTTCCTGACGGATCCCAGAGGTGTTCACCTGGTTGTTGTAAAGCATATTTTGAGGTACCTTAAGGGTACAGTTGACTATGGGCTCAAGTATGATGCGAATCAAAAGTTTAACCTGCAGGGTTATGTTGATTCAGATTGGGCAGGAAGTGCTGCAGATAGGAAGAGCACATCTGGGTGTTGCTTCAGTATGGGATCAAGTGTGATCTCTTGGTTTAGCAAGAAGCAATCCTGCGTAGCACTGAGTACAGCCAAAGCAGAGTATGTTGCAGCATGTTCGGCTAGTTGTGAGGCAGTATGGCTCCGGAAGCTACTGTCTGAGTTATTTGATCTCCCACTGGAGGCTACTAGTATATTTTGTGACAACTAGAGTTGTGTGAATCTATCTGAGAACCCGGTGTTCCACGACAGGTCGAAGCACATTGAGATCAAATATCACTATATCAGGGATATGGTGCAGAGAGGAGCAGTGAAGCTCCTATATGTTGCGATGGATGAGCAGATTGCAGATGTACTGACGAAACCACTAGCCAAAGTGAAGTTCAAGTACTTCAGAGAGAGGCTTGGTGTTCTTTAGATCGATGACACTTCGAGGAAGAAGTGATGGATACATTTGTTGAAGCCATTCCAAGAATGGTGGAAGGAGGATCCTTCACATGGCTATGGATGTAAGCGTTGGATGATGAGCATCAGGATGATGTTCTAGTTTCTGCTCGATATGATCAGTTGGATCATTTATGTATGTATGCATCATGTTGGATGTTGGATATGATCAATTGGATCATTTATGTATGTATACATCATGTTGGATGTTGGATATGATCAGTTGGATCATTTATATGTATGTACGCATCATGTTGGATGCTAGATATGATCAGTTGGATCATGGGTATGTATCTGTAGATGTATCAGGTGGATACATTGTATGATCAGGTAGATCATGTATGTTGATATGTATCAGGTATGATCAGGTGGATCATGTATTTGTATATGTATCAGGTGGATACATTGTATGATCAGGTAGATCATGTATGATGATATGTATCAGGAAGATACTATGTATGCATCAGGTGGATGCATTGTATGATCAGGATGATCATGGATGATGAGCTTCAGGATGTTTCTCCAGATATGCATCAGGACGATGCAGTGATGAGTATCAGGACGATACTCTAGATGATATGCTTCAGGATGATGCTATGATGATGATCAAGATGATCATATGTATCAGGTTGATACATTACATAATCAGTTGGATTATGTGTGATAAGTTCCGAAGACACAGATGCACATGAGCTGTTCGGACATGGTTGTAGATGTGTTCTCCCATGGTCGCGATGTAATTGCTGGGATTTTTCGACATGGTGGCAGATGTGTTCTCCCATGGTCGTGATGTAATTGCCAGGGCCATTCGAGCATGGTTGTAAATGTGTTCTCTCATGGCTGCGATATAAGTGTTGGGGCCATTAGAGCATGGTTGTAGATGTGTTCTCCCATGGCTGTGATATAAGTATTGGGGCCATTTGAGCATGGTTGTAGATGTGTTCTCCCATGGCTTCAATATAAGTGATGTGCCATTCTAACATGGTGGTAGGTTGGTCCTCCCATGGTCCTTAATGTAAGTGCTATGAGCCTTTCACGGATGGTGGTAGGTTGGTCCTCCCATGCTGGTGAGTGTAAGTGTTGTGTGTGTGCATCTAGGTTGTGCTTCGTGATACTCTATGGCCGTGGATAGGTTGTGAAGTAGCATGTAAAAGGTCCTAGGAGATCCGATAGGTTGAGTTGTGTGCTCGTAATCAGTCCTGGGATGCTCTTTCGAGGTTTTTTGATGCACGTAATAAGTCCTGAGGATTCCACAGTATGGCCAGTGATGATGAAGACCTGCAGGTGGTAGGCCTACATCCAGTATGAAAAAGGACTGGCTCTGTAGAAATTCCTATGACGAGTAGATTCAGAGATTGATTGAGATAGCAGTAGCAGTGACGATGATGATGACTCGATGACGATTATCCAGTGATGATGATCCAGAGAAGAAGACTTGTGCTAGAAGACCTGTGTCGAGAAATACCTTCCTAGTTAAGAGGGAGTGTTGATGTATATGTAACTTTGGAATGTATTTCATATATGTATATTGTACTCCTATAGAGATGGTATTATTCCTCTATACAGAAGTGTTTGTATTCCTATAGAGATGTTATTATTCCTCTATATAGAAGTGTCGTCATTTATATTGTAAGTGTCATAACTTATACTTGATGGGTTATTAGACCACCTTGTTGGGGTCGACTCTGTATAAGTCATGTGGGTCGAAGGGTTATTAGACCACCCTATTGGGGATCGGCCATGTGGGTCAAAGGGTTATTAGACCACCCTATTGGGTGTCATCCTAGTCAGCTTTATGTTATGTGGTTAAGTTGAGGCCGACCTAGTAAAGGTTATTAGGCAAGTCAAGTCAAGTATAAATAGAGTGCGGGAGGCACTCTATTTCATCATTCTATTCTCACACACACTCTTTGGAGAGAGGATCACTTGTGGAGGAGGAGAAGCTGCTGCTAGGATATGTCTATCTCTTATGCTTGGGTTGTATCATTGCTCTATCTATCTCTAAGGAAGTTATTGTGGTTTTTCACCTTTATGGTTTTCCCCAAATAAACTCTGTGTCTCTTGTGTGCTTGCATTATTGTGTCCATGATTGATATGATGTAGATATGTTGTACATGTTCTCTCAGTTAAGATCCTAAATCAGATTGAATTAAATTCTGAAAAACTAACATGTTTTGACGTGATCATGTCCCAAGGTTTTAATCCCATGGAACCACCAATAATTGTCTTCTCCTTCAAGATGAAAAATAGCCATTTTTAGAGCATCCTCTTCAACCATTGGATTCATCTAAAAATACACATCTAACTTTTGTATCCAAGTATTTGCAGAACTTTGAGATGAGCCATCAAAGGTAGGAACGGGCATTTTACCTATGGAATAATTCAATTCTTTAATTTGGAAATGAGTTCTATTACCTACTCTCATTTTGAGCTTGTTTGAGACAGTAAAGAATTGATCAAATGGTAATTTCCTTCTACAATCTTCACTCAACTGCTGCCATTCTGCTAGAACTTCATTCATTCCATATTGGGTGTTAGGATCTTCTTTGGGCTCAAGAAACTTAGGTGTGGTAGCTCTTATTGAGCTCTGAAATTCATTGGGTCAATTATGAGGCACTGTCCTTGAGAAAATGCTTCCACCAAATGCCTTATTTTCCTCACTAGGGGAACTAGTGCTGCCTCTTATTGTCAATTTTCTACCAATTTGACTAGCCATCAATTCGAACCCTTGCATTATCTACGTAATTTATTCAAAAAATGGTTTCGTGAATCTCCTAAACTCCTCTTTCTCCTCCATATCTGAAGTTCCTTTCTCATCCTTAGCCATAGTCTCAACAGGGTGCACCTCTTCTCCTTCTTCTTCCTCTTCACCAAAGGTACTTTCAGTTTCTGTCTCTAAGGGTGGGGGATGACTTCTTGACCTCATAAATGGTCACCCAAAACAGGTGCAAGGACCATGCTCTCATACCACTTTTAGTGTCCCTTTTTTAAAAATTGGAAAAATTGGGAAAAATTGCAAGTTTTGGCCAATTCGACCCTTAGACTAATGATCACTCAAATGATTCCAAATGGCTCCTAAAGATCTAGAATTGGGTCTGAAGGTGTTTGAAATGTTTTAAGACATAAAAATGAATCTTATGGGTTCTTGGAAACTCTCAAAAGACTTTTGCAACATTTATTTAACTTCAAGAGAAATTGGGGAAATTTACTAGTAATTCCGAGGTTCAAACCCCAAAGGGTAGAGGTCACTAATGGCATCCCAAATGCAGTACGACCCTCCAAAATTTCAGAAAAGAGGTATGTATTAGTTATAGGACTTCAATTGGCACCCAAATTCATCATTAATCAGTTCCTAAAGTCTGCTGCAACTCCCATAAATCAGATATTTGTAGACATGTCTTCACATAGGGGGAAATGATAGAAAAACTCCACAACTTGCTATGAATTTCGAGATTAATGTTCCAAGGACTTGTGTAATCTGTATGAAACTTATTCAGTACATTAATGAATCTCCATACATAAATAAAATCACATATATTTACTGAAACAAATCGAAACCAAATAACTTAAAGCTCTCACAACAAGATATAGGGGAAAATGGCACCATTCATACATAGTTTGGCATTTTTACATAATTTCACTTGGATTTTAGACCTGAAGTTCTTTTTAGCATAAAATACATATTAAATACATCATATTAAAAATAAATGGGACCCCTTTTACTCCCCCAAATATATCATCATCTCACCATGTACGCCCTTCCTCCAAGATCCAAAATATGAAGAGAAATGTGAGAGAGATGTGGAAGCAAGTTAAAGAATATAAGATCACGAGCAGCCCTGTAGCTTCAAACTGCAACAAATGAATCCATTGTAGCTCCAAATGAAAGTCTGAATGGCCTCTCCAATTTCCAATTAGGATGGGAATCTTTCACCCCCGAAATTGGTGCTAAGGCAAGTATAGTAAACACTCCACTAGCATGGACAAGCTATGCTCTCCAATTTGCAAAATGAGAAATGATCAAAATCCCCTCTCCTTCTTTGTTCTTGTATTTTATAAACTTTCCAAGTCCTCCATGGTTCGATTTCCTTCCAAAAGCTTCATGCCAACTCAAGTTGGGAAGAGATTCCAATGTGTGCCACTTGTCCATCAATTCATAGTCTCCATCTTCCACCAATTCGAATGGGGAAGCATCTTGGCTGCCATAACTCCCTTGTGCGCCCTCTTGGAGGCTATGTTTAGCCCTGACATGTCATATAGTTCAGATGTCAACAATCGAGTATGATCATTTTCATAAGTGTCATAGCATCTTCATCATTGTTGTCATAGAAGCTAGGGAATCTAGCCCAAGTGTCTCAATATCTCTAAGATGTCTCCTCCTCTTCCATGGGAGTTGCTCTTCCACTCAAATTAGACCCTCATTGATTCATTCCAAGTATAATGACCTTCCAACTCCCCCAAGAACATTAGACTCCACCTTGGATTCGAATGGGTGAGAGTAGGATGCCATGTGGCATGAGGAATCTTGCTTTGTGTGCGTCCCACACCACCAATGTGCCTTCATGACCAGGTGCCACCTTATTTTCCTATTGTAAATATTTATTTAGCCTCTTTTAATAAATTTATGTCAAGCTAATTTCCATTTTGGGTTTATTAGCTCCCTTATTCCAAATCTAAATGTTTCCACCCCAACCTAGGGAACTAGTAGATTGGTGGAATTTCCCTTCTCCTGATTTATTTGGATGGGGGCATTACATTACATCATGATGGGCTACTCTGATGAGTCAAAATCCTATAGAATTTTTTATCATGTCAAACACCAGATCATATCAAGCAAAAGTGTGATCTTCGATGACATGATTTCAAGTAATAAGATATTGAATTCCTCCTCTGGTCCATTGAACAATGATTCATTTGATATTCTTGAATAATCTTGATCGACTGTACCCATAATTGGAGTCGTGACTAGACACATGAATTCTAATCCCGAATCGGCTGGTAGTCGGTCTACTGTGATAGCTGAATTCAACAGTCCAACTTCCCTGACTCACATTAATGAGGATAGTCGACCTGAATCATCCTCGATTTGCTTACTTCGATGGGCTCTTAAGATGATTGAATTTTTTTGATTGGATGTTGGCGAAGCTAGTATTGGTCGGCAGACTCGCATTCAGAAATAGTGTGGTAGTATTTCCTTGAAGGCGTGTGTTCTTGACACTTGTGATCCTAATACGTATGTTGATGCTTAAGGTGTTCCAAAGTGGTAAACTACTATGACTGCTAAAATTGACTCCTTGAAAAAGAATTAGATGTGGGATCTTGTTCCCCAACCGCAACGGAAGAATGTCGTGAAGTGTAGATGGGTCTATAAGACCAAGTTTACCTTCGACGGTGTTGTTGAATTCCATAGGGCTCCTTTGGTTGATAAGGGAATCTCTCAGCAAGAAGGAATTGACTACACTAAAACCTTTGCCCCTGTTCCAAACATGAATTCTATTCAACTAATCCTTTCCCTTCCTGATCATTTTGGGTGGGAGCTTCATCAAATGGGTGTTAAAAGTGCCTTTCTTCATGGCGATATCAGTGAAGAAATATATATGGAATGTAACGTACCCACCCATCCATCCAAGGCAATGAAGGGTACCTGATGGCAATCTCTGGGGCTTTCACATAAAACTCAGCCCACTCATTAGATTCATATCATTAAAAGAGATGTGTGCAGATGGAAAACAAGAAAATGATGCACAGTGGAATTAAAACATCCACACACATTACTCATGCATACAGCATATCAACAGTCATTGAATTAATATAGTGCAGAAGTAAATATATAGGCATAAAAACACTTATCTCCATTTTTGCAACTGCCCCAAGCAACTAGCTATGTCGCTGCAATGTTCCACCCAACCATAGGCTCTTCGACAGCTTATACTGAGTCCGTCCGAAGGCCACCCCCGAGTTGGGCATGATTCTAACAAGGAAAAGGGGACATTCACTCATTCACAGCCCATTTCTCATTTCCTCTCAGCCAATCCAGTGCACAACTGGGTTTATCAGGCTGCATTCGAACCCTGGAGGCTTACACTCAAGATCAAGCCAAAGCAATGGATTTTCCAACAAGATGGCCATGGTTTTGGGCTTTCCCAAATTGTTTCCATCCAAAAATGAATTGTGGGATGAGGAAAAACATTCACAGGGAGGAAAAACGATTTCTCCCCAACCATCTCAGCATTTAACAGCCATAATGGTCTCTATGGAACTCCAATTCGATTTTCCATCTTCCCCACTGGTATACAATACAAAAACGTCCGTATCCCAGCTGAGGATCAAGGAGAACACCCAAAAACATGGGTGGAAAATGCCCAGGTAGATCCCCACTTGTGAGGGAGAGCAAATTGGTTGATGGATAAATGGCTAGGGGAGCAATTCATGGCTCTTTTCTTGCCCAAGAAGAAAAACACGATTTCCCATGCAGGGTGGCTTTCCCATACCCGAATTTGGACAGCCATACCTCTCATTCCCCAAGGCATTAACTACCTCAACCAACTCTTGGGAGAAATCAATGATTGGGTACAAAAGTCAACATGGGTAGTTGAGGGTTTGATGGGTTCTCTCATTGACACTTGGTTTGACTTGATTGGCTCAAGGGTTTGAATGTTTTTCCCCCCAATTCCTTGTAAAATCATGCCCCCATCTCTTTGTTGCATTGCATAGCTAGTTGTGGGTATTTTTATTAAAATGCATCTTACATGATATTGAAATTCCAATGTGCCTGGCTAGCACAGAAGCCATATGCATCACTAAATCGATGGCGGGGCCTTGGCCTTGAGCTCCTCACCATGATTTCATAACAATATTACATCAATTACATTTGAATGTAATGGGGACGTTACATGGAACAACCTTCTGGTTTTTTGACAAATTATGCTCTTGTTTTTTGACTGAAGAAGTCCTTGTATGGTTTGAAACAGGAACCTCGTGCTTGGTATGAGAAGATTGATCATTTCTTTGTCAATCTTGCTTCAAACTTTGTGAATCTGATTAGAGTATTTATGTATTACATGTTCATGGTGATACTTTAATTGTGGCATTGTATGTTGATGATTTAGTCATAATTAGTAATAATGTCAATCTCATTTTGGGTTTGAAGAAACAACTTACGAATACCATTGAAATGAATGACCTTGGTCTTTTTCATTTCTTCCCTGGAATTCAAGTTCTTCAAATGAATGATGGTATCTTTATTTCTCAACCAAAATATGCCTTCGATATTTTGAATTGGTTCAAGATGGACGACTCTAAGTCATGTGCTACACCTTATCAGTCGAGCGTAAAGTTGTCAAAATATTGTGACTCTCCCTAAGTCAACGCCACTCTTTATCGACCATTGGTCGATAGCCTAATTTATTTGTCGCACAATCTACCGAACCTTTCCTTTGTTGTTAGTGTGGTTTTTCGGTACATGCAGGGTACGCGAGAAATACATTGGAAGGCTGCAAATCAAATTGTTCACTACATTAAGGGAACTTATCAGTATGGTATTAAATATTGTTTCATTACAGATCCACTAGTCGGATACACTGATTATGACTGGGGCGACGACAGTGACGATCGCAAGTCTACTTATGGCTATGTGTTTCGACTAAGTTATGGACCCTTGGTCTAGTCGTGTAAGAAACAGAAGGTAGTCTCTCTTTCAACTACTGAAGTCGAGTATCATGGCTCTATCAATGCAGGTACAAATGTAGTTTGGATTCATCAGTTTCTCGATGAGCTTGGGTTTTTTGTTCATGCCTCCACTACTATTTATTGTGATAATCAGGGTGCTATTCAAGTTGTTGATAATCTTGTTGCTCATAGAAAAATGAAGCATGTTAAATTTCATGTTCATTATTTAAGACAGTTGGTACAAGTGAATGTTCTATCACTTGTTTATTATAGGACAGATGATCAAGTTGTTGGTATCTTCATGAATCCATTGCCATAACCTAAGTTTGTCAAACTTTGGGCTATGATTGAGCTTCAGGAAGCTACATATATGTGGGGGTGTTTAGAGCAAGTAATTTCACCTCTTGAATCTCCATAGGGTTGTGCTTATGGGGGGGTGTTGGAACCTACAGTCTTGATGATTCACCACACCCTTGGATATTTTGGAGGCAATTTCTCGTTATATGACAAGCGACTAGCGGTGCAATCAACTGGACTCCTGACTAGGAAAGTCGGTGGAGCGAATTTACAGTTAGTTCAAAAAATTAATGGATGTTTGGAATAATCGTCGTTGGTGCGACTACAGCAGCCAAATAAAATATGGAACGTTGCGAATGTTTTGGAAACATTTAGGACCAATGACCCCTCTTTGCACACCAGATATTCCTCACTTTCAGGGAGTTTGTTAGATATGGAATCTATAAAAGGACAACGCTATGGGTTGTGTTGTAAGTGATTTTTAAGATGTCTTTCATGCTCAACATGCATTGTGATGCTCTTATCATAATGCCCTGTGATTAAGTGATATAACGGTGTCTTTAGACACCACCTCTCTTCTTGGAATATTGTTCCATTTTGTTCTATATTTTTTGTTTTATGTCTCAAGGTTAAGAGGTTCTCTAACACCTATTTATTTAACCTAATTCCTGTAATATTCTTACCCTCATTAGTATCTTATAACCTAATCATATTCTTAAATTTATTCTCTTCCACATTTTGACATTTGTGTCCAACGTCTCCTTGCTCTCACCTTAACCCTAAGGTCTCATCATCCTCACCCTTTATATATCACCTTCCATCAATACTCTTTTCTATATCTATATTTTACAACTTCATTATGATCCCCCGAGGATGGGTGGAGTGTCCACTCAAAATGTCAAGTGTTTCCAAAACCCCAACACAATGTAATTCCATAAGCTTCACGGCAATACTACAGTTATGATTTGTGAATATTTTGAAGTTCAGGATAATATTTTTTATACTTTTCATCAAGTCTTTGATAAAAATGTGGTTAAAATCTACAAAATTGGTTGAAATCATTTTGTATAATTGTACACTATTCTATGAATGGGGAAGCAAGAAAAATCTCTATGGAAGAAGAGGAAGTGGGAGGAAGAACAATAGAAGCATACATTGGCTACTATTGTTGCAAACATGATGGACATATATACTAATTGAATGGATATTAATGTGATGATGGTCTGTGATAGAAATGACCCATGCTCAACATTAGCTCTCTTCAACCTCTCTTATGTGAGAGTTTTATTATTGATATGATTATCTGTTATGAATATAAATTAAGAGATAAGTTAGATAATAGTTAATAATCATTAGTAAAATTAATTAAAAGACGTGACTTTTCATATCAAATTCCCAATCCATATTTAAGGCGGGCCATCATTGTAACTTATGATCTTTTATCAATTTAATATTAAATATTTTGTCATATTACTAGCTTATCTAATATTCCAGGTCTTCTGGTAATATTAATTGTGTGAGCGAATAATTATTCGGCTCATTTGGTATCAGATCCCTTTCTTGGGCATGCAATTCTGGTTCCTAGCTACTAGTGAGAGTTTCTCTCGTCAATTGGTCCTTGACCAAGATATAGGGATTTTCCCCCTCTCATTCACATTCCCCCACCCTGCTCCACACCGTCCACGTCCTTCCCCTACTCTCCTATCCCACCTTTCCCACTCGCTTCTCCATTTTCCCTTCGCTGCACATCACTACATGCAGTCCTCAAACACGACCCTGATCCATTCTTCTCCACGCCACATCCTCACCTTCGATCCTCTTCAATTTGAAAGCCTCATTCTTTTCCTTCCCCATCCATGTTATCCTTTTGTACCTTCCATCTAACTGCCACTTCACCACCCTACACCATTCCCTCCTCGCGACCATTCCCTTCCTCTTTGCACCTGCTCTCGCGCTCACTGCTCCATGCAGCATCCCCCATGCGCCCTTCACTTTGCATTGTCGTCACAGTGCATTCTGCACCCCCCTACGCACCCATCTACATGCTAACCATGTGATTTTCTCCACAACGCCTACCTCCCGATCCCACCTCTTCCTGCACCTGCACATTCCTTCCTACATGCTAATCCCCCCCCACCACCCTCCTCCTGGATTCCTGCTACCTCCTCCCTCCTGAACGTTTCTCCTCCCTCACACTACAGAGTTGCCTGCCCCTCCATCCTATGCCTCCCTTCACCTTCCTTCCCTCCACTACAATCCAACGCCCTCTGCACACTCCCCCCACACATTCTTCCTCTGCTAACTATTGTCGCTCCTTACCCAAATCCCCTTCCACAACGCTCATGCCTCTCCACACTACCCCATCTCCACTCCTACTCACATTTCCCCCTTTGGTCTATGCCCTTCCCATCCCTCCTGCGTGCCCTCTATCTCCTCGCACCCTGCGCTTTGTGTGTGGCCGCACCAACTCCAACCTCCACTTCACCATAACCACCAGCCTCCTTTTCCTCTTCTCGTTGCTTGCTCTGCAAGTCCTCCCTCCTCATCTCCACTTGCTAAGCAACCCCTCTGCTGCCAGGCACCTCCCCACCACGTCCTCTTTCTCCTGCCTCCTCGCGTTTCACTCCTCGTTCGCTCACCTGCAACTTTCTCCCTTCCCTCTCGATCCTTCTTCTCCTCACCTTACCACATCATCCCTTTCACTTTGATCTACACGTTGCTCCTCCCACATCATCTTTCCTCCACATACCAAAACCCTAATCTTAATCAAATTCAATATTAAAACAATAATATTCAAATTATTAATATTGGATTTTTATTAATAAAATTCAATATTAAAACAATAATATTCAAATTATTAATATTGGATTTTTATTAAAAATATATTTTCCAAAACCTTATATATATAAATTTATAATAATAATATTAATTATTATAAATTTACCCAGTCCATTTTTTATATATAATAATAGTGTTATTATTTATAATAATATCTATTGTTATCAAAACCCTTAAGCCTATCTCCTTTATATTGGAAAAATAATTATAATTATTTAATAATTGTATTAATTAGAATTATTAAAAAAAGGGAACGAAGTCAAAAATAAAAATCAAAGCCAAAAAGAAAAGTAAATGATTAAAAGTCAAAAAGGGAGTAAATAAAAGGTTATTATACATTTTTATGCCTCCCTATTATCCAAGGAAAAGGAATCGAGGAAATCAAGACCTAGAGACCACTATTTACAGAAGAAGTTGAAATCAAAAGAAGATCGCTTTTCACCGAAGAAGTCAAAAGACCATTCATCATCGAACAAGTAAAAATTAAAACACCATCTAGCGTCGAATAATTCAAAGACCATGGAAGTTGGTTTGTGACTACAAATAGAGAAATTAGAAGCCAAGTTAAAGTGCTATCGAAGAGACAATGAATAATTACAAGACATGAATACCAAATCGGAAGTAATTATTAAACTACATGAGATACAAGAACGGTTCAAGGAACAAAAAAATTCTGACCAAAAAAAAACATATAGAAAAATTATGTGCACAAATTGAGGAATTAAAAGATGAAAGTGATTTCAATCAGAGATTAAAAAATCAAGATATAAAGAAGGAAATAAACGATCACGAAGCATAAGTAATATGCTTGAGCAAAATCGTTAATGACAAGGATGAAGAACTGAAGCAGATACGACAAAAATTAGAAGATCAAGAATCAGTGGTTGACCAGTGTCGACAACAGATATAAATTCTTCAACAACTAAATGACGACTCTAAGAGGACACTCAAGTTGGAGATCACAAAGAGTAATAAAGCACTATCCAACAATTCTGAAGAAATTTTTAGATTAAGAAATCATAACAAGACACTAGTCACAAAAATTAAGAAATTGAAAATAGTCAAAAGACAGAACAATCTACGAAATACATTGAAGAAAAAATTCTAGACAAACAGGATGAAAATAGTTGCATTAGAAGTCATAACAAAGATCTTAAGGAACAACTTAAGAAGTCTGAAGATGACAGAAAATCGCAAGTAGAATTGATTAAGAAGTTATAAAATAATAACATGCAGTTAGAAAACAAGTTGGAAAAGATACAGAACGAAACCTTAAAACCTCAAGGGACGAAAATACAACTTCCATATCACATCAATTCTCAAAATACGACACTCGTAAAAGAAAATGACATTGTGAAAATTCCCTATCGACACCCCAACCATAAAAACCAATATTCTAAAAAGTGGGAACTATCGAAACATAATTGTACTAATATGATCAAAGCTCCTAACGACATATCAATATGGAGTCCCAACAGTCCACAACAAATCAATTTGGGATGTATTGATCCGTCCACATACTAGAAGTTATGCTTGACTCTTAGCAGTTTGTATCAACATATTTCGTTAGCTACGACACCACAAAAAGCAATGCAGAAACATTATAAGGTTTTGAGGACAAAGCCTTTCTAAGAGAGAGACAATGTTATGAATATAAATTAAGAGATAAGTTAGATAATAGTTAATAGTAATTAGAAAAATTAATTAAAAGACATGACCTTTCATATCAAATTCCCAAGCCATATTTAAGGCGAGCCATCATTGTAACCTATCATCTTTTATCAGATCAATATTAAATATTTTGTCCGATTAATGGCTTATCTAATATTCCATGTCTTATATGTAAGAACCCTAAAACTCATAAAACCCACTGAATAACAACATAATATTAAATATGCATGCAGATCTGTGATCCAACAAAATAATTTGATAAGATGTAAAATCTTATAAAATCCAGAAACAACAAGAACAGCATGCATAGAAGATCTGACAAAGAAATGGATCTAATCAACAATAACAGAAAATATGCTATGAAAATCATACCTGGTTAGATGACCTAGGAGCTACCATTACCTTGACAGCTCCAATAATGCAACTGAAGGTGGGGGGACGACTCTCCACCCAACCAACCCCCAGCCAAAGGATGAGGCCCCCAAGCCCCTAACAATTAACCCTATGTCAGTGCTATCTTGCTTTCCTCTCCTCCAGAGCTCCTCTTCCAAGATGCCCAAGACAAAAAAAAAGACCCCTCTCTTCACTTCTTCTCCTCATTTTATCTCCTCCTTCTCCCAATTTCTTAATTTCTTATTTAATTTCTTTCTTTATGCAAAAATTGTTTTCTGTTACTTCTTTTTCATGTTTCTTTTTATTATCTTACATTATATTTATTACATTAAATATTCCCTATTTGCATATATGAGGGTTGTTACATACTCCCCCCCTTCAAGAAACTTCGTCCCGAATTTACAATATTCAAGCAATAAAGACAATACTTATTCAATCAATCAATCAAGTAAATACTAGAATATATAGGTAGCTAGTACTATTGTGAATTTAAGAGATTTATATGTGTGGCCACCACATAGAAGTCTCCAAACCACACTAATACAATCAAACGCCCTAAGTTACAACATGCTCTTAAGTAATTCCCTATGAGTCTAGTATGCAACCATAACAACAATTATGCATCATACATACAAAAACATTAGATAGTTCATTAAGAATTAATAACTGTGTATTTGTTTACTTCCTCTTTCCTTACTCACCCTCTCCCTGAGAATCATACCATCCAATCAATCTCCCTACACCTCCCCTCCAACTCCGGATGGTCCCGCTCGCCATGGCACAGGCCCTCTACTGTAACCTGTCCGTGGATCATACAGTAGGCATCAGAAGTTCTCCGGGAAGTTACCGCGGCATCGCCACCTTCCCAACTTCTGGTAATAATACGGCCTCATCGGATTCTAACGGAATCTGGGCCTCATCGGTACTAGCCAACATTTGGTTCTCAGTACCCCGATCCTGATACTCCCGGTACCCTCGATCCTGATATCAGGATCATTATACCCCAGGCATCTCGGAAGGCTAGCCTAAACATCATCCACAGCACCCTCAAGGCACTAGCCCCAGGCATCAGAATTCCTTCTCCATAAACCTTCCTCCTGGTGAGTATGTCTCCAACCGTGGACTCTGGTCACATCAGAAGTTCTCCGGGAAGTATCTGTGGCACTGCCACCTTCCCAACTTTTGGTACAAAAGTCAAGCGCTACTGGCATAGAGCTAATTGTTGGGCTTGTCCCCCAACCCATAATATATTTATAGTAGCCATTCTCATTTGTGGTTATGGGCTCCCACGAAATCATAGAATACTTAGCCTCATCAGGCTATTTGAGCGGATCACTTGGAATAACTGGCACTTGCCATAATGAATAATCATTAGTAACCATTTCTCAATATAATAATATACCATGGATCAACCTTGAATCATGTGCTAACAATAATGTTTAGCCACCATGTTCACATTGCATTAGTTTGCATCTTAAGCTATTGTCAAGATAAGTCATGCCAAGTTTAACATCTAATGCATTTAGGTGTTCTATGCTTACCATTATAACATAACTGGTCATGATACTTTCGTAATTTCAATAAGCATCTCATTAATATGCCATGATAAGTTACCATATTTCAACATTAGTACTATCAACATGGAGTAACAACTCGCATAATCCATCATCGTATCAAATATGCATTCTACGGGGAGCAATAGCATGAAACGATAACATGTCATACCAAATATCTGATATAATTTCTTATTCCCCACTAATACATGACAGAGCTGTAAAAATACCATATTAAACTAGAACATGATTTTATACCATTTATCTCACAAATGTCATTTATCTCTAGATGCAATGATAAGCTATTAAAATGCTAAATTAATACCATCACGAAATAATATCATTTTATGTTTCACAGGCCATCTATCTTATAAAGCACCATAACGTCATGAAGTATCACATGCACAACCCATGGCTATAAATCTCATGGCTAGACATAACAACATCAGATTTCACATAAATAATGCATGACCATGTCTCACATGTTTATAAGGCATCATTCTAAGAACAACATGTAATAACACCATATCATCATGAAGAAACATCTAGAAGTATCACATGCACAACCTAATAACCATATATCTTTGGTGGAATGGAACCATATGCTAATAATCACATGTCTTCTTCAGGATTCTTGGTATCTTGATTGGGAGTTGTTCAAGGTTTTGTATCATGGGAGAGGCAGTGCCCACAAGTCAATTCAAGTGCTCAAAAATTGTAATGAATAATTGTAGAGAGTGGGATATTTGAGAAGGCCAACACTCAAAATAGATTGGTTGTGGAGTATACTATTTCCAAACAAATCAAGTATTCACCCCTGTATTCATTGAGTTTTTACATAGGGGTAGAACCTCTAGTCGATCCTTGTAATCTAAAATTTGCCATGTAAATAACAAAGAGTCATGGTGAATAGGACCATTACCATTACCATTTTCTTTTCTATCATAAAGAAAACTTATCAAAAGAGGTCATCAAACTTCATAGGGATTTCATTTTTATTTTTATTTTTTTATGGATTCATTTTAGTGGTTTTACATCTCAATTTTTTTTTGGCACATGATATGAAGTTTAGCTTCTTATTGTTACCTTGCTTCTTGTGTTGCTTCATTTTTCTCGATTGCCACTTGTCACTACATCTTTTGTTCATGCCTAGGAGTCTATATTCTTTCTTATTTTTTATTTCATCTGGGTTTGTCATATCATCTCTATCAAACATTGCCTCGCGTTGTACTTCTTCAAGTCTATTTATTGTGCCTACATAATATATTCATCATAATATTCCTTGTATTGCCATCTACGAGTCCTTGCATAAATAAATGGTGTTCGCTAGGGTAATATCAAGCTCCAATAAGACAACCCATGAACTTGGTTTGACAAACCTAATTGAGACACCAATGTCACTATCTTATATAACTTACTTGACCTTTGACTTTACCTTGCTCCCAACAAAGATTCTGACTCAACTTGACTTGGAGTTACTTTGGTTGTGGACTCCTTACTTTACATCCTTCGACTTGACATTCACTTACTTTGCATTGACTTTGTTCCTTACCTCAATATACTCTTTTTTTTTAATCTAAGTAAATACCTCAACCAATATTCTAAGGGTAGTATCAATTTCAAGGCTACAAGTAATTTCAAATAAGACTTCAAATCTTGTTTCCCACGAAGGACATCTCCATATAATTTATATTCTTTCAAATAAAATATATAACTATAGATATTCCTCCTATCCTATTTTACAAATACTAAATACATGATTTATAGTTCAAAGACCTATCAACAATTACAGGACAAGTGACCACTCTAAAGTGATTTCTAAATAATAGGATCATATATTATAGATCAAACTTTTCATCTAAACCATAGATCTAAAATCCTTATTTAATAGTTTTACTACATTCACTTTATTATAAATAATAAGATCATATATTATAAACCAAACCTTTCATCTAAACCATAGATCTAAAATCCTTATTTAATAGTTTTACTACATTCACTTTATTATAAACCAAACCTTTATCATTAATTTGATTACACTTTGATATATTCAAGTACGTATAGAAATTACAGGCATGGTATGTGAACGGTGAAAACACTCAGCGCTAATGGAAAGTTGGTAATCACCGATTTGTAGAAGTTGATTATTAGACGTGCTGAAAGAAACAACAAAAGGTCCTTGGGTTGCCTGAAGATTCGCATTTGGGCCGTTTTATCGTTGCTGGAATCTGGAAAACTCGCCGGCGTGCTGGTAAGGCGTCACCATCTTGGGATTGGGTGGTGACGTTTTTGTTTTGGGGCTTTCCGGTCAGTATTGAAACCTGGCAGCAGACAAAGGGGTGTGGCCTCCGAATCTAGCGGCTATCATTATATGCACTTACTGTCTACGGTGCCATTTTATCATTTTAAACCTCTGGCGGATTTTCCGGGGTCTTTGGCCGTTAAAGGTTACGTTTTCTGAACCGGGTTTTGGGTGGTTCAGTCCACATTGCTGCCAACATGGAACTAAACGGAACGGCTGCTTATCCACTTACTGACTGTGATATGAATCTGTCGGACTCTCAGCTCGAGGAGGCGGGTCTGTTCCAGCCGGATGCATATTTTAAGCGACAGCTGGGGGATGTGCATGCAACATCCCATATTGGTCGACAGGTGGCGCCCCATGGCCCGGCAAGCAATAGACACCTGGATTTTGGAATGGCATCTGGACATTCCTCGGGTGCTGACCCACATGGTGGCAACACGAGTTCTAGACCTGGCCGTGGCGGGAATGGTAAGCGGGGGTCGACGTCCCGAGCAAGCGGTAGGAGACAGGGTAAATATTTCCGCAGACCCGGAGAAGCCTGGATGACTGTCGGCCGTGACATAAGCCTGGAGGAGATTGTAGACTACAATATGACGGTGCTCGTTGGGAAATTTTCCTACCACGCTATGAATAGGCGGCATGTTGTTAAGTGGGTGGAGGATCTATGGAGTCCCATTCTTGACTATACTCCACAGGTTTTCGCAATGGCATGCGGGTGGTATGGGTTTAAATTCCGGGAAGAAGCACATTGCACTCGCATCTTGGGGGGTTTGTGGTTACACGGTTCTGGGAGTTTGATGCTCCAAAAATGGCAGTCAGATTTTAACCCCGCCACGGCTACGGTGAGGTTGAGACATCTTTGGGTGCTTTTACCCGGCCTTCCACTGGCTCTGTGGAATCGTGGGGCCTTTGAAGCCATCGGCAACAGACTTGGGAGATTCTTACATGTGGAGGAAAGCCACCTAAGGGGTTTTGACAGGAGGATGGGACGATTGCTGGTTGAGGTTGACATTTCCATTGGGCTCATAGATGTTTTACACATAGACTGGCGGGGCCGGCAGCTATCTCAGATTGTGGACTACTGGGGTATCCCCTTTCGTTGCTCAAACTGTAAAGCGGTGGGTCACTTGTGGAGGCAATGCACGGCACCGGCGTCATCTGGACAAGCCATGGATGGTGGGCCGATGTGGTCTTCCGACGACAGCAGCGACATTGAAAAGGATGGGGCAGGTGCACTGGACGGCTTCTCAAACCGGGTACTCAATCCTTTGACTCCAGAAGCGTCGATAATCCGTAAGTTGGAACTTCAGGACCCTTTGTTTTTCCAGTCATTAAATGAGTTGGATATATCCTTCATTAATTCTTTAGAGCTGAATAATGGAAACAATGGCAACTATATGAGTCACAATTGTAGCATAGACACCAACTCTTCTGGGACTGGGCAGACCACAAATACAAATTCTGAAACCGATGAGCCGGGGTCGGAGACTGAACTACTCATTAGGATGAACAATATGTGCCCCAAAAAAAATGAAACTATCAATCTGTCTCCTGCTTCAAATGCGAATTGTGAACACCTGGGGTCAATCGGTCCCGCCGACTCTGTGACTATTGCCCCCATCCGGGAGGATGAGAAAGATATTGAGGATTCAGGGAATTGTGCTGTTACGAGTCCGGGAAATTGTGAGATGGAGGTTTTGGCGATTGGTGGGCCGTCGGCGGTGAGAAAGTCTCCGGGGAAGTGTGGGAAACAGCCCCCCATACCATCATACTCTGAAATGGTCAAGAAATCGGCTATTCCCACCTACTTCCGAAACCGGGTGGTGGAACAATATGAGGCAACGGCTGTTGATAATCCGGGTCCCCCAGAATCAATAGTTCCTGGGATGGATGGTGGGGTGGGAACAACTGATACTGCTACCATACAGGAGGCCCCCGAAGTCATTGTCACACAAAAGGGTGCGCGTAGGGGTGGACTCGCGCCGGATTTTTCACCATTGAAAACTAGAAGTGCCAGGAAAAACAAAAAGGTCATTCTGGGGGGGAGTGAGGATGACCTGAACATGACACAATCCCCCATTCGTTCTGACTCCAGGGCTCTTAGAGGAATGAAAGCCCTTGCGAGAGTTAGAAAATGATCTTCCTCTCCCTGAATATCAGAGGGGTGGGAGGCCTGCCCAAACAACTGGCCTTCAAACGTTTGTTAGAAATCGTAAAACCTGATCTGGTTCTTCTACAGGAAACGATGGTTAGTGGTGAGAAAGCGCGTATATTCCTCAATAAAATAAAGCCGGGATGGATGTGCTGCTCGGTGGACGCTGCTGGACTCTCGGGGGGTCTTCTGGCGGCATGGAATCCCCTTGTTTTGAAATTGGTTCCCACACAAGTCACTCTTGGCATTTTGCTATCTGGGAACTTAAGGGGATCGGAGAAAAATATAAATATAGTTAACTGCTATGGCCCATACTGTGACCGTGAAACATTCTGGAACACGGCTGGATCAGAAAACTTATTAAACTTGGAAAATTTGATAATTGCTGGTGACCTAAATTTTACCTGGGCTGATGGGGAGATTTGGGGGGGTCTTGCAAGGAGAGATCCTCTGGGGCCATATTTTCAAAATCTTTTTAATGAATATTCACTGGTCGATGTGGCTCCTCGACCGTTGGCACCAACATGGACAAATGGCAGAATGGGGGAACAACTGATCCAGAAGCGCATCGACAGATTCCTAGTATCGGAGTCTATGCTGACATGTTTCCAGAACTATAGATCCTGGATGCAGCAAATTAAAATCAGTGACCATCTCCCCATTATACTGCAATTCGAAGATGAACCCTGTTTCAAAACTTACCCTTTCAAATTCAACTCCACGTGGCTTTCTGAGCCTGATTTCTGTTTGGAAGTGAGAAATGTGTGGTTGCAGACAGATGTAACTGCGGAGAGATCGGCTATGGATAAGATGACGGAGAAACTCAAGGTATTAAGAAATTTTACATTTAAATGGGAAAAAAACAAAAAGGTATCGATGAGGAAGGAATTATCAAAGATAGAAGATGAGGTGGAATACCTGATGAATAGAGGTGTTGATTATGAGCTATCTCCGGGGGAGCTTAAACAACTATCAATGCTGGAGAACCAGAAAATGAAAATTCTTCTGATACAAGAAGAAACATGGCGGTTGAAGAGCAGAGCTACATGGCTAAAATCTGGTGACATGAATACAAAATTTTTCCATCAATGTGCGGATTCCCGAAGGATTCAAAACTCTATCTGGGACCTAAATGACCATTCGGGTAGGCGGATTCGGGGTGAGGAGACCCTGATGAATGAGGCTGTATATCATTTTCAAGATTATTATCGTGACCCAAAAAACACCACACTGGCTGAACAATTTAAACTTATAAAGGAATATCCACGTATGTTCAATGAGGCGGAAGGCGACAGTATTTTCATGGAAGTCACTTTGGATGAAGTGGAAAAAACCCTGCGGAGGATGGCAAAAGACAAATCCCCGGGCCCGGATGGATGGACTGTGGAGCTTTTCATACACAACTTTGATATCATGGGGGAAGAAATACGGTTGGTTGTGGAGGAATCGAGGAAACTTGGTTTTGTCTCTGGGGCAATAAACTCTACACATTTAGCTCTAATACCAAAGACTTCACATCCGAACAGCTATGATGACTTTAGACCAATTGTGTTATGCAACCTGGTCTATAAGATAATTGCAAAAATTATAGCTGAAAGGATCAAACCGGTGCTATCTCGGCACATTTCCAAGGAACAATATGGATTCCTAAGCGGAAGACAGATCCATGATGCTGTGGGAGTGACCCAGGAAATCTTTCATACTATCAAACAGAAAAAGGTTGATGCTCTAATTCTTCAATTGGACCTGGTGAAAGCATATGATAAGGTTGATTGGAATTTCCTGAGACTAATACTAATACAGATTGGCCTGCCATGGACGGTTATGAAATGGATTATGGCTTGCATTAGCTCTGTCAATTATGCAATCCTTATCAATGGTCTCCCCACTGACTTCTTCAAGGCATCTCGGGGACTTCGGCAGGGATGCCCACTTTCTCCTTTACTGTTTCTCCTGGTCATTGAGGGGTTGAGCCTGTCCATACATAAAGCCCGTCAAGAAGGAAGGATTGTTGGCATTAAAGTTACTCGTGAGATAGTAGCTTCTCACTCTTTATTTGTGGATGATGTTATGATGTTTGGAAAAGGCTCTCTTGCTGAATGGTTGGCATATAAACAGATACTTGATCTGTTTTGCAAGGTTACTGGCATGGTAATCAGTTACATGAAGTCTTCTTTCCTGAAAAACTCTCTGCCTGAGGATGTACAGCAGTCAATCAGTTCCATCATGCCTCTAAATTTTAAAGAAATTGAAGCTGGTACAAAATATCTTGGTTTTTTCATCAAACCTTCTAAATATTTGATTAATGATTGGTCCTGGCTTATTAGAAGATTTGAACTGAGGTTGGGACGCTGGAACAATCGGCATCTTTCATTGGGTGGCAGACTTACTCTGGTAAAAGCAGTGCTGCAGAATTTAGGTGTTTATTGGTTTTCTTTGTGCAAGATTCCTCGAACCATTCTGAAAATCATTCGAAGGAAGATATTTAGTTTTCTCTGGTCTGGTGGTGGAATACCGGAGAAATTCCACCTGATAAAGTGGCAGATTTTGGCACGGCCTTGGCATATGGGTGGCTGGAACATAAAAGACATTGATAACTTTGTTACCGCTCTGCATGCAAAAAGCCTATGGCGTGCACTTTTTGATCCATCGCTATGGGGTGAGATCATACGTGCCAAATACCTGCGTAACACTCCAGTTTCTAAATGGTTCCGTTTTAACCGTCCGGTGACCTTGGGAGTTTCAAATATCTAGAACGGTCTACTGGGTGCATACGGGGTCATTGCTCAATGGATTGCATGGCTGCCTGGCAATGGTCGTGACATTAGACTGGGCCTTGATCCTTTCATTGGCGGATCTCAGCAATACACATTATCGACGGAACTGAGGTCATATCTCCATGCAAATGGATATTTCTCCTTAGCACATGTTGCTGGTTGGAGTGGGGTCGACCGACCCCGGTGGATCTCGGCTGAACAGATGGGTCTCATAGGTTCATTGAAGCGGGAATGGGATGAATATATCAGGCCTCTGATTTTTTCAAACATGAGTCTCTCTGACGTCGATGACCGGATTGTGTGGTCATGGGACGTGGCGGACGGGCAGGTCACAGCGGCGATGGCTTATAATGCACTTTTTGCTGGGACTCAGGTTATGATTCGATGGTGGGATAAAACACTCTGGAAATTTGGTTTGCCGCTCAAGATAAAATGTTTCATTTGGCTAGCTTTGAATAACAGGATACTAACATGGGATAACCTCTGTCGTCGTGGAATCTGTGGACCGGGATGGTGTACCCTATGTTGCTCTGAGGGGGAGACGGTTGATCACCTCTTTACCTCCTGTCCTTTCATCAAAAATCTTTGGGCCTTTATTGCGGGCAGAACAGGTATAACTTTTCTTTGGAACTTCAGCTCTCTTAATGACTGTCTAGTTGCTTGGAATAAACTTGACCTCGGGTTCAGAGAACTCCCATATTTTATGATCTGGGAGGTATGGAAGTCTCGCAATAAACATATATTTGAGAATCGGGCCCCCTTCCTGGCGGGGACTGGTTTCAAAACTCTGGCTGCTCACCATGAATATATTTCTTTATGCGGCTTGGCTGGTGACAGAGTCTTTAGGGATAGAAATCATCGGTTGGCTCCTCCGGTGCTGATCTTCCCATGTGGGTTCTTTGACGGAGCAGCAGTATTCAATCCGGGGGGGGGGGGGGGGGGTGCCGGTGCCGTTATACACCTGTCTAATGCTATCTCCATTCATCTTTGGCTTAACCTGGGCGGTGGTTCTAATACCAGGAGTGAGATATGTGCACTCTGGTTATTACTATTCTGGGCTAGACTGCGGGAAAAACCTGAACTTGTGGTTTTTGGTGACTCTCTTTCTGTCATTTCCTGGGCGAGCGGCAGAACCACTCTTCACAATATGTTACTTCAACACTGGATGAATGCGGCCCTGCTGTTGATTAAAGACTTTCATTACATACACTTCGACCATATATACCGTGAAGTGAACTTAGAGGCGGACATGCTTTCGAAAAGGGCCCTTAGCTCTGCACCTGGGCTCATCATGTGGCAGGAATGGCGGGCGGACACTTTGTATTCACAGGGCTCTCATCCTATGCCTTGGTTTTGATTATCTGCTCTATTATTATTTTTGTATTTATGCTGCTTTATGGTTATCATTAGCGTAGTCGGTTTCTTACATATGCTGTTAGTTTCTTTGTGCAGATATCTCATAGAGGCTGTTGCCAACCACTTGTTGGACATTTTGTATACTTCCTCTATTTGCGGCATTATTGTCTGTGTCGACTAGACACTGCTTTTTATTTTTGGATATTTGACTGTATGGACTGATGATTTCTTGGAGATCTTCCTTTCATGGGACCCACGGTTGGTTTATGATATTTTGCTGAACCTGTTTCTCCTTCGGGAGGGGTTTATGTTATTATGTGTGATCATTTGGTCTTCATTATGATTTGCCCGTTCATGATGATGATGGCATTGTGGCCATTGGTTTTTGAGATGACACATAAGCTACGGGGTAGCGTAGTGATGTATGACTTTTATGACAGTTGGCCCTATTTACTATTTCGCATATTAATAGTAAGTTATATTTTATCGGTGAAAAAAATATTCAAGTACGTATAGACTAAATCACCACTATTTCAATCCATCATCTTTATTATAGACCAAACCTTTATCAGAAATTTGATTACACTTTTTGATATTCCAGTACATATAGACCAATCACCACTATTTCAATCCATCATAGCGCATAATATGAAATCTTTGTGGAATTAATTCAAGTGTAGGATATTATGGGAAATGTAATCGGCATCTTAAGTCAACAATTTGACGGCCATAAATGGAGAAATAAAATATATAAGAGAATGGCTTTGCAGCAATTGAATCCTATCTCAATCAGATATCATGTTTTGTTAGGTGATGCGTGGCATGGAATTAACCAACCCAATCAAATTCTTATTACAAATCACCGATGATAGTTTAGAGAGCTGACGTAGTTTAGAAGGTAAGGAAAGGGAATTCCATCAACACCGTTCCAACAACAACAAAAAGGATACAACCTCGGCGTGCATGATAGACCTTACATTATTTTTGTATTATATGGAGGTAGGGGATAGAGTCCCATAGTTGTACGGGGTATCCATAGTGGAGATATAAGTGGAAATATTTGGTACCATTTGTTATTCATCAAAGTACTTTATGTACAAGTAAATGTCAATATTTTCATGTTTTTAAAATTACTTAAAAAAAACTTTCTTCTACATTTTGAAATAAAATGAATATTTAAAATTAGAAATTTCATTTTAAGTCCCATCTACTTTAAATCACATCAATGTTCACCCATTGGCCCCAAGCAAAAATACACTATGTTGACATTAGGACTAGACAACTTGGAACTTTGTGGCTTACATGACATCCATTTGGATTCGTCACACCTCAAGACCAATATGGTTGGATAGAGAACATGCCAACGTATATATCATAAAAATTTGAAAGAATAACAAGCTCGGAAACATGAAAAATTAAGTTACATAAAAAAAAGTAAAAAAAACGCTCACTTATTAACCTCCCTCCCCTCTATAGTAATTTTATGGCTTTAACAACTTTACATGTCTGAACCAACATTTATAACAAAGTATTTACATAACTGAATCAGATCTCCCTAAATCTTCAATGAGGGATGCATTTCGTATAACTTCAATACACAGGAAGTTCATCAACAGTTGTTGCTGTCTAATCCTAAAATCCGTTCAACTCTTAGTTATACCCTATATTATTGCGATCGAGACACCATGATGAGATTAATTCCGTTATACATGGGATCTTGTATCTTGCGGCACTTCTAATGATCAAAATGTTTTGGTCTCGTAACAAAACTTTATCCTACGTTTTTAGAATTCGTTTATGTTTGTCTTGATATTGACTCGGCTAAGGATTTACTCTGGGATCACCCACCGAGGACACCTGCAAATACTACCACTCCTAATTAACCAGAAATGCTATTTTCAGGCACCGAATCGTTCGTCTTTCTTCAACTAAAGTTCAATGAAGCACAAAAGTATTCGTATTCCATATATGGCGTAAAATAAATCATTATTTCAAGTTAAAATATAGTTTCATACATCATTTTATCAAGTGTAAATAGAATCTATCAAGAGAATGTTGGACATAATTCCTCCCGTCAACTTGATGTATCCACCAACCGTCGTACAAGGAGTTAATACATTTAGGTGGACAAGGAAATGAGCCTCGGGTGAAGAGGCATCATATGTTCAATGTATTTTGTGTGTTCATTCGGAGGTTCTGGAAAGTAGTGGAAGAGCCGAGAGCTCCTGTCGTTTTCACCAAGACTCCCCATACTCTGTTTTCCCCTGCTACTCTGCCTCTGCAAATTTGACATGGTATCAGAGTCCAGAGTCACGAATCCCCCTTCACCCGCCATGTGAAGGATCTGAGTGTTGCCAGTGTTGGTCATCCAAGCCAACTTGGTGCAAAGAAGGGAGTAGCTGGAGCAGCCGTCTCCATTCATGTGAGGTAAACCCCAGCCACAGTCGCTGGAAGAGCCTTTCAGAAAGCTGAAGGCAGAGCTGAGAGCGAGAGCCGCCATTGGAAAAGGAAGTTGAGGCTGCCAGAGGCGGGCAGAACCCTTCTGAAATCGTTTCTATAACCCTAGACGGGGGCCAAGCCTGCTAAAGAACAGCCTGTAGCTCAAGCTCCCGCCGAAGTGGTCGCTGTTGATAAAAAAAAAAGCTGAAGAAGCACGTGGTAAGGAAGAAGTTCGATCCCCGATGGGTTAAGCGCTGGTGCCGCAGCTGTGGTAAGCATTTTACTCGTGGCCGCTGTTGTTTCATTTGTTCATGCTTGAATTGATGGCGATGAAGGCGGTGAAATGGATATTACTGCTCTCGTCGAGCAGCTGGTTAGTTTCTTGATTTTGAATGTCAATACCACCGTCGGCGTCTGGCAAAGAGAGTAATGCGGAGAAGGCCCTGGAGGCTTTGAAGGAAATGCAGTCGGAACATGCCATGGTGAGAAGGGACAGGTATTCTATTACAAATTTGCCATGACTCTTTTTAACTTGTCTGTATTTTGGTAAGAAGCTGTGGGTGCACCGCTAGTAGCACCGTCGCCCTATTCTATTGGCCAAGTTCAGCTGAGCACGTTGTGGCTGCTGATAAATCCCTTCTTGAGCACCAACAGTTCCCCCCAGTCTCATATCATCATAACCTGATTCTTGCTCTGCTTAAACCATGCTGGCCCTGACTGAGAACGTCGTGCAAGGAAAGCGCTTGAGAGCCTTGGACGGCTTGCTTGGTAAAGCCGGCCTCAGGCCCTCATAGGACCTCAGACGAAGACTGCTTCCTTGTGGTTTGTACTCGAAGAACTTCCATGTGAAAATTGCGACCATTACCGATGCCCAGAGAAAAACAACCCATACTCTTTGCCAATTCTCATCCATGAAGATCCTGATTTTGGTAGCTGCCTTCTGAATTACGTTTTCCTTCTTTGGCCGAGAATTTTGGCTCACAACTTGACTGGTGCAACTTAGAGCTTGACTGTAATTCATGTAAGTGTCTCTTTGCAATAGCAGGGTTTCCAGTTGCCACAACTCAATGTACCCAAAATTCTCTGGGTCAAGCTCCTCCATGATCAATGCAGCCATGAGACCCTCCTTCAAAGCCGAATACTCTGCAACAGACCTACTCAAATCAACCCCAAGCTGCTTCCGCAGATTCAGAATTAAATTATCATATGGATCGTAGATAGCAACGCTAGCTCCCGCAAGAGTGTCCCAGCGATCACCAAGCCCGTCCACATTCTCAGCGCTGATGAGACCTTTGTAATACAACTTAAACCGCTTGCCATCCTTAGTAATCCACTCGGCCTCGAAGGGTTTCTCGTAATTGTCCCCAATGGCATCCCACTCATCCTCCGCCATCAAGCTCAAACTTCGTTTGTCCCATTCTATGGCCTTTTTCGCACAAGAGCTCCCTCTGAAATTCGACAGGGATTACAATTCCACATGGACCCCCTTATACACACCTGCCGCTCCCCATCTTTGAACGCAGCCCAGATAGAATTAAGGTGCAGACGCATTGGATTTTGATAGATATGGTTGCCGAATGAATGTTCATCATCCGTGACGCTCTTTTCAACTTCGTTCATCACCCATGACATACTTTCATATATTGGAATTCTATATAAACCGATAAGGCACTGCAGTCTGAATCTATCAAGGCAGTACAGTCTGAATCGATCAGCCTGTTTTTCCAAATCGGTGGAGCTCATTCATTTCAAGTGTACAAGAAGAAAACAAGTGCCAGCACAGGACACTTGCAACAAAGAAGGTAGAGAAGAAATGGGTTACAAAAGGAGACTCAGGGAGATTAAAAGAAGAAATACAAGGGCAGAAGTGAAAGCCGAGGCAGGGTTAGAAGCACAGAGGGTTCTTTGTGAAGAAAAGATGGATGACGAACGCGCAAGAAAAAGTGCCGATAAGGAGGTCATTGTTGAGGATAATTGGAGCAGCAGAGTTCTCCTCGTACCCCCACATTTTTCAGGTAAAAATTATGAATTTTGGGCTATTAAGATGAGAAGTTTTCTTAGAGCAGAGGATTTGTGGTATTTAGTTCAAAATGAATGTGTGCATCCACTAGATTTAGAGGCTTTTGAAGCCCTGACTGAAGACCAAAAATTGCAGCAACATGAATTAGCCCTGCATCTCATCCAACGAGCTGTGGATGAAAGTTTTTTCCACAAGATTGCAGCAGCAAAGACTTCCAAGGAAGCATGGAGAATCTTGGAAGAAGAGTTCAGCGAAAGGGGGAGTAACATGTGCAAGCAGTCAACAGTGTCACATCCTGTTGAAGAAGTAGCAGTTGAGAATCCTGCTGTTGAAGCAGAAGACAGCCAAGCTGTTAGTGAATCCCACGGTGTAGAGGCACTTGTGGATGAATATGAAGATGGAACTGCCATTGCAGCAGTAGAAACTCCAGCCATAGAAGCTGTTGAGAAGTTCGGTGAACCACACACAGTTGTGGATAATGAAGTTGAAGAACCTGCTATACCAGCAGAAGCACTTTCCCTAAACACAGATGAAGTAGAAGTTGAATGTTTGCATGAAATGGTTGAGGACTCTGTCAGCCAAGCAGAGCCTGCTGAGTTTGAGAACAGTGAAGCCCACTGTGCAGAGCCACAAGTGGATGAAGATGATGTTGAAGAGGAAGTTGCCATAGCAGCAATAGAAAATGGTGAATTAGCAACTCAAGCAATTGCAGGACAGCCAGTAGAGGCGGAATGTGAAGAAGAAAATGAGCTCATGAAGAGCATGCCCATGATGGCAGAAATTTTTCCTAACAGGTTAGATGTTTGTGCATGTGCAGGTGCATATAGGAATCAGCCTGCAATTGAGCAAAATGTAGATGAATATGATGATGAAATCATTCAAGAGTTTTTAAAGAATGTGGACAATGGGATGTCCTTATTTGAAGCAGAAAATGGAAAAGAGGGCAGCATTGGAGCTGATAAGCATAATGAAGATCATGAAGATCATGAAGATTGTAATTTTATTGAAGAGTTTGACAAAATTATTGAAAGTTGCATGGGATGTGAAGCATTTGAATTCAATGATGATGGGCATTGTGACATGCCAAGAGTGCTTAGCAGCACCATGGATGAAGAAATCTGCATTGAAGAAGCAGAAGAAGAAGATAAACCAGTTGAAGACATTTTTGTGAAATGGAGTCTTGAAGAAATCAGACACTATTATCAGCGGATGTCATGGCAGCATACTAATGAAGAGGATGAAAACAAAATGAAGGATGTGAACAGCATGTGGGATCTTGAAATTCCCACAACATACGAACTAAGAATGCTGAAATCAGAATTTGAAGATGAAGACACAAGGCAGCAAGCCATTGAAGAACTTGCAGACATTGATGGAAGATTCAAGCCCAAGGAGCTTGAAGAAAACATGAAGAAGAAGGTGAGAATGAAGAAGAAGGTGAAGAAGAATGCTGAGTTCAAAGTCTGGAGCAAACGCAAGAAAAAGAAGCCGCTGCATCAGCATGCAGTAGACAAGAATGGTAAATTTTGAGCTTTGACATGAACTAATGTAAGCCTAGCTGAGACTTAGACCAGCAGGCATTAATGTTTTATTTTTTTGTTGAAAGCCCATGAAGGCACTGTATGTATGTGTTAGATGTTAATAGTTTGTTTATGGTCGGAATTAAGGGGGAGTGTTGGAGATAATTCCTCCCGTCAACTTGATGTATCCACCAACCGCCGTACAAGGAGTTAATACATTTAGGTGGACAAGTAAATGAGCCTCGGGTGAAGAGGCATCATATGTTCAATGTATTTTGTGTGTTCATTCGAAGGTTCTGGAAAGTAGTGGAAGAGCCGAGAGCTCCTGTCGTTTTCACCAAGACTCCCCATACTCTGTTTTCCCCTGCTGCTCTGCCTCTGCAAATTTGACAGAGAATATGTCCCTTTCTGAAAATCGCACCATCAAAAAAATGAAAGCAGAGTAAACAAAAACAAAAACATTATCCCTCCATTGAAATCTGAAGGTTGCTCTCATTTCTAGATTGGGCATATTTATTTTTCAAACCGTGGATTTGAATCGTTATTATGCAAGGTAACACAGCTCAACCGTTACATACTCCCCCATTACAGCCCAACGGTTACAGCTTATAATACAACGGTTGCATAATTTAAGGCCCAGCGTTACAGCTCAATGGTTACATATTTTAATTCAACGGTTACCATTTAATGTAACCATTATCGTGTTCCCAAAATGTAACGAGTATCGTGTTCCGAGCAGCGTTAATCTACCAGCGATGGGAATTAGTTGGTAATAATGGTTTGGGTGTGATTGTGAGTAATTTTTTTGTTATGATACAAGCTGATGGTCTCGGAGTGAGAGAGTAGCTTCCCGTTTCTTCGATTTAATTGTAAAAACCTCAGTCACCTACCTGGACTTTTCTTTCCTGCAAATAGCTAAATTCAGTTGCCTTCCCCAACAATCTCTAAATTCTTCACCTAACACGCTTCTTTAATTTAATCTTATTCTCATAAACCAGCTTCCTCCGGTTTAGCTTCCTCTTTCATTTAACCTTATTCTCATAACCGCTTGTAGGTTACGCCATTGTAGTTGCACAAGGTCGCGACTGCATGGACTCTCAAGGATCACCAAATGATGATGGAACTGCAATCTAACATCGATAGCTGAATCCAGGATATGGGGATTGAACAATGTTTATTTAGATCTTTATATCACATAATAATTGTTGATATTATGTAACCGGTAACGCTCATAATATATATATTTAACCCTCCAAAATAGGTAACGTTCGATATCAGTAGTGTAATTACATTTTTAACTCTCAGAATATATTTTTAACGCTCCATATCAGTAGTGTAGCTCCATAACAGTAGTGTAATTACATTTTTAACGCTCCTTATATAATAACCGTATGCATCATTTTGTGTCAATTTATTCTCTTTCAAGTCGTTATTGTATGGACATGTTATATGTTTTCAAAATAAAAAATTTAATGTATTTCTTATACCTCAAGACTCATTATAATCTGTGACCCTCTAATAGTTCTTGTCCCTGTACATTTATGAGATGGTCTACATTCCAAAATCTATCATTGTGGGAGAAGCAACAAGAGGATCCCTGAAGCGGAGACCATTGTTGGATCTAACATCTGTGTTGAAGTGTTGAAGAGGAGATAAACCAGTAACAAATCATGATTCCGTAAAGGCGATTTACAACAGAAACGTTATTGATTTTGCAGAAACGTTATTGGTTTTGCAGAGTCAGAATGCTGGTTGAAGAGATTGCGATACAATCATTTCTACAATTCTTCACCGAAACAGGCATAATATTAATAATTAAACATGACTAAAGGCTACGCCCTTCTCCATTTCTTCACCCCAACAAGAAAGAGTATTTTTCCCATCTCTTCCCACGTCCCACGTGTTCTTCTCTCTAATCGTTACCTCTGCCTATTCTTCTGACCTGCCGACTATGCCTTTACATCAGTGCTCTCTCTTCAACATTCGTTGCCACGTAGTTGTCAACCTGCCATGTGATCTTCACACCTGCAACTCTGCGTTTTTTTTTGTTTTTTTTTATTTTGTGGCTGAGTTAGTCGATGTAATCATAAAATATTTTAAACGTGCCCCAAGTCTTCCAATCCTACCCCGTTCTCTCCAATTTTATTCTCAATAACTTTCTCTCCTCACCCTAATTTCTTGCCATCTGGATGTGTTCGGTAGTCCGTAAGGCAAGCTACCCTTTGTTTCTGTGTGTAATGATGGGATCTCGGGCGTTACTTTTTTTTAATTTGTCTGGCACTCCTTTTCTTGTGCCTGCACTTAGCTTGCCGTTTCAATCTTAGTGTATTTGTTTCATACTTTAGCCTTTATGAATATTGATAATATTACAAGGCTTTAAAATGATCATCATGCGCCTTATAATCATGCAATCATCATGTGCCTTATACTCCATATATATATTGGTATACCTCCATTAATTAATGTTTCAAACATTTGGATATTAATAGTTAGGCTGGCAACATAAAAAAAAATTATAACACTACCGTGGCCACACAGATAGCAAACACGTAGAGAGGAAAATAACCAGCAGAGGGAGAATGAAGTGCTGAACACGAGCAGGGCAACGGACTGTTAGAGAGGTGCCATTTTATCTGTCATTCGATCTCCATCAAGGAAAATATTTAGCCAGTCCAAGAGCAAACGCAGGCCAAGAAGATGCAAAAGGAAACCCACTGGATTGATATGAGCCATACAAAAAAATTAGTGTGGGCAGAAATACCACGGACACTTACAACGCAAGGAATATCGAGGTTATCCTTGGCATAATTGTAATGTTTTGCATGTGTCTATTAGTGAGATTATTTGTAAATTTGCTCATATTGTTTAAAGGGTAGCAGGTTATGGCTTGGCTGTTGGAAGAATTTCGATACTGCTGCGTAAAGGGCCCTGGAGCAGGCTTAGCACATGTATTATTTTATGCTTCAAGTGGCATGACCAGAGTTCCAGCCTTATGGCGTGTGAAGAACCTGGCTAAATCCCGACACGAGGATTGGATTTTGCAAGTTTTATGCAGTATGAGGGAATAAACTATGGGGAGTGGTCTATAGAAAGTCTGGTCCACCGTCACTGGGTGGTGGCTGGGGCTTCAAAAGTACTCGGATCCATTCCCGGGAGGCCTAGCACCCTTTGATTCCTAGGATATGTATAACCTACAGTGATTCAAATTTGCAGATTCACAGTTCGCCTTTTTTTTTTCTTTTTCTTTTTTTTTCTCCTTTTTTTTATACCCAGCAATTCAAGAATTTCACTTATGAACACAGTAATATGAAATGTTCCCAAGCCTTATCAACACAATTATATGACAGAAAGCTAAACTCATCATTTTTTTTTAATCAAACACACATCTATAGCAAGAATGAGAAAAGAAAACAGGGAGCCCTTATGGTCCTAGCATTTGAACCATGCTCTCATACCAAATGTAAGAACCCTAAAACTCATAAAACCCACTGAATAACAACATAATATTAAATATGCATGCAGATCTGTGATCCAACAAAATAATCTGATAAGATGTACAATCTTATAAAATCCAGAAACAACGAGAACAGCATGCATAGAAGATCTGACAAAGAAATGGATCTAATCAACAATAACAGAAAATATGCTATGAAAATCATACCTGGTTAGATGATCTAGGAGCTACCATTACCTTAGTGCAACTGAAGGTGGGGGGACGACTCTCCACCCAACCAACCCCCACCCAAAGGCTGAGGCCCCCGAGCCCCCAACAATTAACCCTATGCCAATGCTATCTTGCTTTCCTCTCCTCCAGAGCTCTTCTTCCAAGATGCCCAAGACAAAAAAAAAAAAAAAAAAACCCCTCTCTTCACTTCTTCTCCTCCTTTTATCTCCTCCTTCTCCCAATTTCTTAATTTCTTATTTAATTTCTTTCTTTATGCAAAATTTGTTTTCTGTTACTTCTTTTTCATGTTTTTTTTTATTATCTTACATTATATTTATTATATTAAATATTCCTTATTTTCGTATATGAGGGTTGTTACATTATAGTAATATTAATTGTGTGAGCCAATAAGTATTAGGCTCATTATCTATGTTTATGTTTGGATATAAATTGATGTGTTCGAATTATTATTTTTCCTCAAATAATATGCATAAAATGGATGCAAGGATTTTTATAATGGAATTAACAAAATATGGAAATAGTCTTAGAAACCAAACATGTATAGATGGTGTCAACAAGAAGTTGGAAACTAAAAATATATGTGTTGATTTGAACTTGGTCCAACATAGTGACATGGATTTGGAATCATGAGGTGAGATACTATTACCTCAAGAGCCACTACTTGCTCACCACAAGTAGCAGGTAATTAATAGGAATGGGAAGAAAGCTTCATTCCCTAGTAGAGTCCCTAGTAAATTTCCAACAAGGTACAAATCAATGAGTTATAGAGTTACAACAGGGAATTGAGCCACCCAAAAGAACTCTAGCTCTCACTCTCAAAACTCACAAATGCCCAAAAATGCTCACTCTTGGAAAACTATGTCTTTGCACATTGCCCTAGGCTTGCTCTTATAACATGAAAGTGACTTTCCACCTTCCCAATCCCTAAATCCAACGGTCAAGACCTAATCTTGTCTTGACAACATCAAGGGATGAAATTCATTCCCTCCAAAATAATTCACTTACAATTTTTTAATAAAGTATTTTCACTTTATGAAATATGTGCACTTTTACTTCATAAAGTCACTTTATAAAAATCACTTTATAATGGACTAGGAACATTACATAAAAGTCACTTTATAAAAAGAGCCACTTTATTACAACTTAGAAAAAGTCAAGTGCCTCGGTAATGTAAATGCAAGGTCACTTCTGCATACAAGACAAAATTATGCGGAGTTCCTTCCAAGCTAAAAAGCTAAAGCTAACACTCCCTCTTAGCGAGGAAGGTACTCACTGCCATCACTATCTGTTGGTTTGGCCCTCAGGTCCATCACACTGTTCACAATAGGAGCTCCCTCTGAACCTGGAGCCAACGCTACCACTTGCACCGAACTGGAATCTGAAGACATCCTTCTGGAAACAACCTTGAACCCTGAGCTACTAGGAGAATCCATCCTCCATTCCTGAGCATTGGTCTTCTCATACCAACTAAGTCTCCTGTCAGTACTCTGAAGAGAATCCCTCTCCTCCATCGAAAATCGAGACCAAAATCTTGGTGCCACTGCAGCCTCAAGAGCCTCATGCTCCTCTTTTGATTATGAATCATACATCATGGGTTGTTCAACAAACATGTACGGCTCATCAAACCCATCACTAATCAACTGTGGTTAGATCAATTCCACTCCCTCTGAGTATATAAGAACATTTCCACGAACTTCCCTTTCAGGAAAAATGTACACATGTCCCCTTCGGAACAATGTCGAATACCCAGCATCCTCCAAGGTTGACACAGAGAGAAAGTTCACACTCAACCCTGGAACAAACAGAACTCCATCCTGCTCAAGGAGTTCATCCTGTCAGATCTGGAATCTGACTCTCCCAAATCCCCGCATGGAACATGTCATTCCCCCTTCACTCTCAACCATCCGGTCAGAATTTGTCTCAATAATGTTGTGGAATATATGATACATTCCGGTCATGTGATGAGAGGCTCCACTGTCAATGAACCAACTCCTGTTCATTGCAAATCCATTGTTGTCGGCACTAGATACAAGAGAGAACATTGAGAATTCTTTCTTAAACCTTTCCCCAAAATCATCTACCTCAGCAGTTGCAGCAACAGCCTCATCCTTCTTCTTTTTCTTCTTTTCAGGACACTGAGATGCAAAATGACCATACCGGTTGCAAGCAAAGCATCTTACTTTTCTCAAGTCCTTATTGGAGTTCTTCTTTCCCTTTGTTGAAAGAGAAACATTTTCTTCAATAGCACCTTCCATCTGTCCACTACCTTAAGATCCTTCCTGGATCTCCTCCTGAGTGAAATCATCCCACAACCTACTCCAATTTGGAAGGTTTTCACGACCAACAACACACTTCACGAAGACTTCCCAGTATTTGGTGAATCCTATCAAGGTTGTTCTCACCAACTCAGAGTCAAAGAAGACCTCCCCAACTACAGCCAACTCATCTTTTACTTATGCCACCCAGGTAAGATAAGATACAACACCTTCACCCTTAGCCATATTGGTCCTGTGCAGTTTATCTTTGAGTGCCATCTTTTGGTTCTCATTCTTCACCTCATATAATTTTTTCAGTGTATCCCACATCTCATGAGCTGACTTCTTTTCAGCCAAGTGTGGAATGAGATGGTCCTTGACACCATCCAATATAATCCTATGTGTTTTAGCATCTCTTACTTCATGTATATCAAGAGCAGTAGGATCAATGGGAGGAGTTATTACAGTGATAGCATTTACCAATAGTCCGTTCTCTTTAAGTACAACAGTCATCCTGACTTTCCATTGCAAGTAGTTGGAAATGCCATCCAACAGGTCCTCAAATCTAATGCAACCAGCACTCTTCTCTGTTGTAAAAAGAGAATAACCACAATCTGCCCCAACACACGAAACACCCTTGCAGATATATTTTTCCAACGCACAAGTTGTCAAAAGAATTGTCCAACAGCTCAATATCACTGCTGCACCAACAATTAATTGTTATCTCAAAGCACTAGCTCTGATACCATGTTAAAAAATCAGGCTATAACAGCCATCTCAACCACTCAGCAACCTCTAGATTTCAGACTTAGGCTACCATTAATTAAATGACAAAACAGACATATAAATAATACATAACAAGTTGAAACACACTAGCTGAGATAATGAAGCGGCGAAAAAGATAAGAATAACAGCAATCTGAAATTGTAATGCACAGTGAGATTTGGTCAAAACGGTCCCTGGAAAAACCCCCACTGGGGAAAACCAGTCCAAGAGAAAATTTCATTAAGCATTTCCAGGCATAAAAAACAGAGTTATAGCAGCATTTAATGCAAAATTCAATGATTGAACAGCACCTCAAAATCTATGCTCAGCGGTACCTCAAAATTCGTGCCTAGTAATACCTCGAAATCCATCCCATGCAGCATCTCGAAATATGTGCCACCGTACGACTGTATAGACTATGCAAAAAAAAATTTAAAAAAATCTCGAACTGTGTGCCAACCCTCGAAATCTGTGCCCAACAATTTCTCGAAAAACATGCCAGCTGAGAAGTACGGCCCAGTTGTTTGTCCCAACAAAAACTTGCAACAGAGTTGCCTTGGGATTTGAGCCACCTTCTATTTGGGATGAATCCCTCTCCTAGGGAATCGAGCCACCCAAAAAAACTCTAGCTCTCACTCTCAAACTCACAAATGGCCAAAAATGCTCACTCTTGGAAAACTGTGTCTTTGCACATTGCCCTAGGCTTGCTCTTATAACATGAAAGTGACTTTCCACCTTCCCAATCCCTAAATCCAACGGTCAAGATCTAATCTTGTCTTGACAACATCAAGGGATGAAATTCATTCCCTCCAAAATAATTCAATTACAACTTTTTAATAAAGTATTTTCACTTTATGAAATATCTGCACTTTTACTTCATAAAGTCACTTTATAAAAATCACTTTATAATGGACTAGGAATATTACATAAAAGCCACTTCATAAAAAGAGCCACTTTATTGCAACTTAGAAAAAGTCAAGTGCCTAGGTAATGTAAATGCAAGGTCACTTCTGCATACAAGACAAAATTATATGGAGTGCCTTCCGAGCTAAAAAGCTAACATTCTGGTAATATTAATTGTGTGAACGAATAATTATTCGGCATCTATTGTTATGTTTGGATATAAATTGATGTCTTCGAATTATTATTTTTCCTCAAATAAGATGCATAAAATGGATGCAAGGATTTTTAGAATGGAATTAGCAAAATATGGAAATAATCTTAGAAACCCAACATGTATAGCTGGTGTCAACAAGAAGTTGGAAACTAAAAATATATGTGATGATTTGAACTTGGTCCAACATAATGACATGGATTTGGAATCATGAGGTGAGATATTATTACCTCAAGAGCCACTACTTGCTCACCACAAGTAACAGGTAGTTAATAGGAATGGGAATAAAGCTTCATTCCCTAGTGGAGTCCCTAGTAAATTTCCAACAAGGTACAAATCAATGAGAACTCTCTCCCTAGGAATGAAACTAGTTCTTACTATTGTTGAGAATCCATATTTTTAGGGTAAATTATTTCCCTTGTGGAGTGTAATATCTGAGTTTTGACTTGGAATGTATTAATTCAAATTATGTAAATGATTTAAATATGCTAGTATGGATTCCTAGTGTGAAGCTCAAAACCAAGGCTCGACTAGAGAATGGCTAAGCATGTATATTGTAAATATTTATATATGAACCATGTGATTAGCTTGTCATGCTAACTCAAAAATCTGCAAATATTATGATGAAAAATTAATAAAATGGTCTAAGATGGTTGTGTAAAAAGCACTAGAGAAGTTATGATTCCACTAGAGGGGAAGATGAAAGGGGTCTTATGGGATATTAAATCCTCTACTTCCAAGTGTCAACCTTAGAACTCATCATTTTTTGTCCATGTGCCTTAAAAGAGACAATTACTTCCTTTTGACTCTTAAATCCAATCATTGAATGCATGTGTGAAGTTGGTGGAGAAAATATTCTCATATAGTTATGGAAGCATGGGATCAAGGTAATTTTTAGGAGCGAAATTTCACCAATTGGCTATTTTTGGGTTTTTTTTCAAAATATAAATTCATTATTTGGTCATTTTTAGTCTCTAATATCGCCTATATTTATATCAAATAGTTTTTTTATCATAATATTCGTCAAAATCTACACTTCAGTAATAAATTGTATGTTTCATATTTAATATTCGCCTACCTATCTATATACATGTTTTTTTCAATCCAAAATAATCGCCTAGGATACTAAAATTTAGTATAATATTAGAATCCTTAAAAAATACCCTGCATGGGATGAATTTACCTCTATGACAATTGTAAGAGTCCTCTCTTTTATGGGAAAAAGTTATGTCAATTGTCTCTTCACCATCCTCTCATCTCCTTTGGATTCTACCACTCATTTTGCAACATATTTCACAATAGATTTTTACACTACATTGAGTTTTTTCTCTTGTTGTTATTTCCATTATCATTATTGGATTGTGAAATAACCAGAAATTTCAATTGTGAACAAAGAATTGTAGACATTGGAGAAATTAGATGGATGTAGGCTAGCATAGAGGTTGGGAAAGATAGGAACCTTTACCCATTGTGTTTTTCTACTTATGCATGCTTAAAAATCCATTAATTAATGTTACAGAAGGTTCTCTAACAGCATACATTGCACGCACTAGTAAGCATTGTAAGGGTTGGTTCATGAGGGAACTGTAGAGCAATGAAGGGAAATGCCTTGTATTGTGAAGTCCAATAGAAGAGAGTGTCATGGTTGGGATGGTTGAGTGAGATCCCTGTAATTTCACAATGTTGAGCAGTTTGGCTAAAGCATGAGAGAAAATGGGTTGTGCGCTAAGAGAGAGAATCACATAGGTGTTTCCTTCACACGGGTGACCTCATAGCCTAGTTTGGGGGTGGTATCCGCAACCAATACATACGGCTGGGTGGAAAATCCTCTTACATAGCCATTTGCTTGGATCTTCTTTGTTAAAATATAAGTATTCTCTTTGTATATGAATGTGGAATAAGATTATTTTCTACCTGTGATGAATATGCTTGATTATGCATGATGTGTGTGTGGATGGAGTTTTATTTTCACTGTATTTTACATGTATGCATCTGCACATACAATTCTTATTTATGAATTCCTATTATGGCCCATGGGTTAATATTTAATAACTGGGAATTCATAAATACCCCCTCCTTTGGTCGGATTGATAGATGGGGACATTAGATGGAGTTGCACTTAGTGGAGTCACCTTTCGAAGCACTTCTTTTAGTCTTCACAAATAGCCACTTATCAACAATTCATCAAGGAAAATATGAACCTCTTTATGGTAGGGAACGCCTTCCTTAGATAATCAAACCTCACAGGAATACTACACATAGATTCGTTCTATAGTATTTTCTCTCCAACTAGAAAACAAACTTGATGTCATATATCATAATAGACTCCTCAGCGTGGCACTAGTTCTTACGTAGTCCCCTAGGTTATTACTCTCTCACACTTGGGTCTCAATGTTGGATGATAGTGCGTTGGAGCACCTTTATTCACTACTTTAGGCCTTTGAGCTAGTATCTATGAAATATGTGGGGTACCTCGAATTGTCCTAAAGTTATTATTCTCACGTCATATGAGAAAAAAATTTATCTATGATGCTCCAACTGGATTTATTGTAGGGGAAGGATGGTGTATGTTGTTGCCTCTGCAATTTATTTAAAAATCTAAAAAGATGTTGAATTATGGTTTGGGGGTGACGAAGAATCCAGATAGAAAGGTTTACTAGTAGGTTTTAGCCATAAGGATGACCTAAACCATGGGAACGTTAATTTAATCTACTTGACAAATAAATCAAAGTAAATGAACAAATATGAGTTGAACAAGAGGCCAAACTACTTTTTAACACATATTCATTAGGCATAAAACCAACTAGGCAAGAAGATCATAGATCCATTGGTTTATTCAAAACCATGTGAGATAGAAAATGAAAAGAGAAACATTGATAACTTGCTTGAATCTATTATTTCACGAGTAGAAACATACTTAGCTCTTATTATAAAATAAACCCCATGATCCATTTATACAATAACATCTCCAAAGATGGGGACTATATAATCTCAATTCTAAAACAACCATTTATTTAAGACAACCATGACACCAAAGGAAACTATAAAATCTTAGTATCAGAACCAATTTTCTCCCTTTCACATTATTTTTCTCAATAATGCTTAGAAAGAGAGAGAGAATGAAAGAAAAGTAGGAGAAGAAGAAAAACCACTCACCTCGGAAAAAATAGTGATGCTCGGTTTATAATGGTCTCCTTGCTCTAATTTTCCCCTCTTTGTTGTTTATTTGACCCTTCCCCTTTGAAGTGAGAAAATATTTCATGTTATAGGTTGTTGGGAAGGAAACATAAACCCTCTAAATTAGGTTAGAATCTTTTTTTTCTCTGCCAATGAGTATGCTTCTTTTGCACTTTTGTATAATTCCATTAGAAATAATAGCTTTTTAGTTCTTCCTCAAACATGAACCCTCTAAATTAGGTTAGAATCTCTTTTTCTCCGCCAATGAGTATGCTTCTTTTGTATAATTCCATTAGAATAGTAGCTTTTTAATTCTTCCTCAAATTTATGGTTGAATATGGGGATGATTTGGAGTAGTTGTATTTGTCTCCTCTTTGGATATACCCTTTTTATTTCAAGGATTGGTTTGAACGGAAGGCCTTCATTCATTTTGTAAAATGAAGTTCACTTTTATAATGTTTTAAAGTCACCTCATCACACAAATTACTTTATGATACCATATTTTATTAAGAGTATAAATTACAAAGTTTATAAAAATCTCACTTTGTAACTTTATCCAAATTCATTTTTCAACTTTACCAAGCTTCTCAACCTTAAGGGATGATATCTTACTATTCACATGTTCTAAGTGATGTTGTCCCACCATGGCCACCTCGTTATGGCCTTATTCATGCCTTTTCAAAATGGCTCCATTATCATGGAAAATATGATGTGCATATGTTGTCACTTGGCACATATAAGATTGGGAATACATGACGTTATAGCCTCATCATACAAGGCACTGGACTTGTTCCATGTCCTAGCTCTTATGATGATCCTTGAGTCATCATCCCACAGATGGAAGCCAGTTTAACTAATCTCTATAATCATTTTTTCACATGGTTTCTTACCCTCGTGATCACCTCATGATCATTGATTGCATTTCATCATGGAAATATTTGGCTTGATCCTCCACAACATGATTTAAAGGTAACTAGAATTTCGCTCTCGATTTTCATCTTATACTTCCTATTCATTGGTTTTTGAGCTTCTTTGGCCTAAACAATTCCATTTTTCTCCTTCAATCACTACTCCTCCCTTTTCATTTGTGTCATACTCTAAAGAGATTAATCATCTTAACCATTTGTGGATCTCCAAAGTTGTAACTCTCCCCACCTTGATGGATAATAAGGTTCCCATTTTAGTTTAGAATAAGGCTCGAACTTCAAAAGGTTTGTGAAAACAAAGGTTCCTAGAATCCTAGAAATATCGAAGAGGAGAGCCGCCAAAATTCCACTAGATTTGGTAGACACATTGGCACTAGCAAGAAAATGGACCAACTAGGTAAGCACAAAGATTCTATCGAGATATGCATCGATTCCTCCATTGATGAAGAGGAGGAGGAATGACCTTTGAAGAGAGGCATCCATGTCTTCCTCAAAGACTACAACAACAAGACGTTAGCATCCTTTTCCCACTCTCAATTCGATGTTGTCGTCTCAAAGGTTATTCAACTAGATGAAGAATCTTGAAATGTTGTTAAAGGAAATCAACATGAAGACCCACTCATGTAGAAATTTCCTATTGAATACCCAAAGAACACACAAGGTAGACACATTCTCTTTTGAATTGCCATGGACATGATGTGGTACATGCATTAATTCGTATCCCCTAGCCTTAATGCCCAACAACATTTCAAAGAACATGTTGTTGACCTCCTATCATGTTTGGAGAGAACCCTCACTTCTCTATCTAAGGAGCTTCTTAGAAAAAACTAGGATCTCATATAAATTAAAGGATTGTTTCTCAATATGTTGCATGACAAGGATGGCTCTGACCCTACCAGTGGAGCTAAAACTAATGATTGAGTTCATGGTATTCTTCTTTGTTTCCCAATTTTACATACCTATTCACTAATCAAAACTATTTATTTGCTTCTTTTTGTTTACTATGTGGATACTTTGGTATTCTCATATGCATGTATTTAAAACTAATGATTGAGTTCATGGTATTCTTCTTTGTTTCCCAATTTTGCATACCTATTCACTAATCAAAATTATTTATTTGCTTCTTTTTGTTTACTATATGGATACTTTGGTATTCTCATATGCATATATTTAGGACCTTCTTCATAGTCTATAAATTCTTATTTCACGCAGTGGGGGTTCTAGAGAACACTTGCACACTTTATCCATTCAGGAATTTTGTAAGTTTTGTACTCCACCACCAAGGAATGTATCTGTTTTGACATATTTTGAATGAATTCTAAATTGGATATGCATGTGAATATTCAACCCAATGTTAGATTGTTTCTTTACTTGAAAAGCATTGTCAAGCAACACTGTCTTTTACATTTGTTTCAATAGCAACTCTATCACCTCATCAATTTTTTATGGGAATTTTCACTATGAATTTTAGCCTATACATTCGACATACGATTTAATAACAATAATGAATCATTTCCAAATTCACCTTCTTCTTAAGCAAAGAACCTAAATGATGATTTGTTGAACTATGTATACCTCTACTCTACACACCTACTTGTGGGTTTGCCTTGGGCACAGATTTTGATGTATGCAACTTCATTTTATCATGTACATGTGATGGTGTAGCAGTTGACATCCAAATAGGCTGATATTCACTACCGACATGAATTTCTAATAGAATAATATTCTTTAAGAGCATAGGATTGCATGAAGAAAATGCAAACTCCTTCATCGTAAGTATCTTTAGTCTAGTTGACAAATTGAGCCAATCATGTGTCATCATATTTTGGAAATTTTTAAATATCCCCCATTCATGACTCATGGAAATGATTTTTTGGATGTAATCGCAACCCAACACAATACACCAATAAACACTTTTGTGTATCTAAAGTCATGAAGTCCAATGCTCATGGGAAGTCACGACATGTTAATGCACATAAAATCGATGTCGTAGGTTTCCTTAAACTGGATTCATAATCTATTTCTAAGACCTTGATATGAACTTGAAAATCAGTGGGAGACCTCATTATTTTATCCTGGAAGATGCTTAAGAAGTTATTTGTGCAAGTGAGTACAAGATTAACTATCCAAACTAGTCACCACAAATAAAAATCCACCTTTACGTAGTTAGACTTTTCGGCAACAAATTCCCTTATTTGTGAATTGAAAAGCCCGACCAATCATGGAGAACTCATGCCCACTACATTTCATTAGGAAGAGTCACCCTAAAATCCTTCGCACATCCCTACGATAAATATTGACCTTTGGTTCATTTGGGTGGAGTCAAGATCAATGATTCAAGACACTCTTGTTCTTTTCATCTCCCAAAGGACTCATCCATCATGGTACAATATGTGTAAATGATCGGATCTCAACAAATTGAATTGGGACCATTCAGAGTGGTTTACACTCTCTAGTTTCCCAAAAAGGTTTTCCCCATGATAAAATGTGGGTCAAAGATCTCATTTAAGCAAGATCAATTGTGGTCATTCATGTTGGTTATATTCATTTAATTTCTTGAAGAGCCCCACCCTCGCGATTCATCCTCCTCGGCAGATTTAAAATGGTGGGCTCAAATCTATCATTCACCATGCTTGTTGATCCGCCAACTCCAATTGGGTGCTTCCTCTATGGCATTATTTTAACCATGAATATTGGATGGATGAGTCTAATGTGGAACATTCACGTCCTTTGAAGCTCATTAATTTCCCATGATCTTATCCTCCGTGAAAAAATTTGGACTATCGATCAAACTCTAGCGAGAGTAACTCAATCATCCATGATACTTACGAGTTCAATCTTAGCAACCTTCATGTCTTTGACTACTCTAATCATATCCACCACAATAAGGGATTCTAGGGAAAATTCGAGGGCCAAAGGGAATCCTAATGGTTTTCAAAGGGTCTACTCTTAAGGTGGTGAGTTTTCAAGCCGGGGCATAGGACCATAAGTGTAACTTGGAAAAGTTTTGGGCAAGGGTCTATCTCTAGGTGGTCCATGGGTAACAAAAAGGTAAAAGAGTGCGGCTGTGAAGGATAATGAAGTAGGGTCTTGTTGTTATATCACCTAATTAAAGGCTACCATGTGGATGACCCACATGCACAATATGGCCTAACCCCACAGAAAAACATGTGGATGTGAAATGAGGGATTTGGCATGAATGGTACATATAGGTTACAGATGGTCAAGATCGACCTTCTTAATGAGAACCAACAAAGGAATGTAAAGGTACCAAAAATTTCATTCACACAACCAGTGAAAATATGACACATAACATCTATGGCCAATAAAACAAAAGGAAAATGGGTCAAATCCAAGGGCCTTTGAGTAAACAAAAAAATGTAAAAAATCATTAGGGTTCAATGACAAATTGTGCAAAAATAAAGGTAGAAGTTCCCAAAAAATGAGGCCATTGTTGTCAACACAATGTCGTTGTTGCACCCTTAACCCTCACAATGTTCCTTGAGAATTTGAAAACCACGGTGAAAATAATCCTCAAGTTAACTCTACCAAATGGGAAAGTGAATTAGGTTGTACTGCATTTGATTATCATAGAATGGCTCAAAACGAAATAGTAGAATTACTATATTGATATTTTTTGTTGTTTTTGTTGTCTAATAGAATTATTCTTATGCACAATTATTTTAGTGCAATGTGGGTATTCTTAACTGCGGCGAGATTCCAATGTCATAATAGGCAGTGAACTTCTAGAACCTATAACTTGTAGCTATGACATTAGAATTGAGAAATTTTAGTCATTGGGAGATCTTTCAGAGGAGAAGAGAGTTGAGTGCTCATAATTAGAGACCCTTCTGATTTAACAAAATAATTAAAAATAGAATAAACTTAGTGTTGCTTGGACAAAGAAATTGTTGTCATGGAGGATGCACAAAACCCATGTGATTTTGAAGAAGATGGCATGGGTGAAAATCTCCATCCTAGAAATGCATGGCAGAGTCCAACATGTGCAAAAATCAAGAGACACCTCTAGATATTGTAGAGACTGTGAGGAGATTTAGGGTGAAACTTCAAACTTGCAAACCATACAATAAAAAACTAATCAAATCTCGAGAAGAGTAAAACCATTTAAACGCAACTATGCTTCAAAGTTTGACACACATACAAAGGCAAATGCATCATGTAAAAAATTCATGCAATGTTAGTCAAAGCAAAAATAACACAAGAAACCATTCTCATTGGAGATCCCATAGTATAAGAAGAACCTCTTGAGATGGGACATACAAGCCATCTATATCAAAATATTCAATTAGTGAGTCACATGCATCTAAAGACACATTAAGTAGTCCATAATATTCTCCTAGTAGCCATAAGAGAAAGAAGCCTCTCAAAGATAAATTACATCGAGAATATCAAAAGACAACCACATTTGATGGTGAGGTTAAATATGGACAAGTTAAAGCTTGGCTTCTTAGGGTAAGAAACTACTTCGAAGTTCATCGCCATTCTAGAAATATGAAGGCTAAAGAGGCCATATTGAATTTCAATGGAAGATCTATTTGGTGGGATCAACTTCGACCAGTGGAGAGGATACATGAGAAGAATATTGCATGGAAGCAATTCAAGGAGTATTTTCATTAAAAATATCTCTCTGGTCATTATTATGAAGGTAAGGTGTGAGAATTCCTTGAGTTGAAATTGAGGCAAATGATCATGGATAAGTATCTAAATAAATTATTGAAGCTACTAAGGTATGTCATATACATCTAAGATGAGAAGGTAAAAAATCATTATGTCTGTAGTGTATTGCATCAATGCTACAGGAATAGAATTGAATTTGTTGAGTCTTAGACACTTGAAGAGGAAATTAGAAAGGCCAAGTATTGCTATGAACATAACAAAAACAAAACAAAGTTTCAAATTATATGGAAGGATAAGAAAAGAGAGAAGCTTGACCAAAGGAAGAAAGGGTTCAAACCTTCTCACTTTAAAATACAGGCAAAGACCTTCCAACAAAATCAACTAGCTCAAAGTGGGAACAAGATAACTAAGTATTTGGGAAATAGGGTTAGGAAACCTATTCAATAGGTGATGTTGATAACACCACATGTACAAACATTTCCCTCATCAAAAGGATGACACCAAGAATGTTCACAACATCTAGAAGGCCACTAATGTGAATGATGTGGCATGGACAATTCCGTAGATTTATGTTGCATTTGGAAGACTGCCAAGCAAATTACCAATTAGTTGTGGTTGAAAAGGTAGGATTTCTAAGTAATCAATTTTCATTTAAATTGCTAGGAGATGCAGTCACAATTATATTACCCCTAAAATTGTCAAAAATTGTGTTATTGAAAAATGCATTAATAGTAAGTCATGTCTAGTCCAACTAGCCACTATAACTATGAAAAGGGATGGTGGAGATTTTTCTATTAGATCTGAATGGACTCTTGTCATAGGAAAATATGAATCTTTTTCCACTTGGTTCTTATGATGTCATCATTGAAATGGACTAATTGGAATATCATTGAGTTAAACTCGATTGCTATAATAAAACTATTCAGCGGATTAATGCAAATGGAAACTCAAGAACAATTAAAGACATTCCAAAGGCATTATATATTACGAAAATTTCAGCCCTAGCATTGAAGAAATATTTTAGAAAAGGATGTCGATTGTATGATGCCCACATATTGGAATCAATAGGAGATAAAAGTCCAAAACTTAAATATTATTTTGTATTGAAAGACTTTAGTGATGCATTTTCAAATGAAGTGTTGGGACTTCCTCCAAAGAGGGGCATTGAATTCTCAATTGATCTTGTACCTAGGGATGCACTAGTGTCCAAGACTCCTTATAGGATGAGTACCCCATAATTATTGGAGATAAAAATGCAAATGCAAGAATTGCTAGAAAAGGGATACATTTGTCAAGTGTAGCTCTATGGGGAGCACAAGTCTTTTATGAAGATGAAAAATGGAAATCTTAAGTTGTGTATTGACTATAGGCAGTTGAATAAAGTCACAATGAAGAACAGGTATCTTGATTTGATTGCATTTTTTACCAAATGAGACTCACTAATTGATTTGATATTTTGATGTCATCAAGTTAGAATTAAAGAAGTAGGCAACCATAGGGAAACCTTCAAAAAGAGGTATGGCCAATATGAACTTATAGTGTTGTTATTCAATCTCACAAATACACCAACTACATTCAAGTGTCTTATGAAGAGTGTTTAGAACAAGTACTTGGATAACTTTGTGCTTGTTTACATGGATGAAATACTAATTTATTCTGAAAATTAATAACATGAGTAATATGAGGATGGTTTTGCCAATATTGAGAGAGCATAAGTATGCAATATTAATCAAGTATGATTTTCATTAGAAGAAAATTCATAGTTTCAAAACAAAGATGATGTGGATTCGAAAAAGATTGAGGTCATAATGAATTTGTCCACCCCAAGAAATATAACGGATGTGAGATCCTTCATAAATCTAATTGGTTATTATGGAATATTTGCTAAGGGATTTTCCAAAATTGCATACCAAATTATTTATTTGCAAAAGAAATGAATAAAATTTGAATGCTCCCATGAATGTGAGAAAAACATTCAACTAATGAAAAAGCTTCTCACGAGTGTCCTAATTCTAAAAATTGTAATTCCAAACAAAGATTTTGTTGTGTGCAATGATCCATGCATTGATAGACTTGGTGGAGCTCTTATGCAAGATATCCATGTAGTATGTTACAGGTAATAGAAATTGAAAGAACATGAGAAACACTATGTTACTCATGATTTGAAGCTTATTGCAGTAGTGTGTGCTTTGAAAATATAGATCGACTACTTAATGGGAAAGATATTTATTTATGTTGATAATTAATCATAACAGCTTGAAGTATTTATTTGACCTGGCAATATTAAATGCCAGACAAGTTATATGGTTGAATGTCAAACAAATGCAACACATACCAATGACATGAAAGACACAAAGTTATAGTGGGAAATTAAACAAAAGAAAATCCCAGTCAAAAGCCATTACCTTCATTAGAACACATTGTACATTAGGTCAATGAACACATGTCCCACTTGTCTATATCCTAGTCCTTCACCTATCTCAACTCTATCTCTTTTAGCAATATACATTGTCCCATAAGGCAAGCTAAACAATAACATCACATGGAATTCACTATGCCCCACCTTTTCTCCCTCAAGTCACATTATATATAGGACACATGTTGATCTCTACTCACAAACCTTAGCATGACTATCACGGTTGACTTCCAATCGATGTCCCAACTAATCACTTAATTGCTTTACCCATTAGACCACTCAAGGGGGGCCATGTTACATGAAAGGGACACAAAAGAGAGTCAAACTTCCTCATTATAAAAAAATTCAATCCATGAGGTTCCCATCACCCTCATTATTTCTTTTTTCTTTTTTTTTTATTAACAATTATTGATGTACTAAAGTAATTTTCTATCACTAATAGAAAATTCATTTAATTTGGCCAATCCAATAGAGATAAGACCCACTATAACACCAATTCTTAGGTTCTAAATGACTTACAAACTCACAATATTATGTGAAGAGCAATAATAATATAAGATTGATATAATTGCCAACTACATCTCGCCAGTAGAGGAGTTCAGTTGTCTGCTCCACAATACCAAGTATGGTCGAGTAAAGGAGTGTTATCTTCTCCACCCAAGTAAACAATTCCCACAAGTGACAAGTTTGATCTCTTTAAGAGTATATTGTTCGATCAACCTTGAGACCTAAAAAGTCCAATTTATTGTAGCTACCATTCTAAGAATGAGCAATGTATGAAGGATTTTTCCCTAAGATATGTATTTCACAAAATAAAATAAATAAATAAAAATTGATCCAAGTGGATATTGATGTCCACCCACATGTTCCACAGATTCAAAAAGGTTCCGCATCTTGGGGGTTTTACTTCTATTTTTTAGATCCCAAACATTTGGTGCATTTTTTGGCATTTCCCTTGCATTTTTGCAATGGACGTAGGCCACAAAATCTCTAGTTGTGTGGCTGTCAACATCATAGATCATGAGTTAAGCTTTGTAACAGTCCAAGAAACGTCTTAAATGGAGTTTCTATACAAAAGTTGTGCCCCCTAGAAGTTGACATACGAACTAACCTTCTCAAACCTACATTATTTTTGCCACATCATTTCCTAATGTTAGGGTTTTTAATCTTTAGGGGTTTTTCATCCTAGGGCATAGCACTTTATGTAAAAACACTTTTGGCCAATTGTATTTCCTTCCTATGAATGACCATAGCCAACACATCTCTCTTCGGAAATAAGTTACCACTATCTTAGCTAGTTTGTATTTCTTTGCAGTATACAATCTTTTTTCATTTAATTCATTAGCACCAAACCCAAGTGTTCAAGTATACTTTTTTGTGTGGCTAACTTCTTCCATTTGGATGCCTCGCCTCTATTCTCCATCTTCCTTCAGGCGCATGTTCTAGCTTGGCTTTGACCCATCCTCCCTCGGTAGGCACTAGTCTTATCTGATTCCTCCCACCTAGTTCTAAGTTCTACATAGTAGTTTACGTATTTGTAATCCAATCCTATTTCTCAATTTACCAGTAAGTTGCAGGTACAGTTAGGGATATCTCCCTGGTGTTGGCATGACCAACCTTGAGCAAGAGGCATGTACGTTGAGGTGACAGGGGGCATCAAATCTACAGTTGCATCGAGTCTCCATTGAAGAAAGCAGTGTGGGTTCTAGTGCAAACACCTATACATCAAAAGCATTGGAATTTGGTAATGATAGCATCCTACTAGTCATTTATGTAGATGACATCATTATTACAGGTCGTGAAGCATGATTGAACAAATAAAATCCAATATGAGAAAGCATTTGACATGACTAATCTAGCCCTCCTACATTACTATCTAGGTGTAAAAGTTTGACAAACAGGTAGCAGCATTTTCACCTCACAAACAAAATATGCCAGGAGTCTGTTTGACAAAGTTTAGAATGAGAGATTGCAAGATCTCATCTACACCTGTGGAGAAAGGGCTAAAACTTTCAGCCAAGACCGACTCTGAGGCAGTTAATGAGTTAGTCTAAAGGCAGCTAGTGGGAAGCTTGATATATCTTACAGCCACTAGGCTTGATTTGAGTTACGATGTAAACTTCATTTCCAGATTCTTGACAATGCCAAATGCAGAGCATTGGACTGCAGTGAAAGGTTGTTGAGATATGTGAAGGGTGCTTGACTTTGGCATTCTATACAGCAGAACCAAAGATCCTAGGTTTTGTGGATATATAGATTCAGATTGGTCAGGTTGTGTGGATGACAGAAAATCAACCTCTGGATTTGTACTCAACCTTAGGACAGGTGAAGTCATATGGACCAGCAAGAAGCAGCAGGCAGTAGCCCTTTCATCGACAGAAGCAGAATGTCGAGGAGGGATGAAAGGAGCATGTGAGGCAGTTTGGCTCAAAAGGATGATTTCAGATACGAAAATGCAACAAACAAAGCTGACACCCCTACTCTGCAACAATCAAGGGATACTGATCTAGCCAAGAATCAAATCTTCCAGGACTGTACCGAGCATATTGAGATACATTGCCACTTCATCCAACAACTTGTAGAACACGGAACTGTTACTTGGTGCAGTTAGTAGATTGACCATTATAGGAGGGTGTTAAAGTAAAATCTAGTTTATGGTTAGATATTATATCAATTAAATATAATACTAGGTATTTATAGTCACTTCAAACTTTATGTTATTTTGTGATTTTATGCTTTAATTCACTTTATTGTGTCTCTCAATCTATCCCACATTCATAACGTCGATTGACTTGACCTCATTGTAACCTTTCATAAGAAAGATTTTGCTTTCTCATCTAAGTGATACAATACCGATAATTCTTCCGAGTTAGTCTTGATTTCTTTGTGTGTTTCATTTCAATAATATCTATGACATGACCCATCAACAAAGCTGATAAAACTAATAAATGACTCACATGGAAAGCAAAAAATTACTCGCCAAACATATCACCACTATTGTGGAAATCAGAAGCAATTAGAAGAATGGATAAAACAAGCTCCAAAATAAGCCCCCAGTCTTACTTTTTATGATCCTCATGGAGATAGACAAAGTACTTTGGAAAAAACTCGTGTGAAAGTTGTTAGTAGTTGTGCAGTGGGATGCAGTTCTCTTATGAAGTACTATTGCATCCTACAACCTCATCCCTTACACCCATAATTAATCTTATTACTATGTTAGCAATAGCTGAGCCTTTAAAAATAATTCACTTGTATGTTGTTTCAACTTTCATCTTGTAGGTCTATCCTAAAAGGGAAAGAGAAGGTTGAGATTCAAGTTACAAATGACAATTATAAATCCATAAACAATCTTGTTAATGTTTGCTTGTGTCAAGATAAATCAAATGCTTGCCCCTCTAACCACCATCCCATCCATGCTTGATCAACCATCCCATCCTTTCAACAAAGGGCAAACCCAAACAGACCAGCTAAATGATTAATGAAATAACCCATTAACAGAACTGATAAAGATTACTCACCCTGGCTATCACTACTGCTATTGTAAAAATCAGAAGAAATCAAAAGAAAGCATAAAACAAACTCCAAATAATGCAAAGTAGAGGTTACTAGTGTGACAATGAAACAACACACATTTTCAAAGAGTACACTAATTATATTAGCAATTATACTTGAATACAAATATTGACACACATATAATAAAACAATCTAACAGCAAAGACTCCACCCGCATCTTACTTTTCCTCCGGGAAGCAATCGGAGGCAAGGGTGAAGAAATAAGGCAAGTGAATTAACAAGAGAAAAATACACTCTGCACTAATGACCTTCATCCATCGAATCTGTACCAGCACTTCGTTTCTGAGAACTACAATCAATGTCTTTATTATCCTCTTGCCTACTTTCTGGAGCAGATGCAGCTAAAGAATCAATAGCACCACCTGTTTCTGGGTTCTTTGCAACTGCATCATCCAAGGCCTCCAGAAAAGATGCCACGGTGAAATTATCTGCAATTCAAATTCTTTATCAGTTTAGAGTTGTAAATTTCGAAGTGCAATCACAGGCATTCAGAACATGTTCTCCTAAAAGAATAATAATGAACAGACTTAAATGTACAAATACCCATCAACCAAAATGAAAACAGCAGTCACTGACAAGAAATTAACAAAGAAAGGCATCTTAGTAATTTACACTTGCTAGGATCAATCCCAAACTGGGACAAATCAATTTGGCCTGTCTGGAGAACCTTCAGAACAAAATATGAAAAAATACCATCATAAGCCAAAATACCTGAGGTGGAGCCCAAATTGAATAAAAATTTAAAAGCTGCTACAAAACAATCCACTCCATGTTTCCCAATGAACAAGTTTTCAAGCATTCATGCACTATAAAGGAAAAAGGAGCAAGGTTTTCTAGAAGCGGAAAGACAAGAACGCACATAACTAAAAGCCTCCACTTGTTGACGGAACTGAGGGCTTTGCAGTAGTTCTAGAAAAGCTTCACGAGTCCAGTTACCCTGCCACATGCTCAAAATTAAAAATTCACTACATCATCCTCCGAAAAAGTAACTCTATTTGAAAGGGGATTCAACTGCATAATTATTGGGCAAACCTCTGGCAAATAGGGTGCAAGTCGTTCTTCCAAAGAGAACTGTTCCAGCAATGGCAGAACTAATTCAGGCTTCAGAAGATCTCCTAAACTTGGCCCTGTTGAATTAAACTTTGATTTAATAAAACAACAAAATGGAAACTTTTGCCACATTACTAAGCAAGATATTTATTAAGAAGAAGTCAAGCAACATCAAATTTTGTGAAACTCGATATTATACCTGTATCTTGTGCCACTGAAATGTTCCCTTCTGCATCAAACAAACAATAAATAATAATAAAACTGCATGGCCCAAAAAAATACAACACACTACATATTGATTTTGGAAGAAATACTGCACAATAATTAGCCACTTACCCAGGCTACTCAATACTCTCTGCAAATCTGCAAGCTGCACAGGTCCAGCAGAGGGGTTTAAATCTCCAGATAAGGCTTCATTAGATGATACAGGCTCCCCTGCATTTGCATCTCTGCAAGCTCGAAGCATTATAAAATACATTATGCACATGAATAAGACAATGTTAAAAAAGCATACAAAAGGAACCAAAATTCAGTTGGCCTAGTTATCAATTCTACATGTTTCATCTATCAAGGGGTCAAAATCATAAGAATGTAATGCAGACCAGAAAAGGGTATATAAAGAAGCAAATGAGAGGCAGATTCACCTTCAAAGAAATAAGTTAGAGAAAGAGGCCAGCACAACTCAATTGAAGAATATAATCCACAGGGCACATCTAAAGAGGCTCAATACAGATAAACTTAAATGAGCACAAGATAATGTCAAGATGATCTCTCGGAACAAATGCCTAGCAGTAATAAGCATCATAAATACACATAAAAGTAAGCTCTAGTCATAATAATCACCATTTAGTTCGATCTGTATTTAGGATGATATCCGCTTCCCTTTCAACTATTCGACCTCCTATTCTACTCTCTTCCACAGCTGTAAAGATTCCCTTTTAAAGTGATTTTGGAAATCTAGACATAATTCCATTTCTTCCAAAATAATCTACACTTACTTCCAAGGAGTTGCTTAGGTCAGCAGCTAGATCTTTCTAAACCATACAACCCTACCTTTTTTGGAAAGAGCTTCCTTTAAAAGCAAGAGAAGCATTACAACTGGCACAAATTGGTCGGGACCCAGGAAGGACCCAGGCACCAAAAACAGGCCACTCGCATAATCATACAAACCCTTGTGGAAAGAACCATTGAACACAAGCACTTCTGCTCGACTAAGCAGCCACAATGGAGGGGCTACTCTTCCATCAAAATCACCACGGATTTGCATCTGGCCCCAACCACTTCTTTGTGCCTCTAGGGAAATTGAACCTTTGTGGGTGGCCTAACACTCCTCCATCTTCATTGCTGAACCACAAGTCCAGTGACCAGAATATCCTCTTTAGTTTCATAACATTTTCAATTATGAACTGTTACATGACTGTACATGAAAATATGTATCTGTCACTATGTATTTGCCTATGTTTACACTAAGCATAGATCCATCTTAACCCCAGAACTACTGAGCAAGTTGCTAGCCAAACTTAGATTACATGTGTGATCCAAAATGGATCCAAAACAACTATGATATTTTACAGGATAGATCACACAACTAGAGTAAATCTCACTAATCTCACTCAAGAATTGCAGAGACGAAGAAAGAAGAAGAATTGAATCAGTAATCAGTCATAAACTTGGAAATGGTGAAATCTGCAGTATAATCATACATCAGCTGTAAGTTGGCACTATGAAACTGAATAATAGCTCAATACAATCAAAGAATTCAAATACTCCTAAGGTCATTCGAATTCTCCTCAATGTGTGGCTTGGCTAGCATTGGAGACATCACCCAATCAGTGGTAGTAGTCACAAATACTCAAATATCAGTCAAATGAGTCTAACTGAGTCTAACTGAGTCATGTGAGCACAAATCAAGGGAAGGAGACTACAAGGAGGGCGTATGAGGCTGATGAGGTTGTCAGTAGGTCAAGTGGCACTCCGATATAGACAACTAGAAGCTATAGGCAGTTAAACTGAGCAATAAATGCATGAACTGGGCAATCAATGCTGCAACTGACTGTTAGAATCCAAGTAGGTGTAGTAGGGTGCATTTGTCATCCAGGTGAGGAAAACAAGGCGCACTAGGTAGGTAGGAGGGCTACTGAGGGCTAAAAACATGCTCTAGGGGGCTGAAAATAGGCTCCAGGTGCTGGGGAGCCTACATACTGATGACTGGATGCATGCAGAATGTGTGCAAAGCATGCAAATATAAAAAAATGATGGTGAGAATATTCCAACACGCCCCCGCAAGTCAAACTATGAGGAAGTAACTGAAAACTAGTAGGGCCCTGGTAACTGAGACCAAAGGTCACCCCGTACAACAATCTAAATAAATAAAGTGAGGAAAGAGGGAAAACCCAGTGGGAAGAAACCCCCCCTCAAGATAGACTGTAGAAGGTAATCAATCATGTACATCACTCACCCCAAAAAGTAAGTGGACTTCTCCACCGAAGAAAGATTTATCGGTAAGAAATGGATCAGTAATGTGAGAAGGATGAAACCTTCCATTCTGAAAATCAGATCTAGTTCTCCTTTGATCAAGTGGATCACCAACAAGATCTCCGACAGATCTAAGAGTAGTGGTTGTCCATCTAGGAACAGGAGGATCTGTAGGCTGTAGATCTGGATCTATCATATGCTCATCTTCATTGTCGAGTGCTAGATCTTCGGGTTATTGTGGATCTGGATATAGCATTCACTCAAAAAGAGTTATCTTCCTCTTGGGAAGAAGCGGATCATGCTCCAAAAACATGTGCTTGAGTACTCCAACAATGGATGCAAGCGAGTCTGGAGACTTCCTGAACTTGCTCTTTCTACCAAGCATGGTGAGAACAAATCCAAAAATATAAAGATCATTATGGAGCATGTGATTCGAACCAACTAAGGTAGAATCAACTCCATGAATGTGTATGTAGTTCTTTGATATCTCCTTTGAACCAACATAGGTGAGATCATAACCAAATGAACTAATACATGATGGTGGTGGCCTAGACTTCAAATCAAATCCAAGAATTGATAAATGGCTTATTATGATCTCCTTTGAACCAGCAGGGGTGAGATCAAAACCAAAATCACAAGGATATGCATGAGACTTGAACCCAAGCAAATGATGATGTCTTCCATCTTCAGTGAAACTCTGAAAACATGTACCAATGACCAAATAGGAGTTCATAGGAAGCATATGATCAAGGAGGGTGAATGCATCACCTCCAAGATCTAATTTTACCTCCAAAATACTCAGTATATCATCATCTTGCACATCAACAGGCTCATGGGAAGTAGAGATTTCAAAAGTCTCTTCAACTTCTAGAGTAGTAGCTGACATATCTTACTCAGAATTTGAATTAGAAAATGGATCAACTCTTTCATGCCATAGCCTACTCTCTTCATTTGCATGAGTGTGAAGAGCAGACTATTTTCAACTTGTGGTTTGCAACACCTTTTGCAATGGTAGATCCCGATACCATGTCTTGTATTTCGACTTCATCTTTAACAACTTCATCATGAGAGATGATTGAGGTCGAATCATGAATAGAGAGAGCACCGAAGGCAATATCACTGGGCTTGTTCTCCAAATGGCTAACATCATCCTCTTCCTTCTGCTTTCCAAATAATCTGTCCAATCTTGCCCAGTTATCACTTGGATGTTCAGCAGTATTAATGAGGTACTCCATATTGGAAAGCATAGCAGTACATATTGTTGTTGAGGCTCTGTCACAATCATCTAGCCAATCTTCTTCCTCTTCATAGAAAGCAAAATCTCTCTTAACACCGATACATATATCGAAAAGACCATATCTCTTTAGGTATGTTTTCGTCTTTGGTTTCCATTCTTCATAGTTGTATGAAGGGAGAGAAGGAATTGCTTTCAGATCCATGGAAGTTGTTGTAGAATTCGAATCTACTGCTACAACTGCAGAAAACATCGAAACTGCTGCAACTGCAGAAAACTTCGAAACTACTACAATTGCAGGAAACTGTTGCAACTGCAGAGAACTTCAAATAACCTGCAAAAACAATGGAGATCCATAGTAGTTGTTGAATTCGAATCTGTTGAAGTTGGAATAACCTGCAAAACAAATGAAATTGTTGATGGAGATTTGCTGCCAATTAGAATGAACACTGCCTTAGGACAACGAGCACATGTGATTGGATCCTTCACACCTAGCTAGACGTCACTAGATTGCTCCAATGAATTCAAGACAATTGCACCAGGAATTGTTGTGGAAATCTAGAGGTTTCTGGTGGTCAATGAAAGACAACTGCTTAATGAATTGCTACAACTGCTGCTGCTACAATTCGAATAACGGGCTCCAGCTTTGATACCATGTGATATTTTACAGGATAGATCACACAGCTAGAGTAAATCTCACTCAAGAATTGCAGAGAAGAAGAAAGAAGAAGAATTGAATCAGTAATCACTCATAAACTTAGAAATGGTGAAATCTGCAGTATAATCATACATCAGTTGTAAGTTGGCACTATGAAACTAAATAATAACTCAATACAATCAAATGAATTTGAATACTACTAAGTTCATTCGAATTCTCCTCAATGTGTGGCTTGGATAGCATTGGAGACATCACCCAATTAATGGTAGTAGTCACAAATAGTAAAATATCAGTCAAATGAGGCTAACTGAGTCTAACTGAGTCATGTGAGCACAAATCAAGGAAATGAGACTCCAAGGAGGGCGCATGAGGCTGATGAGGCTGTCAGTACGTCAAGTGGCACTCCGATACAGACAACCGGAAGCTACAGGCAATTAAACTGAGCAAAAAATGCATGAACTGGGCAATAACTGCCGCAACTGACTGTTAGAATCCAAGTAGGTGTAGTAGGGTGCATTTGTCATCCAGGTGAGGAAAACAAGGTGCACTAGGTAGGTAGGAGGGCTACTGAGGGCTAAAAACAGGCTCTAGGGGGCTGAAAATAGGCTCCAGGTGCTGGGGAGACTACCATACTGATGACTGGATGCATGCATGCATGCAAAATGCGTGCAAAGCATGCAAATATAAAAAAATGATGGTGAGAAAATTCCAACATCCCCCCGCAAGCCAAACTATGAGGAAGTAACTGATAGGGCCCTGGTAACTGAGACCAAAGGTCACCCCATACAACAATCTAAATAAATAAAGTGAGGAAAGAGGGAAAACCCAGTGGGAAGAAAGCCCCCCCTCAAGATAGACTATAGAAGGTAATCAATCATGTACATCACTCATCCCAAAAGGTAAGTGGACTTCTCCACTGAAGAAAGATTTATCAGCAAGAAATGGATCAATAATGTGAGAAGGATGAAGTGAGGAAAGAGGGAAAACCTAGTGGGAAGAAAGCCCCCCCTCAAGATAGACTGTAGAAGGTAATCAATCATGTACATCACTCATCCCAAAAGGTAAGTGGACTTCTCCACTGAAGAAAGATTTATCAGCAAGAAATGGATCAATAATGTGAGAAGGATGAAACCTTCCATTCTAAAAATCAGATCTGGTTCTCCTTTGATCAAGTGGATCACCAATAAGATCTTCGACAGATATAAGAGTAGTGGTTGCCTATCTAGGAAGAGGAGGATCTGTAGGTTGTAGATCTGGATCTATCATATGCTCATCTTCACTATCAAGTGCTAGATGTTCAGGTTCTTGTGGATCTGGATCTAGCATTCGCTCAAAAAGAGTTATCTTCCTCTTGGGAAGAAGCAGACCATGCTCCAAAAACATGTGCTTGAGTTCTACAACAATGGATGCAAGCGAGTCTGGAGACTTTCTGAACTTGCTCTTTCTACCAAGCATGGTGAGAACAAATCCAAAAATATCAAGATCATTATGGAGCATGTGATTCGAACCACCTGAGGTATAATCAACTCCATGAATGTGTATGTAGTTCTTTGATATCTCCTTTGAACCAACATAGGTGAGATCATAACCAAATGAACTAACACATGATGATGATGGCCTGGACTTCAAATCAGATCCAATAATTGATAGATGGCTTATTATGATCTCCTTTGAACCAGCAAGGGTGAGATCAAAACCAAAATCACAAGGATATGCATGAGACTTGAACCCAAGCGAATGATGATGTCTTCCATCTTCGGTGAAACTCTAAAAACATGTGCCAATGACCAAATAGGAGTTCATAGGAAGCATATGATCAAGGAGGGTGAATGCATCACCTCCAAGATCTGATTTTACCTCCAAAATACTCAGTAGATCATCATCTTGCACATCAGCAGGCTCATGGGAAGTAGAGATTTCAAAAGTCTCTTCAACTTCTAGAGTAGTAGCTGACATATCTTGCTCAGAATTTGAATTAGAAAATGGATCAACTCTTTCATGCCATAGCCTACTCTCTTCATTTGCATGAGTGTGAAGAGCAGACTATTTTCGACTTGTGGTAGATCCCGATACCATGTCTTGTATTTCGACTTCATCTTGAACAACTTCATCATGAGAGATGATTGAGGCCGAATCATGAATAGAGAGAGCACTGAAGGCCGTACTACTCGACTTGTTCTCCAAATGGCTAACATCATCATCTTCCTTCTGCTTTCCAAATCATTTGTCTAATCTTGTCCAGTTATCACTTGGATGTTCAGCAGTATTAATGAGGTACTCCATGTTGGAAAGCATAGCAGTATGAACAAATAAGATGCTTGCAACAAGATGATCAATATATCACATAAAACACCAATTTGTAGAACATGAACAACTTAGTGAATCAATGATACATATAACAAGAATAACCTGAAAATGAAATGTTTTGGAGGCAAAATATTGTGAACAATAGTAACAATGTTGTGCAACTAGTCCTGTAGGTTTTAGTTAATTTTAGGTCTCACTTCAACTTAGGGGATTAAGGTTTGTGTTGCAATGAAACTGAACTACTCTATATGTCTACCCCAAGAGACTAACTCCTTCGATTTGAGAGAGATTGCCGGGTGCTCAACCTGAGAACACAAGGTTCCCAACTAACTCCACGGGTCAATCTCAAAACTTGTTGGGTGCTCAACTGGAGGACACAAAGTGCCACGAGGCTCCCCACAGCCTCTACCCCACTAGCTCCACAAGTCAAGTCCCTTTTTCTCAGTTCTAATGAAGATATGTTTTTGGGTAAATTCTTGCCCTTTCTTGTCACCCAAGATCGATCGAACCGGCGAGGGGAGAGAATATGGGACAAGAATCGGGGTTCATGTTAAATTTTAATCTTTAAGCAAAAAAAACAAAGCAATGCAAGCCAACGCAATTTCACAAGGGAGGCAAAGCCTTCTCACTTGTGAGGTGCAGGCAAATAAAATAACTTAAAGCAAATACTTAGAAAACAAAATGCAAGCCTCAACGATTTTGCATGGACGGGCAAAGCCTCTTCTCCTGCAAGGTGTGGGCAAAAAAAAAGTGAAAGCCAACGCGATTTCACAAGGGAGGCAAAGCCTTCTCACTTGTGAAGTGCGGGAAAATAAAAATACAAGAAAGTAAAATGCTAAACCCAAGCTACTTACAACACCATGCAAGGGTGGCAATGCCTCCTCTCTTGCATGCAAACGAAAGCAAACTAACTAAGCACTAAGTACTTGAAATGAAGTACAAGAAATCAATCCTAAGAGACTCTCTTGGGCTTGTTACAATGATACAAAAATCAGCACTTGATATTATGTAAGAAAAGAGGGGAAAGAGGGTGATTTTGACCGTTTTCTCCAAAGTGGCCGAAATGGCAACTTGTGGAGGCCCTTTATGCTTGGAGATGGTTGAATTTAGGTAGCATAACCTTCTTGAACGTGTACAGACCTGCTAAAAACCAGCAAGCAAAAGTTACAGAAAATGCCCAAAATCATACAAAATATACAAAAAATTCTAAAAATTTATGAGTAGTTTTTTTATGAGATAATAGCATGTAAACAATACTTGAAATCAGATTTATGTATGAGAAACTTATAGATATTAAACGCAGAAAATTTTAAAGAGAAGGGAAGAGAGAGTGCTCATTTGCTCTTTCAATGCTTGGAGTGTGGGGTGTCCGTCGAAGGAATTCCACTCTCGAAGCCAAGTAACCTGCAACTTGTAAAATGTTTGCTACACACTAGAAATAAAGGTGAGTACCTAATGAAGAGCTAAGAAACCATAAACTTGTGCAAGCATATGAAAATCTCAACTACTAAACAGGAAACTCATAAGATTCTAGCAACACTACTAAAATCTTACCAAAGCAAAACACTTTGCTTGTTTGGCCTCCCAAGCTTGTGAAGCTATGAAGTGCAGAAGCAAACCACCATCAAAGAGCATCACCAACACCAAAACTCCTCCAAAGATTTTCTATTACCAAGCCAAATGGCTGAAAATTACAATGGCCCAAGAATGAGCAAGATGAGAGCAAGAGAATCAGAAAAATAGAAATGAAGCAAGAGCATGAGAGATTGTAACCAAAATGAGGAGGAGAAGCCTCCTTAAATAGGAAAAGAGAGAGGAGAGAGTTCCTGCATGAATGGCATTTGTCACTTGGAGAGAAAGGGGAGCCATGGTGGGGGCGTGCACTTCCATGGGTTAAAAATAACAAACAATGGGGGGAGAAAAACCCCCCACTCATGTTTTATATTTCATTGCTAGGCCAAGGGGAAGGAATCATGAAGGTGGGACCCCCTCTTTTGGCTTATTTCAATTTATCTCATTTCCCATGGTGAGAGAGGGTTTCCCCCTTTTGGCAACAACTTCAAACTTGAAAAACACTTGCTTGGGGGTGCCCTCTTGGACTTTAATTTCACCTTTGGAACTTAACTTGACATTAGGAAACAATTTTTCCACCTCCCAAGTGACTTTAAGCACTTTTCCAAAATTTGTCTTACTAATTAATTGCCAATTTTCCTTATTTCCTTGACTAACTTAGGCAAAAGTGACCAAAACCTTAGCAAGACTTGTTCGAATGACTTCAAACTTGGCCCAAGGGTGTAGGGGGTCTCATGCCATTTATATTGAGCACCCATACCCTATACAACATCAAAAAGGACCAAGTAACCTTCTTTTACATTACAACATTTTACACTGAGGGACATTTTTTAATCACCTAAAATTAAAAAATCTTATGTAAAACCTAATGAAATTCCGCAAGACTCTGGATAATGTCCAGCATGGTAATATAGAACATTCTTAGACCCCAATCACCCCATGGACTCGATCACTAGAACGTCTTTCACCACTTTGGAGGTATTTTTGAGTAAAAAACTTAAATAATTAAAATCACTAAAAAGGAATTTTAATTATCCAAGTGAAAAAACACTCGATGAAAGGACTTCCCTAATGATAAAGTCCTAGGCAATTAAGTTATACAAAAATTGACCCTCATGCTGACATATCATTACAAAATCCCCCGCAGGATTGCGGAATTTCCATGGAGAGAAGATAAGAAAAAGAGTTGCCTTGCTTGAATAAATCATTATGTACTTCTTTGTCATCTTCAAGGCACATTCAAAATGTGCATGGTACATCGTTGTCTACCAAGTCGGTTTTGGTGGTCAACATGGTCTTTACATATCTAATGTATGCTCCAACCCATCTCTGCTGCAATAGAAATCATTGATCTAATGGAAGTATATATGGCGACTAGTGCAAAGGTCTCCTCATAATCGACTCCCACTATTTATGCAAACCCCCACGCCACAAACCTCACCTTGTACTTCTCCACACTGCCATATGTTGCATGTTTGATCTTATTGATCCATTTAGAACTCAACACAGAATTCCCCTCCGGCCTCGAGACTATGTCCCACACATCGTTCTTCATAATGGAGGCATACTCCTCCACCATGGCATCCCTCCATACCTAACTCTTTGAGGCCTGCTCAAAACTGGTGGGCTCGGAATCAATGATGTCGCACATCAGTGCCATGTAGCTCGAATACTTTTGCGGTGGCCTACTCTCCCTGAAGGTTCTCCTAAGAGGCTCTACAAGCTCCTGAGCATCCTTCAAGGTTTGTTGTAGCCATCTTGGCACCTTCTTCCCTAAAATAGAAGTGCCCTGCTATGTGGTGGGAGCCTCTCGCTCTGGCTGTCTAGTAGGAGCGTCTCACTCCTCATCATCTGAAAGTTGATGAACCTCTAATTCCTCCTCAACCTTCGGAACCCGCTACTCCTCTATCTCTGTTGGAAGTGACTCGTGTGACTTCTGAAAGGATTTATCCTCCTCGAACTTTACATCCCGCCTCACCATTGTTTTCCTCAGTGCAGGAATGTAAATCCAGTAGCCCTTCAAAGTCTCATTGTACCCGACAAAGATGCCTTTCTCTACCATGGGTTCTAGCTTCATCCTCTTCTCTGAAGGGACATGGGAATAAGTACGACACCCGAAAATCCGCAAGTGCCCAATCTCAAGCTTCATCCCATTGAAAGCCTCCTCGGGAGTTTTGTTCCCCAAATCCTTATGAGGACTCTTGTTCTATATGTAGACTGTCGTGCTACATGCCTCTGCCCACAGAAATATAGGAATGTCCTGATCATGAAGCATGGCTTTAGCAACTGCAATAATGGCCTTGTTCTTCCGCTTTGCAACCCCATTCGGCTGCAGGTTGTACAAAATTGTCAACTCTTTCCCAATCCTTGCCTGTGCACAGAAATGCTTGAAAGCATTGGAGGTATACTCACCCACCCCGTCTAATCTAAACAACTTGATCGTCTTCCCTGCCTAATTCTCCACAAAAGCTTTGAACTCTTCAAATATGTTGAAGACCTCATCCTTGGTCTTCAGAAGTAGATCCAGGTTTTCCTGAAGAAATCATCTATGAATGAGACATAATACTGATATCCACACAACAATACTGCTGAAATCGACACACATACATCTGAATGTATCAAATCCAAGATCCCGTTGGATCTGCGGTCACTACCAGGAAAAGCAGTCTTGGCATACTTGCCAAGTGCACACACCCTGGGGCTCCACACTGAATGCTGGAAAACCAATCACTCTCTCTTAGAATGTTCGGTGCCCCATGATGCAAATGTGTCATCCTCTTATGCCATAGCTCGCACAAGTTACTACTGTTGCAGTGAACCAAAGCCTAGGTTGGCTGAAACATAAGCTTAGAAAGCTTACCCTATCAAACCCCAATCACCTTTGTTGAATTAATGTTGGATCCTTTAGGATGTACGAGTACTTTATCTTGAAAATACACCCAATATCCTGTATCCTCTATCGTTGAGACTGAGATCAAGTTCTCTTTCAAACATAGTACATACAATGATTCCTTCCCACTCATCGATGGCTGAGACTCCCTCTGAAACTAAAATGTTCCATGGCCAACTGCTTTCACCTTGCAATCATCACCAAGCTCAATGTCCAAATCTAGATCCCACTCGAATAGATCAAAGAAATACTTTCGTACTCCTGTCATGTGACTGGAAGCGCCACTGTTAATGTACCAAATATTGGGTGGAGATGATTTACAAATGAGACAAGCCGCTAATGAGAACTCCTGATCAAATCTGGCGGAAAACTCCTCCACCTCTGCAGAAGCTACAACCTGCGGCTTACCCCTTCTTCTTGTTACGACACTAACCAACATAGTGTCCTGTCTTGTGACATGCATAGCACTTCACTTTACTTAAGTCCTTCTTCTCACCCTTAGAAGTGGCTCCACCTCTAGAGCCCTTCTTCCCCTTGCCCTTGTCTTTGATCGCAAGAGCAACATTCTCCTCATCGTCACCATGTTGATGCCTGACTGGATCCCACTCTCATCTCCTCCTGAGTGAAATCGTCCCACAATCTATCCCAATTGGGAAGATTCTCTCTGGCAACAATGCAACAGACAAAAGTGTCCCATGGTTTCGAAAAGCCTTTCAAGGCTGACAGGACCAACTATGGATCTGCAATATTCTCCCCATTAGCATCAAGTTCATCTCAAACTTGTGTAACTCTAGTAAGATAGGATGTAACAGACTCACCTTTAGACATATTCAGACTATGCTTTTCCTGTAGCACTATCTTTTTGCTCTCGTTGCCACTCTGGAAAAGTTTAGTCAATGCTTCCCACATCTCGTAGGCATGCATTTTTCCGATCACATGTGGAATCATATGATCCTTCACAGCATCTAGAAGGATTCTCTAGGCATTTATCCTTCTCTTGTTATAAGCGACCAAATGTACTAGATTTGTAGGAACAGTAACAGCAACAACTTCTTTGACAATGTCCCAAAGCTCATGCTCCTCCAACAGTAGAGTAATTATCTCCTTCCGTGGGCTAAAGTTGGTTGCCCCCTCCAACCGATCTTCAAATCTCAAACCTATTTCCATGTCCCTATAAATCTAATAACATGTGTTTCAAACCCTCCGGATCAAAACAAAATTGTAGATCTGGGCAAACTGCCTTGGTTTCTTTCAGAGACAACGCTCTAATACCTTGTTAATTTTCTTTAGAGCTTATAATCAGATTCCTACTTCCAATAAAATTAACCTAGATGCATGAAGAATTAAATTCTTAGATCTGATTTTATGAACTGAAATACATAAGCTCAAATAACTGATAATACACAACGGAACAAAAAACCAATCACACAACCATAAACACAGTATTTTTACAATGAAAACCCCAATGGGGAAAAACCAACAAACTAGGGCTTTCTTGAATCTCGAGCCAGACAAAAGAAATAGAAATTATTACAACATATCTTTCACAAATAGAGGAACAAAGAGCCTTGGGACATGTGTCAAATCTAAAGGCCAAACCCACATTTCCCAAGAGTTGTTGTGCTATATAGGAAGTGCGCCCCTGCTCACACATGTTTCCCAGCTGCAGACTTGGAAAAGTGCACCCTATGTTCTCCTCTAAAATCTCTAATGGCATCAACTCTGAATCACTGCCTAGAGAAATGCACCCCCTCTCAATCACTGGAAGAAGTGTGCCCCTGCTCTCTCTCCTGCCCTCACGACTAAAGAAGTGTGCCATCACTACCCTCACAGCTACTTAAGTGCACCCCTGCTCTCTACTCTCTTACTACTCAAGAATTCGCTCCCTCTCAATCAATCTCTGAATGAGACAATGTGTCAATAAATTGAACTTTTACTCCACCTCTCTCTCATAATTTACCAATGACTTTTAGGGTTCCAAAACCCTAATTTCACTTCCGCATTAAAAAAGTTGATTAATTAACTTTTTCTTCGTAAATTAATAAAATTCATTTGCAAGGAAAGGTAACAGTCTGGACATCTCATGGATGCTTCTGACACTGAAGCCATGCAAAGCACTTGTCCTCAGTTACTCCAAAAATCAACACTATACATGTGGGAGGCTCTCAGCGTTAGATCTCGATCTATCCAACCACACTCACCCAGACCAAACACCTCTAGGTCGATCAATTTGTTCTTTATAATGCTTATATCAAACAAAGGCACCAAGAGGTAGACAAACAATAGCACTTCTTCAAACATTAGATTTGTGAGGACTAGGGAGACCATTTGAGCTCGACCAAGGAGTACATTACGAAGGTGTCGTCTTAGTTCCCACAACAATTCACGTAGCACGGGTAGACATACAACCCCTCCAAAACTCAAAACGAGGCTACCCCCAACAAGTGATGAGATATTTCGCAGAACAAATTTCCAAATACTTAAATAAGTCATCTATCATTAGTTTCTTCTCTTTGGCCTTAGATGTTAGATGTGGGAGAATTGAGGGTGGTTGATCGGTGCCACTTAGGCCATCATCTCCTCCCTCTTTACTAGAGGATTTATTCTTGGGTTCTCTCCCCTTGTTGATGTACTTCAATATTTCTACATCAACGATTTGCTCTTCCGTGTCATTGTACTAGATACAAAATCTTATCTAGTATAGTATAGTTTAGATATGAGTTTGCCTTGTTGTTTTATATACATTTTTTAGGAGCGCCTTTGCACTCCTTCATTGTACTGCACACTATTGTACTTAGTAATAGCAATTCCCCTTGACCTATTTGGGGTCATCTTGTTGAACATTCATAAAATTATCTTATCTCATCTTATCCTATCAGCAGTGTTCATGGGCCCATCATCATCTATATAAGTAGACCTTGACGATAGAACAAAGATCGAGAATATAGATACTGCCAGGCAAATAAAATTTGGAGACAGAGTTAATCCCTATCATTTTGTATTGTTCCCTAACCCTAATCCCATGTTGGGCAGATTAGTCACACTGTTTCTGCATTCTTCCTTTTCTCATTCTCTCCACCTCTGTAAGCACTACTATGAGCTTCAAATTTTGGGAAGGAAGCAATAAAGGGCCCAAGACATTGATTTTATAGTCCCAATCCCTAGTGCACTCATTGTATTTGAAAGAACTGTTGAATTTATTGTATAACTAGGACCAACGCACATTGCCATTCAATGTGCTGTAATTGAAGCAAATTATTCATGTGTTCCTCCAAGTTTTGTCTTATTTTCTATGTCGAAAGAAGCAATGGATGCTTTGCCTTGCCCATTTGGTTTTCGGTATTGAATGGAATAGTTAAATGGGAAAGGAGTACATTGCTTCTTCTTGTGGTGCATGTCCATTTTCCATCACTCTATCTTTGAATACAAAAACATGATTAAGGTGCCCTTTTGCATTGGGTTAATGAACTCTAATTTCAACAATCTCTAAGTGTTTCTCCTTTCACCCCCTATAAAACAAACACAAATCATCCCAGTTGTATGTATTGTTTTCATCCAACATTTGTCTCCACAATAAATCCAGTCAAAGCTTCATTAGCAAAAGTTGTTCTAGGATGACAAACGAGGACAAATACTTTAGGATAAGTGAGGGTAACCAATCCTCACCCCACCAAAGCCCGAGTAGTCACTCAAAAGCCTAGAGTGGAGTAGGAAAGTGCTCTTGCACATCATATCGTGGCATTGACACCCCGAGCAAGACATAGGGATACAACTTGGGGAACAACAAACATTTTCAACAAAGTACAATGAATGAATTCATTAAATCCATCAAAGAAGACTATTCCTAACACTTATTTCCATTCTAATGCATATATGACAATATCCAAACCAAGGTCAAAGAAGCATCAAAAGAAGAAGACACGTGATCAAGCCACTAATTGGTCCTTAAACTTTGGGACAAGCTTCCAAGAGGAAGGACATGTTGTGTACCTAAACACAACACTTATGTGTATGCAAGTACATATATATTATGTGATATTTTGTATGTGCGCTCAAAGTTTTAATATATTGTTTTGATATTTGTACAAGCAAACTTATGTTAAATAAGGCCTCAATTGCATAATCAATGGTTTTGGGAATCATTAGTCAAATAATAATCTAATTGCTTCATAAAGGTAACTTGGGCCACAAGTTAGAGTTTTGTTGGGATTTTTGCAACACTATTGTTATAAAAGGGATCCCCCCCACTTGTAAGCATCCATCCTATCATCCATCAATATAATATTGTTTCTCTCTTACAAGTACATTTTCATGGAGATGCCTTCCTCCATATTTTAGTAAAGAACAAAGAATCGAGGGTACTCGCACTCCCAAGGCAACTTATGCTAAATATAATATTGTTTCTCTCTTACAAGTACATTTTCATGTAGATGCCTTCCTCCATATTTTAGGAAATGCAAGTGCATGCCAACCTTGGGAGTGCGAGTACCCTCGATTCTTTGTTCTTTACTTCACTTTTTTTCTTTAACTACCAGTGCTTTGCTATGTAGAGTCCATTTTGGTTACAAGAATATTGTGGTGTTGTCATCTCTTGTGAAGGTTGGTCACCATCGGTGTTTTGTCAATATCTAAGATATTTCAAGAAATAATGTGCTTCAATACTAGAACCATTTCAAATTCATGATTCTCTCAACATTACCAAGAAAATTGTATCCAAGTGTTGTCTCTAATTTATTAGAACATATTAATAGTCTACATAACCTAGCCAGTTTTGAAAACCAAACTCTATGTAGCGAAGGCTATAAGATATGAAAAAGCATACTAATGTGAAGGATCGTTTTTTGTAAGTTGATCCAAGAAACATGCCCCGAAATTATTGTTGAGAATGTTGTAATCTTCACATGCAACCTTGGCCATCTCATGTTCTATCATTAATGCAATTAGTTAGGCATTAATTATGGCGAAGGCCATCATTTATTGTAATACTCGGTTATGGTTAAAGTTGACATAATCAACTTTGATATGTAGGCTCAATAACCCTCTCGAGTAGTGCACCTTACTTATGTGGACCCATAACTCCTCTTAAACGGACGCCTACTTGAGTTGTGTATATATAAACAACTCAAACCTCATTTGTAATAATCATTTTATGTGATCATTCTTTAGCTTCCAGGTATCATTATTTTCTACTAGGGATTAAGCGTAAGTGCACTATATCTTCGAGCCTCATGCACCCAACAAACTCACCACGCTCTCTAAGGCGAGTGAGGGGAGCACCATTGGATCTCTCATCCAACGGCTCCAACGGCACTCCCCTCTCGAGTAGTGCACCTTACTTATGTGGACCCATAACCCTCTCGAGTAGTGCACCTTACTTATGTGGACCCATAACTCCTCTTAAACAGATGCCTTACTTGAGTTCTGTATATATAAACAACTCAAACCTCATTTGTAATAATCATTTTATGTGATCATTCTTTAGCTTGCAGGTATCGTTATTTTCTACTAGGGATTAATCCTACGTGCACTATATCTTCGAGCCTCATGCACCCGACAGACTCGCCACGCTCTCCGAGGCGAGTAAGAGGAACACCGTTGGATCTCTCATCCAATGGCTCCAACGGCACTCCCCTCACTCACCTATGGGAGCCTGTCAGGTGCATAAGACTTTCCTATCATTCTTTTCTACTAGTGATTAAAGCCTACATGCACCATATCTTCCAGACTCTTGCTCTATGGTTGTGTTTTTTTCTCTCTAGCACATTGCACACTTGTTTAATGTTGGTTTCTCCTCTTTTGCAGCTTTTTGGGTTGGTTGTTTGGTTCCATTTGATCCCCTCGTTCTGTTGTGATTTCAACATGGTATCCGAGCAGGCGCCAACCTTTCTTTACTTGTTTCATTGTTGGTTAGGTTCTTCTTCTTCGTTGTCCATGTTGGTATACTCTGTGATCAGACTCTGGCATACAGAAATATATCCAACTCAAGGAGGTTTGTGATTGTTTTTTCAATGGTGTTATCATTTGCTGGAAAAACGCACTTCGTTTGAGGTTATTTTTGTCGCTCTGGGCGACTTTTTTTTCAAGATCTTCAATGTAAATTGATGCGCCAATCATTAGGGCTTTTTTTCTGATTTTATTTCAGGAATTAAATCAAAGCCTATTCACTTGTGGCATCATCAATATTATTTGTGACTATGGAACTAGGGTTTCAAATCACCCTCTTGTTGATTTATTTTAGGGATTCTTTGACCACATTTTTTGAGAATTTTGTCTAGTGGCATTTTGCCCTAAGGGCTGCGGAAATATGGTTTCTAGATTTTCTTTTCTCTGCAAGTGATCCAAAGATTATTGTCTAGAAGCATTTCACTAAGGGCTGCAGATCTAGAGTTTCTTAATAGTCTCTTATGCTTCCTAGGTTTTTAACCCTTCTTCACGGCTCCCTTCAGATATATGGTCCAAAATCACTGGCTAGTGGCATCATATCTTAAGCTATGTGGAACTAAGGTTTTCTTGGATCATACTTTTGCAATAAATATTTAAGGCTGTTTTTTTTGCTAAGGCCTGTACCACCCTAAATACATAAACAATACACTGCAGATTTCTTGAAAGAGATGGTATCATTTCCATTGGTCTATACAACGGATTCGTTGAAGACTTTACGAAGCCTCTTTCGTTGAACCAAATGACTTCAGAATGGCTCTTTGCCCTATTCAATGAAGCTACTTATACATGGGCAGATCTAATATATAACTCTAAATGCAATGGTTGACACGGAGAATTGTGTCTTCAAGTCTTGCTTGATTTGTCTTCTAGGGATTGAAGAGCTTGCAAGAGTAAAAGTTTGAGACAAGGATCTCCTAGATGATATTGCTAACATGGTTTACAGTGCACATCTAGCCATGCATCCTGCAAATGGGTTTGACCTATTGTGCCAAACCCTTGATCAAGGTATGCCTTCATCAATTTTGCAGTTTTGGATTCTTTGGATCAAATACATGGCTTCATATTCCAGTATATTATCTATATGAACCTTCAAATACATATGATATATTTGAAGGAGTATATATTCTTCATTTGATAGGATCATTTCTATTGCCTCTTTCTTTTTAGAGTTCTTCTACAGATGATTCTCAGCATATTATAGTGAATCTTTCTCTATTAAATGCGATGTACCTCCTCTTATTGATCTACTATAATATCCCCGATGCAATTCTAGGCACAATTCTTATTTTGGTTCTGTAATTTCGTCAAACAGTTTTCATGTACATCTTTCACAAACAGTTTTCGTCAACTCCTGACCTCCAAACCCTATCTAAAGATGATGTCGAACCAAAAGATGAAGCTCAAGTGAAGACCCTGGATGGATCCTATTGCCAACTAAGTTGTACTTGGTTGGATTATCAAGTGAGCGGGCAATGTTGAACATGTCACATGTTCATTTTAGATGATTTGATATCCATCAGGCCTTTATAAGGGCCCCTTTTTTAATTTTTCTTCACAAGTCCATGCCCTGCGGAGTTTGTAATAAAATGTGCTAGCATGATTTTTTATGTAACGGACTTGGCTCCCTAGGACTTGTCGATCAAGTCAGGTATTCCAAGGAATTTTTTCACTTATTAATTATGTCTTGCATTCGTGCATTTCATAATTTTTGAGTTTTTCTCCTGCTCCTCCAAAGCTAGAATGCCCAGTGAGATTTACGGGCCTTGGGGGTTGCTAAAGTCCACGTGTCAATGTATATGAACATGCTAGGCATTATTTTTTAGTTGTATGGACAAGTGCTATCCCCCTAGACTTTTTTTTTAATTCCGGTGAAAAAGGTTTTTTCCGTAAAACTAAGCCATTTTATAATGGTTTAATTAAAAAATTTGGAAATGATGTAAAACTGTGGTCTAAGGGACTTTTTTGCCATGGGGGTGCTCATTTTCTAGCTTAGCGCACCCAACATACCCCAAAACCGACTTTCTATAGGCTTAGAGTCATTTATTATTCACTTATATCAAAAAATCCAAAACAAAAGTGAAAAAGTGGAGAAAAAATCAAAAAAAGTCAAAAATCATGAAAAATCAAACTCCAAATTTTGAGGGATTGGAGTTAAGTTTTGGTTCAGAATTGATGTAGGAGTGTAAGAGGCTGATTTTGGAAGGTTTTTGGGCAGCCCAATGTATGGGAATGACTCCCCATTAAGGGAAGGCGCATTCCTCATGAGGTGGGTGCAATTCCCAATAAAGTGGGCCCCCACGTGTGGGTTTGTTGCAGCACTAGTTCTGGCTTGTTTAGTGCTGTGTTTTGGCAGCTAAAGAGTAAGAGAGGGCAGCCCCATTTCGGCCATGAGTTACTCCTCCATCTCCTCCCCTAATTCGCCAACCCTTCCTCCACAAATGCGCCTAGCTCTCTCTCATGTTCTATATATTGAGGTTGCCCACTCCCATTTTGCTCTAGTTGGAGTTGGAGCAGACCTCTTGTTGTACTTGTGCTTATCTTTTGCTTATGAATAAAGAAGACTTTGGAGGTCCACATGTGTGATGCTTTGTGAGTGGCTTCATGATTTCATGGCATAAGGTTATCTGTAGCTAAAGCAATTTCTATGCAAGTAATTTTCATCCATCTACTAGCTTACTTGAAAGATTGGTAACGATTTTGTAAGGTAAACTAATTAATCTTCCTTGTTTTAATTAGTTCTTTTATTTGTTATCTTGATTAGAGATTTAAAATATATATGTTCATTTGTTTATGCTCATATTATTTTGATTTCTAACCAAGTGCATTTCTAGTTTGATGGGTTCTTTGTGAGTGTTTTTGTTAACTACAGGTTGACAGGATTGAAGAAGAAGATAGCTTGTTTGCTCTCATTTTCCTCATTTGTGCACGCTTTGGTGGATCTTGCCCTCGGTGTCCCACTTCCAAGCCTTCAAAGGTTTCTGATTTCAAAGGTCATTCTGCTTCCTTTCTCTTTCTCAGCAAACAAAAAAATTTCTAAAACTTTCTTGGTTACTTGGTTTCTTAAAAAAGTAGCAAATATTTCTTAGATCTTTTATAAAATTCTGATCATAAGTAGATCTGATTTGTTTGCATAAAAGAATAGATTTAGCTAAGTTTAAAAGGTTGTATCTAGTCTCTAGATCTATTCTGCTAGTTTAATACCAGAAAGTCATTTTACTTGAAATTACAAGCTTGAGTACGAAACTAGTTTTTTGCTTTGAAAGGTTTATTTCGCTAATTTAAGAGCTTCGAATTTGCTGCTCTCTGAGTGTGCAAAGATACTAAGGAGACAAGCCTCACAGCTTGTCTCACTTAGTTCATTTTTTGCAATTTTTACTTAGTTTTTGCCTTGGAATTCTTTTGGGTATTTTGTGGGTGACCCAAATACACTCTTAAAGTGTTTTTGGGCATCTTTTACAGACTATAGCTTGCTGGTTTGCAGCAATTCATGAAGAGATAGGAGGAGATGTTGGCCGAATTTTGGTAGATCTAGCCATCCGGAGCACCTAGAACCATATTTTCTTAAACCGGATTCTCTTTCCCTCCAAAATTGTAAGCCTTTGAATCGTTTTCACAAGACTGGGGCACTTCTAAATTGCATTGTAACAGAATATTAAACGAGAGCAAGTGGGCTAACCAGCTCCCACACCCCATCCCCCAAGGGGGGAACTGTGTCGACTCATTTTTTCATGGCGTGCAATTTTTAGCTTAGTTTTGCTTTTTTAGTACTTTAATAAAATCAACTAGGGCTAAAATTAACCTCGTTGGTTCGTTCCATTGACGGGCCACAAGTTCACTTAGGACCTATCTTTCATCATTTTTTACAATTTTCACTTTTTACTACAATCCAAAACACACCCTTGCTTTCCCAAAGTAAGGTTTCAGGATAAGGGCTTGCCCGAGTACTGGCCCGAAAAGAGACTCTTGGGGCTTAAAAAAAGTGAAATATTTGTTCAAAATACTTAAAATTTAACAAGGCTTTGTCCCTGTATGCTCTGGGATCACTGCAGCTCAGTCTAAACATGTTGATCACACCAAAAAGGGACATAGTGACTAGTAATAGGATTAACATTCCCCAATCAACCACATTTCTTACGAAAATCCGGCGTAAACGAACATTTGACTTCAATGGGCAAATTTCTCAAAGGAAGCGGGACTCACTGGGTAGCGACCTCGAGATACCGTTAGACTATACCCTCGTTTGGTATAGTGTTGAACACCTCCTAGAGACCCTGATCCAGCCCACATGTCCAAGTGAGAAGCCACCTTGTTAAATTCCGGACACATTTCCAGTACCTTGTGGTATATCGGGAATTCCCCATCCATAATAAAAAGACTCATTACCACATTAATAATAAAATTTACCAAGAACAATTGCACAACATTGTTATTTTTCAAGCACTTTATTTTTGAATCCATTTATCAGCACTGGTCGTGTTATTTACATTTTTACAATGATGGATGTTTATATTTTCAAAATGACAATGATGATGTTGAACAATGAATGATACTTCTTATATATAGTGCATTGCTCTTGTGTAATTTTTTCTAACTCCTAGATTAGTTGTTTTTTCTTTCTTAGATTAAACACCTTAGTTTTAATTTTTACTTTTTAGGGTCCACCTCCCTTGGCTTCGCTAGGAGTAAGCCTAGACAGAGGAGTCGAGTTTCAGGTGACAGCACTTGACTCTGGCTTGCCCCCAAGGCTACACCAGCGGCTTAAAGATTTTTGCCACGTTTTCCCAGGTGTGATTCCAGGCAGCAACAGATCCTCCTCCTTGTCTAACTAGGGTGGATCTTTCACCACCAAAACTAAACCCACAATGGAAGGGTTTTGCCAAACCCTAACGAAAACTCTAGACAATCCCCAAACGATCACAAGAATTCAATATCCAAATCAACATTTCCACAATGGATGAGTGCCTCCTCCTTTATCTTCTTTTTGAGCCTAATACCATGGCAATACCATGGGTCATCCAATACCATTTTGTAAGCAAAACACCTTTTCCAGCTAAGAGGCAACAAACAACTCCCAAATAGGTGACTATAGCCTATGGGAGCCTAATAGGCTACTCAATCATCCCTGTAGGCAACATCGAGCGAAAGGGTCCCTCAAGAAACTGCTCTACTAGGAACCCAACTTCATGAGAGCAAAAACTGGCTATAACCTCTATTTCAGTTGTTGTACGATCCAATACCGCAATCCCAAGGTCCCAATCTAATCTCAAGAAGAGACCACCATGCCGACGCTGCACCACTCTGATCCACTCCGTCTGCAACCTCCTCTCTTAGGGATCTAAGATGAAATACCTGTAAGGGCTATCTCGAATCCGCCCGTAAATGGTAAAGACACCAAGGTCCCACACTATCATGTAAGGTGTGAAACATCCTCTACCCATCATGCTGGTCTACGAAGTGCTAACACAAGTCTCCATTTGTTTGCCCCTGAAGAACCAAGCAATCATAAACTGCACAAACACCTCAAAAGACAACTCCTCCATGCATCCAAGCCTAAGCATCTCAAGAATAAACTCTGGAAAGCGAAGACTAGCCATCTCATATGTATGGGCTCCACTGTCAGGCTTGATCCTACATATCGAAAAAGAAATCCTACCCTAACATAAAGACGATGTCTCAACCTCTCCTCCACTGACATACCAAAAATATCGCAGACTGATCATCGTCACAACTCTGTCGATCATCGCTATAATCTAAAGAAATCCATCGCTCAGATGAATGCCCGGATCCCACCGCCAAATAGGAAATCCATCAAACCCAACTCCTATTGACTGTCGTCATGCCATACTGATAACCATCGGAGTCTCAATTTGCAAAGTCGTTGAAGTCTAATCCTTTGATGGAAATCGAAAACTAGGGATCGACTATGGGCCTACTGCTAATCCATTTAGCTCCTACCAAACTATATCGAGAGACCTGTCATCCCAATCACTGCCTATGTGCTCAAGTAATCCATGGAGTCTGAGCACCTCCCCGTGGAATAGCTTCGCCACCTACGATGCCCCATACTCATGCAAATACCAAGAATAGACTGCCAAACGTGAATCCTGCATAACCCTCATGATCCTCTCCCTAAGTGAGGGCTCAGAGTCTAAACATGGGCAATCTCTATAAGAGATTCTACCAATTGTGATCCCTATGAACGAATCCAATCTCTCTTGTGCCTTCTGTGCACCAATCCCACGATCCAAATGAAAGACCTTTGTTGTGGCCAAGATGCCACCCGCCTCATCCAACTGTCTTAGGTAAACCTCCCAAGCCTAGCTGTCTAAGAGCAATAGATATCTCTGCCACTACATGTGTGACTAGGAAGTAGCTAGTGTGTTGGTCAACCCCAAGGGCATGACCCAGAACCTATGACGAAGTCTGGGAGCAGACCTATGGGGGTCAACCTCCCTAGCTCTCATCCGATGATATCCTGGATAAAGATAGATCATTGAAGGATCTACTGCTCTCTGAAGCTCACCCATCCACTCACCAATCCTAGGTAAACCAAACTCAAACGTATGCTCATGAACTCTGTCAGGTGATCTCCCTGGAGGAAATACTCCAAAACGCCACTGGACCTCACTATGTGCCACTATGTACCCATGTATACTGTTGCACACTCATGTATCCTCATGTGCCATCAAGTATCCTTTATGTGTTGTTGTAGCCAACATTCCACTGATGTCAACTAACCCTGTATCCCAATGTGTCCCCAAATCCATCATACATCTGTCCACCCAATCTCTAGATGCATATACTGCCCTATTGGCTAGTCCACAAGGAATGTACTCAACAATCTCCTCTGTGACTAGACCTCTCTCCAACCAAGGCAACTCATGGCCCTCTGTGTCAAATCTCTACTCGGGCACCTGCAACTCTGAATGCTCCTTATGCGTAATCATCACCCGAGGCTCTCCCCTCAAACCACGAGTGCCACTCATGCTCTCATGTGTCACTACTGTCAAAGATGGTGAAGTCTTTGCTACTGTCAATGATGAAGATCATGCCAATCTCAGCTAGTAACTAAGCTCGCCAACCTTCCTTGCCTTATCTTATGCAAACTTAAGAGTAAGGTCCCAATCCATGAACAACTGCAAGTAATCAAACTTCATCTACTCCAATGCTTCTTTGATGATGCGCAATTCGGCACTAGTGACCCCTTTTGTAATTCGCCTTTGCCTCTCCTCTAGTTGGGTCTTCCACATAAGATCTTCAATAAACTTGTGAGCACCATTTGCTCTTGTCAACACTTGCACAATTTGCTCCTCTGTGATCAACAATCGGCTCTCCAAATCAGTGTTGCACATATCTGCGATATATCAGATATATCAGATATATATTGGATTGAAAATATCACCACATTTTTTATATATTGAATGTATCGCGACACAATAACGCGATTTCCGATATATTCGAAAAAATCGTGAGTTAAAGGTATATATCGGACTGTTGTCTGAAATTACAAAAAAGTCGCCAAGAATTGTGTTTTAAGTTCACGGGGTGGGCTTTTGGGGTTCATTGTTTGATGACAGCAGTGTGAGAGAGCTAGAAAAGTACCCTCAACGGTGGTTTCGGATATTTTCCACTGATACCACCGAGAAGTTACATTCCATACCCTCGCCGATACTTTCCCAGAGACGATATATGCAACATTTCTCCAAATCATGTAATGTCATCTCATCAGCACTATGTAAGCTGCCACCTAAAATACCAACCGACTCACTAATCGATATGGTGTGGTGATGGGAGTCATGTGGGGTGTCATGGTCATACAGGTTCTCATCTATCACTTTAGTCCCTTCATTGTCTTCCTCTTGAGAAATGAAATCATCCTCAAAAGGTAACTCACCCCGCACTAAGTTCTCATCATGCTTAGGTGCATCCACTTCCAACTCATCATCTCTGGGTACAATCATGCATGTCAGCATCCATGTCATAAACAGGATGAGGTGTGGAATCCATGTCATCATCAGCATCATACATAGGGAAGGAGGTTGGCTCCTTCATATCCCTATAGTCATCATAAGTAGGACAAGCTATTGCATCTTCATCTTTGCCTGCTTCGAAAACTGCACAAATCCTCAGTAGGGCTAGCTACATGTTTTTCCTCATCTCCCAGCTCTAAGCTTTTAAGATAATCCTCGTCCAAATCCTTGGGATGTCTTCCATACTTGAAGATATGTTTGGCGATGTAATACTCTCGAAAGGGTACGACTACACATAACTTATCTTCCAACGCCAAATATTCCCAATAGCGAAGCATGTATGTTATCTCCTTCAATTTTTGTCCTTGTCCAAATCTTTGGACATGATATGGTCATATTCTTCAAGGATAGGGTTGTCTAGATCTCCCCGTCTAATGCTCGATAGTCTAGTAATTTAGCCAAGCATTCTATCTCGGCCTTCATCTTTTCAAACACCATGATTTGGATTGTCTTGAACTTAACTGTATGATCTATTACCTTCATCAATTACTTCACTAACAGTGTATTAGGACTGATGTAGGATGTATTTTCAACCCCCAAACCCATTGTTTGTATGCTTGCAACTGGTGTACTTGGGTGAGGACTTTCAACAAACACTTAGTTCAACAATTCTTGTAGCTGACTGTTTCTCAAATCTGAATATTTGTAATTAGTGTTCAATGATATTTATTTTGATAAATCTCAGATTTGATGGCATTCAACAACATAATGGTTTGAGTGTATGTTTTAGATATCATTGAAACACAATGAATGCCCAAAGTTTGAGCACGACAAGACTCCAATTTTGGATTTGTCAATCACTAACAACTCATTAATATATTAAGCAAGAAGGATCAAACTCTTAACCAAGTACAAGGGTATGTGAACGTCGTAAATCACTAAACTTCTTGGTTGTTGTAGTTGTATTATAGAGAGGCAAGTAAATCAGACTTACAAAGTGTTTTTCATATATGAATATGGTTGCAAAGGACTATGGCCCATCAAATGCCAAAATTAAGCTTGAAGATGCAACTGTAGAATGAATGCATGGGCGGCTCCCTCGTACGATCTCCTCAGATAATTCACAATTTGCTTTTTTTGGGATGTTGGAGATAATGCCAATAACAACTGCATTCCTCTTCAAGTGCCTTCGGCTTCTCTAGTGCATTTGGCCACTAGGCTCTGCTCAAATGGATCCGTCCACTCCTCTAGCACGCTTGGTCACCTTCCCAAATGTTTGGTTTCCTCATTGAGTTCGAATCCCTTTCCAAGCAAGTCAGCTCTCTACAAGGAAATCCGGTCTCCTCTGCGATGAGAATCGGCCCACATCAATAATTCAGCCCTCCTTAAGTCTGTTCGTCCCCAACACTGATGGAATCGACCCCACCAATTGATTCAAAACTTCCTGTATGGCTTTCACAAGAATTGCAGCCTCAAGTCTAATCGTCCCCAATAGTGGTGGAATCGACCCCACCAATTGATTCGACCTTCCTGTATGGCTTTCACAAGAATTGCAACCTCCTCCAATGCAATCTACTTCCTCTGATAATTACGGCACCCCTATGAATTTTGGTCCCCAAGGACCTCACGTCTTGCCCCAATGGGCTAGCCGCACCTTTCGAGAGACTCTCGGCCTCCTCTAATTCACGCAGTCTACTACTTAGGTGGTGTCGACCCTCAAGATGCCCACATGGCCCTACTTCACAAACTCTTGGTGTTGCAATGAGGGAAATCGATCCTACATGAGTCCTTACGACCTCCACAAACATCGCATCCCTCCACTAGTGGTAACTCGTCCTGAGGATGGTCTCTTCTTGCTGCAAACAATAAATCGGACCTCAAGATACCTAGAGCGAGCCCCCCAACAGTCTTCTCCTTTCAAACCCATAGCGATCTACTCAGTCCTGTGAGAGAACGCCCACACAATGCCATGCCCTTCTCCAGCAGCTCACAGGTTACTCAAGAGTCTCCACCTCCACAGGAAAACGAATTCAGCTCAACCTCCACAAACCTGGCAGCCCCTTTTCTCTGAGCCCACTCAATGAAATGCGGCCCCACTAAATAATTCGGCCCTCTTCCTAGTGAAACGAACTGCTACCGAGATTCGGCCTTTCTCCAATTCAATTCGACTCTACCAAGAGTTCAGCCTTCCTCCAACACAATTTCGTCTTCCACAAATAATGATGCCAAGCAATGGAAATCGATCCTCAAGGGAAGAAAATCGTCTCAGCCACCATAAGACTTGGCCTTGGTATCATAGTTTCTCCTCGAGCTGGCAAGATCTCAGCTCTGATACTACTGTAATATCCCCGATGCAATTCTAGACACAATTCTGATTTTGGTTTTGTAATTTCGTCAAACAGTTTTCATGTACATCTTTCACAAACAGTTGCATATATCATCAAAGGCATTTCGTCAAACATATTGCATTCATTCCAAGTACACATGAAAAAAGAGAGACAAAGTTGGCATTTTATTATGAACAGTAGATGGCAACAGTCAAAATATCTAATTGCTGCTATGGCAGCTACAACACTCCAAGAACACAATAGACCAATCAAAACCTAAAAATGATGGAAATGATGCCACGATCTCCTCAATAGATGGGGCTTCCTCCTCCAATATTGTCGAAGGGTCAACTCCTGACTCCAAACCCTCTCCAAGATGATGTCGAACCAAAAGATGAAGCTCAAGTGAAGACCCTGGATGGATCCTCCTCCTTGTCTAGCTAGGGTGGATCTTTCACCACCAAAACCAAACCCACAATGGAAGGGTTTTTCCAAACCTTAACGAAAACTCTGTAAAACCTCTAGATGGTCACAAGGATTCAATATCCAAATCAACATGTTCACAATGGATGAGTGCCTCCTCTTTTATCTTCTTTTTTAGCCCAATACCATGGACAATACGATAGGTCATCCATACCACTTTCGTAAGCAAAACACCTTTTCCAACTAAGTGGCAACAAACAACTGCCACATATGGTGACTATAGCCTGCGGGGGGCTGATAAGCTACTCAGTCATCCCTGTAGGCAACATCAAGCGGAAGGGGATATCACATCTACCTTCTGCAACTTCTTCTACATTTTTGTTAGACTTGGTGGTGCTAGTTTTGGTTGCTCTAAACTTGTTCTCCATTCTCCTTCAATAAGCACTTAGTGTGCAAGGAACACATTGCTTGGATGGAGAGGGTCTCATGAGGACATTTTGCATCATACCCCACTTTTCATCTATTTTGTCACTTGGACTAGAAGGGTGCACTTGTTACAAAAAAATATGTGGTGTGGGTGAGTTGGGATTTGTGGGTGCATAAAAATATGTGGAGTAGATGAGTTGACACTTGTGGGCATGTGCCTACCTACTTGGCACATGAAGACTGCTCCACTCATGGACCCATTCTCCAATTGTGGCCCTAGCCTAGGCCTAGGGTTCTACCCTACTTGTAACCCATTCCTCTTACTCTATAAAAGAGAAGAGAAGCACATCACTTCACTTATCATTAATAACAAAATAGAGGAGAAAGCATAGAGAGAATGTAACAAGTCGTCGTGTAATTCTTCATTTGAGTTGATGTACCTTCTGGAATATGAAATGAAGCTAAGGTTTGCTTGGGAGCACCATGTGGTACCTTAGTGAGGGTTCACTAGGGAGTACCACGTTGTGCCTTAGCTAGAGTTTGCTATGCTTGTCAGAAGCTTTGCTTGGGAGATTTATAACTTTAATATTGATGTTTGGTTACTTGATGGGTATCTTTGGATTCTTGATAGATCTAATCCACTTGTGGGTGCATGAAAATATGTGGTGTTACATAAAAATATGTGGAGTGGGTGAGTGGAAAATTGTGGGCATGTGCCTACCTACTTGGCACATGCATACTACCCTTCTGTAACAATTTTCCATTTCCAGACCCACCCTTGGATTTGGGTTTTACCCAACTTGTAAGTCACTCCTCTTACTCTATAAAATGTAAAAGGAGCACATCACTTCATCATTAATAACAAGAAGATAGAAGAGAATGCATTGAGAGTATAATTTCTTGTTGTGTAATTCTTCATATGGGTTGATGTAGCTTTTGGAGTCTGGACAATGAAATGAAGTAAGGGTTTGTTAGTGATTAGCATGTGGTGCCCTAGCTACGGTTTGCAATGCTTGTGAGCAGGATGGCTTGGGATAAGCTTTAAATGTTTTTCATTTCCAACTTGGGATGAGCTGATTTGTTGTATTATGATCATCTTTCATGTGAAATAGGAAGAGTTTGTGTTTGCTACCCCAATTTATGTTGCAGTTCTGACGTTGGGTGAATTTGTTGTCGATTTATTTTGACAGTGTAATGCTAAGCTGATTTAGCATGCTTAATGTTTACTTTTAGATCTGATTTTACTATTGATTTAGTTGTGATTGCTAATGCAATTTCCAAATCTGATTTTGAGGGTTAGATCTTGCCCTAATGGTTGTAGATATTATCTAGCAGTTACGTATTTGTAGTCTCTGCACTCTATATGTTGCCTATGATGATTTGTTGTTGCAGATTTATAAGTTTGAATAGGGTTTCCAGAGAAATTTGATTCAGCTTAGGGATGAAAACATTTTGAGTGTGGATCCACAACCTTATTTTCTGGTTGAATTTTGTCATGGTTATGCAGCATAAGAATTAAGAAATGTGCACTTCAATGTTGACATACACCTAACCCGGAGAGGTGCATTGTGAGGTCCACCATTGTGTCACACTCATGCATGAACCACCCTATCATAATACGATCTCTCAATTACTGCCTATGTGATGGATCACCTTCCTAGAACCTCTCTCGCCCTAGCTTAAACATGGGACCTCAATGGGATGTCTAGTGCTAGGATGGGTTCCTTAAATCCCCATACCACCTTTGGTCTCTTACCCTAGATCACCAACTTTTCTCATTTAGACCTCTTAGCACACTCATTTGAGGCATTCTCTAACTTTATGGGTCCTATGAGGAGCACAACCCCCCAATCTAAGCCCATGTTCACTTAGGATGCCTTAAATTAGATCCATAGACACCCAAACCCATTTGAGACTTGCGATTTACGAGGTCAACTTAAGTCAAATCCCCAAACCCACCACATCTCTTGGTGTTAACCATACTATAGATTCCCTTTTCGCAATATGATAGTGAATTTGTAAGTCAAATAATAGAGGGTCGGTTTGGGACTAAAAACCTACAATGCCATTACAATCAAACCCACTATATGTAACCCAAAGGCATAGTAAGACAAATTTGTACAACCCAAGTATCCTAATGACTATTCCAACGCTCTCTCACTACTTGTCTATAAATACTGTTCTACCAATCTTCATAAAGCCTCTTGAACACATTTAAGGTTTAATCTTTTATCTTCAAAAAAACACTAATCTCTAGGTATCTCTTGGGTTAATTGTGATCTCCCTCCTCAAGGCCCTTGGGGTGCTTCCACCTTCCATCTACATTACCTCTCGAGGGACTTCTTTTTACAGCTTGGTTCCATTCTTGTAGGTTTGATTGACTCATGAGTCATCCTAGCACATCTTCATTGGCACAGTTCCAATCATAACTTGGAAGTTTCAAGCCTAAAACGTCAAGGGAGGTTACATCGCAACTAGGGCATGGGAGGTATCTCATACTCATTGTGGGCACCAGGTCTATCTATTATGCATGCTTCATTTATTTAACTTTTCAGTAGCAGACCTAATGTTTACTGGTTATATTATAGATATATTTGTATTGGAGATCAAGGCAAGTCCTCACTTGCAAGAATTTGGCATTGATTGTGCAAGCAATACAAAGACATGAATCACTCTTGGATGGCTATTACAACTCTCCACTTCAGCCTAATGAGCTTAATCATGTACAACATGAAGATCCAGTGACTTCTCTCCCTCCTACTCTTTCCATTTTCAGCATTAGAGTTTCTAGCTCATCAGTTTCTAGATAATTAACCCTAGTTAGTTGGCTTGTTTTCCTTTGCTAATTTGTTGGTAAAACCTAATCTAATTACCCTAATCACCTACATCCCTAGATTGGCATTAATAATATCTAAATGTCCTAACTAGCCTAATGGTTTACTTTCTCATTCCACCCTCTTTTTTCTTACCTTAGGGTTTCTTGGTTTGGCCCTAAAACTAAGTGGCAAAGCCACTCTTCTCTTCCTCCTTTAGTAGTGTGTGTTTGCTCGAGTGGTCTTTCATCCCTTCCCTCATGCTATGTGTGGTAGCATGAAACCATTCATTTGCTACATTTTAGCAACTCCACTGGGAAGTTCCCATCAACCCTTCTCTCTTTTAAGCGAAGGCCAACCCCCCCACCCTAGGACTCTAAAGTCCTCTTTCCAGCTCTAATTGCCCTAGCTCCGTGTCATGCCCCAAATTTGGAATTGGGTCACAATGGCCTAATCACATTATCCATATTCATTAGAGTCTGTAAAATTGATGTTAAGGGTCAAATAATTGCAAGGAGGAAAATTACTAGTTTCCTAGGTTTGGGGTGGAAGCTTTGGGATTTGGAATAAGGGGGATAATAAATGATGTTTAGACATTAGAAGGGTTCAAGTATTTAATAAATAGAGTGAATAAAGAAATTCAAGAGAAATCCTAAGTGACAAATGGTTTTGGAGACATATGGAGGATGTGGGACCCACACTAGCTTGATTTTTCATAATACATGGTATCTCTCTTTGCAAATTCGAATTAATGGGAATGTGAACACTCTTGGGTGAGTTGGTAAGTCATAACACATGTCATTGAGCATCTTAGCTCGAATTTGGAAGGATTGGTAACCTCCATGGAAGATAAAGAGTCAAAGTGGAAGTTTGTGGACACTTGGGCTAGATTCCCTAGCCCCTATGACACCAATGATGGAGCATCTATGACAACTATGACAAATTGCAGACCTGACCTCTGACATCTGACCACTATGACATGTCAGCCCCAAAAATAGGCTCAAAGAAGGCGAATTTGGGAGTTGGAGAAGCCAAAGAGACTCAAAATCGAATTTGGGAGAAGATGGAAGGTTGGAACTAGGAGACAAGTGGCAAATGTGGAATATTTCCTAAATGAAAATCTATTGAATCTATTGAGAGGATTTCAACCCTTAGAAGGCTAATGTTGGTTATAAAATGTAGAAATGAAGTATGAGAATGGCTTTTGATCATTTGTAGAATTTGCAATTGCATTTGTGAAGAGGGAGAGCTAGTGGATGACTAGTTTCTTGCCTTAGCCAATTTCGAGGGTGAAAGATTCCCGTCCAAGTTGGCAATTGGAAAGGCCATTCAGACCTTTCATTTGGAGCTTTAATGGAGTCTTTATTTGCAGGTGTAAGCTACAGGGCAGCTCATGGTTTCTTCTATTGCAGCTCGCTCCTTCAACCATTTCCAGTTTTGATGGCATATTCTTGATCCTTGAGGGAGGGCGTTTTTGGTGAGCTATTGTACTCTTTGGGGGAGCTTCTAATGCCCCATTTATTTTGTAATATGAAGTAAATACTCTGTTCTTCATCTCCAGAAAGTTTCAGGTCGAAATTCCAAGTAGAAATGTATAAATCTCATTTTTAATGGAAGAACAATGCCATTTCCCCACTACCTTGTTGTGAACCAATGTATTGATGATGATTCCGAATGAATGGATGATTCTATGATGCATTTGTGATTAATGGACTGCCATGGATGTATTTTACAAGTTTCATGTACTGTACTTGAGCATTTGAAGTATTTTTACTCAGTTTAATTGCATTGGGAGAAGAAATAGTGCCATTTCCCCAAGGGTCGAATTGGTGATTTTTGCAGTTGAATGGGAGAGGGTGAGAACAGTTGTAATAAACCATTAATGGTGCATATGAGACCTTAATAACATAATTAACACATTACATACCTCTGTTCATAAATTTGAGTGGGTTTGGAGGCATTTGGGAAGCCATTTTCAGTACTTACCTTAGGGGGATTTGAACCCCAAATTACTAGTAAAATTGCATACTTGGTCCAGAATCTTAAGAGAGTTTGCAGAGGTATTTTGGTGGCCATATGTTATCCCTGAACATCATATTCAATCCCTAATATCATTCATACACCTTCCTTGAAGATTTGAAAGCACTTGGAGTCAATTTGAGCCCTAGAGACCAATACTAGTCAAAGGGAAATCACTAGTAAAGTTACCTACATTGACCAGAATTGAAAGAGTATTTGCAGAAGTGCTTTAAAGGTACAAAGGCATTCCTGAAACACATATTTATGTTCTAATATCATTCATATACCTTCTCAGAAGATTTGGGATCATTTGGGGCAAATTTGGGACCTAGAGATCGAAACTAATCAAAGGTCGAACCAAGGAAAAAAGTGGAAAATTGCAATTTTAATAAAATTCCTAACAAGGGACATTACACTCCGTGCATCTTGGGGTCAACCAACCCTATCCTCAAAACATGTTTGACACATCACCTTATGCAAATGAGTGTCCATAGAATTCCACCAAGTAAGTCATCCAAGTACTCATAAAACAATTCCAACCCATCCTTGTAACATAGGAGGACCTACCCCATAATATATTAACCAAGTTAACTGTGGAGGATATCCACTACTTCCTCCCAAAATGGCACCTTGTGTTATTCCTAACCAAAGTTATCATACAACTTACAACCCACCCCAACTAAGAGAAGATATAACAACCTACCCAATGTACAACAAGGAACGAACTCATGCCCTACGTGTAATAACATGAAGAAAGAATCCTTAGAGAACAAGCAAACCTTAAACTCTTACAAAATGTTTCCCCCTCAACAGATTTATCAAGTTGAAGCTCTAACCTTACCTCAAAGTCCCCCTCCTCCAAAGCCCTACACACCTTGGCCAACGTGTCATGAGCATGAGGTGCTCTCACCCAAGACAAGTACACCCAATTAATCACAAAGGATCAAGTTTTGACCCTTGCCCTAGCTCAAACAAGTGATGCAAGTACCACAAATGCAACAACTCACAACAAAGATAAATATTGTGTCCTTCAATAGAAGCACTCTACGTGTTCTAAGCAAGTTTCACAATCTCTACCTTCCATGTTCTTACCTCTTAACAATGCACTACAGATAGACAAGCTAAGACATCTCAAATGGACACTTCCTCAAGACAAGTTTCTCCATCTCAACCTATTGACACTATGCCCTCTCCCCAACCCAAGGCTACAGGCACTCCCTCTTATCACAAGCATGGGGCGATGTGCCTGCCTATTCCCCTAAGCATTTGTATCTTATAGGATCCTTGAACATGGCCTATCAAAACATAAAGATCATACCTTCTTTAGAACACTTTAAACGTGATGAGAAATTGACCTCCAAGATTACCTTACTAACATCTCACCACTCTTCCTATCCACCCTCAATTAAAAGGCATGCCCCCTCGACATTGTTTTGGATCACTTGATCATTCTCTCCCTTCTTCTTTGTGCTTGCCCAATCAACTCAATGCAACCCCTCCCCTTCCTTGTCATCCCTTTTCCTTCTTCCCTTTCCCCAATTTTTTGTCGGTTATCTGAGGTAACCTTACCTAAACTTGGAACGGTCCCATGTTTTAACATGGGTTTGTCAAGTTGAATGAAGCCTCATCCTTAATGGGACCTTTTGGGGACAACTTTAACCTCCCATTGCCAACTCTAACCATCTCCTGCCTAGTTGCACTCAACCTTCATTGCCCTACCTCTTGTCTTCTCCTTCCCCTAGCCTCATGTGCCATTTTGTTTCCTCTTCTACATCCTTTGTCCCTTGGAAGCTCAAGGAAAGCTTCGTAGTAGCCCCTTTCCTCCCTTCGCCATAAACACATTATCAATGTGTCTACATCCTTTGTCCCCTGAAAGCTCAAGGAAAGCTTCGTAGTAGCCCCTTTCCTCCCTTCGCCCTAGACACATTATCATTGTGGATAGGTCCCCTCTAAGTCGTTATCTCCAATATAGAACTACTATATGATAACCTCTCCCTAGCTAGGATCAACAATTATTGCTTTTCTTTCTCTTTGAGATGTCCCCACAGGTGCCCACATTTCATAGTCTACAACTATGGAGCCCCTTCTATGGTGGCAGTGTCTTCCCTTTGCCTCCTTTTCGTCCACTTGTATACTATTGGCATGGGCTTTCAATATGCTCAAATCCACCTTAGGTTGATGTATGCCACCTACCACACTCACTCAACTCATAGTTGGTGTATGTCACCTGCTTTGCTCACATCAACTCCCCGTTGATGTTTGTCACCCCATGTGCTCACACTAAATTTAGATTATCATACATCGCCATCATGCTCATGATGATTCAGATTGGTGTATGTAGCTTCTTGTGCTCACACTAAAATTGGATTACCATATGTCACCTATGCGCTCATGGTGGCTCAAATTATTTGTCACCCATTGTGCTTGTGCTAATATTGTATTTCCATACGTCACCTTCATGCTCACGATAACACGAGATTGGTGTATGTCGCTTTTTATGCTTGCATTAGCACTTACTAGTGTATGTCGCTTTTTATGCTTGCATTAGCACTTACTAGTGTATGTCGCCTCTTATGATCATGTTAGCTCTTAGCCAACGTATGTCACCTAGCCCCCTTTGCTAGTGCCATGCCAACGTTGCCCCTTCTCTTGCTTTAGTTGGGATCGCCCTAGCATCATTGTTTCCCATCCTTTCCTTTCCCTCTTTCATGACTTACTATCCTCGAAGTTGGTGTCGCAATCACTACCCTTATCAAGGCAAGTTGCTAACCTTTGTGAGTGTAGGTACCAAGCTCACTTCGACTTGTGCCTACATTGTAATGCCTTACCTCCAAGTAGGTACAGCTATGGCGCTCTCACTCTCACTATTATTCATGATGTTATAGCCAAGTTGTTACTATTGTCATTAAATTTGCTCATACTCTCCTCACATGTGCTACTTGACATTTCATTCATATATTAAGAACAACTTATTGACCTCTAATTTCATTGTCTAACCATTGTATTGTTTACATGATAGTTAAGCTTATTGCTCATTTTCTTATCATTTACATTTCATAGTTTAGTAGTTATTATTTATACATAGTAATTAAGCTTGCTTTTGCTTGACATGCATCACTTGCTTCTTGGACTTTCTTTTCCTTTTGTCTTCTACTTCATTGACACCGCACTAATCCACGAGTCACCCCTTATGGCTCCACCTTACATAAATGCTCGAGGCATGTCAACCACCACATGTATTGTGGGATATAGAACCCCAGTCGATGAAGGATTCCCTCATGGCATTGTTGCATTGGCTTACACACAAGAACCCCTAGAATACTCTACATTTGCTTGTTTCTCTCCTTTGCAATCTGTGACTATTCACATCTCATGGATAATAGCTCCGAGAAAGGGGGGGAAATGTAGCATATGAAATTTTCACTAGGGTACTCACATGCACCTGCCCCCCCGAGAGGTGCACTATGCAGTCCACCTATCAAAATTTCAAACCCTAGATGATTGTTGTCCTTGTGTCTAAAGTTAAACAAATCAAATCTTGAGTTTATTTAAATGCAGGAAATTAATTTCTAACATAGCATCAATCACACAATAGCTAGAAAAATAAATAACAAAAACATAAATGAAATACACATACACAAATGATTTCTCCTTTTAATCAGCTTCTCATTCTTTTGACCAAAGCTTACAAGGAAAATTCCATAGTATGCTAAACCAACAATTGTACAATTAACAAAATCACTCTTAAAGAGGTGTACAACCAACATAAGAGGTGTGGCCTATGTATAAAGGAAAAACAATAGACATTGTTGCACGACCTGTTGTACTAGCCAACTACTTTAGCAAATCACTATTCTCCCCCCTAATGCACTATGATTCCTCTCTTGCTCGCTCACCCTAATCAACATAGTCAACCTCTTGATGATCTTTTATGCTTTGCCAAAACCCTAATCTCCTTAACCCTAATGCCACCTATCTCAATCTTGAGATGTACGGATAAGATTAAATCTAATCTAAGTTTTAATGTAATAAATACACTTTATTAGACTCCTAAGACTAAGTTGAGTTCTAAACATTAGGCTTTCACTTTTCCTAAGTGAAGTCACAAAATAGAAATATAACTCACTTTTCCTCAATGGTCACTTTGCGTAATGTCTCAAACCACTCCGTGCACATTCATAATGAAACATGTGCAAGAAGCTCCTATCCAAGCTACATTTCTCAACACCCCTTCTTAGCAAGGAAGGAAGTTTGTCTTTGAATGCTTCAAACTTCCCTTTTACTAAGGACTTGGTAAGAATATAAGTCACATGTTGATATGTGGGGGCATATTGTAGCTTTACTACTCCCTTGTGAATCCCATCTCATATTAAGTGATATCTAATATCTATGTGTTTGGACCTGCCTTGCAATACTAGATTCTCAAAGAGTTTTATACAACTTCGATTCTCATAGTAAAGAACCATAGTCCAACTCATCAAATAACTCTACAAGCAACTTGTGAAGCCAAATGGCCTCACAACTATCAATACCGATTGCCATGTATTATACCTCTTCTAAGCTAAGTGCCAAGGAATTATGCTTCCTACTAAACAAGGATGTCATATTTGATCCAAGGCTAAAGCAACACCTAGAGGTGCTCCTCTTGCCTGTTGCACTGCATGCCCAATCTGAGTCTATATACCCCTACAACTTCACTTCACCATATCCAAGATATCTCAGGCATACTCTATTGTACCCATCAAGTATCCGAGCACATGTTTCACTACTACCCAATGCTCCTACCTCAACTCCACAATGAACTGACACAAGGTCTTCACTACAAAACATATATTTGGTCTATTGCTAACCAAATACATCAAGGAACCTATCATTGCTTGTACATTGTAGGGTCCACCAACTCTGAATCTAAAGTTGTCAACTTCTTCAGCTTAATGATCATGGGTGTGGCCACAAGTTTGAAGTTCTACATCTGAAACCTTTTTAGGATCTCAATTGCATACTTACCATTCCCATAGAATATTTTCCCAAGTCTCTACCAAACCTCCAAACCCAAAAAGTAGTGTGCATCATGCCAATGTCCTTCATCACAAACTAAATTGCAATCTCTCTCCTTTGCACCCTGCAATGAGCTTTTCTGTACCTGTAAGAAACAAGTCATCTACATACCACACCAATAAACAGATCAACCCTGTTGCCAACTAATCCACACCTGGGAGAAATGAGAAAAATATTAACCCACTAGGGGCAGCCTTGGGGGCAAGTTCAAGTTGGGTGCCAATGTCACCACAACGCTCAACCTCTCTATTTAGGCCAGCTCCTAAACAAAGCCAAAGGAGGTGGTCCCTAATAAAATAATCTAAGGATAAGTAAACTATAGGAAGTAAATTTAAATGAAGTTCCAACCATCTACTCAAGAAATAAAGCACATAAAGCCCACACGTTGCAAATATCCATTTATCCTTGAATACCATGCTCTTGGTGCCTACTTCAATCCATACAATGCCTTCTTAAGACTACGAACATGAGACTTCCCAATTACCACAAAGCCCTGAGGCTTCTCTATGTACACTTCTTCCTCAATTATCCCATTAAGGAAAGTTGTCTTCGCATCCATCTAATGCATTCCCCATCCCATAAATGAATCTAAAGACATCAATACTCTAATGGATGTAATGTCCCCAATTTCTTTGTGTTCTTTGTCGCAGCAAGTGGAGGTGACTTGGAGTGTGTCCGCCTGATCAAAGAGATTAAATCAATTACTTAATGTCAATGGATGAAAAAGCAACACTATAAAGGACGTTGAGTAATTTATTTTGATAAAAAGAAGGGGTTATGAACTGACTTAGGGAAATATTATATGACTACTTCATAAAAGTCACTTTATAATTATTTAATGGGGTCTTAAAAGTGACTTTAACTTTATAAAGCCACTTTAATTAAAAGTTGAGTGGGAAAAAGTAAAAAATGGCAAAAAGGAGTCAAAATGAAGATAAAAGATGAAAAGGTCACTTTCTCATTAAAAAGTTATTTCATATTTATTAAATGTGAAAAGAGACAAGGGAAGTCGAAGAGTCACAAAGGTGAAAAAGAAGTATAAAAAGAGAGAGAACTCACTCTCTCATTCATTCATGTATTTTGCATTTTCGAAATCTTGAAGAGCTCTTGAGCTTGCTTTCGCTTGAACGAAACCCTAAGAAAGAGGAAAATAGTTTCGGTGGTGAAACGATCCACCCTAGCTATCTTATGAGGAGAGATCAGTCAGATTTCTCATATACACTTCATTGACGTGGTTGCAATGAATTCTACAAGCATATCTGAGAAGTTTATGCAAGTTTCAGTCATCTATTGGGAGAGGGCGCACTTGTTGGGGAGCTCTCATCTCAGCCATATCGTATCATCATCCACTAAAAAGAAGACGGTGTGGCCTTGCCTCCTCAAAGCTTATCATCAAAGAAGAAGAATGCTGGGTTGTCTCAGCTGTGGGAAAGTCTATGTGGAGAGAGGCGCGCTGTGTGGGCAGAGTCGAGAAATAAATAAATAAAAGAGATAGAACACTCTCATCATCTGAGAGAGGGGTCACTTGAAAGGAAGAGGATATTGCTGCTATTTTCCTTGTCTCTCATCCGAGGAAGGAAACACATACACCTGGGCGAGTTTATCTTCAATCCTCTGCTATCCAAGCTTCTAACTAGCCAGCTCGTGGGAGATTGGGGACTGTACACTCCAAGGAAGAGGTCACTGTGGTCTACAGTCAAGCTACAGCAATATATTGTACACAGAGGAGCCTTCACAGGGGGTATTTACTATAAAGAAAAGAGCTGCCATCTTAACATCACCCCCAGTACCAAGTAACCAGCAGGATATAGGCAAAAAGGGGAGAAAATACTTATCATATCAGCTGCATTTTGTGCTCAGAGGTGTTCTTATTACTGCTGTATGTAAACAGACATTTCCAGGTCAGATCTTGAAGTGTTTCCCTATGGTGTTGAGCCTCATATGTCTTGTTAAAATAGATAATAAATATCAGTCATTTGCAGCGGTAATTAAATCTGTGTCTTGACAATTTATATCTCTGCTATTTGTTATATTTTGGGCTGTTATAGTTTGATTTCATCTTGTACACATATATGACATGAAATGCATCAAATTTCCACTAAGTGAATGAAGGGAGGTCTGAATTAATCTGCTTGAGTCACTCAGAAAATTATATCAGCAGACTGGTGCATCCTACAGGACTACTCAGTGAACTGTTTGACTAAATTAGTGAACCAAGAAACACTTAGTTTCCACCGTCGAATAAAGTGGGTTTATACTGTGGGTTGGGAATGAGTCCACAAACTGTTTTGACATAACCATAGAGCCAACTACATAACCAGAATAACGCAGATCTCAGCGGAAGTCTCGTTTAAAACTTTAAAGTTTACAATGGATGTGTATCGGGCAACTGGAGCAAAAGTCTCCTCGTAGTCCACTCCCTCTTTCTCATAGACCCCTATTGCCAAAAACCTCACCTTGGAAAGTTCTTGATGTTGCCATCAACAACATGCTTAATTTTGTAGAGCGACCTAGAACTCACCAATGACTTGCCCTTCACTCTTGGCACTATGTCCCACATATCATTCTTTGTGATGGAGGTGTTCTCCACCATGTCATCGTGTGTGATGGAGGTGTTCTCCACCATGTCATCGTGTCAAATCCACTGTTCTATTGCCTTCTGAAAACAAAAACTGAGCAAAAGCTCTAAATCTATGATGTTGTTCATTGACGCCATGTAGTTTGGAAACTTCTTCAAAGGCTTGACTCCCTAAAAGTGCTCCTAGGAGCCTCAACATACTCCTGAGCATTGCTCGATGTCTAAGTGAACCATTAAGGTCTCCTAACAAAACTGGAAGGAGCTAATGTCTCCTCTTCACCTAAAGGTTGTTGTCCCGAACTGAAAGTCAATGGGATTACAAAGTGGGAGCGCAAAAGTCACTCCTAGAAAATCACCGTAAAAGCAAATGTATCCTCTACAAAGAACAGTCCAAAACCCTAAGTCATGATGGCAATAAGAAATAAAACAAAGAAATGATGCAGATACATGTAAGGGTCACGGAAAATCGAAGGCCAAGAACCATTGGCCCTCCTAGCAGGATGTCTCACCTAGGAAGCAGTCATCATCCTATAAAACCCCTCTCCTAATATCCGAGACCAAAGGTAAGAAATTTGTTCAAACATATTAGGCACTTGGGGTTTGCATTTAATCAAAGAACCCTCACTAACATGCACACCAAATGCTTATGTACATACTACTTGGAATCCATGCAGGTGATACATTTAAACTTTCTCTAAGCCGACATTAAGGAAAGCATTCTTTATTCCATCAAACAGAGTTTACAACAAAAATCAACATCCATGGCTAGAACTAACTTGATCTAGGATTAGGACAATGTATGACCTGCTCTTTTAGTGCTGTTATATGTCTGTTTTTTTTCTGCAGTAAGGAAATGATACAAGACAGAAAATAAAACTTAGAATTTCAAGCCTAAAAGATCCTAAAATGAGAAAGTTAATCTTGGCTTGATTTGGGGAATTCTGGAAATGTTTTTTACCCTTTAAAAAAATTGATTTTCCCCATAGAACAAAAGGAAAAAGAGAATTTTATGGTCTTTTATGGTTGAAGATATGGAGTTTGGACTAGTGCCTTCAAATCCTTGGTCAAAATGGGATCTTTAGGATGGTTCTCCTTGGGCTTTTGCCTTAATATACTTGGCTGGAATACCTACAAAACAACATGACAAATTCCTCCCAAGTCTTGAGGTTTTCATGTAAATCCCTCCAAGGAAGGGTCACCTTAGCATACACCTTCAATTAGAAAACCTTAGCACATATATTAGCCTATGCAAACTTGACTTGTAACTCTCTTAAGATGCCATTCACAAGCAAATATACAAAACTAACATATGGGATAGGCAAAGAGATTTCCATACATAATCCAATGGAGAAAATTTACTCATCTAAATAGACTAGGTTTAATATTCTTACAATACAAGAAAGAACGATATTATCTTAAATTAGATTATCAAGTTGTGCCTCACATGAAGAAAAATCCCAAGAGTCAAGAGCTTATGGCTGCAAAGATAGTTTTATTCTCCACTAATCAACAATAAGATACAATGAGGAAGAGGCTCTCTTATATAAAAGAGGAGCTCAACTTCCTTTACAATAAAATGATAGTAAATGTATCAAAACCCTAGATCTAAGGTTTGGAGGATTTACAACAAATCCTCCAGATACGGTCAAAAAATGATAAATAATGCTAATAAACTAGCAATGTCCCAAGCCAAGGGGGTGCACCACCTAGTGAAAGGTCAATATATGAGATAATGGTACACTATAACCTCAAGAGAGGGAGCGATCTCCTCAAAATGGTCCAATACATGACCATATACATCAACCAAGCTCAACAAACTAGAGCACTCCAATAAATTTTCCATACTTGTGGCTCCAAGTGTCCTCAAAATGTAACGCCATCCTCAAGGATGCTCCAACAAGTGGCAAATCATCTCAAAATGGGGAACACTCTCCTCAAAACATGTGCCAAGTGGTAGGGAAGTCCAAATCAAGGGTCAAACCCTAGAGTGCTCCTCATAAATCAGCAACAATCGCATCCCAAGGCCCACATGTGTGGGACGACTCTCTCAAAATCAGCTCCAACTATCCATGAATGCTCTAGGACATGATCCAATTGGTCCATGTGCTCAGATCCTATTGTCTTAAGAGCAGGTCAAAAATCAACATACATGACTAGGTCATCCACCTTAAAAGCAAGTCAAAAATCAACATACATGACTAGGTCATCCACCTTAAAAGCAAGTCAAAAATCAACATACATGACTAGGTCATACACCTTGTATGAGAAGGGTCACCTTAGCATACACCTTAAGAGCAGAGAGCTTTGATCTAAAGAATGAGAATCTAATTTGAGGGAGAAATGATCTATATGCATGTATTTCATTTATGTTTCCGGTATTTACTTTTCCAGTTTTTGTGTGATTGATGCTATGTTCATTAATTAATTTCCTGCATTTAAATAAACTAAGATTGATTTGTTTATCTTGAGAACAGAAGGACAACAATCCCCTAGGGTTTGGAAATTTGAATACTATAAACCACAGATCCAACCCTACGAAATGGTGGTATGACTATGAATACAAAACCCATCAGAGACTAATATATAACCCATCATAGACAACTCCATCACGCCCTTCCCCATAACTTCACCTCCTACCCCATTCTCAACAAATCCTACCACAATCCTCTCTGCTTCAAGAAATGTCACTTTGTCTCTCAAAGGAGACATGAATTGCACGCATGCTTCCACCGCTCCCAAAAAAAACTTTTGGTGTAGTGCATTTCCTTGCCACACCAACCTCCCTTCCAATCTTGACCCACAATCCATATTCACCCATATCACTTCCCTCGATGACGTACACAAGCAGCCTCCCATCAATGTCACCTCCTCCACCCCAATATCTTATTTCCTATTCATTTACATAAAGATCCAACATACTTTCTAGGAGATGAACACCAACAAAGTGACAGATGAGAGGTTCCAAGCTAAGCTTTTTAAACATTGTAGACAGGGTAGACCTACACTTTTGGACTACATTGATTTGTTTAACCATCTTATTTGCTTGGGATTGCCACAATTGTGTTACCACCACACTACTCACCCTATCCAAAAAATTGAGCATTAACTTTGATCCAAATAACTAGCAACCTATTATGGTGGGCCACACCTCTAAGCTTTACGCAACCACACTTCGCCTAAATTTATCAAGGGAGCTTATGAAAAGACATCTTCAGGCTAGAGGGCAAATAGGTTTCGGGCCAAAGCACCAAACCATTGATCAAATTCTCTCATTAAAAGCTATCATCGAGGAAGCAATACACCACTCTATGAACGTCTTCTACTACTTTGCCAACTTTCAGAAGGCATTTGACTCGATCCTAGGAAGGCCTTGTTCCAAAGGCTTAGCGACACTGGTATCTCGGACATTCTTATCACAACTATCATAAACCGTCTATGAGTCCATCCTTGGTAGAGTTTGCAAAGCTCATGGAATGTCAGACTTCATTAGGAGCACCATTGGGGTGAAGCAAGGTTGTCCTCTTTCACCTACATGGTTTGGGATATACATCAGTGAGCTAGAGTCTTTTCTCCAAAAGCATATCCACCAAAAGGACAAGTGCCTTCTTCATTGGGTTTTGATATCCATCCTCCTCTTTGTTAATGACGTGGTCCTCGTATCCTCCACCTCGAAGGAGTTACCAAGACACCTTGATGCTTAATCCAATTTTTATGGCCTTCATCAATTGACAATCAACCTTGGCAAAGGTTATGATTTTCAACAAGTCGAAATCCATCCTCTCAAAGTATCATTTTTATTTCTAGGATGCGAAGATCGAGATCACCAGTACTTACACACATTTGAGTGTTTAGCAATTTGGAGAAAAACCCCCCAACCCTTGATCAAGAAGGGCTATGGATCCCTCACTCTTCTTGAGCGTCAATGTTTTCAAAATCATTTTCAGGACATCACTACAAGATGGACCTTATAAACAGCCCCATTAGATCACAGTTCTCTATGGTTTAAAGATCTAGGAACCTTGCTTATTGGAATCAAACTAGGCCATGACAAAAGGAGTTCAAGCTGTCATGCTTTGTTGCATCATGAGATGCAAGAAGACAATTCCATATGCCATTATTCCAACAAAGTTTGTGGCATCCCGCTTCAGGATTGAAACCATCTTCAGTCTACTTTCCCTTTTGCACCAAGTTCAATGCTTTATGGATTCCCCAATCGATATGTCTCATTATCCTCATCTTCCCTGTTGCTCCTCGAAAGCTATAGCCACTAAAAGTACCCATGTTCGAGCTCATTGTTGGTTTGCAAAGGTCACCTGTCTCCTTCAATCAATGGGTATCTTGATAAATCGCCTCCCTCCATTCAAATACTGCCTTGACACCCCCAATTGAGTCCTACTGAATAGACAAAAGTTGAATAGGATCATCAAAGCGAACATCATCAAACAATAATATTATGATTTCTCCAATCGACCACTAGGTGAGTTAAGCCACAAGATGGTCGTCTATGCGTAACACTTCTTGGAGCTAAGAGACAACCTTATTGTTAAGCCCCCCTACACTCTTAGCATTGGATGCGAGCTTTATCTTTTCAAGGTCTCAAAACTCTCTATCCACCTTCTTCCCCTTCCTAGACCATATATGCTTGGCACTTATATGAGGGAGGCCTTTGGTCTAAGATCTCACTCACCCTGCCCACCCCATTCTAGATCGGACCTTGTTCGACCAATTACAGCTTTCTTTCCAATGTTTCTAGTGGACAGAGGTACCAAGAGACAAGGAGACAACAGCTCTGCCTCAACAATCATTTATGTGAGAGTCGAGACCCCAAGAGACTTTTGTGCTCGACTAATGAGACCCTTACGAACATGTCACCCTAGAGCTTAGGACAACTCATACCATAACAACAGTGAGGTTACCTCCTCCAGATCTCAATTGCAGGATGTCGCAACCCGACAATGTGTAACGTACCCTCGTTACACATACACACAATTTACAAAGAATAAAACTATAAAAATAAAAAAAATTATTTACTACATCTTATATCAGCTTCATAAGACTTGTTTACCTTGAAATAGGCACATCCACATTACACATATACATATCTACAATGTAAACCAATGCAATTAAAACAATTTCCTTTACACATTGCCCATAAACATAATTCAAAACACAGGCAGCCAGAAACATATCAGAGTTAAATTCTATCTTTTCCTAGTTCTCGGTAAAGCTAACAACCCCATAGCAGGGTGAAGGATAATTTATAAGCAAACATTGGAAAGACCCAGAGCTAAATAGACCATTATTTCAACAGAGAAATGCCATGAATTATTTCAACAGAGAAATACCATTCCAAGCATTCAACACGAAATTAAATTCTAATGCAAATAATATATCAAGTTGAATTTCTTCAGGAATATGAATCCAAGCATTCCACAGGAAATTACAATTTCAGTCAACCAGCAGGAAATATGGTTCCATTGCAAATAACATAACAAACAGCAACATCTTCAGGGCAACAACATAAAACAACCTTCTAACAGGATTAACATAGCAATTCATGGCTTACATTTAATTATACATGCATTCCACAAATTGAACATATTAAACATAATTAAACACATGAATATTAGAATTCACACACAGGTACTTATCTGAAATACACATGAATGTGGCAACTGGCTGCATGTGAGCCATGCTCCACCCAACCTTAGAACTTGTCCATCCTGTACTATTTTAGCTCCCAAGTTCACCACCGAGCCAAGATCCAAACATTAACCAAAGGTATCTCACCAATTTTCCCCCAACTCACTCTCAAAGTCTCAAGTGGAAATAATAGAGGTAAAGATATTTACAGGGTTCAACAAAAAAAGGTTTGGTAACCAAATCCTTGTCAATTCCGCAATCAACCCACCTGAGTTCCTTCCCGAAACGTACAGCAACACATTTCACTGCAAACGTTGGGAATCCCTTTGGGTCTCATGCTTCATTGCCAATTCACTGGTTAATTCGACCAAGGAATTCATAGTCAATTCGGTTATCTCAGTATAACAATGATCAAGTTCTCTCTCTGCATTTCGGGTTCAGGTTCCTCACAGGAAATCTCTTTTTGTTTTTCTTTACGCAGCAAACACTTCTCTTGCACTCAGCAGACACTTCCCTGTGCTCTGTGTGCATTCTCCTCTATGTTCTGCGTGCATTCTCCAGACTAACCGCACAGGCTCTCTCCGTGCATTTTCCTTTGTCCTTCTCCTAGTCTGACCACCCTCGGCCCTCTGCTTGCATTATGCTCGTGCTCTAGACTGGCATCCCCCCACCCAGGCCGTGGGTAGCATCAACATGCCCCACGTCCGCCTGGATCACCGAGGCAACCTCGTGTCCCCTCTGGGTTCCCACGTGGCTATCCCAGAGACACACATTACCTCCCCATCCTTAAGCACGATTAGTCACTAAATCATTAGATTAATTAATAATTAATCCCCCCCACTAAGGATAAGGCTTAGGGGCATGGGTTTTGGGTTTAAGATAAGGTTTTAGAACAAGGGCTTAGGGAACAAGGTACATAAGTCAACCTTACCCCCTCACAACCCTTGGTTAATATCTGAATCCCCTCTTCAGCGTATCGCTCCTCAAGCCAATTGGTATTTATATTAAAATATTAACATGCTATGTACATTCTCATAGCCACAATGTTCAAATTACATTAACAGCTCTAACCTGGGCCAGGGGGTGTTACACAATGAGACATGTCTCAAACCATATCTTCCTATTCCTCGAATTCTTTTGACCAAATATCTATTAGGAGTTTCTTCCATATGGCCTCAAATGTTAGAAGAGAGAGATTCAAAGGAGGTTGATCGCCCTCTAGGAGAGCCATCCTCCCTGATAGTGTTGATGTTTTTGTCGACTCTTCACAGTATTTGTATGTATTTGCACTATAGCTTTGTTTCCCAACTTCATGCTCTTAGGCTCTAGTGTTTATATCTTTTACAACATAGGCTAGCTAAGAGCTTTAGTTGTATCATGCTTTTCTAGGAACGGCCTATACACAGCACTTTGTATCTCACACTGTTGGATTAGAACTCTGTATGGTCATTTGTTGGACATTAATAAAATTATCTATCTTATTTCAACTTATAGCTATTATTGTTGCTGGAAACAGAATCTCCTAAGAACTTTGGTGTAGGTAAATGGCTACAGAAAAATCTTTCTTTGGACACTTAATAAACATGAATTATTATAATGAATGAAGCCCACTACTTCTGTGAAGAATAGGCGCTAATAAATAAATAAGCTTTCAACTGATATCTCAAGGTAAACAAGCATTACCAAATTGACAAATTTCAATGATTTTCAATTTTCAAAACCCTTGGGAACATCTGTAGTAGAAGCAGTTGGAAAAGAAATTGATTAATCACATAGGCAAACAGTTTCCTAAATGCAAAAAAGAAATCAACAAAAATATGATCATGTATAGTAAATAAAATGATATATTCTACCTAGAAGAGACTTCAATTCCAACAGCAACATCTGAGGTTTCTGACTTCTGGAGAGATGCTGAAGTTTCAACCTCATCTCCTTCCTCTGTGACAAACAAAATTGTCTAAATTTCAGAGCTCACTGGCTTTTATGGAATAATTGCAACACAAGAAATACTTGAAGTCATACCCATTGGGCGATTAATGAAGTAGTTAACAGAGCTGCATATCTGTGAATCACCGTCAGCTTTTGGTTCCTGTGGATGACCAACAGTGTTGTGAAACAACTAACATGGCTTTTGTTGAAAAGAAATAGAAAATGCATTCACTGATGTGTTCTTTCTACCTGCATCCAAAAGAGCAATTTGCGATCATCCTCCTTGAATTTCAAAATGTACACTCGTTCGTTGGTTTCCTGGACCTGCGCTCAAACGAACCCCACAAAATGATGGCTGGAAACAGTAATTGAACACCAAGCTTAATTTGGAAACGACTTTCAAGTTGCTACTACAAAAGTGAAGACTACCTTTTCAAATACAGCTTCAACGGGAAATACAATATGATCCTGTAAACTCTGTGAAGGAAACAAGTCATCAAGAACCCGATTCTTATTTGTGGGGGTCAGCTATATTATATCGCTAAATTCACTCCATGAATCTATATACATCTAAATCCTTGGCTATGTTAAATTCAAGGATACAATTTCTGCCACATTACTTGTTCGAACAAGCCATTGAAAGTGCAACAACCCCTCATCTCCCTGTTCAGAAACAGTAATGAAAAATAAGAAACTGAGAGTAGAAATTTGTGATGGAAAAAAATCATAAGAAAAAAAACGAGATAAATCCTGTGGAAATTATTTAAATTGCTACACTTTATGGTAGCATAAAAACGGTTCTAACTAGAAATCAAAACCAATAAAATAAATCAATCAGTCAATCAAATGACTAAACCTCCCTCCAATGCCAGAGGCCCAGAGTGATTGTGCGTGAATAGTTAAAAAAGCAGTGATGGCAACAAGCCAATTTATTAAACAATTCCAGAGTTTAACTTACCCTAACTACACGAACAAGTCCTCTACGAGTATCTGGCACAACTAGTGTCCCCTGCCGTGACATAATTCCGGCTCGAAATTCCAGCATGATCTCCTGTATCAAAAGTATTCATATAAAGCAACGAATCATGAGGTGTTATGTGCCAAATTTTTATCACATCTTCCCTAGAGGTCCATGGGCTTTATGTGGTGCTGTGTGTCAAAATTATGCCACTCTCAGAAATGAACAAGCAGCCACCTAATGGTGAGTACCACCAACGACAAACTAAGTTGAATTCTTCTTCTTCTTCTTCCCTGGATAACATATACAGGGTTTTTCAGGGAAAGTTTATTTGCACTGACCAGTGCAAGATAATTACTCAAGTTTACTAACAGTAATAGTTTGACTGATTGACTCGTTTGATGCAATAATACCAAAAGTCCACCTAACTCAGGTCAGATTCACACAGTTTAAGAGATTTCGGTGCATTAAACAGATTCTGACAACTCAGTTTAACTTCAACCGTGAAAATGTATTGTAATGCATTGTCAGGTACATCAAGATTGGCTTAAAATTTAAACTCAGCTCAGTTTGCTGGAGACAATTTTATTCTAAAATAACACTGGACAGATATCAATATCATACAAAGATAGAATTTAGTTAAATAAATTTCTAATCTCCCTATATTTCAGCTGCCAAAATCGCCTGGTTCAAACATGGAATGCAGCGCACCATTAATAAAATGATCTTTTTAAATTCTGACTATGGCGTGGAACATTACCAATTCAGTTTAACGTTACTCATTATCATCTGAGATAATTTAACCAAGCTTGAAAAAATCGCCGAAAAATCGCGACTTTTTGTAAAAGTCGCGAGGTGAAGGCCCTGCCGAAAAATCGGCGCTTAAAAATCGTGATTTTTTAAAAAATCGGCGATTTCCGACTTTTTCAAAAAATCGGCGATTTTTTTCGAAAAAATCGGCGATTTTTTTCGAAAAAATCGCGAGTTGAAGGAAAAAATCGCCCAGGCTTTTTCAGAGTTTTAAAAACTCGGGTTTTTTTTTAATAAATTTGATGAGTTTTGTACATGTAACATTGATGCCAACAGTACTAAATGGTAATGTTAAAATTAAAGTAAAAGTGACATTCTCTTTATCTTTCATTTTCCATCCTTTTACTTAAATTTGTAACATTACCATTAATTGTTTCAGGATGTTTGAGAGTGGTTCCAACCTCATCAGACTTCATATGCAAAAAGTAGGATTTTAGATCCCATTTAGAATTCAACAGACTTAATGGTTTTCAGGATTTCAGGATTCCAACGTTTCTAGTGGATTCTATCATGTATGTGGGTAAGGGATTGGAATTTAATGAAGTACATCAAACTCTCTATGTACCTTGATGTTGGTGGTGTCGATGCCTGATTGTTAAAGTTGTTTGAATTCCACTGTCATGACCTTAATAAAATAATGTACCCTTCAGTCAAGCAAAATCACTTATTAAGCATGGGAAGCTCTTTCTACCTTATTTTAATGCTTGGATTAAGAAGTTTGAACAAAATTGTAGGGTGTTAATTGATGTCCTTGGAGGATCAACTTCGAGATTGGAAGCAGAGGCAAAGTCTAGAGCCTAGAGGTGGGGGAACATGGTGCTATTGATGAATATGATCTCGACATAGACAATGATTTTGATGATTATGTTTTTTCAATTTTGATTTAGATATGTATTGCGCTTGGTGCCATTTTGATAATATTTTGTCTCTAATGGTTTGGAATCATAGCTTGGAATCTTTAATATATATTTTTTTCATTAAAATTGTAAAATTTTATGTATTTTTTAACAGTCTGAGTCATTGAAATCAAACCACTCCAAGTTATTTGCATCCACTACATCTATATATTAGTGCTTTCTACATATTTATGTTCCAATGTGTTTATCTGATGTTATTGTTGCTTTATATGTTTAAAATTCTGAAAAAAATGAATGTATTTTGTATTTTTTAATGTTTGCCGACTTTTTCCGATTTTTTCCGATTTTTTCGCCGATGTTGCCGAGAAATTGTTTTCAGGACCCTTGCCGACTTTTTGCCGAGTCCGACTTTTTCAACGTTGAATTTAACTACCATATTCCATCTAGTACAAGATAACTAGCTCGAACACGTTTCATATAGTACAAGCTAATATAGGTCAAACACATTTCAGCTACTAAGAAATTGATGAAATAAGTGGAAGTAATGTTCTTCATATCATGAACTACAATTTACTCAGTCTATAAGTTATCTATAACGCTGCCAGAAATTTCATCAGTTATCGCCTTTTTCATGTACTGTGAACTTATGTTACTTCAAATTGGTATTTAGTGAGATATTGCCAGTGCAATTAACTCAAAAATCTGATACACACTTCCAAAACAAGCCCTGAACGAAGTGAGGACGGAAAGGAAAGCTCGCAGATAAGAGTAAAAAGAATACAAACCTGCAAAGGCATCTCCACAGCAAAATCCCCATCCATCGCCTCAAATCTGTGGATGACAACGCACCTAAAGAATGAGACTCCCGAAAAAGCAAAAGAGAAGAAATACCTTCGCTCTCGTTAGAAGTTATAACTTGCCATCTTCAAAAGACAGCCGCAAAAAAAAATGCATCGTTCGTTGTCTCGTGGGAATTATTAACCCGTCAGAATATATCCACACGGCTGTGCTATTAAAAGTTAGCAAAATGGACAGTGTTCCAAAGGAGCAAAAGCTTACTTGAATGCAGTTTGAGATAGTCGCGATTCAGCAAAAACTAAGCAGAAAATAGCCACCTGACTATTGAATCTGAACACAAAGCGTCATTTCAAGGACAAAATGAGCGGATTTAAAACTGTAATTTCTTTCTCTGATGACTGATTTAAGAAAACAAAAAATTCTTCGGTTATGAAAAAACACATTAGCTATATATAAAACAAATACAAATCCGCCACGACCAATCATGCAGAGACACATTCAGTTCCCTTTAACTCCACTCTAGCCTTAAATTAAATCAGTGAATACAGACTGCTAAATTTCACTGAAAAGGAATTTGGTGTGAAATAACTGATATATTAAGCGATTTCTACTGGAGTTTAGCGGGAATCTTATGTACGCCTGCACGCTTGTTGCGGGTTTGTACTTGTATTGAGCTAATGTGAATTTCTTAAAAATAAAATAATTCAAGGCCGATGAAAATATAAAAAAATTTGCAGAAAATTATTAATTGCTTGACGACAGGAATTACCGGGGACCATTGAACGTTGGATCGAGCCCTTTACCCAGCAATCTTGAGCACCGGAGACGACAGAGATAGCTTTGAAACCTTTCGTTTGTTGGAGTGATGATGCATTACAGCATACAGATCCGTTATGACCAAACCCTACAAACCCTCCCTAGAAACCCCTTGTTTTGGTTTGTTTTTTTTTTTCGTTTTTTTCGTCTTCTTCCTTTCGTTTTTAATCCAACTTTAAAAACGAAATCAATCGCAAAACTGGTTAGAAGGGAAATATATGTGGCGGAAATATTAATTTTAAATTTTAAATAAATAAATAATTTATAGGCTTATTTTTTTTTCTTTTTTTCAGTAAAAAAAAACATATTATTGATATTCGATATGTATAATCAATCTTGCTATCAAAAATCAGTCATAACTAATTCCAGACATGTGTGACATCTCAAAAAACCAAAAACTTTAAAGATGGCAATACAAAACTAAATCAAAAATAAATAAATAATTTATAGGCTTATTTTCTCTTTTTTTCAGTAAAAAAAATCATACTATTGATAATCGATACCAAAAACTTTAAATATGGCAATACAAAACTAAATCAAAAATCAAAGAAATTTAGAGATCCTTCATCACTGATTTTTCTCAAATTCTTCCCAATATAATACTCCTTCTTAGTCGAAAGCTTCCTTAGATAGAGTATCAGCCCAAGTATTGTTTTGTCTACAAATGTTCTCAAATGTAATTTTTTTGAAAATGTAGCTTTTAGTCAACATTTTTATAGGATAAGCTTAAAATAATCTATATGGTTAATTTTAAACTAGATATATTTTTGGAATAAGGAAAAATGACAAATTTTCAAAATAAATAAAATAAAATTTTATGTACTCCTTAGTTTAAGTGTAATTGGGTTGTGCTGGAGTAAATTTCATAGACCCAATGATATTCTTCCTGTGTTTATATGCTGGAGTATTTGGCATATGAGGAACTGCGCTTTATTTGACAACCTGTCACCTAATATATTGATGGTTTGTAATTCCAGTTTACAACATTTTGCTATTTATCAAGAAAAACAGGTTGGTACTAAAACAAGGCATGTCATTCCACTAGATCTTTAGGTGGACAAACCTGTTCTTTTTTTCAATGGAGCTGCAGTACTGGGTCATTGTGCGGCAGGTGGAGTGATTTTTCTTAATATGGATCATTTCTTCACACTTAAGTTGAAATGTGGAAGAGGAACGAACATGAAGGCAAAATTGATGGCTTTATGGATGGTTATCAAAGTGGCCAACATCTTCGGTCTGGTAGATGTCAATGTATTTGGTGATTCTCGCGTAACTATCAAATGGGCTATGGGGGAATACAATCTACAGGTGGCTGCTCTTTATCAATGGTGTGAGAGAATCAAGTTTGAACTTCGGCATTTACATACCATTTCACTGCAGCATATCTTCAGGGAGAATAATACACTGGCGGACTCTCTTTCAAAACAGGCATTGGAAACAGATGAAGGTGTATTATTATGGGAGGAATTCCATAATTCTCAGCTGGAATCCAATGGTTCTATTTACTTTATGGAGTAATGATGATATTTAGACAATGTTTTTGTCGATGATATATCGAATAGAACAGTATGTTTTATTTTTTGAAATTTTGTAAACTTTTGGAAAAGATGGATAGAGTTTTTTGGATTTAATCTAGAACTGTGTTGATACAGCAATATCGTTGTACTATTTGATTTATTGATATAAATAACAATAGTACGTTTTTTTTCGCTGCTGAAAAATAAATAAATAATAAATAAAATAAAATAAAATAAAAAATAAAAAATAAAAAATAAATTGGGTTATGGTATTTTGGTTTAAGTATGGAATTAATATTAAATTGTTTATTTTAAGTTTGGGTGGTTGGGAGGAATGATTGTTGCCCTCCCCACCCATTTTCAATTCTTGTAAGTGACATGTTGCTCTTGTTGAACCCCTATTGTAATGATTGTATTTCTCGCCATACCTTGATTATCTACCTAGAATAGTAGGTGTTGGCATTTCTCCGGTGGATTAGCCCTCTAACAAATGGTGAACCACCTTTTGAAAAAAAACATTAAATGATTTTAAAGAAACCACATGACCATTCATGTTAAGGGTTTGTTTTAGATATCCATACCAAATTGAAATTATTTTTTTCCTCTTAAAATTAGGAGTTATTGCTTAGAGTTGGTTGACTACAATTTTATTTAGCTTTAACACTTAGAATTAAAATTTGAAGACATCTAGTAAAAGTGCTTAAGAAAAATGTTATATTTTCCATCAGTACAAGTTCCATGTGCTTTGCTTACTTTATACAAAGAGTTTTATTTAAAAAATTATTAAAAGTAGTTGCTTGTAAATCATAAAAATTAAGATCGGATGAAATAATGAAGTTGTTTATATATATAAACAATCATATCTCATCCATAAATCCCACACTACTTTTATATATGATAAATTATATTTATGATCAATCATCAATAGCATAAGCAACGTCAATAGGGTTTATTGTGAGCCGAATGAGCTATGGCAGCCTTCAACAGGTAGGTTCTTCTAAGTCTATGGGGTCGGTTTATTATCCTCACGAGTTAAGTGTTTGTTGGTATCCATAGGGGAGCAAGCCAATCCATAGGTGGTGGTTGGTACAGACTCACTTTGGACTATCTGCTTTCTTGGCTTTCTTGGGATCGTGGTTGTTGGTTCAGGTTCCCCCGTGTTTTGTAGCAGTCCTGGTGTCTTTCTCGGGGATTGGTATTTGTCAGGGTCCTTTTTTCCAAGTTTACAGTCAGGGGCCCTTTGTTTTTCGGGTTTTTTGGGTTCTTTGTTGGTGGTCATATGGATGACCATGGTTTGGCTAGGAAAGGTCCTTTGCTCATCACCCCTCCTCTACAAAGAAAGGGTTCATGTATCTCCCCAAAGCTTTTATTTTCTCTGTTGGTTGAGAGGGTTGTTACGCTTGGAGTCTTTAGGGTTTCTCACTCCCCTATACACCATTCTTCTGAAGAGGGTAGAGAAGCAGGAGGGGTGCGGGGTTGGTCTCTTAGTGCACTGTGTGTGAACAGGCTTTAGCACCACTAAGCGCAAACATCTCTGTATCGGTAGTTGGCTCCCATAATGGAGATGATGAGGATAATGGGTTACTAGGGCTACGGAATGTGGAGACAAATGATCCCTTCGAAGGAGGAGTTAGACCGACACTCATTCGGAAAAGGAAGAGATGCATTAAGAGAAGGGCTCAAATTATCTTGCCCTCGGTGAAGACGTACCCATAAACGAAGTTTTCCACCTTTCTGAAACGGTGGTGGTTGGTCGGTTTCATGGGAGGAATATGGCGTTGTTGACATTCAAGGTATGGATGGCTGCCCAATGGCACGGTCTTTTAGGGTATTCTCTGATATGCTTTGCCTTAGCTAAGGGATAGTTGGGGTATTTCCTTCGCTCGGCTCAGGATGTCTTGAAAATTTCGGAAGGTGTGTGGTTGTGGGATACCCTAGCGTTCAAAAGCAAGTGGTGGATTCCAACATTTGACGACGCCAGGCGAGAAGCAAGGTCTTTGCTTGGGGTTGGTTGACTATAATCTTATTTAGCTTTAACACTTAGAATTAGAATTTAAAGACGTATAGTAAAAGTGCTTAAGAAGAATGCTTGTTATCTTTTTTAGCTTTAACACTTAGAATTAGAATTTAAAGACGTATAGTAAAAGTGCTTAAGAAGAATGCTTGTTATCTTTTCCATCCAGTACAAGTTCCATATGCTTTACTTACTTTACATCATGAAGATAAGAGCATACCTTATTTTACACAAAGAGTTTTATTTAAAAATTTATTAAAGGTAGTTGCTTTTAAATCATAAAAATTATGATTTGTTAAAATTATACATTAAATCATTTAGTATTAAAAATGAATATATATATATATATATATATATCATATGAAATAATGAATTTGTTAATATATATATATATATATGGAAAAATTAAAAAATATATATATACACACGCGCGCACGTAAACAATCATATCTCAACCATAAATCCCACACTACCTTTATATATGACAAATTATATTTATGATCAACCATCAATAGCATAAACAACATCAATAGGGTTTAATGTGAGCCGAATGAGCTATGGCAGCCATCAATAGGTAGGTTCTTCTAAGTCAGTGGGGTCGGTTTATTATCCTCCTAAGTTAAGCGATTGTTGGTATCCATAGGGGAGCGAGCCAATCCACAGGCGGTGGGTACAGGCTCACTTTGGACTATCTACTTTTTTGGCTTTCTTGGGACCATGGTTGTCGGTTCAGGTTCCCTCATGTTTTGTAGCTATCCTGGTGTCTTTCTCGGGGATTGATATTTGTTAGGGTCCTTTTTTCCAGGTTTACTGTCAGGGGACCTTTGTTTTATGGGTTTTGGGGGTTCTTTTTTAATGGTCACATGGATGACCCTGGTTTGGCTGGGAGAGGTCCTTTGCTCATTACCCCTCCTCTACAAATAAAGGGTTTGTGTATCTCCTCGAAGCTTTTATTTTCTCTGTCGGCTAAGAGGGTTGTTACTCTTGGAGTCTCTAGGGTTTCTCACTCCCCTATACACAATTCTTCTGAAGAGGGTAGAGAAGCAAGAGTGGGTGCAGGGTTGGTCTCTTAGTGCACTGTGTGTGAACAGGTTTTGGCCCCACCAAGTGCAAAAATATATGTATCGGCAGCTAGCTCCCATAATGGAGATGCTAAGGAGAATGGGTTACTGGGGCTACGGAATGTGGAGACAAATGATCCCTTCAAAGGAGGAGTTAGACCGACACTCATTCGGAAAATGAAGAGATGCATCAAGAGAAGGGCTCAAATTAATCTTTCCCTCGGGGAAGACATACCCATGAACGAAGTTTTCCACCTTTCTGAAATGGTGGTGGTTGGTCGTTTTCGTGGGAGGAATATGCTGCTGCCAACACTCAAGGTATGGACGGCTGCCCAATGGCACGGTCTTTTAGGGTATTCTTCGGTATGCTTTGCCTTAGCCAAGGGATGGTTGGGGTCTTTCCTCCGCTTGGTTTAGGATGTCCTAAAAAGTTTGGAAGGTGTGTGGTTGTGGGATACCCTGGCCTTCAAAAGCAAGTGGTGGATTCCAACATTTGACGACACTAGGCGAGAAGCAGCTTCTTCATACCCCACTTGGGTTAAGCTCCCTGGATTACCCCCCAAATTATGGACCATGGATATCTTTTCACTTATTGGTGTGGCTCTAGGTGAGTTTTTGGTATCATATCACAGTTTTGAGGCCACGGGGGTTCTATCGATAGCCAAGATACTAGTAGACTTGGATATATGTGATGGGTTGCTTTAGACTATCCAAATATCGAAATGAGGATTTTCCTATAAACAAACCTTAGACTACATGGGACTCCCATTCCGTTGTAACCAGTGTCATGTGTATGGCCATCTGGTCTTTGAATGTTCGAAGCCATTCATCTAGCACTTATAGAGGAGGAAATAAGAAGCACAAGCCCAGGGAGTCCAGGCTGGGGCGAGAGTCAAGGTTTGTCTTGAGGTAATGGGACCCAGTCCACTTTTAGCTCTATCTCCAACCCTTGTGGAGAGTTATGGAGGCAGTGTTGAGGTTAATGGACTCATAGCACAATAGGATCATCAATGGAGTCCTGATTTTCAGGCGAAGCTTCTAAAGGCTCTTAGATATGGTCTGGCCAATCGATCTACAAGAAATATGTCTTCTCTCTCGACTCTGGCTATCTAGAATCCGAGGGATTTCTCTACCTCCTTAGGGAAGGTGCCTCTATATACTCTCCCTGTGGCATCCAATTCTAAATATCTTTTTTGTATTAGTGGGGAAAGGGTTGTTAAACCACCGGATCCCTCCTCTAGGGAACAACAGTCAGGTGCTTTCTCTCTATGGTCTCCTAGGATGGTCAGGCCCACCCCTAGCTAAACTATGTTGTCACCTGTTTTTTGGTATTTTCCTCTGACTGCTGACACAGTTGTCTCTTTTACAGGTTATACTGAGATGGGTCAACAACTCGCTGATGGTACCCTGGACTCTAGGGTTGGTTTACGTTTATTAGGGGACTCTCTCATTTTTTATACTTCATCGGACTTACCAAGAACAGGAGATACTTTGAAGGAGTTTTTTTCTTATCCTAGAGCCCCTGCAGGGAGGGTTTTTTCATCAGCCATGGCCTCATCAACTCTCCAACTAGACCTGAAATTGAAGGGAGACCTGGAGGGGTTTGGATCAACCTATACCTTATATATTCAAGGGACAATGGGAATATCTACTCCCCCCATACTCTAGATCCTTCTTTGGTGGCTATCACCATGTCTTCTCAGTGCTACTCTTTCAGACCCGGGACTTTATTTATCTCAATGGTGGGTGGACTGATTGGTAGGGCCTCTTAAAAGGTTCACCCTAAAGGATCAAGTAGGCTTCAGGGGAGTCGATCTGTCATGGTGAAATCTAGGACCCACGCTTCTCTAGAAGTTAAAGGAGGCAGGAAGTTAACCATCAAAAGGTCTCTTAGAGCACGATCGACCTCGACCTATGTTATTTAATGTTGATCCAATCTTTTAATGCTAGAGGGTTAGGGCACCCTTCAAAAAGACTGGACCTAAAAAGAATGGTGGAACTCCATTCTCTGGATATTATTCCATTACAAGAAACTCTGATGCATGGTGATGGTATTATTTATGAGTTAAAGAAGTTTATGTCAGGTTGGGATTTTATGGGAATTGATGCCTTTGGGCATTCTAGTGGCTTGGTGACATGTTGGAATTCTCTGTCTTTCTCATGTACTAACTGACGGGGCATTGTGTCGAGATTATGTATAGTTTTACGCCTTAGAGATTTTGGAAAGGATATAACCTTGCTCAAATGTTATGAGCCGCATATTCACATAAATGTTTTATGGGACAATCTTTTCGGACTTGGATTTTACGGAGTTGAAAGCTTCATCTTGGTTGGAGATTTAAATTTTTCTATGGGGGAGGTTGAATCTTGGGGAGATAGAGCCACTAAAGATCCTATGTCTGAATACTTTGCCAGGAAACTCGAGGAAGCCTCTTTATTTGATCTAGCTCCAGCGATTATCAGACCCACATGGAATAACAAGAGAGTGGGAACTCATGCAATCGACAACCGTCTAAACTGCTTTCTTTTCAACGAGGGCGTTCTTATGATGGCATAAGGCATCAAGCAATCGGTGAGAACAGGAGGGGACTCTAACCATTCTCCAATTTATTTGGAATTCAAAGGGATCTCTCCAAAGCCACCAAGCCCCTTTAAATTCAACGCTTCCTGGTTGCAAGAAGAGACTTACATAAACATGGTTAAAAGTGTATGGATCCCTATGAATCATTTGGATGGCATCTCGGTTGCGGTTCAGTTCCATAGTAACTTAAAGGGACTAAAGGATCTGACTATCCCATGGCCTGTTGAACACGAAAGACAAAAGGATGAGGAGTTAAAAAATACTAAGGATCTACTGAATGACTTCTATTTATCTTGTCCAAATGGTTTCACTTATGTCTAGCAGAATATTGCTATTATGGAATTGGAGATGAAGAAAAGGAAATTACTCTTAGAGGAGGCAGTAAGTCTCAGACTCAATAGTTGGGCTCTCCGGTTACAACAGGGGGATAGTAATACTAATTACTTCCATAACTATATCAGGCATCAACAACACATCAATACTATATGGGAGATTGAAGATGCAGATAGAAGGAAGGTTTCTAGCTTTCGAGACATTTCCAGAGTGGGTGTAAACTATTTCAAATCATCTTTTCAAGAGGACAAGAGTGCTTCAGTAGTATCCATGCTTGAGATAATTGCTCATTACCCTCAGTTTGTCTCTATTGAACAGAATATGGCTCTCAACATACCCATTTCCAGAGAGGAATTAGAAGTATCGATTCAGTCTCTTCAGTACAATAAGAGCCCCGAGCCAGATGGATGTTCGTCCGAGTTTTTTAGGGGCTTATGGAGGTATTTGGCGCAGATATTCTAGTGGTTGTTGAAGAATCTTAGATAAGCGACAAGGTTTTAATTGTTTTCAACTACGCCTTTACTACTTTAATTCCAAACCTTTACAAAGTGGACAGTATGGAGGACTACAAGCCCATATCGCTTTACAACTGTGTTTATAAGATTATTGCCAGAAGAGTTCGGGTCATCCTCTCGAAGGCCATCTCGCCTAAACAATTTTCCTTTTTGGAAGGTAGCCAGATCCATGATGCCATTAATATAGCATAGGAAGTTCTTCACTTGGCAAAAGTAAAAAAGCTATCGGATGTGGTTATAAAAGCTAATTTATCGAAGGCTTACGATCGAGTTAATTGGATCTTTCTTTGAATGGTATTATCACATATTGGTCTGAATTTCCCTTTTATTGATTGGATCATGTCATGTGTCCAGTGGGTGAGCTTCGTTGTACTGATTAATGGCTCTGCCTCATCTTTTTTTTTGTCGGTCAAAGGACTTCGCCAAGGTTACCTGCTATCACCCCTACTATTTATTTTGGTAATGGAGGGTCTCAACAGGTTAATCATTCATGCAAGGATTAATGGAAACATCCGTGGAGTGCATATGGGAGGAGTAATATACATCTATCATATTTTGTTCGTAGACGACATTCTTCCTTTTGCCAGTGGTTCTCGAAGGGATATGTGTAAGTTTAAGTTGATCTTCAAGAATTTCATGGAGGCTACAGGTATGTATTGCAACCCATGAAAGTCTTATGTTTCTTTTATTAATCAGTTTGAGGAGGTCATGCACTGGGTGGAAGCTCAATTCAAATTTCCAATTAATGACCTTTTTGTGGGTTTAAAATACATGGGGTTTGTTCTAAAAGCAAATGACTACTCTAGTAAATACTGGGCCTAGCTTGTTTGTCGAGTTGAAAATAACATCTCGCGATGGTGTAATAAATGGCTCTCGAAGGTTGGCAGATCTATCCCTGTTAAGACGGTCAGGAAGCGGTGCCAAGGAAGCGATTTATCCTTGGCAGATTGAACACGGGTTTCAATTGCACATGTTCAACTTCTACATAGGATTGCATCTGGAAATTATGTTTCAATTTTATATGGTGCAGGGATAAGGACTATAAACCCTTCCATTGGGTCTCTTGGAGAAGGATTACACTCCCCAAACTCCTTAGTGGACGGGGGCTCAAGCACCATGTGAGTTTCTCCAAAGCTCTCGCAGCTAAAGGCGTATGGAGAATTATAAAAGGAGAAGGCCTATGGGTTAAAGTCATACATCAAAAGTACATCTCTCCGATGACTATTTTAGAGTGGATTCAATCAATTGAGAAGCCCTATAGGAATATTTCATCCATGTGTAGGGATTCACTTAAGGATTTTAAACTAATTATTGAGTGGCTAGCTTGGGATGTAGGTAATGGTCGATCTTTAAAAATTGGAGTGGATGCTTGGATAGATAGCCACAAGGCCCACATTATTCCACCAAGGATGATTGATTATCTGCTCAACCGAGGTATCGTCTTTCTTTACTAGATCTCTGATGACCAGAATCAAGATCCTTTAAAGCAACATTGGATGGTTGTTGATAGGATGGGTTTCTATAACGAGGATGTAGTCATTTGGAATGGATATATTAAAGCTCTGCATTCAACACACATTAAATTGGTGGACCGGGATGGGCTACTTTGTTTTTAGAGAAGAGGAGGACCTTCCCCCTACTTAGTGGTGGAATTATGTTATTTGGGATTTTCAAGTGCCCCCTCAAATCGAAGCTTTTCATGTGGTTGGTCTTGGTTGATAGAATTCCTACTTGGGATACCATCTTGCTGAAATTCGGGACGGGACCCAGCAGATGTCCGCTTTGTAAAAATGCGAGTGAAAGCATCAGTCATATGTTTATTCATTGCCCGTATATGCACAAGTTATGGAATTATGCCTCACTGGCCTTTAGTACACACTTTATTTGGATTGGAAGAGATGTCTCAGAAGCTCTATAAGATTGGTTAGATAAACCAGAGTTCAAAGATTTCATAGCTTTGCCTCTTTTGTTGATTTGGGGCGCATTGTTAGCACGAAATAAATTGGTTTTCCAGTACAGATTTATCCCGCCTGTTGTTTATGAATCCAAAGGCTTATTCATTCTCCATTAATTCCCATAGGGTATCAGAACCATCGGGAATATAGACATCTTGGAGGAGCAGATAGATTAGTCTTCAATGTGGTGTTATTTTGATGGAGTGGTGCAAGGTGAACAACGCAGGGGTGGTGTTGGAGTTGTCCTTCACCTAACTGATCAACACTTTTTCAAATTCACAACAGGTATTGGTCCAACTACAAACAATAAAGCTGAACTCATGGCGGTCAAGATTGTGCTTCAGCTGGCCATCATCAAATGGGTTAAAAACTTCAGATTTTCGGGGATTCTCTCTTAGTCACTAATTGGTTAAAAAAGAAGAGGTTGCCCCATAACATTTACCTTAAACCCCTTTATGAAAATATAAGTAGATTATTGGTTTTATTTGAAGAGACTATCTTCACTCACATCTACAAGGAGAGGAATCATATGGCCTATCAACTCTTGAAAATGGGCATACCATTTGAGGAAGGAACTTGGCAGCTATGGGAAGTTGAAAAGGACTCCATTAAGGAGATTGATCCAGGTCCTTTTCTAGTCTAACATATCCTCTAATATATGATATTGGAGGAGGGGGAGGGGAAAACGATACTTTTTTTTAGAGGACACAACAACCTTATACAACAACAAAAGGAGAATATCCATGGTAAGACCGTGGCATATGCTGGCCAAATAAATTGACAGTACAACAACATTTTTTTGGAAACTACACTATATGTATACAGGCCTTTTTTTTAATTAGAACGGATAATTGTATTTGAAAAAAAGGGGGGAAGCCGTGGCCGAAGCCAAAACTGACTAAGTCTAGCATTCTAGGATTCATGCAGAGATGATGCTCCATTATCCTATTACCAGATTGCAATCTTTGAGTCGATTAGCTTGACATGTTGTGTTTAAATTGGTTAGGACTTGTTGCACTGAGCATTTTTTATTATGCTCGCTTGGTGGACGCGACACGGCTTCTACTCTCTAAGCGTTGTACCCAAACTTTGGTTCGGCACTTGGTTGTGGTTTAAACTGTGGATAATGTCCTTTACTACACAACTCGGTTTCAGTATCATAATTCTCATTACCCGTTGCCATATGACCCTACCTTATAACCCTTCCTCAATCTGCTCACAATCTATCTTTGCAAGTTATGTTAAGGGATATGGTGATGGCCCGTCTCCCGTCCAAGAGTTCAAGTTTCCCAGGATCGAGGTCAGATCCGACTTTTGCCTCCTTGTCTGCTTCGTAATTTAAATCTCTCATGATGTGGAATGATTTTAATTAGATGAATTAAGCCGCAATTTGCTAAATACATTGGATAATTTGTTTTATTTCCAAATCGCTGAAATCCGTTTGCAAGTTGAAGGCTTTGATGATTAAGAGGGAATCACCAAACACCCATAATTTCTCAATTCTTCAATTTTTGGCAATCTGACAGCCTTTTAGAAGAGACAAATCTTCTGCTAAATTGTTTGAACAAGATCCCAATCCCCACCTGTATCTGATTTCAAACATTCCTCATGTAGAAAACAACCCCCCCCCCCCCCCCCCCCGGCTCTTGCCACCCCGGGGTTTCTTTTGGATGCACCATCAAAGTATAAGCTATCCAGAAGCTGCTTATTTCTCTAGCCCTGAAATTTGGAGTTTGTGAGGCTGATTTACCAAGATGGCATGTTTCGTGGTTGAAAGCCTACTTCCTTTCTGGGACTGGAAGGGAGGGTCCCAAGCCAATTTAGCTTATTTATGTTGAGGTTTGTATCTGTCTTGAGTTTAGAGGAATGCGCGCATTCTATAAGAAGGCCTTTGGCCTGTCCAACAACTTGTAAGGGAGAGGGGCAAGAGTCTTGGAATATGGCTTTATTCATGGCAATCTAAATATTCCAGCACATAAATTTAAGAAGAGTCAGCCATATTTGGGACTAGAGTTTTTTTTTTTGAAAGAGGGGAAGGGTAGATGGACTTCCAATCTTTAAGTAGGCAGGTGGTAGAGTTGAAGACCGGTATGGAAACATCAATACCTTGAAGCATGTGATCCCCAGGATTTTTTTTGCAAATTGACATTCCAAGAATAAGTGGTCTATTGATTCATAGTTCTTATGACATAATAGGCACCAATGTGGTCCAATGATTCCTCTTTTGATTAAATTGTCTCCAGTAAGCACCTTTCTATGGGCGAGAGTCCAGATGAAGAAGTTTACTTTGGGAAGTCCAAATGGGTTCCAAACCATTTCCCATAAGCTTTTCCTAGAGGCATCTTGATTTTGAAGGTCGCTGAAACCTATAGTTGTTGTATATTTTCCTTTTGGGCCCCAGCCATGTTCATCTTTGTCCTGGAGATGAGAAGGAGCACATCCAACCAAGTTTTCCATAAGATGAATTATGGAAGGTTCGAGATTGGTTAGGGTTGCTAATGTTTTCCATCCTTGCCATGCATCGGTGGAGTCCCAGGAGCCAGTCAACGTTCTTATTCCTTGGTGAGCAAGCCATTGGGCTATATCGTGGAGCTCATGCTTTTCCCGGAGAGGGGGATTTCCCATGATTTTGTCAAAAAAAAAAAAAAAAAAAAAAAAAAGTCTATATTTCTTCCATTTCCAGGGACCCAATAAAGCTTTCGAGAGAAGAGTTCCCATGCGGCTCTGCATAAGGACCATACCAAGGAGCCTCTGGAAACATGCTTGCTATCTAGACATCTTAGTTTTGTGCCTGCTAAGTATTTCTTTCTTAATAACTGACTGACCTGGTGCTGTCTATTGGAAAGAATTTGCCATGGAATTTTACCTCCCATTACCAAGTTTGCTTGGAAAGGATCTCGAATTTGGAGGCCACCTGAGAATTTTGGTTGTTTTATAATGCTCCAGTTCACCAAATGCATCTTGTTCTCATTGTTTTCCCCCCTGTCCATAGGAAATCTCTCAGAAGCTTACTTATTTGGTCTGACACCCCTTTAGTCGCCAGAAGAAGAGACGACTCATAAATTGGAAGAGCTGATAGGACTGCTTTTACCAATATCAATTTATCGACTTTATTGAGCCAATATCCTCCCCAATTCCTGATTTTGGATTTGATTTTGCTTATGTTTCTTCCCCAAAACCTGATTTTGTATGGTCTTGTGCTATTGGGAGACCCAATATTTGAAATTGTCCCAGTGTTCATGAACTTTCATTCTAAGGATTTGACCAATGTTAGTTGCGAAGTTTTATTTAGGTTCCAACCATAGATCGCTCTCTTGTGGAAGTTGATATTACCTCCCGAGGCATTGCAGTACCAGGTCATGTTTTGCTTGAATTTTCGAGCAATAATTGAGGAGCCCCCTCCTAGTAAGAGAGAGTCATCGACGAAGAGAGAATGGTTGAGAGGCATATAGTTGGGAGGTAGATTGAGGCCCGGGAGGGAGCTTGTCCTTAGTTTTGAATTCGAATTCCGATTGAGAGAATCTGCCAAAAGAATTTTCAAAAAGGAAGACAAGGAGGATCCTTGTCAGATTCCATGCGTGGCTTGAAAGAATTTAGTGGGGCATCCATTTACCAAAGGGGAGATCCAAGGGCATCTTATGCAAGTTGAGATCCAATTTATGAAAGTTTTCCCAAACCCAAAATTTTCCATAACTTTAAAGAGGAATGAATGCTTAAAACGATCGAAGGCGTTAGCCATATCAATTTTGATCAACATACCTTTTTCCTTATGACTCTTGCTGGAGTGGATAGCTTCTTGAATGAGAATCACGTTGTCGACAATTTGTCTTCCTTTTAAGAAGCCTCCTTGGTTGTCTGAAACTATTTTAGCAAGAAAAGGCTTCATTCTGTTTGCCAACATTTTGGAGATTATCTTGTAGGAAGAATTGCATAGAGATATTGGTCGAAATCGGCCAAAGGAACTGAGATTTGTCTCTTTTGGTATAAGGGCTAGGAATGTGGAGTTGGTACAACCTTCAATATTTGCCTTGTAGTGAAATTTCTAACCATTCTCATGTAATCTTTCCTTATGTATTGCCAACAAGATTTGTAGAAGTGGATTGAATATCCATCCGGTCATGGGGCCTTGTCAGGGTCAAATGACCAGATTGCGTTGATGATTTCATGTTTAGTGAAGAGTTTGAGGAGTTCGATGTTGTTATCCATCGTGATATTTTGTGGGATGTGCTTTAGAAGGAATTGCTCTCCTTCCTCTCCTACGCAGTCTTCCTCCGTGAAGAGGTTTGAGAAGTGGTTATACATTGTAGCTTTGATGTTTCCTTGTCCTTTGATCCATTCTTTCTCTTAATTTCTGAGACATAGTTGATCGATTTCTTGGCCTTTGCATGTTTATGGAAGAAGGAAGTATTCATGTCGCCAAATTTGAGCCATGTGCTGCGTGATTTTAATCTCCATAACTCCTCTTCTTTACGAAAGCCTCGATGAACCTTGAACTGTCGATTGACCTCTTCTTCGAGCATTGAATTATCAATTGGGTCTTCATCCAATGAAATCTGAATGGATTCCAACTCTTCTACTGCTTTCTTCCTAAGATTAGAAGGTGGGGGGGAATTATCTTTGGCCCAATCCTTTAAGGACTTTTTTTGTGGCTATGAGCTTCTGCTCCCAAACAAATCCCGGGGAGCCCAATATAAGAGTTCCCCTGGATTTATCTAAGATGCCACAAAAACTTTTTTGGTCTAGCCATTGGGGACTAAACTTGAAGGGGATTGGGCCAAGGTCTTCTTCCTCTTGAATTTGAAGTAAGATTGGTTTGTGATCCGAAGCTAGGTTTGCCATAATTTTTGAAAAAATTATTTGTCCCTCAACCAGAAGGCTGCTCTGGACTAGGAATCTATCAAGCCGCGCCATAATATTTCCTTTACCTAGTCGCTTGTTGGACCAGGTAAATTATCCTTTCTTAGGTTTGATGTCTAATAGATCCCATGTTTGGATTATGGCTTCTACATGAGATTTAAGATTAACCCTTCCTGTGAGGCCTCCCTTTTTTTCAGACGTAGAAAGGGTTATGTTCATGTCGCCTGCAAGAATTAAATTATGGGGCATATATGCTTCTAGGAAATCTTCCAAAAGTTTCCAACAATCTTTTTTTTAGGAGTAAAGGTTAGGGACATACATATTGAAGAGTGCAATCTGAATGTTGCTTTGAGTATGGGTGAGTTCTGTAAAAATCTAATGTTGTGTGGCAAAGGAGTTATGTAGCTGGAATTTGTCTAAGGACCAGAGGGTTTCCAAGCTGTCGGAGGCCCCTCTGGCACTGATAGCCATGCCAACGTTCTTTTTCCACTTTTCCTTTCCAATAACGAGGATAGTATTTTCATCGAGTTTGGTCTCTTGGATCATGAGGATGTCTGGCATGTCAATTTTTTGGAGATCTTCGACTGCTTCTATTTTATTGGAGCTGCCCATTCCTCTGTAATTATAAGAAACCAACTTCATTATTTACTATTGTGAGTAGAGGAGGGACCCCCCTGCCATGTCTCCCATTTTATTTCCTTCTATTCTAGCTCCAATATTCCTATTGAAGGCCATATCTATTGTTGCTTGAGATCCCTGTGTTTTTTCACGTTCAGCTTCTTCTTCCCTTAAATCTTTACTCAATTTTCACCCTATTTTTTTGGATGATTTGTCTATTATATCTTTTGAAGACGCAAGGGAGACCGTTGGTCTAGATTTTGTGATTTCCGCGTAAGAAGGAGAGAGCGTTCCTTTGTCTGAAGTAGGTTTTGGGGGCTTCTTGGATCTAAGGGACCTCCTGAGATTCCTGATATTCGAGAATTTCTCCTTCTTCTGGAGCTTCAAGGATTTCTTGGGTTTATGGAATTTCAAGAGCTTTGAATCTATTCCCAGTATTAGTGGCCAGATATTTTTTATACTGAGGGCCTATCTTCCTCATACCTTGACCTTCTTTTGAGAGGGTTTTTGGTCCCGATCTCGAGGTAGGGTTTTTTTGAATAACTGTCCATTGTTATTTTTCCCTCCAAAGCCAAATCTGCGGGTTTCTTCTTGCAGTATCGAGCAACCCATATTCATGGCAATACCTGCAAGGGATTTGTTTGTAATCTAGTTCCTGGATGTGAGACCAGTATGCCACTGTGAGTTTTATAGCTTCTGGGAGTCCATGTTCCAGATCAACTTCAACGCAGATCCTTGCACATGAGTATTGATCCTTTTTATCTGCTTTTTCTATGTATTTTCCAAGGGTATTCCTAATGGCTTCCAATGATTATGGGTTCCAACAATGGAGAAGAAGGTGTTGGAGTCTCACCTAGACCGGAACTGCAAAGGGAACATCTTGGGTTGGATCAAAATCTTCATTCCATTTATTCAGGTAAAGCCCTTGTGGCCCCATGAAGTATGGCCCATTCCTGAAAATTAACTCTCGATCTAGCTTGCTTTCAAAGACGAATGCGAAAAAACCCTTTCCTAGAAAATAAGAATTTACTTCTTCCGAAATTAAGGGCCTCCAGTTTTTATGTGTTGATGTATATGTAACTTCGGAATGTATTTCATCCATGTATTTATATATTATTGTACTCCTATAGAGATGTGTCATTCCTCTATACGAAAGTGTTATCATGTGTATTGACAAGTGTCGCAAGTGTGTTAACTTGCCGATGGGTTATTAGACCACCATGTGTGGGGTCGGCCCTGATTTATGTAATATGTGGTTGATGTACTTAGCTAGACAAGTCGGCCCCATAAGGTTATTGGGCAAACATAAGAAGTATAAATAGAGATCGGGAGATATCTATTTGGATCACTTAGAAACTCATTCTTCCTTCACTCGGAAAGTGGAGCACTTGTGAGGAGGAGGTTCAGCTGCTAGGAGGAGTCTGTCTCTTGTATTTTGGTTGTACTTTGGTTGAGCTATTACTCTATCTATCTCTGAGGAAGTTGTGGGGTTTTTCACCTTAAGGTTTTCCCCACGGAAACTCTGTGTGTCTATTGTCTTTCATGCTTTTGATTCTTGTGATGATTGACATGCTTGTTATGATTGATATGCATTGATATACTGTACATGTTGTTCTCTCATTAAAGATCCTAGAGTATTGTGAATTAATGCTCAAAATTTAACATGGTATCAGAGCTAACCTGAGAAGAAGACATTGTGTAGTGACGGAAACCAATGGTTTCTTGTTTATTGGGTTTCTCACCACATATTTTGGAAAAACAATATAGTAGGTTGACTCTACTCATCAAGGAGAATCTATCTGTCCAATCAGAATTCAATTCTGAGCATTTTCAGATTTGGAACAATTAGGGTTTCCACAAAAATAGGAATTTTTGGAATCTTAAGACATAGCTGGAAGCTCCTTGCAAAAATCGAAGTTTAGAGCTTTGGATCGATATTTTTGGTTGGGTAGATCTCCGGGAAACTCAAACCCTAATTCAGGGTCCTCCCTAGTGAACCCAGAAAGACTAAAAGGCATTTCTGAAGGGTGAAGCTTTGCAAATCTCAAATTTTGAATACACCAAGCTGATCAGCTCATCAAGGTGCATCTTTCTAACCTTTCAGAAAGTTAAAATTCACATTTTGAATTTTAGGGTTTTTTCGACAAACCCTAATACGGGACCAGATCCAGTTTTAAGCAAAACAAGTGGTAAGACCTAAATATCTTCTATTTCCATTTGAAGTACTCTTTAAGATGTCTCACCACACCAAGCTTGAGGATAAGCTTGAAGGGGTTGATAACTTCCGAGCCTGGAAGTATAGAATTGGGTTAATCCTGGAAGAAAATGAATTGGACTCCTACATCAGCTCTGAGGTCCCTATCCCAGAGGATGAAGAGGCTAAGGTATTGCATAAGAAGAACTTGGTCAAGGCAAAGAGAATCATTGCTGATTCTATCAAAGACCATCTCATACCACATGTGTCGTCTCTAAAGACACCCAAGGAGATGTTTGACTCCCTGACCAAGTTATTTGAAGGGAAGAACATAAATCGGAAGATGAATCTGCATAATCAATTGAAAGGGGTCAAGATGTTAAATAGAGAGACCATTCAATCTTACTTCTCCAAGGTCTCTCAGATCAAGGAGCAACTTGAAGCTGTGGATGAAGTAGTGGACAATGGTGAAGTTGTTATGACCACTCTGAATGGCCTACCTAGGTCATGGGACTCCTTTATTCAAGGAATCTGTGTAAGAAAGAAAATGATCTCTTTCAGTAGGCTGTGGGAGGAATGCTCTCAAGAAGAAGCTAGGCTTGTGGGTCGAGAAGAAAAGATGGGAAATGAGGATCAAGCACTCACAGCACATGCCAGGAAAGGCAAGTCCAAGAAGGAATCATCTCATAATAGGAAATTCTCTGACCACCATTCTTGTAAAGATAAGAAAGATCTCAGATGCTTCAATTGCAATGAGAAGGGACACTTTGCTTTAGACTGTCCCAAGAAGAAGAAAGACAACAACAACAACTTCAACAACAAAAGAAGATATCATGCTCATGCTGCTAAGGATGATGAACCTCCAAAGAAGAAGGCTAGAGCATAAAGTGATGATGATGACTCATCAAGCGAAGAAGAGTATGTTCTAATCTCTGCCCTCACAAGTACTATCTCTCATGGTTGTAATGATTGGTTAATTAACAGTGGGGCTTCCAAACACATGACTGGGTTTAAAGAATCTTTTGTAAACTTATCTAAACATGAATCACCCCATAAGGTGAAACTTGGGGATGATTATAAATACCCCATCGAAGGAAGTGGTGAAGCCTCCTACAACCTAGACTCTGGAAACTCTTTGAAGATGAAAGAAGTTCTTTATGTACCTGGGCTCAAGAAGAATCTACTCTCCATCTCTGCATTGGATGCAAAAGGCATGAGGGTTGCATTTGTAGATGGCCAAGTCCTAATGTGGCCAAAGGGTAAAACTTTTGATGATGCAGTGGTGATTGGAGAGCAAGAGGGAGGATTGTATAAATTGAAGGGACAACCTGAACATGGTACATGACTCCATGGAGCCAAGTGAACTTTGGCACAAAAGACTTGCACATATGCACTACAGAGCATTACCAATTGCAAGTAAGGTTGTAGAAGGTCTTCCTGAAATCAAGACCAAGCATGAAGGTGTTTGCAAAGTATGTGCAAAAGGAAAGAACATAAAGAAGGCATTCCCAAGCAGTGAAAGCAAGGCAAAAGGTATCTTGGAAATTATCCACTCCGATGTATGCGGTCCGATGTCATCTAGTTCTCTGAGTGGGTATGTTTACTATGTCTCTTTCATTGATGACTTCTCCAGGAAGACTTGGGTTTACTTCTTGAAAAACAAAGATGAAGTATTTGATAAGTTCAAGGAATTCAAAACCTTGATGGAGAACTAAACTGATAAGAAGAACAAAACATTCAGATCCGACAATGGTGGAGAATTCACCTCAGGTGACTTCAAGAAGCTATGCAGTGATTCGGGGATTAAGAGGGAGTTGACTGCTCCTTACAATCCACAACAGAATGGAGTTGCAGAAAGAAAGAACATAACAATCATGGAAGCAGCAAGGGCAATGCTACATGACCAGGATCTACCCATGCATCTATGGGCAGAAGCAGCTAGGACAGTTGTATATGTGCAGAACAAAACACCCCACAAGATATTGGACAACAAGACACCAAAAGAAGTCTTCTCTGGTAAGAAACCTGAAGTCAGCCATCTCAGAATATTTGGTTGTCCAGTATACACTCATGTCCCAAAGGAAAAGAGGACCAAGCTAGATCCTTCAGGAAAGAAGGGTATCTTTGTGGGTTACAGTGAAAGCTCGAAGGCTTACAGAATATACTTTCCAGGGTTCAAGAAGATTGATGTCAGCAGGGATGTAACATTTGATGAAAACTTAGCATTCATCAAATCAAGGAAGACACCTATTGAACATTATGAAGAACCTAAGGAAACTATATTTCAAGACACTACCATGACTGAAGCAATTCCAAATGTTGATCGTGAAATTGAATATCCACAAGAACCTGTAGATCCACCTCGTGAGAAGGACTCTCACAAGAGGAAACCTGCATGGGCTAGAGATCTCATTCAAGATGCAGAAAGATATGGCATTCCAGAAGAAGAACACAGAGCAAAGAAGAGAACTAGATCACATACCAGCTATGTTGCTTTACTCCGTGATATCAGGAACAAAGAACCTTCCAGTTATGAAGAAGCATCGGAAAAGAAAGAATGGAAGGATGCCATGGTCGAGGAATACCAATCAATAATGAAGAATGATGTTTGGGATGTTGTCCCAAGACTTGAAGGGAAGTTTGTTGTGACTTCCAAATGGATCTACAAAATCAAGCATGTTGCAGATGGCAGCATAGAGAAATACAAGGCAAGGTTCGTAGCTCGTGGTTTCTCTTAGAAAGAGGGAATAGATTATGAATAAACTTTTGCTCCTGTAGCCAGGTACACTTCCATCAGAACAGTACTTGCTCTGGCTGCAACGATGAAATGGAAGATACACCAGATGGATGTCAAGACTGCCTTCTTGAATGGTGTAGTTTAAGAGGAAGTGTATGTGGAGCAGCCACTCGATTTTGAAACACATGACAGGGACTCATATGTATGTAGACTGAAGAAAGCCTTGTATGGCTTGAAGCAAGCTCCTAGGACTTGGTATGGTAGGATGGACAGTTTCCTATCTAGTTTGGGCTTTACCAAGAGTAAAGTGAATTCCAACCTTTACTTCAAGGTTGAGGAAGGAAATCTGGTGATACTTCTCCTATATGTGGATGACCTATTTGTAACAAGAGATGATAGACTGATTGCCGATACAAAGAGGATTCTTGCTGTTGAGTTCGATATGAAAGACTTGGGGATGATGCACTATTTACTAGGTATGGAGGTGTGGCAGAGTGCAAGGAAAGTATGCAGTAGATATCCCGAAGAGGTTTGGGATGATGGACTGCAAGGCCATGGCCACACCTATGGCATCAAATCTGAAGCTTCTATGTGATGCTTCATCTGAGCCAGTTAATGTCCCTATGTATCATCAGATGATTGGGTCCTTGATGTACCCAACGAACATGAGACCAGATATTTGCTTTGCGGTGAACACATTGAGCCAGTTCCTGACAGATCCGAGGAGTGTTCACCTGGTTACTGTAAAGCATATTCTGAGGTACCTGAAGGGTAAAGTTGATTATGGGCTCAAGTATGATGCGAATCAAAAGTTTAACCTGCAGGGTTATGTTGATTCGGGCTGGGCAGGCAGTGCTGCAAATAGGAAGAGCACATCTGGGTGCTGCTTCAGTATGGGATTAGGTGTGATCTCTTGGTTTAGCAGGAAGCAGTCCTACATAGCACCGAGTACAGCCAAGGCAGAGTATGTTGCAGCCTGTTCGGCTAGTTGTGAGGCAGTATGGCTTCGAAAGCTATTGTCTGAGCTATCTGATCTCCCGCTAGAGACTACTGGTATCTTTTGTGACAACCAGAGTTGTGTAAAGTTGTCTGAGAACCCGGTGTTCCATGACAGATCAAAACACATAGATATCAAATATCACTATATCAGGGATATGGTGCAGAGAGGAGCAGTGAAGCTCCTGTATGTTGCGACGGATGAGCAGATTGCAGATGTATTGATGAAGCCACTAGCCAAAGTGAATTTTGAGTACTTCAGAGAGAAGCTTGGTGTTCTTCAGATCGATGACACTTCGAGGAAGAAGTGATGGAGACATTTGCTGTAGCCATTCCTAGCATGGTGGAAGGAGGATCCTTCACATGGTTGTGGATGTAAGCGTTGGATGATGAGCATCAGGACGATGCTCCAGTTACTGCTATGTATATGTATGTACGCATCATGTTGGATGGTGGATATGATCAGTTGGATCATTTATATGTATATGTATGTACGCATCATGTTGGATGCTTGGACCATGTATCTGTATATGTATCAGGTGGATACTGTGTATGATCAGGTAGATCATGTATGTTGATATATATTAGGTGGATACATTGTGTGGATCATGTATCTATGTATGTATTAGGTGGATCATGTATGATGATATGTATCAGGTAGATACTTAGTATGCATCAGGTAGATGCATTGTATGATCAGGATGATCATGGATGACGAGCTTCAGGATGTTGCTCCAGATGACATGCAGTAGGATGTTCCAGTGATGATGATCAGGATGATCATGTGTACATCAGGATGATGTATGGTGAGTATCAGGTTGATACTCTGCGGCCGTGGAACAAGTTGTGCAGATAAGCATATAATTTGTGCCTTGGGAGATTTGTAGATAGTCTTTCAAGGTTTTTCCTATGCAATGTAATTTGTACCCTGGGATATTTGGAAAATGCTCTTTCGATGTTTTGCTTGGGAGGACATATAATTTGTGCCCTGGGAGATTTGCAGATACTCTTTCGAGGTTTTGCCTATGGCATGTAATTTGTGCCCTGGGATATCTGGCAAATGCTCTTTCGAGGTTTTGTCCTATGGCATGTAATCTGTGCCCTGGGAGATCCGATAGGTTGAGCCGTGTGCTCGTAATCAGTGCTGGGATGTTCTTTCGAGGTTTTGCCATGACCACATGTAATTTGTGCCCTGGGAGATCCGATAGGTTGAGCCGTGTGCTCGTAATCAGTCCTGGGATGCTCTTTCGAGGTTTTGTGGTAACCACGTGTAATTTGTGCCCTGGGAGATCCGATAGGTTGATCCGTGTGCTCGTAATCAGTCCTGGGATTCTCTTTCGAGGTTTTGTGGTGGGGTCACATGTAATAAGTCCTAGAGATCTGGACAAGATGAAAAAGTCCTCAGATGCTCTTTTAGGGTTCTTGCTAGTCAAGAGACTCTTTTAAGGTTTTGTGACGCACGTAATAAGTCCTGAGATTTCCACAGTATGGCCAGTGATGATGAAGACTTGCAGGTGGTGGGCCTACATCCAGTATGAAAAAGGACTGGCTCTGTAGAACTTCCTATGACGAGTAGATTCAGAGATTGGTTGAGATAGCAGCAACAGTGACGATGATGATGTCGATGCATCGATGACGATGATCCAGAGAAGAAGACTTGTGCTAGCAGATCTGTGTCGAGAAATACCTTCCTAGTTAAGAGGGAGTGTTGATGTATATGTAACTTCGGAATGTATTTCATCCATGTATTTCATTTATATATTATTGTACTCCTATAGAGATGTGTCATTCCTCTATACGGAAGTGTCGTCATTTGTATTGACAAGTGTCACAAGTGTGTTAACTTGCCGATGAGTTATTAGACCACCATGTGTGGGGTCGGCCCTGATTTACGTAATATGTGGTTGATGTACCTAGCTAGACAAGTCGGCCCCATAAGGTTATTGGGCAAACGAAACAAGTATAAATAGAGATCAGGAGATCTTTATTTGGATCACTCAAAAACTCATTCTTCCTTCACTCAAAAAGTGGCGCACTTGTGAGGAGGAGGTTTAGCTGTTAGGAGGAGTCTATCTCTTGTATTTTGGTTGTAATTTGGTTGAGCTATTGCTCTATCTATCTCTGAGGAAGTTGTGGGGTTTTTCACCTTAGGGTTTTCCCCACGGAAACTCTGTGTGTCTATTGTCTCTCATGCTTTTGATTTTTGTGATGATTGACATGCTTGTTATGATTGATATGCATTGGTATACTGTACATGTTGTTCTCTCAGTAAAGATCCTAGAGTATTGTGAATTAATGCTCAAAATTTAACATTATGTACCCATGTTTCAATAGTTTTTGGAGAAGGCCACAGGATTCTGAACTGACGAATCAAGCCTTGTTCTGAGAGTTTAAGGGTTGTCTTACAGGGTTTCTCTACAGGGAAGCGCTACCATGGGTATCTTTGATAGTTTTTTCACAAACGTTTGTTGAGAAGCTGACATTGTCTTTTTTCCTTGAGTTGTGATGAGCTTCATGAATTCGTTGAGATCAGATGGAGGGGGAGGAAGGCCTTAGTCTCCTCGCAAAGCCATTGTGGGGGGAAAATAGAGCTTGAGGGCCGAGACTGATCCGGATCTTGGGAGCTGAGAACCGGAAGGCTTGAATACCGAGAGAGGAGGAGATTAAGCATGCAAATCTGTCATAAAATTCACATGAAAACCCTAATATTGCATAAGAATAAGCATGAACAAAAACACATGAAGTGAATGGGAGGTGAGGCTCAAAGAGGAGCCCCACCTCTAAAACTAATTACCAAAAACTCACTAAGATCTAAATAATCTCACAATGAATAATAGAAAATAGGAGAGAAACCAAATGAGTAACTTGATATCATGAGAAGGCTTGCTAGGCCTTTATATAGCATTATTACAATGTGTCTTGAGGCCATACCATGGGCCAAAACCATGTGCTACCAAATACCATGGATATGAGAGGGTGGCCTCTTCATTTAATACTTTTATGGCTTATACATCCGAATTTAGACCATATGCCCCCTAAAATTCGGATCATTCCTCCCCCCTTAGAAAATGATGGTCCCCATCATTTCATGCTAAAAAGAAACCCGTGATTACACTGTGCTAGCTACCAATGAAGAGAAGGGTTTTGTGTGGTTGACCCATAACCGTGGGTTTTGTGAGGTTGACCCATAACCGTGATGGCAATGACAAGCTTGATTCCAATAAAGAGAAGAGTTTTATGTGGTTGACTCAAAACCATGGGTTTTGTGTGGTTGACCCATAACCGTGGGTTTTATGTGGTTGACCCATAACCATGGTGGCAATGACAAGCTTGTTTCCACTGAAGAGAAGGGTTTTGTGTGGTTAACCCATAACCGTGGGTTTTGTGTGGTTGACCCACAACCATGATTACAATACATAACTATGGGTTTTGTGTGGTTGACCCATAACCATAGGTTTTGTGTGGTTAACCCATAACCATGGGTTTTGTGTGGTTGACCCATAACCATGATTACATTAAGATTTAAAAAAAATTGAAAATTCATGATCTTTGGTGCAGTTGATGTGTTGCTGCAAATCCATTCATAGCTTCTGATGCATGTATTGAAATTGAATTCCATTGAAGACCCATTTGAGATCTCGAAGAGACCTTTCCATCCATATAACATACTTGCTCTGGGGTGGCCCAGAGATTGAGAAAATGTTTGTTAAAGCTCAAGAGACGCGCGCACACTATTTTGCAGACATCTGTTGCTTCAATCGATGATATCTCTCAAACCAGAAAGCCAAATAAAAAACCGTGAAATACCCATTTTAGCTAACAGAAAGAGCTTTCCAATGAGCTATGGTAGAGCCTCTGAAACGTTATATGGAGTCTATAACACTTGTTTAAAGTGTTTGTACATCCGGCCGCATTGTGTACAAACATGTGTTACTTCAAACAAGCATATCTCACAAACCAGGAAACGAAATGAAATTTCGTGAAATATCCATTTTAGCAGACGAAAGGAGATTTCTAATGAGCTATGGTAGAGCCTCTGAGACACTCTATGGAGTTAGTAGTACTTGTTTAAAGTTGTTGTACGTCCGGCCGCATTATGCACAAACATATGCTACTTCAAACAAGCATATCTCACAAACCGGGAAACAAAATGAAATTCCGTGAAATACCCATTTGAGCTGACAGAAATACCTTTCCGATGAGCTATGGTAGAGCCTCTGAAACCTCCTGTGCAGTCCATGGAACCTGTTCAAAGTTTGCTGAATGTGAGAGTGTTGAGTATAGAGATGTCAAGGGTTTGTAGAGAAGCATGGGTTGTTGTAGAGGTTGTGGAACCTCCGTTGAACCCGCATAATCCTTCAAAATATTGTCCCAATGGAGAGCGTACCTTCTCTGATACCACTGATCCGGATCTTGGGAGCTGAGAACCGGAAGGCTTGAATGTCGAGAGAGGAGGAGATTAAGCATGCAAATCTGTCATAAAATTCACATGAAAACCCTAATATTGCATAAGAATAAGCATGAACAAAAACACATGAAGTGAATGGGAGGTGAGGCTCAAAGAGGAGCCCCACCTCTAAAACTAATTACCAAAAACTCACTTAGATCTAAATAATCTCACAATGAATAATAGAAAATAGGAGAGAAACCAAATGAGTAACTTGATATCATGAGAAGGCTTGCTAGGCCTTTATATAACATTATTACAATGTGTCTTGAGGCCATACCATGGGCCAAAACCATGTGCTACCAAATACCATGGATATGAGAGGGTGGCCTCTTCATTTAATACTTTTATGGCTTATACATCCGAATTTAGACCATATGCCCCCTAAAATTCGGATCAACCTAGTCGTGGGCGGTGCAGTCGGCGAGTTCTCAGGTAAGTGTAGAGTGTCTTCCCATCGATCTAATCAGCGCGAGCACAAAAAAATGATAGATTGATAATATTAAAAACATATGTATACATGCCTTTTATTGACACATCTATATCCAATATATTATGAAAAGTCATAGCCCCAAGAGTTAGCTCGATCGGTTGTGTTCTCGGGAGTTAGGCCTCCCAGCATGTGAGGTCACGAGATCCATCCTCATAGACCCTCTTGGGGTTAGGCACGCAGCGGCCGCAGGGCGGAAACCCCTTCGGGGCGGGTCCGTCGGAAATTATTTCGTGGATGTAGCGGTCGGCTAAGCCGATTAAAGTGAACCACATGGGAAAAAAAAAAAATTATGAAATGTCAGGCAATATTTTACTCTGATGAACAATATGGTTCAAGATTTTAGAAATAAATTATGGACTGTGATATTTTTCCTGAAAAAAGAAAAAAAAATTAAACACTTCACCATTAAATAACAATGTCATCCATGTCACACTTGGCTATTAAACAATAATTTTATTCCTATCAATGACTATTTTTAATATCACTGTCTTAACATCTTTATCACTAAGCAACTTCATGATGTTGTCCAAAATTATTTCTTTGTTTATTAACAATTTAAGATCGTGTGGGGATAAATGGCATTTTTTTGTTATTATTTATATCTTTTGTATATTTAGACTTTAACATTGCATGACAGATTATGCATGGATTTTAATATTTTTAAAATGAATAATTAAATATTTTTTAAAGGAAAGTTTCCAGTCTAACATATCCTCCAATAATATGCTATTGCAGGACGAGGAAGGGAAAACAATACTTTTTTTTAGAGCACACAACAACCTTATTGTAACACCCCCATTTTGGCCCCTAGAACTTATTGGCTTGATAATGTGAATATTATAAAAATGTAATGTATGATTCCTAGCGTGGAGCTCAAGGCCAAGGCCTCGCTGGTGAATGGTCGACTTTTAAAGGCAAGTAATTTTATATATTGTGGACATGTGCCAGTCGTACATGGAAAAATGTAACAACATGTAAATATTTATAATATCAATAAAATGTCCAAGAGTTGTTTATGGAAGCAACTAAAATGAGGGGGTTGTGTTTATCCACTAAGGAGAGGTGAGGGGTGTGTGGGGATCAAATCCTTTGTTTCCAAGTGTCATCATGAGAACCCATGCTGACTTCCCTTGCTGATATTTAATTTTGTTGTAAGAAGGCAGTTGAGAAATCATTTCATGAATTTAATAAAGCATGGATGACTTCATAAATTCGTATGGCAAGTTATGGGTTTAGTTTACATGGCCCAGAAGTCAATCTTCCTCATGGGAATTCATTTCCTATCATTCCCATTCCATTTTTGGGGAAACCAGAGAGAAATCCTCAATAGGCTATGCATTCCCAGCAAGAGAAATTGCAGAAAACGCAACTTCAGAAAGAGCGTTGTTTTAGACTGTTAAAATCACCCAGAAACTTGTGTTGATCGTGAAATCAAGTGGGGGATCCATAGACCCGACCCCTAGGGTAAATTTGAGAGCGTTAAAATACCTAAAATCCGTGGTAGAACCCAGATTTGGAAGCCCGAATGTTGAATTTCGTGACTGCAAATTAGTTTTGCCAGGCTTCAGAAAATCCAAGAGACAAATGAAGTTTGAAAGAGATTGGAGGTTGGAATGGCTTGATAAATCCAGTGTAGGCAAATATATCTAAAATTTTAGTGGCTTGGACCTTTATATTCCCACCCTGAATAGCACTGGAGGGAAGCGGTACCTGAGGGACTGTGTAGCAGAGAAGGGGACCTTCCTTGTGTTGGGTGTGGTAAGTATTGTTGGTGTCAAGGCTAGCTGAGACCAATTGAGATGCCCGTAGCTCTGTGGTTGAGCTCACTGGCTTAGCATTCACCTTCGTCGTCTCCTTGCATGCTTGATAAACCCAGCGATGCACTGTCTTAGCATGAGAATGCGTTCCTATGGCTGTGAGTGAGCATGTGTAGTTCCTCCTTAGTGGATACATAGTCCAGATCGGGGGTGGCCTCTCAACAGAGGGATAAAGTGATGGACAGAGTGCCTATGGCTGGGTGGAATATTGCTTCACCATAGCCAATTGCTCGAACGACTTCATTTAAAAAGATAAGTGTTTCTTGTTAATTATTGTATGTGCATGAATTATTATTGTTATTATTCATGTGATGAATATGCTGGTAATTGCATGTTGTGTGTGTGTGTGTGTGTGATGAATTTATTTTCGATGTGTTTATATTTATGCATCTGCACATGCATTTAAAATGTCCATGAATTTTGTAATATGGTAGTGGGGGCGAAATTAAGAACCCCCGCAATTCGCTCATGTCCCCATCACTGGTCGGATTGATGGGTGGGGACATGATAGAGTAGTATCCAAGCGAATGGTTGCAACACTAGGGTTGTTTGGGCTGGAATCCACACTCACATGCATAAAATCAATTGCATAGGAAGTGATAAGAACGTTTTGGTTAAAATCATGGTTTTAAAATCATAGATGATTTGTCAGCAAAGAGAAGGAATCATGATCTACGGGCTCACAATGCATCTGCAAGTTGCACACTTGATAATGGCAGGTGGGAATCCGTTGAGCAGATACCTCATGGCCACGTGTTGTATTTTGGTTGGCAACGACTCCAACATTGGTATTTCCAAATTTCTTTCTTGGTAAGACGTTACCACTTATGAAAGTAGCAAAATTGGGAAAATTTGAGGTGGACCCCATCCATGCCATGTGGGCAAGAAGGGTATGGCATGGATCGGCCACGTTGGAAGGCATGCGGGTGGCCAATGCTCACAATTTCCAAGTAGCAAAGAGCATAAATCGCGATGATCATCGGTGTGCATTCGTGGGTGTACCAAGAAGAGAAGTTGTGGGAAGTCATGGAGAAAAGTTTGCGAGCGGAGTGGAGAATAGTTTGCGAGATGAGTTCATGGCAGTACAGCGGAGAAAGGTTTGCGGACACGACAAGCAAAAAGGTGCGCGATAGTCGAGGGTCATCTGTCAGCGGTGCGCATTCGCGGGGTTGCCAAAAGGTGTCCCAAGGAATATGTCGTGGAATGAAGTTCGCAACCGTAGTGGAGTATGGGTCCACGTGGGTCGTTGGTTGGTGGTTAGAGAAGCATGCTCACGGGGTTCCCAAATTGCAACTTAAGGGATAGGCTGCATAGATAAGTCCGCTGGTGCGAAAGAGTACAAGTACGTGGTGGTCGCGGATTGATGGTCGTCGGTAGTTGGTCATTGGTGTAGATCCGTGGGGTTTTCCAAGATGTAGTTATGAGAAGGGCCAATAAGGAAGGTCTGACCCTGTTGTGGTGATTCAAGAAGAAAAAAGTCTGGAGCCCAAATATTGTTTTCGCCATAACAAGAGCATATTAGATCAGAATTTGATGAGACCAAAAGTGTTTGGTCGCCATTGACGAAGGTCACAAAAACATTAGTGAGAGACCCGATCCCATCCTGCTCCAATTTGGCCGAAATTTCAAAATATTGACTTTCAAAGATCAATGTCTAAAGACCTGATGGGTGCTTGATTTGGGCCGAAATTGGTATGGTGCGATCATCAACCAAGACCACGATTAAATCCAGAAGTTTGGAACCAAACTCCAAAGAGTGTGAGGCCAGGGTGCGAAAGAAGGCCAAAATCCACTATTCCGAAGAACTTTTTGGGGATTTTGGAAAACTTGCAGGAGGTAACAGTGACCCTAGATGTCGAAACTAGAAAATTTATGGAACTCGACGTTTTACCTAATCGTCCAAATGGACAACTTTCATTAGATGAACTTTTTCCAGAAATGCTTAGTTTGTGAGATAGACAGTTTTGGAAAAAATTATAAGTCTGGGAAAAAGTGCAAAACTTAAAAGTAGTCAAACCTAGAATTTTGTAGAGGTTGACTGGATAATCGGATCAATGATATGAAAGTCTCTGAGTAATACTTTTTATATGTACTAAATGTTCCCGATAGAAAAGTTTTTTTAGTTCTTGCTAGATTTTCTTCTGTAGGCGGCTGAAGTTGGTCTCGAAAGTTAATTGCACCTGTAAAAACAATGCATAATTGGCCATAATTAACATTTTTTAGAGGATGTAACTTTTAGCTTCGATATCATAATGAAGCATGAGAATAGGCATTAGAAATATTATCAATAGGGTAACATAGGTGCATAGTTAGGATCTAAATGAGGAGTTCAGATGTCTCAAGGATCAGGACAAAAAAGTGAATGTAACCTTATTTTGAAAAAAAATGTCAATTTGGTGTATTTCTCATAATGTAATGAATTCAAATTATAGGAGAATCAAATTAAAGGTTCCTATTTTTGAAACATGTTTCTAGTTGCTCCAAATAGCAGGCAAAGCAGAGCCTCTAGGCTTGATTGGGCAATAAATTCTCAATGTGGTTGACCTCCAAGCAATCAAAGTTCTTGAAAATTTTTGTGTGATGGTACAGGTGTGTGCCAGAAGTGAGTAATTAGTTGTCATATGCAGTGTGGAGGAGTGACAACCATGCCTAATGATGAAAGAATAAAAGTTACCCAATGCTGGACATTGGTGTTGTGGATAAGAATGCTTCGAGGGTATTATTGTGATTCATATGCGCAATTTGAATTGCATGGAAGAGTCATGGAAGCTCTTGATTATTGAATATGGATATGGTATAAGAGAATGGTCAACAAGGTATGGAATAGGTAGCAGGTAAAGGGCATGCGGATTTTAAAGGTGATGGGTGAATCATCCTTATAGGTAAGTGCATGTATGCTAAAAGAAGTTGGCAGGATATGAACCAACAACTTATGAATAAATAATGAGAATGGAGGTTTACAATTAGGGGATGAGGAATTCTCGCATGTGGATATGTTGTGTGGTTCAAATTGTGGAAAATATTTCCATGGGAAAAGAAAGAAAGTCTCATAATTGAATGAGGCGCAAGGAAAGCAATGGACCTTGAAGAGACTTCATATCAAGTTGGAATGGAATAAATTTCAGCATTGGTTAAGTGTTAAAGAGTCCAAAAAAGGTCAAGGTGGACATGACTAGAATTACCCATAGCAATTCGAGCAGCAAGGTACGAAAACATAGTGTAATGAGAGCAGCTATAATGACCAAATAATTCTTCATAAGGTTGATAGATGGGTGTAGCAGAAATCGGAGAATGATCTCCATAAGGCAACATTGATTAAAAGGGGAAATTTCTCACCTTAAACTATTCTTGCTTATAGCCTAAGAATTGTATGCTTGGAAAGTTGCAAGTATAAATGTTATACATGTGTATATGTATTGGATTTCTACTTGGTGAGAAAATCTGGCATAGCTAATGATTTCTTTTGTGCTTGGTAGAGAGGCCATGAAGTGGATTAGCTATGATATGGAAGAGGAAATTCCATGCTATGATGAGGAATTAGAAAGAGTCTTGTGAAGAAAGGTTGGAGCACAAATCTATGATAAAGAGGTTGGTGGAAGGACTGTATAGTCCTTGGCAAGAGGCCAATTGATCAGGTAACAACATATATGTTGATGGCAGCTATCCAAGTAATGTTTCATTTATGTTGATTGTATAAATGTCGAGAGAGGATGGGTAAGAATCCCTTCAACCATGTTCTAATCATCATAAATGGTATGTGTGTAATGTTGAATGCATTTATGTGAATGACATCACATAGCGCATGGTGAAATATGGGGTAGTAAGGGCAAGGAACCTTATACCATGTGTTTGTTTAAAATTTTGAATGCATTCATAAGAAACAAGAGCATGCCATGTGTGAGACTATGAGGATGTTGGGTTGTGAAACATGCAGTGCTCGATAAGTATCCCATGAACTCCCTATTGGTGTTAATATAGGATGAAACCTCTTTTACAACATGTAGGGAGTGAGTGAACTCCCAATGTTGTGTTCGAGTGAAGAAGGAAGGCACCTAGATAGTTGTAATGTCCCCATTCAATTGAGGTTATAACAGGAAAATTCCATCAATCCTACTAGTTCCCTAAGGGGATGGAGACATTGGGATTTGCAATAAGGGAGCTATTAAATGATGTTTAGACATTAGAGTGGAATAAATATTTAACAAAGGAGCTAATTAAATAAATGCAAGAGTAAATCAAAGTGGCAATTGATCATGAAGACACATGGAGGTTGTGGGGCCCACACAAGCCAGAATTTATGTGCCACATGGCATCCTCCTCTTGCAATTTCGAATCCATGGGAAGCCTAATGTTCTTGGGATGAGTTAAAAGGATCATACACTTGGACATATGCATCACAGGTCTAATTTGGATGGAAATGTAACTTACATGGGAAAGGAAGAGTCAAATGGGAGGTTCTTGGACACTTGGGCTAGATTCCCTAACATCTATGACACCAATGATGAAGATGCTATGACATCTATGACAAATTGTAGACTTGAGGGTTGACATCTGTCAGACCTAAAAATAACATCTAGGTGAGCACCCAAGGGAGTTAGATAGGGCCAAGAGATGCCTACTCGAAATTGTGGAAGGTGGAAGGCTAGGAAGTGGGAGACATGTGGCAATACTTCCATCACTCCCTAATTCGAATTGGATTGGATACTATGGGTGTAATTGGAACCTTAGAAGGCTAAGGATGTTTATCAAATACATGAATGAATTAAGAGAGGGGATTTTGACCATTTTGCGAATTTGCATTTGTAAAGAGAGCTACTGGAAAACTAGTCTACTTGCCTTAGCCAATTTCGAGGGTGAAAGATTCCCATCCTAGTTGGTGTTTGGAAAGGCCACTCAGACCTTTCATGGGAGATTTAATGGAGTCTTTATTTGTAGGTGTAAGTTATAAGGAATCTCGTGGTTTCTTCTAGTTCAGCTCACTCCCTCAACCATTTCCAGTTTTCATTGCATATTCTTGCTCCTTGAGGAGAGGCGCTTTTGGTGAGCTATTTTACTCTTTGGGGGAGCTTATATGCCACATTTATTTTCTAATGTGAACTAAATACTCTGTTCTTCATATTCAGAAAGTTTCAGGTCGATATTCCAAGTGGAAATGTATAAATCTGTTTTTTAATGAAAGAATGGTGTCATTTCCCCACTATCTTGGTGTGTAGCAATGATGTATTGATGTATTCAAATGGAAGATCATTCCTCTGATGTGTTCATGATTAATGGACTTTCATTTATGAGCTTCACAAGTTTCATGTTCAGTACTTCAGCATTTGAAGTCATTTTTATCAGTTTAATACCATTTGAAGTCATTTTTATCAGTTTAACACCATTTGAAAAAGATTTAATGCCATTTCCCCCATGGTCGAAACTAGTGATTTTGTAGTTGTTGGGAGAGGGTTGTAACAGAATTCAAAAACTGAATAATGGTGCACATGAGACCTTAATATCTTCCCTTAGACATCCCCTACCTTTGTTCATAAATTCGAGTGGGTTTGGAAGCATTTGGAGAGCCATATTCAGCATTTACCCTGGGGGATTTGAACCTCAAATTGCTAGTTAAATTCCATACTTTGTCCAGAATCTTAAATGGGTTTGAAAAAGTCTTTTGGTGGTCATATATCATCCTTGAACATCATAATCAAGTCCTAACATCATTCATACACCTTCTCTGAATATTTGGAAGCATTTGGAGCAATTTGGAGACCTAGACATCAAAACTAGTCAAAGGTCGAACTAGGGAAAAAAGTGAAAATTTTAAATTTTAATTAATTGCTTAAAAAAGGACATTACAAGTGGTATCAAAGCATGATCTTGGAACTTGATGTGGTTTGATGGGTTTGACAATGAGCCAAAGAAATAAGCCACCACCCTTAGAAACTGAAACCGAAGATATTGTTGTTGAAGAGGAAGAAATAGGGAAAAAGTGCATTTTGAGGAAACTATGGGTAATGAGAAGGAAAAAACTTCAGAGGACAAGGAGGAATTCACCAATCTAATGAAACCATTATTTGAAAACATTAAAAAACATATAATGAAGGGATTTGAATTGTTGGCTAGCCAACTAGGAAGTAAAGGAGACAACAGTAGTTCGCATTCAGAGGAAAAGAAGACGATGGGTGAACATATTTTCTCAAGCACAGGACCTCATAATAGACCTAATCAATTTCATAGCACACCAAGGACTACTACACCTAAATTTCTTGTTCCCAAAGAAGACCCTAGCACCTCATCTGACATGGATGGATTGGTAAAAGAATGGGAAAAGTTGAGTGAGGATTGTAGAAGGACTCTACCATTTGACCAATACTTTACTGTCTCAAACAAACTCAAGAAGAGGGAGGATAATAGGTCTCTATTCCAAAACAAAGAATTAAATTGTCCTATTGGTAAAATTCCACTTCCTACATTTGATGGTTCCTCTCAAAGTTCTGCTAACAATTGGGTGCAAAAACTAGATGTGTATTTTCAGCTGAATCCAATGGTGGAAGAGGATGCCTTAAAAATGGCTATTTTGCATCTAGAAGGAGATGCCAATGAATGGTGGTTCCATGGTCTGTAAAATTTGGGACATGATCAGGTTTCTACCTATGGAGAATTTATTGACAGGGTATTAGAGAGATTTGAACAAAAAGATCCAGAATTGCCTTTCAAAGAACTAGCCCAATTGAAGCAAGTTGGAACCCTTGTTGAGTATATGATGGAATTTCAAAAATTATCAGTCAAGGTGGTTGATATATCTATGGTAATATTAGTATTTCTATTCACTGAAGGTTTGGATGAACCCTTAAAAGGTTTAGTTAAGGCTAACAAACCCAAGTCATTGAAAGATGCTATGAGCTTGACTAGAGATCTACAAATGTACTACATAGGACAAGGTTTCCTCCCAAGCCCAACTTACCTCCCCAATTCAGATCTGAAAAGAAGCCATGGCAAGAAGATGAATGTGGAAAGGATAAGAAAGAGGAACTAAGCAGGGAAGAGCTCAGAAGGAAGAAATTTTGTTACTCATGCTTCCAACCATGGGCACCGGGACATAAATGTGCTAAGGGAAAGGCCCAATTCATTGAAGTATTTTGTGATGATGGGTATGAAGGGGGCATGGAGGAAGAAGGAAATACTTCAGCTTAAGAAGAAAGATATACTACAGCAGAAGAAGGGAAACAAGAAAGAAATAATTTCTCACCTACAAGGGTAAGAATCGCAGTACTTTCAGCAGTGCCTCGTTATCACGCTATTCGATGGAAGGGTGTGGTACTAGGACAAAAGACCTCAGTTTTGGTAGATGGAGGAGCCACACATAAATTCATTGATGCAAACATGGTGGAGAGAAGGAAGATACCTACTGAACCATTCGATGGATTCACAGTTTTCATTCCAGGTCACAACACTATGGAGTGCAAAACATGGGTTCCAAAGCTGTAAATCACCATAGGTAGCTATACTTTTTTTCAGATGGCTTTTATGTGGTTGATGTTGCTCATACTAATGTGGTTTTGGAAGTGCAATGGTTGTACTCTATAAGGGAGCATACAGTGAACTATCAAATTCTTGAAATGAAATTCCAAGATTCGGAAGGAATACTAAGGGTTGTGAGTGGGCAGCACACCTATCCAAATCAAGTAGTGTCCTCCCATAGTATGAAACACAAGAATGGAAAGGTGTTGGGAGACATTCCTCATGGAAGGCCACCTGATAGAGGGGGAACAAGTTTGCAGCATGATAAATTGAGCTTGCTTGGGGGAAAGCAATCTTGGGTGGGGAGGACTGTAATGTCCCCATTCAATTAAGGTTATAACAGGAAAATTCCATCAATCCTACTAGTTCCCTAGGGGGGATGGAGACATTGGGATTTGAAATAAGGGAGCTATTAAATGATGTTTAGACATTAGAGTGGAATAAATATTTAACAAAGGAGCTAATTAAATAAATGCAAGAGAAAATCAAAGTGGCAATTGACCATGAAGACACATGGAGGTTGTGGGGCCCACACAAGCTAGAATTTATGTGCCACATGGCATCCTCCTCTTGCAATTTCTAATCCATGGTAATCCTAATGTTCTTGGGATGATTTAGAAATATCATACACTTGGCCATATGCATCATAGGTCTAATTTGTATGGAAGTGTAACTTACATGGGAAAGGAAGAGTCAAATGGGAGGTTCTTGGACACTTGGGCTAGATTCCCTAACATCTATGACACCAATGATGAAGATGCTATGACATCTATGAAAAATTGCAGACCTGAGGGCTGAAATCTGACCATTATGACATTCCAAACCTAAAAATATCATGTAGGTGATCCCCCAAGGGAGTTAGAAGGCCAAGAGATGCCTACTCGAAATTGTGGAAGGTGGAAGGCTAGGAAGTGGGAGACATGTGGAAATACTTCCATCACTCCCTAATTCGAATTGGCTTCGATACTATGGGTGTAATTGGAACCTTGGAAGGCTAAGGATGTTTATAAAATACAAGAGTGAAGTAAGAGAGGGGCTTTTTACCATTTTAAGAATTTGCATTTGTGAAGAGAGCTAGTGGAAAACTAGTCTACTTGCCTTAGCCAATTTTGAGGGTGAAAGATTCCCATCCTAGTTGGTGTTTAGAAAGGACACTTAGACCTTTCATAGGAGATTTAATGAATTCTTTATTTTCAGGTGTAAGATATAGGGAAGCTGGTGGTTTCTTCTAGTGTAGCTCACTACCTCAACCATTTCCAGTTTTCATTGCATATTCTTGTTCCTTGAGGAGAGGTGCTTTTGGTGAGATATTGTACTATTTGGGGGAGCTTATAATGCCCCTTTTATTTTTAAATATGAAGTAAATACTCTATGCTTCATCTTCAGAAAGTTTCAGGTCTAGATTCCAAGTGGAAATGTATACATCTGATTTTTAATGAAAGAATGGTGCCATTTCCCCACTATCTTGGTGTGTAGCAATGATGTATTGATGTATTCGAATGGAAGATCATTCCTCTGATGTATTTATGATTAAAGGACTGTAATTTATGATCTGCACAAGTTTCATGTTCAGTACTTAAGCATTTGAAGTCAGTTTGATCAGTTTAATACCATTTGAAGAAGATTTAATGTCATTTCCCCCAAGGTCGAAACTAGTGATTTTGTAGTTGTTGGGAGAGGGTTATAACAAACTTCAAAAACTGAATAATGGTGCACATGAGAGCTTAATATTTTCCCTTAGACATTACCTACCTTTTTTCATAAATTCGAGTGGGTTTGGAAGCATTTGGAGAGCCATATTCAACATTTACCCTGGGGGGATTTAAACCTCAAATTGCTAGTTAAATTCCATACTTTGTCCAGAATCTTAAAGGGGTTTGCAGAAGTCTTTTGGTGGTCCTATATCATCCCTGAACATCATAATCAATTCCTAACATCATTCATACATCTTCTCTGAAGATTTGGGAGCATTTGGAGCTATTTAGAGACCTAGACATCAAAACTAATCAAAGGTCGAACTAGGGAAAAAGGTGAAAAATTTGCCATTTTATTTAATTGCTTAAAAAGGGACATTACAATAGTTACCAAGTGATTGGGGATATGGATGGGTATTGTGTTGAAGCATTGGCTAGGATGTCCAACTTACCATGGTATCACACCTGTGTAGGCCCAAAAACGTTTTAGAGCAATATTGTAGTGCATTGGGTGCATTGAGTAAATGTACATTGAAAGATTTTATAAATCTCGTGGTTATGCATGAATATGTGTGGGTACACATGTTAATAGGCATTGTGTGAATGCATGGTTACGGTATACATTTCATTGCAATTATATGATAGATAAATGATAGAATTATTGATAATTCTAAGATCCCTTCATTAGATGCTATGGATGCAGGGGAAAGAATTGCATGAAGAAGGTAGTCATGTTTGATGGCCTACTAGAATTATTTGTTGGGAGGACAGAGTTGCATTAAGGATATAATTGTGCACTCACGAGTATTTAAAGTTTTGTTTGATTGCATAGATAATGTGCATGTATCCTGCAATTTTATTATGATAATGATGCATATAAAGAAAATATATTTCATTGCATTTGAAATTTCAACAGTTGATAATGTTTGAATTATGGAGAGTTTTAATTCCAAGATCACCTTAGAGATTGATGTAAATGATGCAATGCAAATATTATATGCATGGGTACTCACAACTTGTTTCGCTGATTGAAAAAAAAGATTCATATTGCAGGTAGAATGGGTTGGGACATGGCAATGTGTGTAAGTCCCTAGTAAAGGATGGAATCTATTGTGTGCAAAAGCCACACATTGTGAGAAGGATCTCATGGATGTGAAATCTGATTTCTGTATGAAACAGATTTGAAATTTTCGATTTAAATTTATGAGAAGGATCTCAGGTTTGCAAAATCTGATTTATATAGGGAACAAATTTGTAAATTTCAGATTTAAAAATTTGCTAATGATTGCTAATGATGGTTTGGCTAATCCATAATTGTGTCAAGAGGACATGTTGTAGGTGGATGTTGAGGTTATGGCAACAAATATAAAACTATGAGGGACAAAATGTTACCACTTACAAGAGCCAAACAATATGAGCATGGACTCATGGTTGAATAAATATAAATTCTCTAGGAGACAAAATTGTAATTTTATATTTGAATTTGATTATTAATGTTATTGACTATTTGGTTGTTTGTGAATTGTGCCAAGATGACACATTGCAGGAAGACCATGTGATATGTCTTGCAAGAGTTAAACACCATGAGAAGGACCTCATGTTTGAGAAATCTAGTTTCTGTATAAAAAAAATTAAGAATTTGAAATGAAGTTATTATGATAAATATCTCATGGCGATGAGATGGAACATGTATTACTTCAACTTTAAATTTTGTGTAATTTTTTTTATGATATCTCATGTGAATTGCACGCTTGTATGTAATGCAGGTGAGATGGTGAAAATATGCCAATGGGAAAAATTTCAGATGCTAAAGATGAAAATGTAAAAGAATTCCAAGAGTGGCTTGGGTTTGAGGAGCCCTATAAAATTCATTGCATGCGCTTCTCTCTCCGTAGTGCTATTAAATCCAGTAAGAGCATGGGTACTCAGGAGGCTTGCATGGGTATTGGTAACCTTTCTACGCTCACGTTGAAGAGCATTGGAGGGATGGGTATGCTCGAGGGACTATGTAGCAGAGAAGGGGTACCATCCTTGTGTTGTGTGAGTGGGTATTGTGGGGCCATGCTAGCTTGCAGTCAAATGAGTTACCCATGGATTTCTTGGAGGGGAACCATTGGTTTGCATAGGAGAAGGAGCCATGTGGTTGTATTTTATTTATTTATTTCTTAATAAACCTAGTAGAGGTGTTGTCTTGGCAATGGTTGTTGTATGCTTGATAAACCCAGTTAGTGAGTTGGCTTAGCATAATAGTTAATGAAATTCCTGATAAACCCACTCAATGTATTGGCTTGGCATTGGTTTTTTTAATGTTGTGGCACAACCAGCGTGCTGGCTCAACATTTGTATTATATGTATGCACAGGTGATCCGAGGCTTGCAGAAACTTGGTTACCTTTCGATGCACACCCTGAAGAGCACTATAAGGGGTGGGTACGGTCGAGGGACTTTATAGAAGAGAAGAGGTACCATCCTTGTGTTTGGTGGGGCAGGTCTTCTGGGTTCCATAGTTATCTGAAGTCAAAATGGGATACCTATGGAGCCAAAGGAACATGCTTATGCAAATAAGTATTTGATATAATTTGCATCTTCTTGTTGATTTAATGTGAATGTACATGTGTATATGCTTTGGCTATGGCTTTGAAAATCCTATTAAGGGATGAATCCTATAAAACACAATGTATTTGACATGTGAATTGACAAATTGTTTGAGCATAGATATTGCTGGATATAAGGATATTGAAGGCATATTAGGGATGAATTTGGACATGTGGTTGTCCTAAAAAGCTCAATATGAGCAGATAAAGAATGGAAAGAGATCCAAGGGATGTTGATGGAGACAAAGAAAGGCATCATGTGAGTAGTTGGAAGCTAAAGAAGGAATTTTTTTTTAGGAAGTGAAATCATGTGAACACCGAGGACGATGTTATTCTAAGAGGGAGGGGAATGTAATACCCCCATTTTGGCCCTTAGAAATTATTGGCTTGATAATGTAAATATTATAAAAATGTCATGTATGATTCCTAGTGTGAATCTTTAGGCCAAGGCCCCATTGGTGGATGTTCGGCTTGTGAAGGAAATTAATTTCATGTAGATATTTATAATATCAATAAAATGTCTAAGAGATGGCTATGGAAGCAACTTAAATGAGGGGGATGTGTTTATCCACTAGGGAGAGGTGAGGGGTGTGTGGGGATCAAATCATTTGTTGCAAAGTGTCATCATGAGAACCCATGCTGATATTTAATTATGTTGTAAGAAGGCAGCTGAGAAATCATCTCATGAATTTAATAGAGCATGTGATGACTGCAAAAATTCGTATGGAAGGTCATGGGATTAGTTTACTTGGACCAGAAGTCAATATTCCTCATGGGAATTTGTTTCCTATCATTCTCATTCCATTGTTGGGGCAACTAGAGAGCAATCCTCAATAGGCTATGCATTCCCAGCAAGAGAAATTGCAGAAATCACAACTTGAGAAAGAGCCTTGCTTTAGATTGTTAAAATCACCCATAAACTTGTGTTGATCATGAAATCAAGTGGGGGATCCACAGAACTGACCCCTGGGGTAAATATGAGTGTACTAAAACCCCAAAAATTCATGGAAGAGCCTAGATTTGGAAGCCCAAAGGTTGAATTTCATGACTACAAATTAGTTTTGCCAAGCTTCAGAAAATCCAAGAGACGAATGAAGTTTGAGAGAGATGAGAGGTTGGAATGGCTTGATAAATCTAGTTTAGGAAAATATATCTGAAGGTTTAGTGGCTTGGACCTTTCTATGCCCACCTTGAATAGCACTAGAGGGAAGGGGCACCTGAGGGACTGTGTAGCAGAGAAGGGGACCTTCCTTGTGTTGGGTGTGGTAGGTATTGTGGGTGCCAAGGCTAGCTGAGACAAATTGAGATGCCTGTAGCTATGTGGTTTGTTAATATTATATGCTACTAAAGACTAAATTCTAACTTCATGAGCATTTAATACATTTTAACAATAGTAGCATAACAAGGATCTATGAAAGAAACACAATCACAAGGTACATAACAATATATCCTGGGAAACCCTTAAGGGGAAGAAAACCCAGCAACAAATTCCTCAATATACATAACCAAAGTACAATGCCCAAAATATGTCTCACAAATAAGAGAGACAAACCCAAACTCTAGATCCAAGCCAATCCTCCTCCACCTTTGCAAACTTATCTCTCTCCTCTAATGCACAATGCATGAATGAGTGAATGCTACGAATGAGAGGAAGTCACTCTCTATTTATACTTCACTTTTCACTTGACAAATAACCTAACTAGGTCGGCCTCACTTTAACTGACTGGGCCGACTTCTCCTAGAAAGACTCAAATAATATTATTCTACATTCTTTTGGGTACTAACGACCCGACTTACAATGGAGGTTTTACCTCATGACTTTTACATGACCAAATATAATAATGACATCCCCAAACAGAGGTAAAACATTCCTGACGGAGTTACAATAATAAAATACAAGTACAATATTATTCAAAGTTACATTAATTCAACACTCCCCCTTAACAAGAAGGGTATTCTACTGATAACAACAACAACAACATGTGTGGCTCTACACAACATCATCGGAAGGAGGGAGGAGGGGCATTATCAACAACATCATCTGGAACATTGGTTTGTACAACTATAAATCATTAGAAGTTCTTCAACAACATCAATATCAACAACTGGAACAACTTGTTGTAACATCATCATCTGCAGCACGAAGCTGGAACATCATCTTTTGCATCATCGTTTTCAATAGAGAGCTGAAGTATCATCATCTTCAGTAGAGAGTTGAAGTATCATAATCTTTAGTAGAGAGCTGAAGTATCATCATCATCATCTTCAATACAGAGTTGAAGTATCATCATCATCATCTTCAGTACAGAGATGAAGTATCATCATCTGTAGCACGAGGCTGGAACATCATCATCTTTAGTACTAGAGCATCCTCCTCTTCAGCACTGGAGCATCATCTTCTGCAGCACTGGAGCATCCTCATCTTCAGTACTGGAACATCTACAACATTGGAGCATCCTCATCTACAGTACTGGAACATCATCTTCAACAGCACTGGAATATCATCACCTGCGGCACACATGATCCTTCCTTTCGGAATTACAGGATCATGGACAGTCCCTCCTTTCGGAATAACGTGACCCAGTCCAACAACTCTGGTGATACTTCCTTTCGGAACTAGGGATCATGGAAAATCCTTCCTTTCGGAACTCATGATTCATTCCAACAACTCTAGTGATCCTTCCTTTCGGAACTAGGGATCATGGACAATCCTTCCTTTCAGAACTCATGATTCAATCCAACAATTCTGGTGATCCTTCCTTTCAGAACTAGGGATCATGGACAATCCTTCCTTTCAGAACTCATGATTCAATCCAACAACTCTGGTGATCCTTCCTTTCGGAACTAGGGATCATGGACAATCCTTCCTTTCATAACTCAGGGTTCAGTCCAACAAATCTTGTGATCCTTCCTTTCATAACTAGAGATCATGGACAATCCTTCCTTTCGGAACTCGGGATTCAGTCCAACAAATCTGGTGATCCTTCCTTTCAAAAGTAGAGATCATGGATAATCCTTCCTTTCGGAACTCGATATCAGTCCAACAACTCTAGTGATCCTTCCTTTCAGAATTATGGGATCATGGACAGTCCTTCCTTTTGGAATTACGGGACCCAGTCTTTACGGAGCTACCACACTTTTCAGAATTACGAGATCCTTGTCCACTACTCACATCTTAGACAATCCTTCCTTTCAGAATTACAGAATTCTAGTCTAAGGATCAACATTTAAGACTATCATTCCTTTTGGAATTACGGGATCATTGTCTAGGGATGATCAATCCCACCACAATCCAAGGATCAACATTTAAGACTTTCCTTCCTTTCAGAATTACAGGATCATTGTCTAAGGATGATCAATCCCACCACAATTCAGGATCAACATTTAAGACTATCCTTCCTTTCGTAATTACGAGATCACTGTCTAGGGATGATCAATCCCACTGCAACTCAGGATCAACATTTAAGACTATCCTTCCTTTCAGAATTATGGGATCACTGTCTAGGGACGATTAATCCCACTGCATTACAATATCATCAGCACTACTCCCCCTTTCGAGGGAAGTCCTTACGGACTACACCAAGCTTGTCATGGAAATGCTCAAACTTCACATGAGATAATGGCTTAGTCAACACATCTGCAACCTGCTCATCGATGCTCACATATTAGAGCTTTATAACTCCCTTCTGCACCATATCTCTAATGTAGAAATATTGTATTTCCATGTGCTTTGACTTATCATGGAACACTGGGTTCTCTGTCATATTTATACAACTCTGGTTATCACATAGAATCATTGTGGTATCAAAATCGAGATCAAATAGACCTGATAACAAATTTTGAATCCATATGGCTTCACAACTGGCAGAACAAGTTGCAATGTATTCTACTTCTGCAGTGTTGAGAGCAACACTAGACTGCTTCCTGCTTAGCCATGAGATCATGGCTAACCCCAGACTGTAACATCTACCTGAAGTGCTCTTTCTGTTGGAGACACTTCCTGCCCAATCTGAATCTGTGTAACCAAACAGTCTGAAGTCATGATCTCTAGTATAATTGAGACCATAGTCTATTGTACCTTTTAGGTACCTCATCACATGTTTTGTAGCTACAAGGTGAACACATATGGGCTCAAGCAGATACTGACTCAAGGTGTTCACAACAAAGCATATATCTAGCCTGGTATTCATCAGATACATCAATGACCCAATAATATTACTGTATAGTGTCATATCCACCTATGCTAACGAAGCATCAGATAGAAACTTCAAATTTGTATCCATGGGTGTGGCCATGTCTTTACACTCCAACGTATCAAATATTTTAAGATTTATACTGCATACTTCCCTTGGTTAAGGAAGATTCCTTCTGGGCTCTGCCATACTTCGAGACCTAGAAAATAATGCATCAAGCCAAGGTATTTCATCTCGAATTCTATAGCGAGTTTCTTCTTGCACTCTGAAATTTGCTTCTCATTTCCTATCAGGAATAAGCCATCCATATATAGCAATAATATGACATGTTCATCATCCATAACCTTGAAGTAAAGGTTAGGATTAGCTTTACTCTTGGTAAAGCCCAAGCTCGTTAGAAAACTATCAATTCTTCCATACCAAGCTCTTGGAGCTTGTTTCAACCCATACAGATCCTTCTTCAGTTTGCAGACATGCGTCTCTTTGTTTTCAACTTCAAATCCTTGTGGTTGTTCTATGTACACTTCTTCTTCAATGACACCATTCAGGAAAGTTGTTTTCACATCCATCTGGTGTAACTTCCACTTCATCGTGGCTGCAAATGCCATGATGGTTCTAATAGAAGTGTACCTTGCTACAGGAGCAAATGTCTCTTCATAATCGATTCCTTCCTTTTGAGAGAATCCATGAGCCACAAATCTAGCTTTGTATTTTTCAATACTTCCATCCGCTACATGTTTTTATCTTGTATATCCATTTATTTCATATTTATAAATCATTGGATACCAAGATCTCGAACTCTGTTGCAAGCTATCTCTTGCACCCATTTATGAGCTTCTCATCTTCAACCTTGTAGCAAAGTTTGATGTCTCATCACTCTAGGTGATCCTTGATCTCATAATTCTATCCATGGGTGACTTCTAAGCCCGTACAAAGTCTTCTTCAATCTGCACACATGTGGTTCTTTGAGTCCTTGAGGTTGCTCGATATCTTATTCTACTTCAATTACACCATGAGTCTGGCTACTAGAGCAACATCTCGTCATAGTCAACTTCCTCTGCTTGATTTCATAAGTCTTGTTTATAGTTGAACCATTGTCACTTGTTCTATAGAACAAGTCTCATCATTCTTCATTTGTAGGTGATTGTGTACGATACTTCTTACAAGTCAAATTCAGTAGCATGGTTAGAAACATTTCATAGTTTCCAAAACATATTCATAAGAACATAGGTCACACTGTCATAATGCTATCTTAGCCAATAACACAACATTCATCCATATCCCACATTCATATGGTAACTTTCTAGATGCCTTCCATCTCTACCAGAACATTATTAAGAGTGTGCACTACTCCCAATATGTCAACAAAGGGGTTTCACTCTAGATAAGTAGCAATGGAATGTTATATAGCACCATAGGCTACTTACCCATCACATATTAATGCAAATGTTCCAACATGCATACTATACTTCTAGGAATATAAACATGTACTCAATTGAACGATATCATTTAAACAATTAGACAATTCAAATACTTATCTTTGTTTGTTTGGTAGGATCTCTTTTGATCTTAATCTCCTTGCAGGGATTACTGGAATGTCTGATGGTGAGATCTACTCCATCACCTGATTATGAGGTCCCGTTCCTTTCTTGCTTATGATCTATAATGTTATCAAGTCTTCCACCATAGATCAAAGTTGTTTCTGAGTGAGCCACCTTCTTTTGTCCCAATAACAATTGCATCTTATATAAAAACAATTCTAAATTCTTTCTATAGTACATCCTCCTTCATCATCTAAGTTCCTGAATCAAGCTTGTATGTTGTTTCTCCTACTCTCCTAGTAAAACTTTTTGAGGGGATTCATTTTCTTCAAAATTGGAGAGAGTGCTTTGAAATGCCACCATTATAGGACATATTCTTCAATTTCTTCCTTTGGTAACTTCCTGGGAGGTCCTTCTTCTTCTTCTTCGACTGAATGAGCATGATGTCTTTTGTTACTCTTCTTCTTGTATTCTTCTTTTCTCACTAGACAATCTTTGGCAATATGTCCCATCGTATCACAATAATAACATTGATAAGAAGATAAGTCTTTATGCTTGTAGTTTCCTTTCTTGTACCTCTGAAACTTCTTAGGTGGATGAAACTCTTTATGAGTTTCCTTCTTGAAATGGGATTTTCCCTTTCCTTTTTTATTATGAGTAGTTATGGCTTGATCATCTTCTCTGAGTAGTGCTTCTCGATTTGCCATTCTAGCTTCCTCTTGAACGCATTCTTCCCATACTACTTCAAATAGCAGATTTTCATTTCTTGCACACATTGTTTGGATAAAAGAGTCCCAAGGTCTAGTGAGCCACTGAGAGTAGTCATCACAAGTTCATCTTTGCCAAGCTTATCTCCAATTGCTTCTAGTTGTTCTTTGAATTAAGAAACCCTAGTAAAGTAATCTTGGATAGATTCACCTTGATTCATCTTCGTGCTTTTGAGTTAGGTTCTCAAATTCATCTTTCGATTGATGTTCTTTCCTTCATACATCCTTGATAGGGAATCAAACATTTCATTAGGTGTTTTCTTGGAGGACACTTGAGGAATCAAGTGGTCCTTGATGGAATCTATTATGATCCTCTTGGCCCTAATCATGTCCTTGTGATTTTCCTTTGCTTAAGCTTCTTCGGGTTCTGGTACATCTTCTTTAACAAACTTTGAAAGATTAGTATATTCTAGAATGAGTCCAATACTATACTTCCAAGCACAAAAGTTCTCTATGCCTTCCAACTTGTCATCAAGCTTAGTGCTTGGGGCCATCTTATCCCGGAGAGCTGAAAATGACCAAAAATGAAAGTTTCTCAAAATTGAAAACTGAACTCACCAAAAGATGCGCTTGGATGAGGCGAGTATGCTGGTACACTTTGTTTCTGAAGATTCCAAAATTTCACCCTTGAAATTTAACTTGCAAAATTCTGGTCTGCAATTTCGGGCTTTCTTTGGTTTTCTGGTTTTTCTGGTCCAAATTCAAACTGGGGTTTGACTTTCTGAAGATTCACCCACTAAATTTTTTTGATCTTGGTGCCAATAGATGTTCCTAGGAGGGGCGCTGTTGTAGTCCCACAGGTCACGAGGTTATCGGAGATACATTATATATTATAAAAAAGCATGCATAGTGATTCATATACAAGAGACAAGAGACCAATAGGGAGAGAGAAGCACAAGCCTTTATTAACCAGCAAGAGCAGAACATTGCATAGAATAGATCTAACCTCTTCCAGTACATGGCTCAACAACCTATATATATGCATTTACAAGCAGTTATGTAACCATCTGGTAGGTTCAACCGACCGACACGACCCGACTGGTCGACCCATCTGTTGACATACATTTACAATAGGTCGGGCGGGGAGCCTAGTCGACAGGACGACTTAGGCTCCTCCAACATATCCCCCACCTCAAAATGTTTCTTTGTCCCGAAGAAACGAGGAGATGGAAAATTAATTATACAAAAAATATATGTAACTGCTACTGTGGTGTAAGGCTGGAACTGGCTGGAATCTGATGTTGAGTGCAGACCTCAAGAATGGCTTCGACTGAAACATAAAGCTGATGTTGAAATTCATCCCATGCACTCAACGTTTTCTGGATATCAATGGTGAGTGTAGTGAGGCTCGACAGTTTGGCTATCTTTTCATGTGTCGACATGTTCTGTAAATAAATTAAGTTGGGGCCGAATAGACTGATATTTTCTTTAGCAGCTGCAACTAGTCTTTCAAGTGATGGCCAAAGTTGTTCAATGTACTGAGGCTAGGTCGAGCCTGACTCATCCACTGCTGTTCCTTCTTTTCTAGTTTTTCAAATTTGTTGTTCTCCACGAGGATTTGATCTTCGATGCTTTGAATCAGGGACTGATCAGCTTCATGTCATTGCTGGTGGAGGTCATCAAGCAACTCCTTTCTCTCTTGCAATTGTCGAAAAATATTGTCGTAATGTGTGTACCAGTTGCCGAGGACATTGGAAACTGTGGATTCTTGCTCGTTTCATTTGACCAATTGATTATGAGCGGAGGTGAACGCTGCACACTGCGCCAACAATAGGGAAGATGTTTCAGTTTCTTGTTTCTGTCGGTCCTTGCTAAGTTCCTCTTGCAACCTCAACACGATAGATTGAAAAATTTGAAATGTTGTGTCAAGTGCACTGGTCGTGTCGGAGACTGTTGGATGTGGGATAACTTGTTGTGCTAAGTCTTGACACTTAGCCATAAATTGTGTTTGGTCCTCTTGTAGTTTATTAGCTCATTCTTTTGCTTCATGTCGGCGGTGTCTTTGCTCCGTTTTGATTGGATCGTCTAAAATATCAAGTTCTGCTTGAGTCGCTGCCTGCGACTTATATGTCGATATGGGCCCAAACTGATCCAGGTGTACAGATAGCCTGCTTCTTGTCGAGTATAGTCAAGGTGTTTTTGTTGAGTCCACTACTGCTGTTAAATTTCCTTTCGGCATTTTTCCTTGTGCGCCTTCCTCTTCCTCTTTTGTAACTTGATTCTAGCCTCAGTCTGCTGTACTGTTTCTTTTTGTAACTCGGCCACTGTTGGTGATTTTTTTGCGTCTTTTGGAGTTTTCTCAGCACTTTGTTATGCTTTTGCTTGAATTGTTGGTTCAAATTCTTTATTTGTTGTATTGGCTTCCTTGCTGGCTGCTGCATTGTCTTGTACAAGTACTTCGATGTGTGCTTCTATGAATTCTTGAATTGGTGTCTCTTTACTTGGAATTGCTGCAAGAACTGACATGGATCCGTCGGCAGGGGACGGATACGACCTGCTACTCACCACTTGAACTGGTGGTGACGACGGTGGATTTTCAATTACTGTGGAGGCGTGGGGAAGATCGGGACTGCCAGATGGACTCGGAATGACGCCAGGCAACAATACTTCAGGGATCAATTGATCCATTTCATCAAGAACTTCTAATGCTGACTGACTCTGTACTGGTTCGACAGGTTGTCGAGGAGGTGAGAGGTTCTCCTCCGACGGATTTACTACGATAAAGGCTGACATTTCTCGGGCCTTAAGAGGATTGGTTAAGTCGAGGTTTCTCTGAAGATGTCTAACATGCATAACGACTATTTGGGTTGATACAGACTCTGGATGCGATGATACGTCGACTGACAAGGCATCGGATGGGGTAGCTTTGAGTAAGGCAAGGTCGAGTACTGGTTTCATGGTAATTATTTCTCGCCAGTTTGGAAGAAGGGATGGGAGATTGGAAATAAATGGACTGAGGTCATTATGCTCTTGAAGCTTTTGTTGAACAGGAAGGGGAAGGGTTTGTACCCTACTTGGAATAAAAAGTGAATCTCCAGTTACGGGTGGATTAGATACCGGGGTTATAGCAAGAGTTGTTTCCTCCATCACAACAGTCGGAGACAGTGGAGGGGAACTAATTGTTAAGTCAACGTGGGGTTTTCCCGTTACCTTGAGTTTCTTTTGGGGCTTTTTCACTTCCACAAATTTCATGAACTGCTCATCGACAGATACTTTGTTCTTTGCCGCGTCCACCAAGATTTGTGTAGCACTACTGATCAGTTCAGCTTCATCCTCTTCCGTCGGCTCTCTAACCATCTTCCTTTTCCCTTTACCTTTTGTGTCCTTGACTTGTCGTGCCGTCAACAGTTCTTCTACAACCTGTCGAATATTTTCTTCCATGAGTGCATAATCTGGATTGGCGGACTGAGTTTATTCATCTGAATGTTCGGCTGTATCCGGTGGTTCTTGATGAGGTGTAAGAGTAAGTGCTAGAGGTTGTGGCGCAACCGCGGGCTCAGATTGAAATGTAAAATTGCTCATGTATAGGCGGCTTTCATACTCTTCCTCTTTTTCTGGATTTGTGAGAGGTTCGACTATGATCTGGTACGAGATGTTGGAGGAGCCTAAGTCAGCCTATCGACTAGGCTCCCCATCTGACCTATTGTAAATGTATGTCGACATATGGGTCAACCAGTCGGTTTGTGTCGGTCGGTTGAACCGACAAGACGGTTACATAACCACTTGTAAATGCATATATATAGGCTATTGAGCCGTGTACTATAAGAGGTTAGATCTGTTCTATGTAGTGTTCTGCTCTTGCTGGTTAATAAAGGCTTGTGATTCTCTCTCCCTATTGGTCTCTTGTCTCTTGTATCTGAATTACTGTGCATGCTTGTTTATAATATATAATGTATCTCCGGTAACCTCGTGACTCGCGGGACTACAACATTGGTTCCGTTGTCGGGCGATGCATTTAGAAATAACAACATGACATATGATTTCAGAGAAGGAGATTAAGGATTGGCGGGAGAAGAAAATCGCGAACTACCTGCAGAATTATGCGCGACGGAACAAGTTGACGATTATCCAAGCGAGGGAAAGATTCTTCTCAGAGACCTGTGAACAATTTGTAGAATCCGTGCTGTCCGCCCTGAAAAATCTGTTGGATGAAAAGACTAGTTGATGAAGAAGAGCGGAAGCTATTGTCGAAGTTGATCAACGGAGGACATACAAATATATCGGAATGGTGCGAAAATATTGCAGACAAATTCTATGAAGAGCAAGCGATTGAAGAGCGCGTCTCTGTGGATGAAATCAGATTTTTTTTTTCACCAAGCTAGGTGACCAATTCTTGCGTTCTTTCCGACGTTATTGTTCAAATTTTTGATCGACAAAGCCGTTGCGCACATTATCGAGACATGACCATTGCTGCTCCTGTCCCTTCCGAACTCTAATTGGGAGGAGAAAGAACGTCAGTGGGAAAGATTCCTGAAAGAGCATGAATGGGAATTCTTTTTGAACAACTAATTTCCTACACCTCCCCAGTTGTCTAGAAAGCTTCGGGTCGACATTGGGGGGGTGGCGAAACATGTTCTGAGGTACTAAAAAGTTGATGAAAAATGACATATGACAGGGCAACATGACCAGCAGTGGAGGACCCGATATATACGACAAAGACAGAACCATGAGTCACAAAAGCACTCTGGATATCCATAAAATTGAAAGAGAAAAAAGGAGACAGTGACACGAAGAGCTAAGGGAGTATGCAAGTGCGCTCCAGAAGAAGCGAGGATCATGCATCACGACAGATGCAGAAGGAAATATTCCAAAGTCGAGTCGAGCCTGCGATTATCAGGGCGTCGATGAAAACCTGTCGCCGATGGATGAGGACTTGTGGATAGAGCGTGGTAGAGCTCTCCAAGTTTAGATACCCGATAGGTTAACACCCCCTTCTCCATTTCAGCTAACGCAAAGTGTCCGAGTGCAAGAGATTGTCGAAGAAAATCTTGGTCTCGATGTTGGCCAGTCGGGAATTTGGAGTTGTCATAATGAAGAAGGCGATGAAGTCAATAGACTATTGATTCATCGACCTTAAGAGGGAATTTGGGTAAGTTTTCAAGCCATTTTTTTGAATAGAAGTTTTTATCTAATGTACTTAGAACATGAAGAAGCACCCCCCCTTCTAATACCAGACTTGAGTGACTCGCTGAGTACTTTGCAAAATCCGAGAAGTAGCGAAATCCCGTTTGAACATAAATTTGTTTGGATTTTGACATAAGCAGTAGAGGAAGACAAAAGTCCAAGACCCAGGGAAGCAGTAGAGGCTATAGACACTGGTTCTGAAGGTAGAGAACCCAGTTCTGATAAACAGCTAATTGAAGTCACAGAAGCACCAAGTCTTGATTGCTGTAACAATCCACCTACTCCACCATCTAATTCTCAAGTTAATACATCAACACACATGTTGCACTCGACAACACACCTTCCATTTTATGAAGGCGATGAAGATCCGACAAGACACTAGTTTGTGTGTGAATCGATATGGATGGCCAACCAACTCACAGGTGAAGAACGACAGTTGGACCAGTTTGATGGCTCTTTGAGAAAACGAGCATTGACATGGTATATGGGATATATTGCAAAAACACCAAATGCAACTAAGGCGCAAAATAAGCAAAGTTTCCTATCCTTTTTCATGACAGAAGATGCAACATATCTAGCAGCTAAACGACTAAAGACAACAGTCCATAAGTCAAAAGAAACTGTCAAGGAATATGATAAGAGGTTCAAATACCTCTTGAGCAAAATCAACTATGAGATCGAAGAAAAGCTACTAATTAAATGCGTCATTCTCGATCTCATAAGTAAAATTAAAATACATGTGCGTCGATAGAATTTCACTGCTTATGCAGATGCATTGAAGATAGCACTGGAGATTGAAATGGACGACAAATATCCTTTAGTCTCCATTGACAGACATGTCGATGAACGCCTTGAGAGTATGGAGCAAGAAATTCAAAGCATGAGTTTGAAAGGGCCAAAGCTACGGTGTACTAAATGTCAAACTGCAGGACACAATAAAGACTCTTGTCGAATAGAGGATCGATGAAAAGAAGTCAAACTTATTCAAACCCGATGCTTTTGCGATCTGTGTAAAGAAGATGACTTTCATTCCACTAATGATTGCCCCTACAATTTAAAGAATAACAAAGCAAAATGGTTCCACATATGCGAAGTCAACACTCATTCGATTAAAGAATGCCATCTAAACTTGAAGAATCGACAAAACTACCATGCAGCGTACCAAACAAATTCTGTCGAGCAACAAAACGAAAAAAATCCAAGGAACGATAGATATGACCGAAATGATGGAAGAAATGACCGATATAACCGGAACAGGAATGACATATATCCCAGATATGATGACCACAGATATGATCGATGATATGACGATTGTAACAGGCATGGAGGATACCAGGGTCAAGGTCGTGGAGGTGGTGGTTGCGGTGTCCGACCTAATCGACTTGGTCTATGTTTTACATGTCTCAGTGAAGATCATCAGCATGTAGAATGCCCATACAAATAAAGAACCGATCTAAATTTTTGTACAAAATGTGGGGTAGGCGATCACTTTTTAGAGGATTGCCCTACCATGATTGAAAAAATCAATAATAAAAAGAATGTTCATGTCTTGTCTTGTGTACCTAAACATGATGTGCTTCGAACAAAAAATTTGCAAATTGTCACTCGACAAGGTACCCATATTGGTCCAGATATACCACAGATAAGTAAAACAGTAACCAAAGAAGTTATCCAAATTCGGCTAAGCAAAAATCTGTGTTTAAAAATGCATCCGACATATTTTCTGAATTGGAAGCCCATGAAGACACTGAAGAAAATCGACAAGAAGCATTGAATGAATTGTTCAATCCATTCACAAATGATGATGCTATAGGAAAGTTAATCGACCTATTGCATAAAGTCAAGCATAAACATGTCATGCAAAGACAAACCAAAAACATTTGCCGACTTAATCAAAAAAAAAAAATGATGTTTATCCTCTTGTCGACCTCGACATAAATGGCTACCATGTACGCTAAGTCGTATTGGATTTAGATTCCCAAGTCAATATCATGACTCGTGATACTTGGGACCAACTTGGTCGACCACAGTTGCAGGAATCAAGTATTTATCTGAAGCTCGCGGATCAAGGACTCATTGAGTTGATCGGAGTTTGGAAGGGAGTTGAAACATCTATCAAAGGCATTTCAACAAAAGTTGATTTTGAAATCATTAATCCTAAAGATGATGCAAGTTCTTTCCCAGCCTTGGTTGGTCGACCTTGGGGGCGAAAGATGAGGGCTTCGATTTCACTAGATAAAGGTCGCATCAAGCTAAAAGGAAATGATCAGAAGGTTATTGTACCAATCTTCCCATCTCAGGGAGAACCTTGGTCGGAACTTGTGGAAGAAGATAATGACATTTGAAAGCTTTATTGAATAGATAACAACGAAGATCATATTGAACCGAATTCTCAAGGAGAGATTCACCTTGGAGATCCTGTTTCGATCGGATATAATTTCGACGCAGAGCTTTACTACTGGAAGATAGAGAATTACGATCTTCATGCAAAAGAATGAAGGACGGTGGAAGCCATCTCGAAGAAGCAAGTAAATAAATGTCTCTCAATCTCGACCACTCCAGGAATATTCGAGCGAAAAATTCGAGAATACCCTACGCTTGCACTAGCCAAAAATTCACAGACATGTAATCCGGCGCTGAGGTACAAGGAACGTGACTCCCCAGCAGTAGATGTCGAACAAGTCTCAAAACATGTCGAAGAGAAAGGTAGACTACAGAGTCTGGTTCAGACTTTCACTGGGAAAGCTGCGAGATGGTGGGATACCCACCAGTCGAGACACCAAACCTGGAACAACGCATCGACATTTTTTGTAGAAAGATTTGGAGGAAAGAAGCTGGAGACTCAGGCCGACATTCCCATGTTCACACACGGAAAAAATCCTGAAGTCCATATCGAACGTTGTGAAAAAGAATGGAGGAAACTGGGTTATAAAGATGAAAGGGCGTGGCCTCGCCTCTTTCTCGGCACACTTGACGATCTTCCTAATAAATGGTATAAGATGGAAGAGGCGAGAGGAGAAACATTCACATGGAAAGATTTGAAAGAAAACGTCATCCATGATTTCCAGTTTTCTCCAAAGGAGGAGCAGTTGGTTGAAGCGAGCAAACATATCAAAGAATTTTTGCAGCCGACAAAAAACCTAGCACCTAATGAAAAGCAGTAGACTGTTCACCGACCTGCTGCCTGTCATAACATAACATAGAAGGAAATCCATCATTATACACGACTAAGCTTAGAAAAAGAGGAGTCAATCGGTAAATTTTTTCAATGGAGACAAGATCACCCCATCACGTCGAAGTCTGTCAAAACAGTCTTTAGCATGGAGGTTGTCGAGAAAGACGAGCCAAAAAGATTATTGGAAAAATATTTCCCGCTTGCATTCACACAAATAAAAGAAGGCGAAAGACCGATAAATGATAGTCGTGCTCCAGAGTGGATGGATGCAAAGATCAAAACAAAAGAAGTGGATATCTCTAATGACGGCCGACCAAAGATGGCGAGAATTGGCGACTACTGGAATGAAGAACAAACTGTAGAAATCACCAGCCTCCTCAAGGAATTTCAGGATGTATTTGCCCGTGATTACAAAGATCTGAAAGGACTTGTGCAGGAGATGGGTGAAATGAAAATCGATATCAAACCAAACACCAAACCAGTGAAGAAAAGGCCCTATAAGCTCGGACACAAGTATAAAGACATTGTTTAAAAAGAAATCGATAGCATGCTTGAAGCTGGAATTATATATCCTATCGACTAGTCAGAGTGGGTGAGGCCGATGGTTATTCAGCCGAAGAAGCACGACCCGATACGACTGAGGATTTGTGTCGACTTCCGTGAACTGAACAAGGTAACACTTACCGACCCCTTTCCAACTCCTATCGCATATGAGATTATTAACGAATTTGCAAGGCATGATTGTTATTCATTTACAGATGGATTCTCTGGGTACAATCAAGTACCTATTGCGAAAGAAGATCATAAAAAGACTACATTCGTATGTGAATTTGGGTCTTTTGCATATAAACTCATGCCTTTCGGTCTGAAGAACACACCAGCGGTCTTTTCCCGTATTGCCGTGAAGGCTTTTCAGGAGTATATCTACAAAACCATGGTTGTCTATTTCGATGATTGGACAATCTATTCAATGTTAAGAGATCATTGCAAATGGCTTCGACTGATGTTGGAACGTTGTCGGCAGATTCAGTTATCGCTGAACATTAAAAAGTGCATTTTTGCGACTCCTATTGGTATATTGATTGGCCACGTAGTATGTAAAGAAGGAATCAAGGTCGATTCTAAAAAAAATAAAAATTATTCTCAACCTAAAACCTCCAGTCAATCCAAAACAAGTGCGAATCCTGTTGGGTCATACGAGGTATTACAAAAAGTTCATTAGACATTAGTCCGACATGACATATCCTCTCAAAGAGTTGTTAAAAGAAAATCAGGAATACAGGTGGACGGAGGAATTCAATACTTCATTCGACACCTTGAAGAGAAAAATGATCGAAGCACCTATCCTCCGTTTCCCAAATTGGTCGGTAAAATTTCATGTTCACATTGATGCATCTGGAATAGCAGTCGACGTTATTTTAACACAACCCGAAGAAGATGGAATGGACTATCCTAATGCTTTTAGCAGTTGGAAGTTGAACAAGGATGAAAGAAACTATTCCACTACAGAAAGAGAAGCATTAGGTATGGTATTTTCCCTACAGAAATACCGTCATTACTTATTGGCTAATCCCTTCATATTCTACACAGATCATCAAGATTTGAAATATCTAGTCAATAAGCCATTGCACCACGGGAGGTAGTGTCGCTGGCTTCTACTATTTCAGGAATTTGAATTCGAGGTAATAATCCGACTAGGAAAGGCTAATGTCGGGCCAAACCACCTGTCAAGAGTCGACACTAGAGAGGACCTAACAGGAATATAAGATGATTTGCCAGATGCACATTTATTTCGAATTGAAGTTGTCCCTTAAGAAATTGCAGAAATTGTACAATTTCTCGAGGATGGGCAAGCTCCTGAAGGAATGACTGAGAAGAAGAGGAAGATCCTTACTATGAAATCCATGCCTTATACACTTATCAACGGGTTCCATTAATAACTTGGCCTAGATGATGTATTACGTTGATGTGCACTTGAGCATGAGCGACATAGTATACTTTCAGAAGCTCACTACGGACCGAGGGGAGGTCATTATCACGTAGATATAACAACAAGGAAGATTCTGCAAGCTGGACTCTGGTGGTCGACAGTTCATAAAGACTGTCGAGAATTTGTAACTAAATGTGATAGGTGTCAACGTATGGGACGACCGCTGCCTAGTATAGAAATTCCCTTGGTTCCAATTAATCCAAGCAGAACATTTGAAATCTGGGCAATTGATTTTATTGGACCATTCCCAGTATTGGCAGACGGACATGCCAACGTTATATTATCACTGCTGTAGAATTCGTCACCAAACGGGCAGAGGCAGAACCAGTTGAGACATGTTCTAGCGAAGTTCCTGCCAAGTTCATCTATGAAAACATCATTACATGTTTCGGATGCCCGCTAACTTTACTTAGTGACCAAGGTACGCATTTTGTCTGCAAAACTATTGAGGCATTGAAAAAAGAGTTTTTAATTGATCACAGAATAAGCACAACATATCATCCACAATCTAATGGCGCTGTGGAATCATTTAACAAAACAATTACAAGAGGACTAATGAAAGTGTGCAACATAGAGAAGGATGTTTGGTATGATAAAGTACCTGTTGTTCTTTGGGCATACAGATCAGTGTACAAAAGAACGACGGGTCAAACACCTTTCTCACTTGTCTATGGACAAGAAGTAGTCGTTTTGCTTCATTTTCGACACAAGCCTCGGTAATTGCAGTAGCACTACACATTGATGTCAAAGATGCATGACATGAGTTCCTATTACAACTGTCGAAACTGAACGAAAATCGACAGATAGCAATGGAACACCAACAAATCCAAAAACAACAATAAAAAGCTTGGCATGATAGAAACATCAAACGGAAAAATCTGTCAGTTGGTGACTTGGCATTGCTTTATAATAGCCTCATAAAAGGAAAACCAAAAAAGTTGCACATGGAGTGGACGGGGCCCTATATTGTCGAAGTGATAAATCCCAATGTTTCAGTCCGATTGAAAACATTACAAGGTAGTGTTTTCAAGAAACTCATAAATGGCGCCCGACTAAAACAGTACAAGTCATGAATTAAAAAAAAAAAACGGTTGCAACCAACGATGGAGAGAAAGTACTTTAAGTAATTCATTCGAAAGCAGGCTGTATCAAATTCATTATGACAAGGGACTGGACAAGCAATACTGGTGAAAACAAGAGACCGACGCATGACCAACGACATGAGAGGCATCGACAGGATATAAGTAGTAGAGAGGATGAGCGATCGCATCGACATTACTAGACCAAGTCTGGCCGACCTGATAGCACAAAAGAAACACACTGGTATCGACCCGACGTAGAAACAACACATAGAAACAGTAGGAATGGTAGACCGGTGGAGCAAAAAAGCCGAGACACGGTTCTCCAGGCGCCGCCAATCTGTCATTCACACTCAAATTCCTCGTCAAGTCAAGCTTTAATGCGACCATCTATCTCTCATCCCACCATGCCAAACTATGCCACTATAAATCCAGAGCTCGAGGATTCCTGGTTACTCTTATGCAGAGAGATTGAGAACCAGAGCTCAGAGCTACCAGAACCAGATTGTGACCTAGAAAACCCTGTATCAGTCATGGCTCCCAAGAAAGGTCAGATGACAACGTGGTTTGCTACTTTTAAAGTTCGAGAGTTGGAGAGAGCTCAATCTCCCTTGGAAACCCGTCTTCAATTGATCCGGAATGCCAAGGTTTCGAAACCTCATTGGAGAAGAACCTGGAACGATATTTGTAAATGGGGGAAGGAATCTAATGGTCGTTGGAGAGAGCCAGCCGAAAGGCTTAGGACTGCCACAGTCTTACAATATATGAATGCACCTCTGATGGAGCATTTCTCCGGACTAAAAGACATCATAACACAGTTCATAGTCAACCGATACCAGAATGGCAAGTTTTATTTCGATGTCCCGGTCGAAATAAACGACGAACTTATTCATAGAATCATAGGCCTGTCGAACAAAGGAGAAGATGTGCCGACACGAAAGAAGCCTGAGCTGATCAAAGAATTCATAGAACATTCTTGCGGTAAGAATTCTAAAGGCTTAGTCGCCAATCAGATTAAATATGAAAATTACAAGATAACTGCTAGAATTGTTTCCACTGCACTCTCAAGTTCTGGTCGAGGTTCAGATCATAAGACCGACATGTTAGAAGCTGTGATGAATATGGCATCGAAGGAAACAATATACAATTGGTCTGAATTCCTCGCTAACATCATAAAAAATATATGCTACAAGTGCCAAGAAGACAGTACAACTATTCGATATCCATCCTTGATCATATGGATAGCCATGTCACACATCCGACCAGCTAGAAATAAGGACTTTGCAGCCTAAAATAATATTTTGAGGCAGAAATTCCGGTGCTTTAAGCATGGAGGCAGCCGTCTGCGCTACAACAAAATAGCCCTTTAGGGGCGGTTTTGGCTTGCGGGGGTCTTGGTAAACCCCCCCCTAAAAGTTTTTTCAGACATTTGCAGGCGGTTTTGTAAATCCGCCCCTAAAAGCCATGGAAATTGGACTTTTGGGGGCGATTTTTTAAAATCCGCCCCCAAAAGTCCTAAAATTTGACTTTTGGGGGCGGTTTTTGGAAAACCCCCCCTAAAAGACCAATTCTCATAACATTTGGGGGCGGTTTGTCAAAACCCCCCCTAAAAGTCATGAGAATTGAACTTTTGGAGGCGGTTGTTTGAAACCCCCCCCCTAAAAGCCCAATTCTCATCACCTTTGGGGGCGGTTTGTCAAAACCCCCCCTAAAAGTCATGAGAAATGAACTTTGGGAGGCGGTTTGTTTGGAACCCCCCTTAAAAGTCATGAGAATTGAACTTTTGGAGGCGGTTGTTCGAACCCCCCCCCCCTAAAAGTCCAATTCTCATAACTTTTGGGGGCGGTTTGTCAAAACCCCCCTTAAAAGTCACGAGAATTGAAATTTTGGAGGCAGTTATTTGAAAACCCCCCCTAAAAACCCAATTCTCATAACTTTTGGGGGCGGTTTGTCAAAACCCTCCTTAAAAGTCACGAGAATTTAACTTTTGGAGGCGGTTGGTTGAAAATCCCCCCTAAAAGCCCAATTCTCATAACTTGTGGGGGTGGTTTGTCAAAACCCCCACTAAAAGTCACGAGAATTGAACTTTTGGAGGCGGTTTTTTTGGACCCCCCCTTAAAACTCATGAGAGTTGAACTTTTGGAGGCGGTTTTTCCCTTTTTGTGAAGTGTGACTCAAGTCGCTGCCTCCCATTCCACGTCTAACAAATACTCTATTCTTCCACATATACACAACTAAATGGAGAAAGTCTTCATGCACTTCTAAAACACCAGAAAACACCATAAAGTTTGAATTATGAATATATCATGAGATCTTGGGATACTTGTAGACTCACCCACCATTGATTGCTAGGTAGTGGCGATGGGTGAATTTTTTGGCCAACTATGATTACAAGTTATTTCACATAAAAGGGGAAGAGAATCAAGTGGCATATGCCTTGAGTTGAAGATGCCATATATATGCAATCTCCCAAGCTTAATAAAATTTAAGGACAATGATAGGAGGTGATCCAATGATGACAAATGTTACCGAGAGGTGTGTCACTACAATAGATGCTATTTTGTCGTAGTGACACTTGGAAACAAGTAACAAACCCTCATGCCTTGGATACAAGCAGTAAAATTCAGTTTTGTGGAGTACTTGAGTATGTGTCAAATATATAGTACCATTAGATGAATAAAATAACTTTAGAAAGTAATTTGCTCCTCATTTGGTGTTATCTTTGGCATGTTTGATTTCTCATGTAGCTTCATACTTGGAACTATACTAAATAACACTCCAATGTGCATATTCATAGCTTAATGGTGATTCCTCTTTGTTTTGGGGATTTAGTGATACATATAATTATATCAACATGAATAACTGATCTAGTCCTAGCTTCATGCAATCCTAGATTGAATGGTTGAGTGGTTGAGTGATACTAAATGATGCTTTTAGGGATTCAAGACTAATAAAGATGTAGACAGCTCCAAACACAATCCATTACTTCTCAAGGGGATCCTTAACCTTAGAATAGGGATATGGGTGGAATTTGTAAGGATTTAAGGACTAGGTATTGGTCTTGGGGCCCTAGACATGGGAAAGGGAGGAAAGTTGAACTTTAGATCCTAAAGGAACTATCTAGGAATCTATGGTCAAGAAAGACACTTCAAATGACTATATAAGACCATTTGAGGGTATCCTTGACATATGAGTTGAGATACCAATTTCATTAGGAGGAACTGAGCAATAGACATGGGTATCGATGCCTTTTACAGGGTAACTGGATGAAAGTTAGGCCTTAGGCCCTAAAGGAACATTCTATAAACCTAAGGCCCATATCAATGGCTTGAATCACCACCGAGGGAATCTGTCACCTCCTAGTCGGGATATTAATTACAATAGAAGGCTTTGAATAATAGATATTGGTCTTAGGATTATGAACATGGTATATAAATAACATATTGGCTTTACACCCTAAAAGAAACTTTTATGCATATAGGTCCAAGAATAACACCTTAACACACCACAAATGACCTTTGAAAGGTACCCTTCACCTAATGTGGGATACCGATGACATTAAGAAGTTGTTCAACATTATGCATGGGTCTTGGCGCTAAGAGCGAGGTAGGTAGGGCCAACAACATCACAATATTGAAACATCACACATGATATCCTGAGGGGATCCACGGCCACCAAGTGGAGATATGGGAACCATTAGGATTTTTTGAGCACTAGGTTTAGGTGTTGAGGTTTAACCATGATTGGTGTAGGAAGCTCGTGCATTGGGATATATAGGAAGCTTCCAGGTATCTAAAGCCAAGAAAGACATGTTGAACAACTATAATAGACATTTCCACGGTATTTTTGGCATCTTAGTGGGTTTTTTTGTGGCACATAGAGAATTTTAAGACTAATTATAGGTGTCAACAGCTTGGACATGGTTGGGGAGAAAAGAGTGGGACTTAGGTCCTAAGGGAAATTTTAGGCTTCTTTGGCTAAGAATAATGCCTACAACCACCACACATGACCTCCCAAGATCACATTATTCATCTAAGTGGGGATATTAGTGCCATTATAATTTTTTGAGAACCTGGTATGGGTCTTGGGTGCCCTAAACATCCTTGAGGGATAAAAAATGGGCCTTAATCCATGAAAAAACCTTTTAAGAATCCATAGCCAAGAAGAACAACTTGAAAAAACAAACATGGATTCTTGAGAGTATCTTTAGTGTTTGAGTAGGGATTTCTATGTCATTAGATGGTTTTGAATAGTAGTTAGGGGTCTTGAGGCTCTATACATAATTAAGGAAGGAATCACATTCCTTATGCCCTAAAGGAAGCTTTGAGGTATCTAGAGCCATGAACAATATTTTAAAGAAACACACATCATTGGCCTAGGATATCCTTGGCCTCAGAGAGGGGATGTCATCACCTTTGGGAGGTTTTGAGTATTAGTAGATATGAGTTTATGGGCCTCGACACTGTTAAAGGAGGAAACCCAAGCCTTAGCCCCTAAAGGAAGCTCTGGGCATGCAAGGCCAATAATAATGTATGTCTCAATGTATAATACCTTTGGATGGTATGTTTTCCCTCAAATTGATATATGTGTGCCATTAGGAGTTTTTTAGCACTAGGTATGGGTACTAGGGCCTTGGACATGGTCAGCAGAGGACACTCGATCCTCAATCCCTAAAGGAATCTTCTAGCCATCCAAGGCTAAGGAGGTGGGCTCCACCAACCATACATGGCCACTTGAGTGTATTATCAACCTATGATTTACGGTTTCGATGGCAACAAGTTGTTTCGAGTAGTATGTAGGTATCTTGGGGCCTTGGGAATGATGTTCTAGGAATCAAATCCTACTTGAAATCCAAACATCCTCTAGATCCTAGCTTGATGCCATACATATAAAACATAAGAACTATAGGAAAATGTTATGGACTAAAAATTCAATCTTTTTACCTTGGACTAATCTATAAGAATAGTTTATTATGTGCCAAACATGAAACGACCAACATATCCCATTCACATGATAAAATTTAATTTTTAGGGCTAGTGCAAGTGTTATGGTATAATACCCTCAATTTTTAGCATAAAATTGTGCCCTATTCTTCGATAGGCATCCCTAGTAATTGAAACCTAAAACATCAATCATATCCCACTCATGGGTTGATGATTCCCTATGGAGGGTATGTGTGGTGATTTGAGGATTTCACATGGACAATATCTTGCTTGCACAACAAAGATTCCTTATATGGGGATTATCTGATGCCCTAGGGCCTTGTGCATATCCCATGAGTTATAGGGAAATTTTATGGTGTAAGAATCTATATTTTAAATTTGGACAATGGCTTAGGCCATCAGAACCATCATTGGAGTGCCAAACCATGAAATTAGCTCCTTTTCATGGAATGGATTCTAGGAACTAGTCCTAGCGGCTAATGGATAGGACATCTAACTCATATGCTAAATATACCTTATGTCGGGCCTATATGGTGCTTTAGGACATCATGCATGGCCCATGACCTCTAAAGAAAATTGTATGGCATTAAACCATAGTTGTCAACCTCAAACCATGGACTGGCTCCCAATGACCATGCATGGTGTTACAAAACTTAAAGCATAAACCATAGCATGCTCACAAGGTAATTATTCCTCCCACGGGACATGTGTGATGGCTTGGGGCCCATGCATGACCATTAAGCCCCAAATGAAAATATATTGTCGTACTGATATGGATTTCCTTTTTGAATAAATCTTCCTTTAGAAACGATTAATAAGCAATATGTATAAAATATAATACAAAAAATTAGTTGTTCACATAGAATACACACAAAAAGGGTCTCTAATGGTGGTCGGCCCTGGATCTGGCCGTTGCAGGCAGCATGTTTCTCCCTGCTAGGCGTCTTTTTTCTCATTCGCTTCCTTTACATTGACTTGTCCTTTGTTCTTGCTTGTTTCTGAGTGGGCAGAGCCTGGTCTTGGAGTCAAGCTTATTGCAATTTTGTAATAAGCCCAGTACCAACCAGGCTAATCCAGTGGGAAGTTTATATTTTTTTAAAAACCCAGGGCCTAGCTCCTTTTGTCTTTTTTTGTCTTCTTTGCTTCGGATTTTTAGGGTTTCTGTCAGTTCACATCTCTTTCGAGCTCTTCTTTTTTTATTGTCTCTGGTGATTTCTCTGATGGGGGTTTCGGGTACGGTTTCTATGCCGGGTCGAGGTTTTTCGACTAGTGGGTCTCGTTTGTCCTCCTTTAGGGAAAACTCGTCAGTGACTGTAATTTTGTATTCCTGGCCGGTGGAGCCAGTTTCGTGTAACCCTCGGGATGGGGTTAGGGTTTATCCGGGTCGGAAGCTTGCCCCCTCCTCGTCTGACGTTATCATTTCTCCTGACAAGAGTCCGGATTTTGTTCATTTTTAGAAGGCGAAGAAAGGCTGGCCACTTTGCGTTCTGGGTAAGGACGTCACCTTTGACATGGTGACGGCCCTAAGTAAGCAGGCACTTATCGGTAAATTTGAATACATCAAACCCTCTTGTTCTGAGATTTTGGAGTGGGTTCCCTCAAAATGGCTTGGTCTTATTAAAAACATCCCTCGTATTTTGATGCTAACGAACGGTTGGTTACTATTCTTGTTCCTTTCGGAGGATGATAGAATGGCGGTGGAGGCTAGATACAGGGCTCTGGGTATTGGTTCGCTGGTTCTAGACTGGTGGCATACTGCTTTCGATAGAAATAATTGCTTAAACACAGGTATCTTTGGGTCGTCCTCCCAGATTTTCCACTCCAATGTTGGAATTTTAAGGGCTTCTTGGAAGTGGCCAAGACCATTGGTCTCCTCATCCTCATTGAAGAGGAAACCCTTAGTGGGTATGAGTGTAACTCGCCCAGGATGTTGGTTGATATATACTGTTTAGAAGGGTTTCCTGTGGATATTGAGATTTTTTGGGAAGGTGGCTCTTTCGTCTAGTCCAGATATTGGACTATTGGTGAGTGCCCTTTTGTTGTTTCTGGTGCAAGGAGTTGGGTCACTCTAGGGACCAATGCTCTCGGTTTCGTGCTCAATCTCAGGTTGGTAAAACACCCCACCCTAGTGTGGAGCTGGATGGCCGTGAATATTTGCTTCATAGTCAGCTGTCGTTGGACGTCTCTTCGGCTTGGGAGGTCATTGGTAAGTTTAACTATCTCATTCCTACATTGTCCAAGTTTATTCCTGTGAAGGATATTATGAGTTCCTTGGTCTTTGATGAGGTTCCTTTGTCCTCCCCTTCTGTTACGTTTGGGACAGTGCCTATCCCCCTTCTTGACTTAATTGTTGTTCCTTTGGGAGTTCTCCATTCCCCCACCACTCTGAGCCCTGGTCCTTGTCTTTTGTCTTCTGCCCATTCCGGTGTTGGTGCTTCTAATTCCACTCTACCTACCGATTCCCTTCCGGATCTTGACATTCCTCCCTCTTTTCCCTTGGGTGTCATTTCTACCTCTGTTCCTGAGTTGGATGAGGACCTTTCTACCGAACCGTTTTTCCCCCTCATGGAATTAGGCTCTAAGGTTGCAATGCCTGTGTATTCGGCTAAAGATTCTGGTGACCCGGCTGTTATTCCCATTTCCTCTATTATGAGAGGTAATGTTACGTTACGTAAGCCTCGTCGTCCCAAAAAAGGATTTTCCGCGTAGGGTGAGTCTGCTTCTGTTCTGGTTAATCCGGTGGTTACCTCTCTTTTCGATAAAGATTGGATGGATCCTCAACTCCTTCCTCTGCATTTAACTTGTCGGCCGTTAGAGAAAGCGAGGCCATTGACTCAGTTCATCAATGTTAATTACCACCTTCAACGTGCGTGGACTTTGCAGCAGTCCTAAGCGAGCTGCGTTGAAACTCTTCATTGACCGTTTTAAACCTACTATTTTACTCTTGCAAGAAACTATGTTGTATGCCTCAGATGCCCTTCAATTTTTCTTACGTATCAAACTTGACTGGCAGGCTAGTGCTACGGATGCTGTGGGGTTGTCCGGGGGCACTTTAATTGCTTGGAATCCGGAGGTGGCTAATCTTAGGACATTCCATTCTTCTTCAGGTATCTTGGCTGAAGGATACCTTAAAGGTTATGATAGGGTTATCCGTGTTTTGAATGTTTATGCCCCTTACCAGAATCGTAAGTTGTTTTGGTAGCGGACAGTTTCAGATGGTTTACTAAATGATCCGTCGCTTATCTTGGTCGACGACCTCAACCTCACTCTCTCAAAGGCTAAGGTGCGGGGTTCGGGCAGGTCCCTTGACCCTCTTGCTGAGTTTTTCTTAAGTATTTTTGATAATTCCAATCTTAGAGATATTGCCCCGCCCAAGTTGGTTCCTACTTGGTCAAATGGTAAGGCGGGAGGTTTTGGCATAGTGAAGAGACTCGATCGTTTTATGATGGCTGAAGACCTCTGTGATTCTTTCGGCAGGTTTCGATCCTGGACATATGCTATTGGGTTTTTAGACCACAAGGTTGTTTCTTTACAGCTGGACTTCAATTCTCATTTTGGGGGTTATCCATTTAAATTCAACCCTATGTGGCTTGATGATACATCTTTTGTTGATTTGGTTCGACAATCTTGGGCGGCTGGTGCTACTTTATCTTGCGGTTTTTATTTCCACACTTTATCTCGAAGGCTTGACAGACTTAAAAAGGATGTTCGTGGCTGGGAGAAGGCAAAAAAACTTGAAAATTCCAAGCGTTTAGAGGAAATTGAATGTGACCTCCAATCTCTGTCTTTCCCAGAGGATGGGTTACTCTTTAATGACAAAAGGTTGGACTTGTTAAAGTTGTTGGAGATGGAGAAGAGCAAGCTTTTGGGGGTGCTGGAAGAAACCTGGCGCCAAAAGAGCTGTGCCATTTGGGTTAAGGCTAGGGACGCAAATACTAAGTTCTTTCGTACATTTGCAAGCCAACGTAGACTCAATAACTCTATTTGGGAAATCACAGGTGAACAAGGAGTGTTACTTCATGAACATGATCCTCTTTGTTAGGCTGTTGTTGGTCACTTTAAAAAGATTTATCAGAATGATAGTTCCAATCATCTCGATGAACAGTTGAAGATTATCAAGTTATTTCCTAGGTTATTTGATGATGATGCCTCTTCGGTTATTGGGCGGTCGATTTCTGAGGCCGAGGTTCTTAATACGCTGAAATTTGTTTGAAGGATAAATCGACGGGCCCTGACGGATGGACAGTTGAGTTTTTCCTTCATTTTTTCCATCTGCTGGGGACTGATATCACTCGTACTATTGATGATTCGAGGATCAAGGCAAGTATTCCGGCTTATCTCAACTCAACTCACATTACTCTCATTCCTAAGGTGGATAAACCGCTTGGTTTCGGTTTCTTTGTCCCATCTCTTTATGTAACCTCCTGTATAAAGTGGTCACGAAGATTATTGCTGAAAGGATCAAGCCTTATTGGAGAGGGGCATCTCGGCGGAGCAATTTGGGTTTCTTCATAACCGTCAATTGCTAGATGCGGTTGGTTTAGCCCAACAAGGACTCCACTCTATCAAATTGAAGAAACTTGAAGCCTTCATTCTCAAACTTGACTTGGTGAAGGCCTATGACAGGATAGATTGGACTTACCTTCATTTCATCTTGCTTCAAGTCGGATTGCCCTGTGAGACTGTGGAATGGATTATGTCGTGTGTCTCTACATCAAGTTATTCGGTCTTAGTAAATGGTTCTCCATATGATTCCTTTACAGGTGAATGTGGTCTAAGGCAGGGCTGTCCCCTGTCACCCTACCTTTTTATTCTGGCTGTGGAAGGACTAAGTCTCTTAATACATGATGCTTGCAGCAATGGACTCCTCTTTGGTATCAAAGTGGCTTCGGCCCTTTTCATTTCACATTTGCTTTTTGTCGATGATGTTATTTTATTTGGTGTTGGTTCTATTGGATAATGGTCTCACTTCAAGGCTATAACTTTTTGTTTTTGTAAAGCTGTTGGTCTAGATATTAGTCCTACAAAGTCTTCCTTTCTGTATCAGTGTATGGATCCTGCTGTTAAGGATCATATTAGCTCTTTATTCCCTTTCCATATGTATGACGTTGGTATAGGTTTCAAGTACCTGGGCTATTTCTTGAAGCTGTGTGGATACTCTTTGTTGGATTGGGGGTGGCTTATCAAGAAAGTCCAAAGAAGAATCAACGGATGGGCATTTAAATACCTTTCTCTGGGTGGGCGACTTACTCTTCTCTGCTCAGTTCTTCAGAGCATTCCGGTTTTCTGGTTTTCCCTTTTCATTGCTCCTCTGAAGACTATTAATGATTGCGAAAACTGTTTGCTTGTTTCTTATGGAAATGTTATGGTGATTCCCATAAGTGGCATCTTGCGTCTTGGGAACTTTTGGCCCGACCTAAATACTCTGGTGGTTGGGGCATTAAGAATCTTCGTTTGTTCAATATGTCTCTTTGCGCCAAATCTTTCTGGAGGTCTCTACATGACACTGGGCTGTGGGGACGTGTGATTAAAGCCAAGTACTTGGGCAGACTCCCTCTATCTAGTTGGCTTTGGCATGGAAGGTTGTATTCGTAGGGTACTTATATCTGGCGCAGCTTTTTGAAGGTTTTCCCTATTATCAATTCAGGCATCTCCTGGGCTGTGGGCAGAGGTATGCAAATCTTCGTGGGTCTGGATCTGATCGTTGGTCTCGGAGAGGACTTCCGTTTACCTAGTGAGCTCATTCGATCTCTTCATGCTCATAACTTTTTTGTTCTGCAGCATGTTGTTCACACTCAGGGTTTGGTTTCACATTCTTGGCTCACGGCTACTAACTTGGATTTGTCACCTGTTAATTATGAAGCCTGGAACCATTATGTCGGGAACCTTGTTCATGCGGGTATTGTTCTTAGTCAGGGTGAGGATGTCTTATGCTAGAGTCACAATACTGCTGATGGGAAAATCACTGCTAAGTTGGCTTATTCCATGTTAATGGATGAAGCTGTTGTTGTGTCTTTTCCTGTCTCGATTTCCTTGAACTGGTCTATCAAATGTCCTTTAAATATTCTCTGTTGCATGTGGCTGGTGTTGCACAACAAAGTGCTTACTTGGAGCAACCTTTGCAAACGCGACTTTGTTGGGCCGGGATTTTGTTCCATGTGTCGAAGGGAGGGGGAGGATGTGTACCACCTGTTCGGCCATTATGAGGTTCTCAAACTGGTTTGGTCTTCGCTGGAATGCTCTTTGCATTTTCGTTTTGGTTGGAGGGAAGTCCCATTTGCTCAAAATTTTCAAAGGTGGTCTGTGTCGCGACCTACTGGACCTGCTTTGTTACATATAACTATGTGGGAGTTTTGGAAAGCTCGGAATCGAGCCATATTTCATGATGAGCTTGTTTCTATTCCGCTTATATGTACTCGTATTTTGAGTTACTTCCAGCAACACTCCTCTTCTGCGGTTAAGCGTTCCAGGTTTATCACTCTTCATGACGAGACTTGTATGAGCTTGCCGATCGACTATTTTGATGGTGTCGCTCAGGATGGTGTCTGGGGGGCAGGCATGATTTTAAAAGCTTCCAGTAACCATTTTTACCAGCTGCAGATGGGTGCCGGTCGTGGAACCAACACTAGGGCCGAGTTGTTGGCACTGTGGGGTTTACTTTTCTTTGCTAGACATATTGGTTTGTCCACTCTGAACATTTTTGGTGACTCTATGATTATTATTGCCTGGGCCAAAGGGGAGCAGAGACTTTCTTCGTCGGTTCTGAATGGCTGGCTTCGACGCGTCCAGTTACTCATTGCTGGATTTGAGGAGATTTCATTTCGTCACATTTATCGTGAATATAATTCGGCGGCATATGATTCTTCCAAGCGGGCTTTGGGGGCTCTGATGGCCATATTCGTATCAAATAATTTCGGGACAACATCATGTGTGGATCTTACTCGGTCCCTTTTATGTAACTATTGGATACGTTCTTGATATTTTGTCTTTCTACGAAAACTGACCCGTATAGTTCTATTTGGTAATAATTTTCTAAATTTATAGGCATTGATCTGGTATTTTGTCTTGGATTTGGAGAATATAGGCACCTCGCCTTTTTGTACCTGTCATATACAACTTTTGTTTAATAAAAGTTGGTTTTTTTCTTTTGAAAAAAAAACACAAAAAACAAAAAATCTTTAAAAAAAGTGTTCGCAAAAGTAAAAAACACACACCATATTTCACTATATTTATTTTATTTTTTAACTTTGGATTTGATTTTAAACAATGTTAATTTAATTTAAAATTATTTAAATTTTCTAAAACTAACTTTATTGTTTTTTTTTTTTTTTTTTTTTTTTTCAATGTGGTTCACGTATCGGTTGACCGGCATCGCTACGTCCACGGAATAATTTCTGGCGAGCCCACCCGAAGGAGCCATCACACCCTCGGCACATTTTGCGCGCCTAACTCCAAGAGTGTCAAGGAGAATGGATCCCGCGACCTCACATGCTGGGAGGCCTAACTACGGTGCTCGACCGATTGAGATAACTCTTAAGACTAAAACTAACTTTATTGTATATTGTAAATGAAATTAAAAAAAACTTTCCAAAATAAAAATTATATAATACTTTACAAATAAAAATATCTAAAATAAAAATTATATAATACTTTACAAATAATAATATCTAAAATAAATATTATTATAAAATATAAAAAATAAAAAATAAAAAAAATTTAACATTCCAAAAACGCTATTCAAAATCTAATTTCTTCCCGCTCATGTTTTATTTTCTCCCCAATTTTAAGCTTTGCCATTTTTTTACTTTTGCCTTTTCCATTTCTCACTTTCGTTTCTGTCTATGAAGGCACTATGATTCTGAAAATAGACAGGTTCGAATTAGTCAGTCATCTTACCATATCAGCTGCTTTCTACCAAAAATCGTTCCTGTCTATGAAAGCACTATGCTTGGCAAAATAGACAGGTTCGAATCATTCATTCATCTTACCATATCAGCTGCTTTCTACAAAAAGACAATCAAATCACTCTATTCGACAGTATCTGATTTGTGGTTTTTAGAGGAGGGGTGCATTCATCTTCTAGAAGGGATGACACATACTTATGGAACACAGAACCCAGTCACGTCTATTTATTACTTGTAAGAGGCATATTTTCCAGTCAACTCGTAGCTCTCACTTTATTTCAGATCATAGCTCTCTTACTGTTGAGAAAGTGATCATGTAAACTATTGAATGTATTCACTACTGCGTGCCATATTGCTATATCTCATCCCATTAAATTTGTGGGGGCCAAGGGAAGGGTCTCTTTCCTGTCTGTACGTTTCCTTTGTCTGCTGATTTATAGGCCAAAGTTATGGGAGAAGTCAAAGTTAACAGTCGCCTACAGTCATTTCCAGTGACATGCCATTCATCCAAAACCAAAAGGAAGAGCTGTTATAGTGAAGGGGGAAAGGATCCGAGTGTTACAGACACTTACATGAAATCGTGGGGCATGGAAAGACCAAATATATAGTAGCAACCCATATTCTTTCACTGCTGTTACAAATTGCTGCAAGAAGGGCCAGTTCATTGGTGGGTTGGCAACTTGGTAACTGGGTGTTTCATCTCTGTGGAGGGCGCTGAATATTGGCACCATAGTGTTGTAATAAATTGTTGTCGAACATTGAAAGTGGTTATCTTTGCTAGTGGAGGTCCCATGAGTTGGATCTACTTCATTTCTACATTCCCAGGCATGTAAACAACACATATTTTTGAGTATTGATTTTGAGTTAATTCCTGTGTAGTGAACTGCTCATGTTGTATTTCTATTTTATATGCAATAAAATTTGTTGGTGTTATACATTGGTATGTGAAATGCAAAAAATGTGACTGCCAAACCCTATCCACAATATCACTCATTTGCAACAAAAACGGGATCAACCTCAGTACCAACTGTTTGACATAATTCCACACTCAAAAAAATCACAGTTGTCCACTCAACTCATAACAACAATAGTAAGGGAAGGATACTATTGTATACGATCATTTAATAGACTCCTTAAATTCTCCTATTATCAATGTTAGTCTGATTGCAGTATAGGAAAAAAGGCATCCTGCATTTGTAGCCGTAATTTTGTAGGTATTCTATTGTATTTTCTTTTCTCATATGTCAATATTATGCATTGAAAGTTGTATATTCCTTTTATCCATTACCATTGACATATTATGCACACTGCCAAATCACACATGCAGCAGAGAAAGCCATAGTGACAGATTCAACCATAGTGCATTATTTCCTGCCTTATGAATGGGCTTACGTGTCACTTAGATTCCAAATTCTCTCTTTTGTTGTTTTCTTCCAAGGTCTTGGGAAGATCTTGATTAGTAGTCATCAAGATCTTTCTTTAAGGTGCTACAGGGAATCCATTGGCACCTAGAATAAAGGTTTCATATTGATCATAGCTCTTATCACTTCCGAAAAGTTAGCGGCAAATTTCTTCAAAATTTTCCATAAAAATATTCTTTAGATAAAAAACCATCATGAAAAGTTTTAAAGTTTAGCAGAATATTTTGGTCTCCAAATTTGTCTCCATAAAATGGATCTTAATATATACATTCGGGGATGCGGGTTAAAGCTCAGTTAGTTTTTCATTTCCTGGTATAGATTCAAGGCGCCCACTTAGTTTGTAGTCCAAAAGAAAACTTGCAAAGCTATCACAGTAAAATGCTCCAATTCAAAGAGAAAGCAAAGTCTTCATAGTACCTTCATTGCTACTTTAATTTAAAGGCAAAGTAGCAACAACATGTCAAGTATTATCCCCTGCTATGATTGGTCGGATAGGCTTATAATTTTATACAAGATCAGAGAATTTGGCATAAAATTTCCACGATAGTTGAACTTACTCTACAGGATTCCAGAAATGGCCTCTTAAAATGTTCAAGCCATGTATAGACAACACACCCACACGAGCAGCTTTAGTAACAAGTGTACAAATTGAAGAAGAAATAAATGCTGGAAAATAAGTCCAATCACCTGTGATCCTTTACCATAGTATTATCTCCTCTTATGATTGGTCAGATAGGCTTATAATTTTATACAAGATTGGAGAATTTGGCATAAACTTTCCACGATAGTTGAACTTACTCTATAGGATTCGAGAAATGGCCTCTTAAAATGTTCAAGCCATGTCCATTCCTCACAAGTTCACATTGCTTCCCCTTCATAAGATGGCAAAGGACTGAAGATGAGCAGCTTTAGTGACAAGTGTACAAATTCAAGAAGAAATAAATGATGGAAAATAAGTCCAATCACCTATGATCCTTTACATTATCCCTGCTTTGATTGGTCAGATAGGCTTATAATTTTATACAAGATCGGAGACTTTGGCATAAACTTTCCACGATAGTTGAACTTACTCTACAGGATTCCAGAAATGGCCTCTTAAAATGTTCAAGCCGTGTACAGAAAACACACCCATGCCTCACAAGTTCACACTACTTCCCTTCGTAAGATGGCAAAGAACTGAATCCGAGAAGCTTTAGTGACAAGTGTATGAATTCAAGAAGAAAGAAATGATGGAAAATAAGTCCAATCACCTATGATCCTTTATCATGTCAAGTGTCGAATAGGCTTATAATTTTATACAAGATCAGAGAATTGGGCATAAACTTTCCATGATAGTTGAACTTTTTTTTTTTTTTTTTCCTTGGAAAAAGTCCGTAATTTTATTTCAAAAAGATGATCAAAATTACATATTGCACATGTAGTAGAATCAACAAGGATCCCTACATTTTCACATATTTCTGTCCCATATAAGCAGAAACCAGCTTATAACGAAACCCAGAGAGAAGAACAGATAAATCTTGAACATACTACAGAAGAGTGAGCAGAAACCCGCTCAAATCCACCATAGCCACACAAGAACAAGAAGCTATGACCATCCACAGCTCATTGCAGCAGACCCTCCACAGAATATAGATCCGTCAAAACCGAAACCCTCATCGGAGGAAGCAGAAGATCCATGTCTGTGGACAGAGCAGCAGACACGGTAGACCTCCCAAACCGGCAAAAACAGCCAGCAAGCAATCCCCTGATGAAGAAGCAGCCAGAGAAACCCCATTATGGCTGGAGCAGTCCGCCGAAGCAAGCCGAAACGTCCCTGAAATCAAGAAGTCAGAGACGGATCGATCTGCAGCCGTTGATGTTCATGGCACAATAAAATTTTCAGAAACGTAGTAAAAACGAAATCCCCAGGGCGAAAGAAAGTGGAGCAGTGCCACCGGCTTCTGAAAGCCACAATCACCGCAAACGAGAGGAATACGACCCTGTCATCGGAATCAGAACCGCACCGTTGAGCAGCGCATAGGCAGCCCCCACCGATACTGCATGAGAGAGGCCATACACGCCTTCGCCGCCAGCAGTGGAATCCAGGGCCTGGAAGACCCCCTTCTAACCTCAATGCATCATTATGCAGCAATTCTTTCGATATATTATCTTTTGCCCTACGATGCACAGGTTCGAAACCCGGGAACAACGCTCCCGCGAGCATAACCAACGTAGAAACCGTAAATCCAACGGGCTGGAGCTCGCAGCCAGGACCCGAACTCCCGCTTTTGGCTGTAGCATTCACAGCAACAAGATGATCCGGTGCAGGCGCGGGTTTGTTAACAAAGAAAGTGATTCATCCCGCTAGCACCCGCCCTTGCCGTCGATGTAATAGTAGCGCTTCGATTCGTTGAGGAAAAGAGCCTTGGACGCCATTAACCCCGCATCTCAGAGTACTGGCTCCGCCGCCATAGTGAAGAACCTGTCTACTGATGAGCCATGGCCGCTCCACCCTGTTGGATGCCCTGCAGCTCAGAGTGCCGCCGCCGCCGCCACTGTGCACAACCAATGGGTCGCCGCGCTAAGGCACTACCCCACTCCATGCACCAGAGATCCGTCAGCGCTAGGTGTGGGCAGCCATGGAAAAAACCATGGCCGCCAAGATCGTTTCGATGGTTGCCTTCAAACCCTAGTTGTAGAGCGGCAAAGTCCTATTCGCCCTATTGTTTTCTTTCATGATAGTTGAACTTATTCTATAGGATTTCAGAAATTCCAAGACCACAATAAATGTTCAAAACTAAATATGAAGTCTAGTACTGTAGTTCTCTTTTAATCTGTAACCAACATGAAGATAACATAAAATTGGGGAAAACTGCATCCATTTTTGCAGGAAAATTTATCATAGAGAACATCAGCTTACAACAATATTACTTGTTGAAATTGTGAGAAAAATGAATGTCCATAGTTGTTTATACTAGTTGATTTTTCATCTCAAATTATTCTTGTAGATTCCACATTCAGCTTACATTCTTTTGCAATGTGACACAACACTATCATTTGGTTTAACACAAACTATTGTTCATTTGACTGCTATGCATTATGTTTGAGTTGAAACATCTACATGCAAATTTCAACATTCTTCATTTTCTTATTGACTACAGGCATCCTTCATAATGAATGGAAGCACAAAGGATGTCATGAACATGTCAAAACCAGATCAAACGGAGCTGTGGCTATGTGTTGCAAAAGGTTTTAATCAACACCACTCAAACTTTACTACATTCTGCTATATATATTCACGTACTATGTGGACCTACATCTTATACCTTGAAATTCCCTTTATATCTGAAATTTGTCTTGAGTGAGCTTTTGCTATAAGTAACAACAAAATTGGAGAGATAACCACTTCAAAAACACTTGAGTGGAACATGATTTAGACGTGACATGATAATATGATTAGAATGCTAAATGAGAGATAAAAAAGGCACCGTGTTACATGAATGTAAAACTAATATCTTTTATGTATATCCAAGAGGAATGGAAGTGAAAAATGATGAATTATAGTTAGAAACTATCCCAGGATTTAAAATGTGATTCCATACATAACGTCTATTCTAGAGGCAGCAATAATTACATTACATAAGTTGGAAGTTATTACAATGGCAATGCCAAGACCACAGTGAAAACATGGAAAATATTCTATAAATCTGAATTTATCACAACCATCAGTAGTACATTAAGTATCTAAAACTTGCCTTTCAGGTAAATAGTTTTCAGCTATTAATGTGTCCGGACTTGGACACTCCTTGGGTGAAGTTGAACCCACATCCCTCCATTTGTTTTTGAATGAACATAGTTTCATCTCTTCACCTTTGAGTTCATAGTGACCTTTAAATTGAGAAGAATTTGCATGCTATGATCCAATTCTATGAAATTGCTTCTCCACAGTCAACTAGTCATATTCATGACTAGATTGTCTTGAAATATTATCCCTTTGCACTTGTAGAATATAATCCTTTTGATGAAACTCTTTATGAGTATTTGATGGAGGCTTTCCTGGAAATGTAGAATTGGGAAAAGCGTGGTGAGATACTGATTTTTACCATAACTCTGGAGATATTTTTCCCCTTGACAACTTTGAAGCAAAAGTTCTGTCATTATCAATAGATCTCCAAAATTCCACCTGTTTCACAACTGACCCATTGATGTAGCCTGATCCACAATCCTTTGTTTTTTATGAGAACTTTGTTTTCTAATAAAATGTCTATCATTCAACATACCATTACCACAACCAAATATGAAGAGATTCTGAGTTCAAGTGACATGGCTGAAAACCTGTTGGAGACCCCTGAACTACCAATATGGCAACCTCCTATTTTGGAGGACCATATTGACTCATCCTTAAAATATATTTTTAGACAAAGTAGCCCTTGAAATCAATGTTCTAACCTATTTTGAATTTTTCAATTTGGATCTCAAACGAAAAAAAATACGGCCAAAAGAGTTACTAGGTCTCAAGTAGAAAATTCAGGAACATAGTTACTACAGCTATGATTTGAGGGATTTAATGGGTATATTTTTACAAGATATTTCTAGTGGAGATATACCTTAGAATCTAGTTTGCAATCCAATTTGAATCACCTCAATCCGACATCATACGAAAATGTTATTCTCAAATTACTAACTGCTTGTCATAAAAACTGCATTGTGACAATTCTGCATATTGACTGTTCATCGGAATATTTCACATATCAAATCATCTTCTTTTCAAAACCTGTTTATAAAGAAGATCTACCTTCAAGTCTAGTTTAAGCCAAAATTTGAATCATCCCATTTGGAGGTCAGATGAAAAAGTTATGCCACATTTAGTAACAGTATGTCTTAAAACCAGCATGGTGAAACTCTGCCTCCTAGGTCTGTTCATCAGTGGATTTGAGATATCAAATCAAACTATATTAAAAACCTGTTCCTATTTGAGATAGCTACATGAGTCTAAATTAATCTCCAAGTGGAATCACGTCAATCCATCCTTTAATAAAAAACTTATGCTCAAATTAGTGACTATTGGTCTAGAAAGCAATTCACAAACAACTCCATCAAGCAGGTTGCTCCTCAATAGGTTTGACATGTCATTTAAACTCAATTTGAAAACCTGTTTCTACCTGAAGTAGCCCTATGAATCTAATTCAATCAATATTTTGAATCACTTCAATCGGATATAAAATGAAGATTTTGTGAACAAGATACCGCTGGGAGGTCCAGGCTGGCCACCACTTCTCCGTAGGTAAACAAATGCATTTTTCTTTGTCTATCTTCTTTGGATTTGTTTAGGCATTGTTGCATTTATATTATGTATTTCTTGGAAGGAGAAAGACCGATCACCTTAAGTGTATCAAATGCCCAACTTGCAAAATGCCATGGGTGTATGTGTCATGGTGCAATTGGCTTGGGCAGGTCAAATTGTGCTCTGTAGAGAATGGATCAAATGCCCAACTTGCAAAATGCCTTGGGTGTATGTGTTATGGTGCAATTGACTTGGGCATGTCAAATTGAATCTGCAACTTGTAGCTAGCAAAGTGCAAGGTTTGAAGGATGCTACAATTGCAAGCGAGGCGGCCTGTAGCCATTCATTTTGTACACCAAATATTTGAATCCACGTGATGATCCATTCAAATAGCGTATAGTTGTAGGGTATTAGCAATGCACATCTATGGGAGTTGAATGGTTTTAACACTCCTTGGTTTGTGATGCCACAAGAACCCAATGCTTGTTGAATGTCAAATATAAAACATATGTAGATACATTTGCATGGGAGTCACCATGATAATGTAGGGAGGATCACTGATACGCACTTCCAATATAGCTGGGTTTGTTACTTTCACAACTTTAACCTTTAGCAAACCTACAATCTTCTTTTCATATGGCCTTAATCTTCTTTTGTAGGCTTACACAATCTTCCCTAAATATGGCCCTACAACTTCTTTTCATTAGGATGCCATCATGCCTGTAAGGCTTCTTCCATTATATATGATCATCCAAGTGTCCCTAATTTCACCCATCTTCTAAAAAGGGCCAACATATAGATTTGGGAGGTCTGTTAAGTCAATGGCAAGAAACATGATTCTTCTATATGACATATGGAAAATAGGTCATTGGTAAGACTAGCTGAATGAAGCCATGCCTTAAATGGTATGCTATGGATTGCAATTAGACAAATTCAATAGTATGCATTTATCAAGACAATTATTGTGAAATATTTTGTTGGGTTTCTTTATATGGCATGCTCTGTTCACGGGACAAAACATTCAATACATATCTTATAATAATAAAAAAATTAGAAATATAAATTCAACTCAGCTATTTTCTACTATTGTCATTTCATGAGCTTGTTTGGAGGATTGTGAGACAAATCCCGTCTTTGAATAGACTCTCTCTCTCTCTTAATTTTTTTCTTGTCAAGCAAGAGTGGGATGATGAGAAAGTTAATTATTGGAAGAGAGTAACTTTATCGTGTGATTGTAGGTACATTACGTACTGAAGGATCTTGCTCATAAATCAGTGAATGAGACATTGGTATGCCATTTCTTACATTGAAGCTAGATTGTTATTTTTCAGAAGCATACTATTTGGGAGAGTATTCTTTATCAAAATTATGTATACTTTAACGTATTTCCCTCTTTTGATGTTGTTCATTTTGAAATGTAAGATAACAAAGCAATATTCTTTCCTCCATGTTTTTTTCATTAGCATAACCCTAGTGCCAATGTGATAAGGAGCTCAAGCAATACCCATCCCTTTGCATTGAGGTTGGAAATGTAGCTATTGATGGCCTCGAAAAATTACAAGCTGAGAGATGAAAAACAATATTCAAACTTGTGGACATGGGAAACAGGTTGGAGTGAAAACATGGTAGCACTTTGACAAGAACAATGCTCACCTCACTCTGGCACTCTAAGTCCCCCACATCTATACCCTTCCTCCTGCTGGTCTTGGTATCCTCTTTCCTTGGTCTTCCTACATTATTACCTGAACCTCCATAAGATGAAGTAATCATTGGCTCTGGGCCATCCCTACCATCACCACACTTTTCTGCCCTGCAAGAGGCCAAACTTCTAACAGCATCTAAGTTTTGGCATGCTACTTTCTCTATGGTCTATTTATCTTCCCGCCCAAACTAAGTTGGAAGTAATTACAATGGCAATGCCAAGACCACAGTGAAAACATGGAAAATATTCTATAAATCTGAATTTATCACAACCATCAGTAGTACATTAAGTATCTAAAACTTGCCTTTTAGGTAAATAGTTTTCAGCTATTAATGTGTCCGGACTTGGACACTCCTTGGGTGAAGTTGAAGCCACATCCCTCCATTTTTTTTTGAATGAACATAGTTTCATCTCTTCACCTTTGAGTTCATAGTGACATTTAAATTGAGAAGAATTTGCATGCTATGATCCAATTCTATGAAATTGCTTCTCCACAGTCAACTAGTCATATTCATGACCAGGTTGTCTTGAAATATTATCCCTTTGCACTTGTAGAATATAGTCCCTTTGATGAAACTCTTTATGAGTATTTGATGGAGGTTTGCCTGGAAATGTAGAATTGGGAAAAGAGTGGTGAGATACTGATTTTTACCATGACTCTGGAGATATTTTTCCCCTTGACAACTTTGAAGCAAAAGTTCTGTCATTATCAATAGATCTCCAAAATTCCACCTGTTTCACAACTGACCCATTGATGTAGCTTGATCCACAATCCTTTGTTTTTGATGAGAACTTTGTTTTCTAATAAAATGTGTATCATTCAACATATCATTGCCACAACCAAATATGAAGAGATTCTGAGTTCAAGTGACATGGCTGAAAACCTGTTGGAGACCCCTGAACTACCAATATGGCGACCTCCTATTTTGGAGGACCATATGGAATCATCCTTAAAATATATTTCTAGACAAAGTATCCCTTGAAATCTATTTTCTAACCTATTTTGAATTTTTCAATTTGGATCTCAAACGAAAAAAATACGGCCAAAAGAGTTACTAGGTCTCAAGTAGAAAATTCAGGAACATAGTTACTACAGCTATGATTTGAGGCATTTAATGGCTATATTTTTACAAGCTGTTTCTAGTGGAGATATACCTTAGAATCTAGTTTGCAATCCAATTTGAATCACCTCAATCTGACATCATACGAAAATGTTATTCTCAAATTACTAATTGCTGGTCATAAAAACTGCATTGTGACAATTCTGCATATTGACTGTTCATCGGAATATTTCACATATCAAATCATCTTCTTTTCAAAACCTGTTTATAAGGAATATAGACCTTCAAGTCTAGTTTAAGCCAAAATTTGAATCATCCCATTTGGAGGTCAGATGAAAAAGTTATGCCACATTTAGTAACAGTATGTCTTAAAACCAGCATGGTGAAACTCTGCCTCCTAGGTCTGTTCATCAGTGGATTTGAGATATCAAATCAAACTATATTAAAAACATGTTTCTACTTGAGATAGCTACATGAGTCTAAATTAATCTCCAAGTGGAATCACGTCAATCCATCCTTTAATAAAAAACTTATGCTCAAATTAGTGACTATTGGTCTAGAAAGCAATTCACAAACAACTCCATCAAGCAGGTTGCTCCTCAATAGGTTTGACATGTCATTTAAACTCAATTTGAAAACCTGTTTCTACCTGAAGTAGCCCAATGAATCTAATTCAATCAATATTTTGAATCACTTCAATCGGATATAAAATGAAAATGTTGTGAACAAGATACCGCTGGGAGGTCCAGGCTGGCCACCACTTCTCCGTAGGTAAACAAATGCATTTTTCTTTGTCTATCTTCTTTGGATTTGTTTAGGCATTGTTGCATTTATATTATGTATTTCTTGGAAGGAGAAAGATCGATCACCTTAAGTGTATCAAATGCCCAACTTGCAAAATGCCTTGGGTGTATGTGTTATGGTGCAATTGGCTTGGGCAGGTCAAATTGCGCTCTGTAGAGAATGGATCAAATGCCCAACTTGCAAAATGCCTTGGGCGTATGTGTTATGGTGCAATTGACTTGGGCATGTCAAATTGAATCTGCAACTTGTAGCTAGCAAAGTGCAAGGTTTGAAGGATGCTACAATTGCAAGCGAGGCGGCCTGTAGCCATTCATTTTGTACACCAAATATTTGAATCCACGTGATGATCCATTCAAATAGCGTATAGTTGTAGGGTATTAGCAATGCACATCTATGGGAGTTGAATGGTTTTAAGTTTTAACACTCCTTGGTTTGTGATGCCACAAGAACCCAATGCTTGTTGAATGTCAAATATAAAACATATGTAGATACATTTGCATGGGAGTCACCATAATAATGTAGGGAGGATCACTGATATGCACTTCCAAGATAGCTGCGTTTGTTACTTTCACAACTTTAACCTTTAGCAAACCTACAATCTTCTTTTCATATGGCCTTAATCTTCTTTTGTAGGCTTACACAATCTTCCCTAAATATGGCCCTACAACTTCTTTTCATTAGGATGCCATCATGCCTGTAAGGTTTCTTCCATTATATATGATCATCCAAGTGTCCCTAATTTCACCCATCCTCTAAAACGGGCCAACATATAGATTTGGGAGGTCTGTGAAGTCAATGGCAAGAAACATGATTCTTCTATATGACATATGGAAAATAGGTCATTGGTAAGACTAGCTGAATGAAGCCATGCCTTAACTGTTATGCTATGGATAGCAATTAGACAAATTCAATAGTATGCATTCATCAAGACAATTATTGTGAAATATTTTGTTGGGTTTATTTATATGGCATGCTCTGTTCACAGGACAAAACATTCAATGCATATCCTATAATAATAAAAAAATTAGAAAGATAAATTCAACTCAGCTATTTTCTACCATTGTCATTTCATGAGCTTGTTTGGAGGATTGTGAGACAAATCCCGTCTCTGAATAGACTCTCTCTCTCTCTCTCTCTTAATTTTTTTCTTGTCAAGCAAGAGTGGGATGATGAGAAAGTTAATTATTGGAAGAGAGTAACTTTATTGTGTGATTGTAGGTACATTACGTACTGAAGGATCTTGCTCATAAATCAGTGAATGAGACATTGGTATGCCATTTCTTACATTGAAGCTAGATTGTTATTTTTCAGAAGCATACTATTTGGGAGAGTATTCTTTATCAAAATTATGTATACTTTAACGTATTTCCCTCGTTTGATGTTTTTCATTTTGAAATGTAAGATAACAAAGCAATATGCTTTCCTCCATGTCTTTTTCATTAGCATAACCCTAGTGCCAATGTGATAAGGAGCTCAAGCAATACCCATCCCTTTGCATTGAGTTTGGAAATGTAGCTATTGATGGGCTCAAAAAATTATAAGCTAAGAGATGAAAAACAATATTCAAACTTGTGGACATGGAAAACAGGTTGGATTGAAAACATGGTAGCACTTTGACTAGAACAATGCTCACCTCACTCTGGCACTCTAAGTCCTCCACATCTATACCCATCCTCCTGCTGGTCTTGGTATCCTCTTTCCTTGGTTTTTTTACATTATTACCTCAACCTCCATAAGAGGAAGTAATCATTGGCTCTGGGCCATCCCTACCATCACCACATTTTTCTGCCCTGCAGGAGGCCAAACTTCTAACAGCATCTAAGTTTTGGCATGCTACTTTCTCTATGGTCTATTTATCTTCCCGGCCAAACTATGCCATGATGCATTTGCAATAGTCTACAGTTACTACCATAGAGGTGTAATGATTGGTGTCTTCATCCGCCATATCAACATTGTCTACATAGATATTAATAGCCACCATCTATATGTTAACAACTTCTTGTAATAGCACATTGTTAATGGATCCGAAAAATCCATTTAATGGGAATTAATTTCCATCACATATATGTTATCTTGCATGGTTAAACTTATAATTTACACTGATAGGTGTTTATATATTAGAATTTGGGGAAGACTACCATCTATGCTTTTCCTAGATTGAAGGAGGATGAGACAACTGTAGTGTCTAGATTGATTTTATGGTCGTAGCTGATGCATGGTAGCTCATGCATGGAAACAGGAAGTGACATACAACACATTTAAGTCAAAAAGTATACTTTGGAGCCCTTTTCTCCATTCATTTAATTTTGGTGCCCTTTTCTCCATTCACTTCAACCAAGGCCCATCGCTACCTTTTCAGGTATACTTCTTCAAACTAGCATATATCCTTTCTCTCCCCTCTGCTTATGTTGCATTCGCCTTGTTTGATTCACTTTCCATATGCCTTTAGGTTTCCCCCACTCTAGCAGGTAGCCTCACCCATTCAAGCTGCACGGTGCACTTGCTGGGAAATAATACTCCACCTCCATGGGTTGCACTGGTTTAGTACCCCATTGCATGTTGGCACCCATCCATGCTGCTTCATTCACCTTTAGGAATGGGAGTTCATTAGTCCATCATATCACATAAAAAGATTCATACTTTTATCTCATAAAGTTGTTGGCCCATTCCCCCAGACTCCCGAGCGGTTCATATTTTTTTTATTATGTTAATGCTTCGCTACATCATGTTGTTTTCTCGTCTCATCCACGACCTGTAGACCATCTGCATTTTTAATCCTCCATTCATTTATCCCTCCAAGGATACCCACCTCCTAAGTTGCATGATGCGGGGAAACGGAAACGTGTATCCGATACGGAAACACACTAGAAACGCGACCCCCCAAAATTTAGGAAACGGGGAAACATGATATATATATATATATGCAAATTAGCAAGGACATTAAAAATTAAATGTGAAACATAAATGACAAGTGATAAATCATAATTTCAAACATCTAACATCACATTTTGCTCATAAGTCCATCTCTACATCATTAATAATTGTCATAGATGATTACATGATGCAAGTTGCCAAGTAATAATATCCAAAAACAACCTTGGCAATACAATATATTCAAAATTTCGAAATCAACCTTTATGTATGAGGCTACAATGCTGCATATATCAAAATGTGAATAGTCAACATAAGATAAGTCAATTTGCACAACGTTGTAGCTTATTGTCTTCAAATCGGCTTTCTTAAGTAACCCTCGCTTGCTCAAATCACCATGTGAGACGAGGGAAGTAAAATCCTCCTTTTATAAAAAAAAAATGACTTTTAGAGGCTTCTAGAGGTTTCCCAAACCATCATTAACCCATTAAGAAACAACTTAACCCATTGATTAAGCTAACAGGTTCTTTTTTTGGATGGAAAAGCAAGAATGCGAGGAGGAAATGCACCATATGGATGTGGATACGGTACGGAAACGCGTTTCCAGCCGTACCACCCATGTTTCCTCCACGTGAAACGTGGTGGCACGGTCAGAAACGCGTTTCCGAGGAGTACCAAACGTGTTTCCGAGTTTCCTTCCTGGTACGACAGTGGTACGGGGCCTAGTACCAAGTTTCCTGCAACTTAGCCCACCTCTGATTGTTTCTTCCATTTTCTACAATTCCTTCCACACATGCAGGATCAAACTGCCTAGTTGCATTTTTGGCGCTCGGCTCCTTGTTTGTAACATATCCAAATTATTTTACTCTGAAGAAAAGACAAAATAAAAAGCATCCACAAAACATGACAAAAACCAAAATGAGGGAAGTATTAATACTCAGTTTGTTTCATCACCAACATCATCTCTATTTCGTGGCAAAAGTGCTTGTAACCCTTTTCTGGAGCATATGCACTTCGTCACCCATGTATACACATAATCGATTTGGTTTATTGCATATCCCTTATCCCAGTTGACTCCATCATTGTGATTGCTGAGATTTATTTGGTAATATTTCAATTCCTGTGCTGAGTGAATACGTGGCAAGAAACATTTTGAATCAATCATCCATGTGCACCTTTCCACGACCAAACAAGACTATCTCTAAAACTGGGCCAAATTGGAGGGTTAAAAGACAATTTTGGGCATGAACAACCCGATGAAAAGTGATTAACAGCCACCAACAACAGGTTTAGAGGAACGCTGGGTTGAATTTGAGGGTTGAAATGGCATTAAGAAACAATTCTGGACATGGATATGGACACGAAGAGAAGACCTGGGCACTCAAATAGCCTCAATCCTTCATTCTGGGCACAAATAGGGGTTGTTTTAATCTCCCAATCAGTAGCTTATAGCAGTATTATGAATTCTGGGTGCTTTCTCTCCACAAAAATGGTGTAAACAGAACTAAAAAAGCAGATCTGAGTTAATTTTAGACCCTAAAAACCAAGTCTGGGTGCGATTTAAGTCATTCTAGGCAGCTTTATGAGCTCTTTTCATGATGAAATCTCATCTCTTCCAAGTTGAAGTAATTCTGGGCACATATTTAACCCCAAACAACGGTCCTTTTTGAAGTTTTGGGCATAAATAACAACGAACAACCCTAAAACCATGAATTCTGGATAAGTAGCAACAATTCTGGGCATGAAGACAGCCTTAACATCCACTCCTGTGCCACACAGAGTTCATTTCAGACCCATCTTTGAAGACAACCTTAACATCCCCCTGTATTTAATTAAGTTTTCCACCAAATTACTACCAACACAATAGTATCAGGTTTAATCTACGGAAAAATGTTTCTTTACATCTTAATGCAAGTTTTGCCCTCAGAAACAACTAATTTGCTTTATTTCTGCAATTTGGTGTGATGGCATGAATATGGTTGTGATTGCATACAGATTGAGCATGGTACAAAAAAAAGCAAGAACTTTCTATCCAAGTGAATATAAAGTAAAGAAATGCTCATCAACAATGTATACATTTAGATTTCATTGTAATTTTAAAAGCAGTTCTTAAACATATTTAGGAGAAAATACATACCTCAAAGTCAACAAAAGCAACAAGCATTCCACCTTTAGTTTGCATCTTCAGCATTTTGAAACCCCAAAACCTATTTAAGTGGAAACCCCAAATAGAATCAAACAAATTTATTTGAAAAAAAACACAAAACACAAGGTAATGCACACAATCATTATGGGCCATAATCCTAATCCATACTGCAATTATGCTCCCATTCTTGAGTATGGGGATTAGCATGCACTTTCAAATTTCTTACAATTACCTTGAAAGCACTTCAGGCCATGAAACATACACTACATTTTGTCTGTTCTTTATGCATTTCAGGCTATGAAACATTGTTTGTAAGTGATTGGTCTCCCATACTCGATCCCATAATAACTTGTAAATCAAACCTTTTGGACCTACAAGTATCTCCGACATTCTATGCACACTAGACAATGTGACATTTTGTAAGGGATCAATCTCCTCAAGAATTGTCCTCATGATCACCAGTAAATCTAACCATTTGGAACTACAAGCAAGTTTGTATTGTACCACCTTTGAAATGGATTTTAAAATCCCTTGTTCCACTTACATTATATATTAGCAGTACAACCAGGAATTCTCCTGTGTAACTGACCTCTAAAATGTTATGAAGTTCTATCATATTCCTTTCCTTGAGTATTTAATAATATTAGAAGGTCCTTTGAAGTATTTTACTACATCTTTAAAAGGATAGTGCAATATCCATCTTTGTTACATGCCTTTTTTGAGCCATTAGTTAAAGTAGGGAATTTTGAGTATTATGGATTCTGATGCCTTTGATCATATAATTGGTTTACAATGTTAAATATCTTACCTGCGTTGCAAAGCATTTTGAAGAATTCTCCAGGTTTATATCTTCAAGTCACTTACCCTTTCAAGGGACATCTTTTGAAGAATTCTTAGTTTCTTTATGTTTGTCTTAGTGTGATATTGTATGCATTTTGTTGCACTTTTTTCACAGCTTCAATTTCTATGAGCATGACAGTCTTTTCATGGATGATATCTAGCACAAAGTTTTAACTTAAAAAAATTTATAGGTGCAGAAAGTCAAAGCTAGATATTAATGTTCTAACATGAAATGTTTTTTTGTTCATGAGCAGGTTTGCCAGTCATTGAATTTGCAAACTTCTGGAAACCTTTTGTGGCACATGTTTGCTGTTGTACTTTTCTCTGCAGTGTTGTCGTTCAGCTAGGCTTTTTGAAATGGCAAGTCATCATGTCTTTACTCCCATTCTTTAAAGATAGAGATAATTAAGCTTTAAAATATAGATAGTGTTGAAGGCTAAAGATGTGGCATAAATCTTTAAAAGTATATTTTTGATAGAGTTTGAACTTTGAACATGCTTACAAATGTTCATACATTGATACTTTGTAGGTCAGAGAAATCAATGTGTGGTTTAAGAAGAATTAATGTAGTTTTTTTTCATCATCTACCTTTACAAATTTAAAATTTATAAAATTAGTTGTTACACCAACTTTTATGCTTTGCTTCTCCTTAAATGCATTTAGATTAGTTTTGTTTTCGTACAAGCAGATTACTGTGTGATAGGTGACAACTATTGTGTTTTTGGTGGCATCTATGCTTAATGCTACTAGAGATGGATTAGTATCTTCTACAAAGGTCTCAAGTTTTAGAGAAATGTTTTAGAACTAGAAACACATTGTGGGCCCTTACTCAAATTATCTTAGTTCCAAATGGGAAAGAGAAATCGCTTATGTCATATGAAATTACGAATTAGAGCTGCCTAGGGAAAATGCCATTCCCTAGGCATTAAAGTGTCGATGCATGAGAGATTTCCATGTACGGCTTGTGTATAGGGTATCAATCTGATCTGGGAGAAGGACATAGCAATCAGTTTCTATGGGATGAGCATGTAATAGGGTATCAATCACAAAGAGGTTTCTCTTCAAAGCAAGTTGTAGCAAGGTTTGAGATACTACAGGTTTCAAGTCAAGGTTGCAAACCATGAAGTTATTTGGTGTCTCATGATATCTCAACTGAAGCACAAAAGCAAGAGGGACCCATTTCTAGTCTAGAAATTTTCTACCCGTATCCTCGTGGATTCTGAGCAACTTACATGGAGTCCACCTTCTCAGGAGACTCAAATGTCACAATTTTTAAACCACTAACATTTTTTGATTGTAGGATCAAGCTACAAATGAACTTTTTATTGCAGCTATTCATAGTAGCCATGTGTCATTATTCCAATTCCAAGTTGGCAACTTCCTTGGAATGGGTGAGTTTTGTGAATTGCTTTACCTACCTCGCTTACTTGCACAACCTTACTAGCACGAATGAAACAATGTGTATGGAAAATATCCTAAGCTTACTGTTTGGTAGTATATTGATGGTAAGAAGATGGGTTTCCTTTGTCGTTTTCTTGCATTCCATGCATGAATTATATTACCTGTAAGGTGAACTTTTTGTGTAAGGATGTGGGATATGCTGTGGACCCTTCCTTCCCTTTTCTAGAAATTTAGGTTCCTAGAATTATATGTATTTTGAAGCTCAATTATTTGTATTTTTTTCAATTGATGACACTACTCTTGTAGTGCAATTATTGTTGTTATGTTTCTTCCAATCCATGACAAACTACTTATCTTGACTAAATATATATGCATCTGCAGAAGGTGTTGCTAATGCTGATCTAGTACTCCTAGTAACGACAAGGCCAATGATTGGGAATACTCTGGCTTGGTTTGTGGCATGTGAGCATGATCAATGGGGTCGTGCAATTGTAGGTAAGTTACATGCTTATGTATCATCTCAAACATGTTCGATTGAAAGTTGTTATCTGCCACAGTTTCATTCTTCAAAAACTTATTTTTTGGCAAAAGTATTTCATTTAACATGTAAAAGTAAATTATTTGTTCAGGTCATGTAAATGTAGCACCTCGACATCTAACAACTGAGGCTGAAACATTACTTTTTGCAACACTGATACATGAGGTAAGCCATCTGTATTTTTATTGACTAGTTTATGAGCCATTTGTTCTTGCTGAGCCAACCGATGAGTAGGGATCACGACATACACCCAAAAATAGATTGCGTATTCACTATCTTGTTCAAATTAAATATTAGTGAACCCAGACAAAAAAAGAATATATTCATTCACACAAACATTAGCATGTCTATATTAGCAATGAATCAACTCCAGATTCCCATTAAGTTTATGAAAATGTATGACAATGTATGGACAACTTGAAGTTGAGCAAAATATTCAAGCAACCCACTATTCAAGTATTCACAATCTCATGATATGGCATTTATCATCTAGTTAAGGGATACAAATGTTTCGTCTTCTAGTTTATTCATATTGTCTATATTGAACTAAGTACATAAATTCTCATAGTGGAAGAGACAAACAAGGAAGATGATTCGTCTTGAATATTGGCCTTCCATGCACAAACTATTGAGCTCCTCAACTGCATCAATAGGTCATGTCTACAATAAGAATCACTGCACTATGTTATGAAATGCATATCACATGATTGAAATTTGTGTCTGCAAATTGTATGCAATTTTTTTCAGCATTTTTGTTGTTTTAGTAAGTAATCGAAAATTTTGGAATTATAGTTCTTATGCCTTGTGAGGATTGCAAAGAGCAAGTTGCTCTTGCATGATAATATGTAGATATTTGGGTACATGTGGATATCCTGTTACAATCATCTCTTGAACATTCTTATTGTCTTTTCTTAGACTTAAAAATAATGCAATTTGGGTGTTAATATTGCTCATCTCCCTAATTATTAAAGGGTCCTAGCTCAATGGTAGAGCGCTTGCCTTACAAGCAGGGGGTTGGTGGTTCGATTCCTCTATACCCTATTGATATTACAATATTGGTATTTTTAATAAAATATATTTTATTATGATTTATTATGGCTATAGAGGGGGTTTCAAACTGTCTTTGTGTGTTTTTACGAGGGGGGTTCTAATCCACTTTCATATGTCACTACGAGGGGGGTTCTAATCCACCTTCATATGTCACTACGAGGGGGGTTCTAAGCCACCTTCATATGTCACTACGAGGGGGGTTTGCAATTGCCCTTGTATGTTACAACGAGAGGGGTTTAGAACCACCCTTGTAGGTACCTACGAGGGGGGTTCTAAGCCACCTTCATATGTCACTACGAGGGGGGTTTGCAATTGCCCTTGTATGTTACAACGAGGGGGATTTAGAACCACCCTTGTAGGTACCTACGAGGGGGGTTTCAAACCGCCTCTGTAGGCCTCTACGAGGGGGGTTCCAAACCGCCCCTATAGGTATCTACGAGGGGGGTTCCAAATCGCCCCTATAGGCCTCTATGAGGGGAGTTTTAAACTGCCTCCATAGGCCTCTACGAGGGGGGTTCACAATTGTCCCTATAAGCCTCTACAAGGGGGGTTCTAAATTGTCCCTATAGGCCTGTACAAGGGGGGTTACAAACCGCCCCTATAGAACTATACAAGGGGGTTCACAACTGCCCCTATAGGCCTCTACGAGGGGGGTTTGAAACCGCCCCTATAGTCCTCTACGAGAGGGGTTCCAAACCGCCCCTGTAGGTTTGTATGAGGTGGCTTATGAGGGGGGTTCACAACCGCCCTCGTAGGTCTCTATGAAGGGGGTTCAAAACCGCCCCCGTAGGTCTCTATGAAGGGGTATATGAGGGGGGCTTAAAACCGCCTCCGTAGACCTCTACGAGGGGGATCACAAACCGCCCCCAAAAGTCACTTTTGGGGGCGGTTCCAATCTCATCAAAAACCACCCTTAAAGGGAAATTTTTTTAACATCGGTGCCTTTAGGGGCGGTTTTGCCAAAACCGCCCCCAAAGCCAAACCCCCCCTGTAGGTCACTTTTGGGGGCGGAAGACAACCCCCCCTAAAGGCAAAAAATGTAGTAGTGCTGGGACCTTCAACAGTCAGGATTTGGTTGAAAGTTTGGTTTCAAAACCTAAAAATTTGATCGACTAGATGGAGAGTACCCCAGAATGTTCGACTAAGTTTTCCTTTGTCGGTGCACATCCAAGTTGCGCTAGATCACACATCGGTCTGGCACCTGTAGAGCATAGATGGCGCTGCACAAGCTCTCGATTATTACCCTTCGGTCGACGAAATCTTCAATGAGCCCAGCAGGCAATCCAACGCAAAACTAATTGGTTCCGTCCCCGCAACGGAACCAATGTTGTAGTCCTGTGGGTCACGAGGTTACTGGAGATACATTATATATTATAAACAAGCATGCACAATGATTCAGATACAAGAGACAAGGGACCAATAGGGAGAGAGAAGCACAAGTCTTTATTAACCAACAAAAGCATAACACTACATAGAACAAATCTAACCTCTTCCAGTACATGGCTCGACAGCCTATATATATGCATTTACAAGCGGTTATGTAATTGTCTGGTCGATTCAATCGACCGACACGACCCAACTGGTCGACCCATCTGTTGACATACATTTACAATAGGTCGGGCGGGGAGCCTAGTCGACAGGCCGACTTAGGCTCCTCCAACAGACGCACTTGCCTATGTCACTTGCACTAAAAAATTCCACTTTTGTAAGAAGGCCTAATTTTTATGCTCAGAGAGAGAGAGAGAGAGAGAGAGAGAGAGATTTACCCTATGAAAGTTGCACTTTTTAATATAGCTCTGATACCATGTTAAGATTATATGCTACTAAAGACTAAATTCTAACTTCATGAGCATTTAATACATTTTCACAATAGCAGCATAACAAGGATCTATGAAAGAAACACAATCACAAGGCACACAACAATATATCCTGGGAAACCCTCAAGGGGAAGAAAACCCACCAAGAACTTCCTCAATATAGATAACCAAAGTACACTTCCCAAAATAGGTCTCGCAAATAAGAGAGACAAACCCAAACTCGAGAGCCAAACCAATCCTCCTCCTCCTTCACAGACTTCTCTCTCTCCTCTAATGCACAATGCATGAATGAGTGAATGGTACAAATGAGAGGAAGTCACTCTCTATTTATATTTTACTTTTCACTTGACAAATAACCTAACTAGGTCAGCCTCACTTTAACTGATTGGGCCGACCTCTCCTAGAAAGACTCAAATAATATTATATTACATTATTTTGGGTATTAATGACCCGACTTACAATGGAGGTTTTACCTCATGACTTTTACATGACCAAATATAATAATGACATCCACGAACGGAGGTAAAACATCCCCGACGGAGTTACAATAATAAAATACAAGTAGAATATTCTTCGAAGTTACATTAATTCAACATGGTTGAGCTCATTGGCTTAACATTCACCTCTGTCGTCTCCTTGCATGCTTGATAAACCCAACGGTGCACTGGCTTAGCATGAGAATGTGTTCCTATGGCTGTGAGTGAGCATGTGTAGTTACTCCTTAGTGGATACATAGTCCAACTCAAGGGTGGCCTCTCAACAAAGGGATAAAGTGTTGGATAGAGTGCCTATGGATGGGTGGAATGTTTCTCTTCCATAGCTAGTTGCTCAGACAACTTCATTTAAAAAGATAAGTGTTTCTTGTTAATTATTGTATGTGCATGAATTATTATTGTTATTATTCATGTGATGAATATGCTGGTAATTGTATGTTGTGTGTGTGATCAATTTATTTCTGTTGTGTTTATATTTATGCATCTGCACACGCATTTAAAATGTCCATGAATTCTGTAATATGGTAGTGGGGGCAAAATTAAGAACCCCCACAATTCGCTCATGTCCCCATCGCTGGTCGGACTAATGTGTGGGGACGTGACACTTATAAAACAACACAAAGAGAATCTACATAGTAAGACTGTGGCATATGCTGGCCAAGTAAATGGACAGTACAACAATTTTTTTTTGGGAACTGTGCTATATGTATACAGGCCTTTTATTAACACATCCATATCTGATATATTATGAAATGTAAGGCAATCTTTTGCTCTGATGAACAATGTGGTTCAAGATTTTAGAAACAAATTATGGATTGTGGTATTTTTCCTGGAAAAAAAATATATTAAACACTTCACCATTAAATAACAATCTCATCCATGTCATACTCGGCTATTAAACAATAATTTTATTCCTATCCATGACTATCTTTAACATCACTATTTTAACATCTTTATCATTAAGCAACTGTCCAAAATGATTTCTTTGTTTCTTCGCAATTTAATATCATGTGGGAATAAATGGCATTTTTTTGTTTTGTTATTATTTACATCTTTTGTATATTTAGACTTTAACATTGCATGCACATTTATGCATGGATTTTAATATTTTTAAAATGAATAATTTAATATTTTTTAAAAGAAAGTTAACATTATTATTATTACGATTCATGATTTGTTTCAGTGAAATGTAAAATTGAATTATTATTGATAAAAATGAGATTTAAATAACTGGTTGTTTAGTTAAGTTGAAGTTGTGTTTTAATGGTTAGACTCTTGTTTTTGTCATCATCTGTTGATGACAATATGTATAGCATTTACTCATTATGTCAATTGTTATGTATTTTTGAGAAATGTAATTATATTGGGAACATGGTAGAAGCTATTAAGAATGTTCCTGAAGAATGTCGTTCTGCTCTAGATTTCATCCTTCTCAAGCTGGTGGATCTACTCTTCAACGTCCTTCAGAGTGACTCTCAAACAGTGCTTTAGGGTGGTCAGTTTATGCTACACGACTTGCATCTCAAACGAAATCCGCTTCACTCCATGCGATGGGCAACAATCTGAATTGATATCACTATCCATATCAATCTACCGACTTGCTGCACCCAATCTTCTTCTATGTGTTGCCCTTCAATCCGGTGAATAACTCCATCTCTCCAATAACTTCTGTCGGCTCTGCTCGCCTGAATCAAGAATGAAATAGTGAAATTTCAAAAACTTAGCATGCTCTATCTACGTGCTCTCATCATTCTCACGTCACTATGAAACAAGATTTCACTTACTGTGGAAGATTTCACTGCACGGACATCGACGAGAGATGTCATGTTAACCTGTGGAGGAAGGACAGAAGGACCGTGGGAATATGAATCTTGTTTGATCTCACCTCATTTCTACACTGACTTATTTAACTGCCATTTAATTAGCCACATTTCTTCATGATGAATTGGTTTAAGCACACGTTTAAATCTTCCCCTCCTCGTGGTAGCGAGGGAGTCTTCCAACGCATTGCCAATGACAGACATTAGACCTGTGAAACCTTAAGGAATGGGGATGCATAGGGGATTATCATCATTGAGAAACAAAGTTCCTTGTGTCAACTTCGCCGTTCAATTGGCTTGAGCATCATCCAATTGGTTCAAGTGCCTTGAGATGTGAAAGAACTAACCAGAGAGAGTTGAGAGGAGGGCGCTTATTCTATTGATAAACTAACGAAAATGAAGGTCCATCACTTCAGTGATCCCTCTTTGTTTCATGAGGGTCAAACCTTAGAGAAGAGCAAGTGCCTATGCCCTGTTATTTTTTATCTTTCCCATACCCTAAGTGTATTCTATAATTCATTGTCCCTCAGGGTTAAAGAGAATCCCTCCCACTCTTGTTCGCCCTGGATTCCCTTTAGAGGCTCCGTCAAAGAAGAGGGAATGTTTTCTTTGAGCATTCCACCAAACCTCAAAATCTTGTTCGGTTTTTCTGATTTGTCATGCATCCTTCTTGATTCTATCAGAGCGAATAAATAAGGTGGGAGGGAGGAGATATTTAGCCCATTTAATCTCTCCAGGGAAGATATCTGGAAGTAGAGAGAGAGGGATCTTTGTCTTCACACTTTCAAAAAGCAGTGCTTTAGTTTAAGCAACGACCACATTTGGGGAGGCTTAAACTCGGAAAATAAGGTTGTTCCTAGCCAACCAAATTTTCCAGCAAATAAAATTTGGAAGAGTCAACCAATATAATGTGAACCATCCTTTTCCTTTGAGAGTTGTTGAATATTTCTTTCCCCAATCTTTAAACATTTGGAGATATAGGGATAAGCAAACCACAACCAATTGGGGACTTGGCATAAAACCAGACTTTTTGAGAAAATGAACACTCCAAAAGAGATGCTTAATGCTTTATTCACCAGATTGACACATAAAAAACTTGAATGGACCATGAAATCCCCTTTTCCGGAGGTTATCTCCCTAAGAAGTCGAGATATTTTAGGGAGATTTCCTTTGCTCTTGATCCCTTTCCAAATGATTGAATCAGGGGTAACACCTGGGGAAAGAGAGGGAGAGAGAGACAAGTATTCTTCGATAACAAAGTAAATACTAGAGGAGGAACCCCAACCACATTGATCCATTCCTCTTTTGTTGATATATGTTTTTCCACTAAGAATATTTTTAAGATGATCAAAGGAGAGTTACAGATTGTCAAGGAGCTCTAATTCCACCGAAGTTATCCATTCCCCAGCTTTTGAATCATGCCAGACTAATATATCCATAGAGTTTTATAATCAGTCGCCTTCATCCATACCTAAAGGCACTGAAGCTCATCATACTCTCCAAGGGGTGGGCTATTCAGGATTCCATCCATCCAGAGCTTAATCCTTTTCCCATTTCCCATAATCCAATATAGATGCTCATGAAAGAATTTCCAAGATTTAAAGCATAACTACCATATATGCATTCCTTTCTGAGGGGGAGGAGGAGAATCCAAACATCTCAACGAAGGCCCTTTAAGATATTTTCTTTTCAACACTTGCTTGACCCAAGTATTTTCTCCAAAGACTAGGTTCCATAATATTTTTTCTCCTAATGCTAAGTTCTTTCGCCGCAGATCCCGAATTTGAAGCCCTCCAGTACGGATTGGTTCCTTAATCTTGTCCCAACTGGCCAAGTGGAATTTTTTCTCATTATTTTCCCACCCTTCCACAAGAAACTGCACAACGGATTTTCTATCTCCTTGAGCGATGAGGCTGAAACCAACATAGATGTGAGTTAGCAAATGGGGAGAGAGGCTAGAACTGATTTTACCAAGATTAGTTTCTCGGCGGGATTAAGCCAAGCCGCTCCCCAGCTCTGGATTTTAGACTTAAATTTCTCAATAAGTTACTCTAGGTCCTTAGCCGAGGGGAAGACTGAAAGATAAGAAGCCCCAAGTTTTTGAATTCCTCCCAACTTGTCTTTCCTTGGAAGCCAAGAATTCTGGAGATTTCTCTCATTTCCTTTGAAGATGCATGCCACCCATATATTGCATTATTCTCGTTGTTTACTTTGCTCCCCAAAATGGAACAAAATCTAGAGAGAATCCTCTTGAATCTGGCCGCAACTTGGAAAGTGGCTCCCCCAAGCATCAACACATTGTTTGCAAATTGAGCATGGTTTATACTCTTGACCCCTCTTTGCAATCTGAATCCCAATAATTTATTCTCTCTGTATTTCCTCTTCAAGTTTTCCGCTAAAGGTGTCTGTCATTATCATGTAGAGCAATGAGAGAGAGGACACCCTTTCCTTAACCCTTTGCTAGCTTGAAAGAAAGTGGTCACTCTCCCATTGACCAAAGGGGGAATCCATGGAGATCCAAAACAGGCCCTAACCCAGTTAGAGAAGGATTGAGAGAAACCCATTTTAATCAAAATCCGATACACAATTTCATGTCACACCCTATCAAAGGCATTGGCCATAACTATTTTGATAACCATTCCTTTTTCTTTTCATTTCATGCTTGTTAGTTTTTCATCATTTAATTCAATAGATCTAGGACCTTAACTAAAAGAACAACATGTACAACATATCAAGCATAAGAGACAAGAGACAATAGACACAAAACATTTCACTGGGGAAAACCAAGAAGGTGAAAAACCCTGCAACTTCCTTAGAGATAGAATAAGCACCAATACAAAGATCACAAAGATCAAACCTAAGAGATAGATGATTGCAGCAGCTACTCCTCCTCCACCAGTGCACACTCCTCCTCTCTCTCACTAATGCTAAGTGAGTGAATGAGAGAATGTGTAAAATCAGAGAGACACACTTTCTATTTATACACTACTTCACTTGTCTTTTAACTCTAACTAGGTCGGCCCCAACTCAACCACTTAACATAATGTTGATTGGGCCGACCCCCACTAGGGTGGTCTAATAACCCTTTAACCCACATGACTCATACAAGGCCGACCCCATCAAGGTGGTCTAATAACCCATCAAGTATAAGTTACGACACTTACAATATAACTTGTGACACTTGCAAGTACAATTGACGACACTTCCAATCGGAAGAATAATACATCTCCGTTGGGGATACAATAAAGTACAAATGTAATACATACAATATACAAGTGAATATCTTCCGAAGTTACAAATACATCAACACTCCCTCTTAACTAGGAAGGTATTCTCTTGACACAACTCATCAATACATATAGGCACAAGTCTTCAATTCTAGAGCTGGATCATCGTCATTGGATCACGGAGCATCATCATCATCACTGCTGCTGTACTCGACATCTCGATCACTAGGCTATCTCTGAATTCTTTTTGTCATAGGAAGTTCTGCAGAGCCAACACTTTTTCATGCTGGATGTAGGCCTAGCCTCTTGCACGTCTTCATCATCACTGGCCATATAGTGGAATCCTCAGGACTTATTACGTGCGTCAACAAAACCTTAAAAGAGTGTCTTGCATCCTACAAGAACTCTAAAGAGCATCCCAGGACTGATTACGAGCTTATTGCTCAACCTATCGGATCTCCAGGGCTGATTACATGTGACCCCCACCACAAAACCTTAAAAGAGTGTCCTGCATCCTGCAAGAACTGTAAAGAGCATCCTATGACTGATTACGAGCTTACTGCTCAACCTATCAGATCTCCAGGGATGATTACATGTGGTTAGGCAAAACCTTTAAAGAGTGTCTTGCAACCTGCAAGAAATCTAAAGACAATCCCAGGACTGATTACGATCTTACTACTCAACTTATCGGATATCTAGGGCTAATTACATGCCTCTAGTAGCAAAACCTCGGAAGAGCATCCTAACTCAGACTATAGGATCTCCCGGGATCTTTTCTATGCCATATGCACAACCTGTCCATGGCCACAGAGTATCATCCCGATACTCATGATCATACTGATCATCATCATATCATACACCGTCCTGATGCACATCATCACATGATCATCCTGATCATCGTCAAAGCATCGTCCTGATGCATATCATCTGAAGCATCGTCCTGATACTCGTCATCATCATATAATCAAACTGATCATACAAAGCATCCACCTGATGCATATCATCACACATGATCATCCTGATCATCATACATAACAGTAACTGGAGCATTGTCCTGATGCTCATCACACAACGCTTACATCCACAGCCATGGGAAGGATCCTCCTACCACCATGCTTGGAATGACTCCTGCAAATGTGTCCTATCACTTCTTCCTCGAAGTATCTTCTATCTGAAGAACACCAAGCCTCTCTCTGAAGTACTCAAACTTCACTTTGGCTAGTGGTTTCGTTAACACATCTGCAACCTACTCATCCGTCGCAACATATAGGAGCTTCACTGCTCCTCTCTGCACCATATCCCTGATATAGTGATATTTGATCTCGATGTGCTTCGACCTGTCATGGAACACAGGGTTCTCAGACAACTTCACACAACTCTAGTTGTCACAGAAGATACAGGTAGCATCCAACGGGAGATCAAATAACTCAGACAGTAGCTTCCTCAGCCATACTGCCTCACAACTAGCCGAACAAGCTGCGACATACTCCGCTTCGGTTGTACTCAGTGCTATGCAGGATTGCTTCCTGCTAAACCAAGAGATCACACCTGATCCCATACTGAAGCAGCACCCCGAGGTGTTCTTCCTATCTGTAGCACTACCTTCCCAATCTAAATCAACATAACTCTCCAGGTTAAACTTTTGATTCGCATCATACTTGAGCCCATAGTCAACTGTACCCTTCAGGTACCTCAGAATATGCCTTGCAACAATCAGGTGAACATGTCTCGGATCTGTCAGGAACTGGCTCAAGGTGTTCACCACAAAGCAAATATCTGGTCTCGTGTTCGTCAGGTACATCAAGGACCCAATCATCTAATGATACACCGTGACATCAACCGTCTCAGATGAAGCATCATACAGAAGCTTCACGTTCGATGCCATAGGTGTGGCCATGGCCTTGCAGTCCATCATCCCGAACTGCTTCAGGATCTCTACTGCATACTTTCCTTGTCCAAGGAAGATTCCGTCTGCACTTTGCCACACCTCCAAGCCTAGAAAGTAATGCATCATCCCCAAGTCCTTCATCTCGAACTCGGCAGCAAGCTTCCTTTTTGTGTCGGCAATCAATCTATCCTCACCTGTAACAAACAAGTCATCCACATACAATAGTAGTATCACTGGATTGCCTTCCTCAACATTGTAGTAAAGGTTGGAATCCGCTTTACTCTTGGTAAAGCCCAAAGTGGATAGAAAGCTGTCTATACTCCCATACCAAGTCCTAGGAGCTTGCTTCAAGCCATACAAGGCTTTCTTCAATCTGCACACATATGAATCCCTGTCACGTGTCTCAAAACCAAGTGGCCGCTCTACATACACTTCCTCTTTGACTACACCATTCAAGAAAGCTGTCTTGACATCCATTTGGTGTATCTTCCATTTCATCACTGCAGCCAGAGCAAGTACTGTTCTGATGGAAGTGCATCTGGACATAGGTGCAAAAGTATCTTCATAATCTATCCCTCTTTCTGGGAAAAGCCACGAGCTACAAACCTCGCCTTGTATTTCTCTATGCTACCATCTGTAGCATGCTTGATCTTATAGACCCACTTGGAAGTCACCACAGACTTCTCTTTTGGTCTCTAGACCACATCCCAAACATCATTCTTCATGATCGACTGGTATTCCTTGATCATGGCATTCTTCCATTACTGCGTCCCTGATCTTGGTAACTTCATATTCTTCAAAATCTTCAATAGATAGTTTTCTTGAACTTCGTTGCTGGAACAAATGTTGTAGTCCTTCTTTTGTAGGTGATTGTACACGATCTTTCCTACAAGTCAAATTCAATTGCATGATTAGAAACTTCTCATAGTTTTTCAAAAACAAATTCTTATGCATAAAGACATATGTCATATAGTCATGCAATTATCTTAGCCAATGATTCAATACAACATTTATCCATATCTCGTAACTTTCTAGATGCCTTCCATCTCTACCAGAACATTTGTTAAGAGTGTGCACAACTCCCATCAAAGAGGTTTCATTCTAGATAAGTAGCAATGGAATGTTGTACAGTACCATAGGCCACTTACCCATTACTTGCATATTAGTAGTATCTTGTTCATTAATGCAACTTTTCTAATATGCATAATACATATTCTAAATATAGGAACATAAGTATGTACATGACTGGACAACATGATTTAAGTAATCATATATACAAGAAATGACAATTCAAATACTTATCTTTGTTTGGTTGTAGGGTGGACTCCCTCTCAATCTTTGCTTCCTTGCAGGAACTACTGGAGTGTGCTCCCTCTTGATCTTTGCTTCCTGGATTACCTATCCTTGAACTTATATTCATCCCGAAACACTATGCATGCTTAAATGTGCACTAGTGTCATCCTCAAGATCTCATAATCATACATCCATTAGTATAATCTCAATACTATCAAAACATTATGATCCTAAATAAAATTAACATGTATGGTCATGATTATTTCACACACAAGTAATTTATCACAAGCATTAGTATTCAAGGTTTCAGGGAGGACTTCTATTACTCATGTATATTCTTATTTGACCATAGGACTCTTCTGGTTAGTCATATCATTAATCAAAGTAAGAAACATAATATGCATAATCCCATGATTACTCAAACTTATAACTTCATGAACAATCATCAATCATACAAAGGCATACTTATATAAGAGATCCTAACACAAGGTAGGGTTCTAACTTGATATAGGAAAAACATACCTGGATTATCATGCTAGCTAGTTGTGTCTAACCTACCCGCATAATGTCTTCTTGTTCTCTTCAAAGACTTGTGCTAGTAACCTGCATATCTCATAGGTTAAGCATTGTAAAACCAAATTATACATACCTCATAAGTAGAGATTCTATGCGATCCATGACTATGGATGAGTCTTTGTCTTCATGTCACCAGGGTCATATGTTCTTGAACTAGAACTTTCTTGATGTACCTTTCATGTTAGCGGACAACATCAACCTCATACAACACCATAGTGCATTAGTACAATCATAAGTGTCATAACCCTAATCAGTGAATGTCTTCTATCATGCATTCATACTTTTACTAGGGTGATAAGACAAGTCTAAAATTAATCAAGATTGTACTAACCTCAATAATATGAAGACAAACATATCATAAATTTAATCATGAACAGATTTCAAAACATACATGTATTTCCTCAAGTCATACCTGTCGAGATGGCTTGTAGTCTTCTTATGTAAGGCCTTAGCCTTATCTCCCTCTGGAACTAGAACTTCTTCACTTCTGCAGGTGTCCAATTCATTCTCTTCTAGAATTAACCAAATCCACTTTGATTTGATGAAACTGGATCTGGAGCTGGATTAGGGTTTGTCAGAGAAACCATAAAAATTCAAACTTCCAATTGGATGAAAAGATGTGCCTTGTTGAACTGATCAAGCTGGTATACTTCAATTTTGAAATCTTCAAAATTTGACCCCTCAAAATTGCCTTTGAAACTTCTGGATCTTCTGGACAGGATCCCGAACTAGGGTTTGATAAAGCTCGGTATTCTGCCCATCGAAAAGGTTCTATCTTGTGTTCTAAACTTCGATTTTTCTGAGGAGCTTCCAACCGTGGTCACAGATTTCAAAAATTCCAACTTTTGCAGAAGCCCTAATTTTCCACCTTTCCGATCAAAATCCCGAACTAGGGTTTGATCAAGCTCGGCCTTCTACCCAACCAAAAAATTCGATCTTGGTCTCCAAATTTTGATTTTGATGAGGAGCATTCAGCCGTGGTCTCCGATTCCAAAAATTCCAACTTTCTTTGAAGCCCTAAATTCCCGCAGCAGTGACAAGCCAAGAATGAAGGTGCTCATAATCCAATTCTGTTTTGATAGAAATATGCACCTTATTGTTTCTGGTGCATCTCTTAAATTTCGGATCCACAGGGTCTGAAACTTCTACCTGTGGTATCTTGACCTGTCATCTTTCCAACCCCATAGATCTTACCTTAAATGGATTCTCTGAGAGAGAGTTATGCCAAGTGTCGCAATGTGACCTGTTTATGAGATAAAACAGTATAGCGAACTTGTACGGAGTGCCACATGTTACTGGTTCAATTTTGGCCTCTGAAACTTTTACCCGTGAAACTACAGTCCGTGCTCTTACTGTTACTTTTTACAGAATTTCATTTGGAGCTTCCTATCCCAAGTTGTGGCCTTTTTTCCTAGGTCACCTGTTTATGACTAAGCTCTGGAAGAGGCAGAAACCCTAGATTGTATGGATCATAAAACAAAAATTACAGTGAATTGGATGCTGTACTTTGGACACAAGGTACATGGGGATGTTACCTTTGACCTGTAAAAGTTTCAGATCCTAAAACTTCACCAAAATGGATTTATAGCAAAAGTCCTATGATGACTGGTTTTTGCTATATCAAGCCCTAGCTTCCAATTTGTTGCAAGTGCAACAAGTGTCATAAATGCCATACCATGCCTTCCTTCAGGCTAGCTTTGATACCATGTTAGTTTTTCATCATTTAATTCAATAGATCTAGGATCTTAACTGAAAGAACAACATATACAACATATCAAGCATAAGAGACAAGAGACAAGGGACACAAAACATTTCACCGAGGAAAACCAAGAAGGTGAAAAACCCCGCAACTTCCTCAGAGATAGAATAAGCACCAATACAAAGATCACAACAATCAAACCCAAGAGATAGATGACTGCAGCAACTACTCCTCCTCCACTAGTGCACACTCCTCCTCTCTCTCACTAATAAGAAGTGAGTGAAAGAGAGAATGTGTAAAATCAGAGAGACACTCTCTCTATTTATACACTACTTCACTTGTCTTTTAACTCTAATTAGGTCGGCCCCAACTTAACCACTTAACATAATGTTGACTAGGCCGACACCCACTAGGGTGGTCTAATAACCCTTTAACCCACATGACTCATACAGGGCCGACCCCATCAAGGTGGTCTAATAACTCATCAAGTATAAGTTACGACACTTACAATATAACTTGCGACACTTGCAAGTACAATTGACGACACTTCCAATCGAAGGAATAATACATCTCCGTTGGGGATACAATAAAGTACAAATGTAATACATACAATATACAAGTGAATATCTTCCGAAGTTACAAATACAACAACAATGCTAGAGTGAATGGCCTATTGAACAAGGGTAACATTATCCATTAATTGTTTCCCTTTAATGAATCCACCTTTGTTTTCAAATATGATGCTTGGGAGTAAAATTTTCAATCGATTGGCCATAATTTTCCTTATGATTTCATATGTCGAATTACATAAAGTGATAGGCCATAAGCAAGAAAAGGAGGAGGGAGTTGATCCTCGGGGATGAGGGCTAGAAAGAAGGAATTTGTTGCTCCTCCAATTTTGAGGAATCTTCGAGACTTACTAACCATTTGTGTAGATCCGTTTTGATAATTTTCCAACTAGCTCTAAATAATCTAATTGTGAATTTGTCTAGTCCTGGAGCCTTGTCTAGCTCCATTTCCCATATCGCCTTCTTTATTTCTTTTCGAGTGACTGGGAGCATAAGCCTTTCATTTTATTCCTCAAGGATGGAGTGGGGAACTGAAGATAGGAATTCATGAGCTAGAATCTCATCTTGTATCCATTATTTTGAATAGAGTGACTTGAAGTGGAGATAAGCAACCTATTTAGTCCTTTCAAAGTCTGTCAATCTTTGACCATCTTATGTGGAGATTTCAACGACCCCATTTCTAGCTTTGCTTGCTTGGTCTTGCTGGTGGAAATAACTAGTGTTTTTGTCCCTCGCCTTTAACCAAAGACTCATGTATTTTAATCTCCAACACTCTTCCTCATTTATGCATACCTTATGAAGGTTTGCATGGAGCTTGGTTTCCTCTTGTAGATATTTCTTTGTTATTTTGTGCTTTTCCAGATTGGAATGATGTTCCTCCAATCTCTGACGCGCTTCCATTATGCCTTGTCATGGAGAGGGTAACCCTTTCACCCACTCCTTGAGGGCCCTCTTGATCCTTCTTAGTTTTTCCTCCCATACATAAAAGGGTGACCCGTTCACCATCACCCTCCGGGTTTCCTCAATCAACTCCTAAAACAAGCCTCTTGGAGCCAAAGGGGAGAGAAACATAAGGGAGTGAGACCTAGATTTGATTCCTCCTTGAAGTATAAAGAAATCAACTTAAGGTCTGAGACTCAAAAGGGAATAACTCTAGAGTCTGCTTCTATTCCTTGCATAATATAGGAACCATGAACTAAGAACATGTCCAACCACGCCGGTATATGCCCCGGTCCAATTCGCTTGTTTGACCAGGTAGAGATACCTTTGGCTGGCTTTATGTCAAGAAGAATCTAAAATAAGGTCCTCCACTAATTCTCTTAGCAGACCGCTCACCATAGAGCCTCCCTTTTTCTCTATTTGGTGAAGGGTGATGTTTAAATCTATGGCAACAATAATATTGTCCAAATCAAAATTATTTTTGAAGTCCTACAAAGTCAGCCAACATTCTCTTTTCTCTGAAAATATTGTTGGAACATATAAACTTAATATGTTTACATGATTATGAGACTGAAAATGAAGAATGGAGGTAAAAATCAAGAGTTGAGTGCTAAATGATTGTAGAAGTTCAAATTTGGAGGTATCCCATAGAGTGTCGATGCCTCCTAACACTCCCCTTCAATTTATCGCTTTTCCTAAGCTTTGTGTTTATAGTTTTTGGATTATAGTCAGAAACTCTTTCCATATCAAAAGAATGTATGGGATAAGATCTCTAGTGGGTTCTTCTTTAGCCATGCTTCCCATTCCTTTGATATTCCAGGAGACCGGATTCATTATTTGGATGATGAGTTGAGTTGGGTCCCTTTTGATACCCGATCTTGTGGCTTGTGTTTTTCTACATTCCTACTACTTACGAAGATTATCTTCTCAATCATGGGTTGAGATCCCAGATTTTTCTCCCTCCTAGCTTCTTCCTCCCTTTTTTTATTTTTCGGCCTTCTGCCTTTCTTTCTAGGGTTTTCCTCAGCCACTTCCCCTTTCTCCTTCGAAGATTCTTCTTGGATTTCTGTGGTGACCTCCTTCTTCTACGATTGACCAGTTGTTGGCTCTTGAGATGATGGAATAACCTAAGCTTCCTTGAGGATATAGAGATCCTCTTTCGAAATTGGCTTCGAAATAGACCTTCCCTCAGTGGATGGTGCCAGCCCCTCTGCAACTTCTTCAAAGAGCTCATCTTTAGGATTATTACTAAGAGCATGGAATTGATTTCCTTTCAGATGATTTGGTATCCTTGTAGGAAGAGGCTCCCATATTTTCCTTTTCTAGTATGATATGGACCTGTTTGGGCTTCTTGGGTCCATTCACCTTTTTAACAACATGCCACTTCTTTGTTGGAGCTTGATTAGTGGTGGCTTTAGATTGTGCTTTCAGTCTTTGGTGAAATGCCCACATTCATGACAAATGTGGCACTTGAATGGGAGTTGTTCATAATCTAGTTCTTGAATGTGAGACCAGTTGACCACAGTTAGGGTAATGGATTCCATAAGACCAACTTTGAGATCCACCATAACACAAACTATGACACATGAATATTGATCTCTGTGGTCTTCCCGATCAATGCATTTTCCTAGGGAATTTCCAATAGACCCAAGGGAATCATTTCTCCAACAATGGATGGGAAGATGAGGAAGCTTGACGAAGATAGGAAATTCCTTAGGGATGTCTTGGGAGGGATCGAAATTAGGTCTCCATTTGTTCAGGTAAAGGCCCCATAAAATAAGGCCTATTTCTGAAAATTAACTCTTTATCTTCGTTTGAAATGTACTTGAACATATAAAACCCTTTACCTAAAAAATAAGAGGTAACTCCCTAGGAAATCAATGGCCTCTAGTTTCTTTGAACCCAAGTGTCCATTGTTTTGGTGGAAGGCCATAATCTTGTGAACTGTCCAACCAAACCCTTGTCTGAGAGTGAAAGAGTCACCTTGTGAGGTTGTTCAAGTGAGACATTGATAACCAGGATCTAATCCAACTTTTTCATGAAACAAGAAGGAGCCAAAGAAGCAATCCGATTACCCTAAACCACAATAAGTTTCCTAAATGTAGCAATATCTGGCAGTGGGTGGGAGAAGGGGGCTTCAGAGATCTCTTGACGAACCTTCAAATCATCGATATGATGCAACTCCGCTTAGAAACTCTAGCTCCCTTATATCTCAACAATCATTATCGCCTATTAGCCTATAGGGAAAGGTCTTTGTTGGTTAAAGTAAAAACATTACTTATTTGAGCTATATGTACAAATCTCTCTTCATAGGCGACTAATGCACATTGATTGACGTATTTTTTATTATTTGATCATATGCTTGGTAATCATTAACTCATTAATTGCACCAAGAGGAGTGAGGTGCTCTACAACCCAGCATGGGGGAGATGTTATCACATAAGGTAATGTAACTTAACGTAATGTAACATAATGTTACCAAAAATAAAAAGTAATTAAAAAAATTCATGTTGCCTCCTAAAATAAAAAAAATATGAAAAGTAATTAAAAAATCCATGCCCACCTATAAAATAAAAAATTAAACTTAAACTCGGATCTATCAAGGAAGAGAGGGATCAAATTCCTTGAGTTTACTATTATAGAAAAAGTACACCTCAAGAAATTGGAACCCTCTCGGTGCTTGATAGATCTAGGTTTAAGATGGATCTATGTTGGTGAGTACCCCATTGAAGGAAGAAAATAATATCATGCCCTTGTTAGTTAGAAAGGAGGAAAATGTCTCTGTTAGTTGAAGGAAGAGCCCTACTTATTTGAACAATATGTGATGATCTTTCCGCATAGGCAATTGACTCACATTGATTGACGTATTATTTATTACTTCCAAACTTGTTGTTACCATGGTCTAATTTTGACGGTTTTTTGGTATCCCTTTTTGTTGAAGATTGTGTAACTTCAGAAGATATTCTTATTGTATTTCCTTCAGGAAATATTCATATTGTATTTGATTATGTAAAAACCATGAAAGAATAAGTCAAAATAGACAAATCGAGTCAACATAAGTCAGTGGGTAGACTGCCCCAAACAATGGGCAGTCTTCTCCAAACAATGGGTAGAATTGCTCCATGAAGTTGGCCCTAAAGTGGAAAAGTCATCCAGACATGTGTATAAATAAGGGGGTCGGATTGCTCATTTGGATCATCACAATTTCACTCAAGCAAGTGAACAAGTGCGCATGGGAGGGTAGCTGGAACTGGAGGAAGCTTATGTTTGGGTTTTCTATATTATCTTATTCTCAAGATCTTTGTGTAAGAGCCTTTAGCTCTTGTTGTACTAGATTGGCATTGTACTTGTGATGAATCTATATTGAAGAATTTTTGCTCGGTTTTTCCCGTGAGAGGGTTTTCCCAGGGTAAATCTTTGTGTCTCTTTTGTATGCTGTGCTTGTCTATCTTTCGGTGATCGTATTGCATATGGTTATTGTGATAATATATATAATTAGTTTGAAGATCTAACATAACCATCCTGTAAGTATTAAAACTCTAACATGGTTTCAGATCTGGCCTGAAAGAAGACCTTGTGCAGTAGAAACTACCGGAAGTGAAAACTAGGGTTTTTCATTTTGAAGGCTTTTCACCATAGTTTGGCCTAAAAAGGAGGCCAAAGAAACTCACCCTAGGGGGGCACATTTTTCTATGGAGGGTGAATTCATATAGGAGAATTTTCATTTTTGGTCCTCCCACTACTGCTCGGGAAAATTAAGGGATCAAGTTTTTGACAGTTTTGTCCATAGATTTGGAAGAAAAGGACCTTTGCACAACTCGCTTTAGGGAGGCACATCTCTCTCTCTCTCCATTCAATTTTTTCAAGAATCCAAAGTTGAAAAATTAGGGTTTCTTTGACAAACCCTAGGTCCTCCATAAGTCAGATCTCAGAAGACATTGAAGCAAGCACTTGATTGGAGCATCTCAATTGGTAAGTCCTATTATCCTTATTTCCATTTTAGTTTCTCATTTTATCAAGATGACCAACAATACCAAGCTTGAGGATAAGCTTGAAGGAGCAGATAAATTCCACGCCTGGAAGTATAGAGTGATGCTCATTCTAGAAGAGACTGAGTTCGACAACTACGTCAAAGAAGAAGTTGTGGAGCCAAAGGGAGATGAAGACAATCTAAACACAAGAAGAACTTGGTCAAGGCCAAGAGGATCATTGCTGACTCCATCAAGGATCACTTGACTCCCCATATCTCATCTTTGAAGACTCCTAAAGAGATGTTTGATGCATTGAAGATATTATTCAAAGGGAGGAACATTAATAGGAATATGACCTTGAGAACTCAACTCAAGGGTGTGAAGATGCATACCTCAGAAAGTATCCAATCCTATTTCACAAGAGTCTCCCAAATCAAAGAACAATTATAAACTATTGGAGACAATGTTGAAGAAGCATAATTGGTGATGACTACATTGAATGGTCTCCTAAGATCATGGGAATCATTCATTCAAGGAATTTGTTCTAGAAGTAAGGTCACCAAATTGAGTAGGCTATGGGAGAATTGTACTCAAGAGGAATCTAGAATTGAAGCAAGAGAAGAGAAGATGGGTGAATAAGATAATCAAGTCTTAACAACTCATACAAAGAAGGAAGAGAGAAAGAAAGAATAACACTCTCACAAGAAGCCTAGAAGATTCCAAAAGAATCATAGATGTTACAATTGTGATGAAAAGGGACATCTTGCAAGAGATTGCACCAAAAGAAAAGATCATAACAAGGAAGGAAAGAAGAATAGGTATCATGCTCATGCTGCAGAAGATGATGAACCAGTTGAGAAGAAAGCAAGGAAATATTCCTCAAATGATATGTCTCGAGTTCGGGACTCACAAGGTAAAACCTTGGACGATACATTAGTAATTGGAAAGCAACAGGGAGGCTTGTACAAATTAAAAGGCCAACCAGTTCAAACATTGGTTCATGACACTATGGAACCAAGTAAACTATGGAACATAAGGCTTTATCGATCATAAGCAAAATGGTGACTGGTCTACATGAGATCCAGACAAAACATGATGGTGTATGTAAAGGATGTGAAGAATCCATTTCCAAGCAAAAGGAGATCTTGAATCGAGTACATGAGGATCAAGGATGAAGACTTCATAAAGTTCCAGACTAGCCGAAGAAGAAGATCAAGGTCTTCATAATCAGATGATGGAGAAGAGTACGCTTCCAAAAACTCCAGTGACTTCTGCAAGAAGGCATAAACTAAGAGGGATCCTACAAAACACATGAAAGATAAGTATTTATTGTCATTTGAATTCCTGAGTATTTTTGAAGAATATTGCTCATAACAGTTACATGTAGATCTATGATACAATGTTATTTTATGCACTTATATATGACTAAGATTGAATAGCAGTAGGCTCATGTAGTGCATGTTATAGGTAAGTGGCCTATAGTGTTGCACAACATCTCATGAGCCCTTGAAAGAGTTAGTCTAGGATGAAACCTCTTTGCTAACATGTTGAGAGCAACTTGCACACTCTTAATAGTATGTTCTGGTAGAGATGGAAGGCATCTAGATAGTTACCGTGTGTATACGGGATATGGATGAGTGTTGTGTTGAAGCATGGGCGAAGATGCATTGGTTACATGACTATGTACATCGTGCATAAGAAGTTGTCATTACATGGAAAGTTACTAATCATATGACTAAATTTGACTTGTAGGAAAGATCATGTGCGGACCGTCAACTAGCAAACCATATTAATATTAATAATATGGCTTATATACGTCGATGGGCGTATATCAACCATAGGCCACACATTTAGATGTGGTTGATATACGTCGATCGGCGTATATAAGCCATATTATTAATATTAATATGGTTTGCTAGTTGCTTATTGAATGTGCTAAAGCTATTGCAGATAATCATAATGGTTGCAGGGATGAAATAAGTTGTCAACATACATGGAGATCCAACAAACTACAGGTCGTATACAAATAAATTAGATTCAACAAAGGAACTCGATACCTATTTTGTTAGGTAGGTAGGTGAAGTTTTTTTTTCCTTCACATATAAATCAACAATATCTATATTGTAATTGATATTGTGATTGTTATCAGTAGCAATGGTAATGCATATTGTGCCCTAAGGCTTGTGGTTGAGGAAGTGGTGTTGTTCAAATCCTACTTTGGTGATGATTTTGTGCTAACTTATGAGCATACTGTGCCCTAAATCTTGTGGTTGGTGATGATTTTGTGCTAATTTATGAGCATACTGTGCCCTAAAGCTTGTGGTTGAGGAAGTGGTGTTGTTCAAATCCTACTTTGGTGATGATTTTGTGCTAATTTATGAGCTTCTTGTTGAGATCATGGACTTTGGCTACCCACACAATCTTTCTTATGAATTTTGAAGCTTTACGTTACACAGACCAGACGAATTAATACCCAATGTTGCATTACAAGTTACAGTCTTCATTCAAGATATAGATCGTGCCTCCAGACATGTAAATCACTTTCAAACTTGATTGTCTAAGCTTGCATTTATGGTTGCACGAAGAGTCGTAACTCTATTCATGCTCCAAACTACAAAGGAAAATGTGGGAACCCTGAAGCAACTTGAGTTCAACCTGGATATGATTCGTTTTACATCGTCTACATTACAAGTCATGATCCGCGAACAAAACATGGGATATCACATCATTAGGGTTAACTTAAACTGCGACACCGGTAGTCATTCGAGTCTAGTTTTGCACTATTCTCAAGTGTGGAACCCGTACTAAGGACTATTGTTCTCGGCAATGAACTTTGTATGGAAAAATGACGAAAAGGATACAGTCACGCCTATCAACCTCTCACCCAATTCACATGAGATCATTACAACGACGACAAGTAGTAGTAACGGGTGACCGGCACGATGCCCAGAAGTATCTCAGGAGTGCCAATATTGCAGAAATTGTGGAACAATGGCGTGGAATTGTTAAATTTATTTAACCACAGCCTGACGCTATCGCAAAGAGACTCCATCCAGTTAAACACACAATTGAAATTCAGGCCCGAGTTTAGCCAGCGGTCTTAGGAAACTCGGCTTTCCTGTTGAAGTTGTTGCTGTAAGACAAAAGTTCCACCGTTTACGTTGACAGAGAGCATACTTGTCACGCAAAGTGGCACAACAAAATGAACGGCAATACGTCTGGTGTTTATGGAAGGTGCTTTACATGTGGATCTTGTCCACCCACCCCACGCCACTTGGTCACGAAGATAGAAAGGAGGGTAGGCTCATTCAAATTCCCTCATGACTATTGTCAAGACAACAATTACATGCACGCATTGCCGAGAGCACATGTTGAAAGGGAAATACGTTACGGCTTTACAATGGATCGTGGAGTCAAGAGATATGCAGGTAGACCGTAGGACCATAGCACCATTACATAGAGGAATAATGCGGGACCGTGGCAACGTGGCACGACAAGAGGTGTTTTGTTTGCTGTGAGTGACAGCATGGGCCATGATTAAGCCTTTATGGTCCAAGGTGATGTCTCACAAACAATTTGGTTTTCTACTTGAATTATGCTACTATGCAAGAAGGTATGCACATGATTAAATTAGAGCAAAGGGATGTAGATGTTATAAAGATGTTTGGTTTTCTTTTGGCTAGATCGATTTATGAGGCAATAGGAGTGGCTCAAGAAGGTATGCACATGATCAAATTAGAGCAAAGGCATGTAGATGTTATAAAGATCGATTTTTCTAGGGCATATAACTAAGTATCATGGACGTTTTTATGATTCATACTTCTTCACATTGGTTTTAGCTTTGAGCTTGTCACTTGGATCATGGGTTGTGTTACTTCATCTTTTTTTGTTGTTTTGATCAATGGGTTTAGTTCACTTTTTTAAGCCTTCACGTGGGTTACAACAAGGATTCTCCTTGTATTTGTACTTATTTTTCTTTATCATTGAAGGCCTTAGTAGAGCCATTCACGAAGGCGACGTCATAAGATTCAGGGTATTGAGACTCAGGTAAAGTTTTTGCAACTTTGGGATCGTGAAGAAGCAGTGGATTGTTTGGCTCTTTTTTTAATAAGAAGGAATTAAAACAATTTAGGGTTTTTCCTTATCTGGCTAATTGGTCCATCTAGTTAGCTTGTAACCAAGCCCTTTTCGAATAATTTTTTTCCTATATTCTCACTTTTTTCTCAAGTAATGTCCCTCTTCATTATTATAGGCAATTTGGAAATAAAAACAAGGAGAGGATTGTTGCACTTTTCCACATCCCACCCACGTCCACAAGGAGAATCCTTGGTCCTTTTTCAACGGGGAAAACCAAGTTGAGAAAAATCTTTGCGGGTTTGGCTTTGTTATATTTTTATCATAGGATTATTATGTCCATGGTAGAGGTGCTTTGGGTCCAAGATCAAATAATTAGGTAGAACTTTCAATGTTATTTCACTTGTTCCATACAACATCAGATTTGGGCTTAAGGGAACTCCATGTATTAAGTGATTCAAGCTTTGTCATCAATTGGATGAGAAGGATATCATAGACAATGAGTACAAATATTACCCAGATGGAAACTCAACTCAAAGAATTAGTGGAATATTTCATTGGACTCTGTATGGGGGGGTTTTGAAGGGGGTTTTAATCTCCTCCATGAATGTGAATTTTTAGTTTACTCTATTTTGGTCTATTTTTTGTATATGATCCAAATTGAAAGAAGCTTGTTATAAGTTAATATCGAAACAAAAATGTCTCTTCATTTGATGAGCTAGGAAGCTCATATTTTGAGATGTGCTGATAACACCTAAAGAATGTATTTTCTTTTCAATAAATATAACTATTTTTTTTAAATACACACGCAGGCACACACACAACCTCATTACACTTTATTTCTATGTTTGTAAATGGAAAATGAAATGGAGGAATAAAATCAAGCCAAATCAAGCCAATAAACAAAATATTTGGTAAAATAATCCCAAGTACAATATCGCCTACAAGTGATCAAGAAATGAGGCATGTAAGTAGCTTGAACAATGACAAGAATTCAAGTGAAGAATGATGATCGATATGATTGAATGTTCTCGCAATTTGTATGTTTTGAAATATTTATCTGCAAAAGTCAAACATGACATATTGTTCAAATCGGATGATCATAGGCTACTAATAAGAGTAACAATTACATATTGACATTTTGATTATTGTGGATCTTTATGTTGTCTCGTTTTGTATAACAACGGGTCTCTTATTCATATATAATAAAATGAGTCTCTTATTCTATTGCATTGTCCAATGTTATAAAATGTTAAATTGTTGATTAAATATATGGGTGATTAAATATTACAATGAACAAATGTGTAATCAAATGGTATAACACATTAATACAATCATTATATCCAATCACAATAATTAAAATAAAAATATCAATATTATTATAATTTTTTTTTTAATGATTACTTAAAAATTAAAAAAAAACACAATTAATTAAAATATAGACACATAGGTGCACTGCATTTTTTGAACTCCCTAGATGATGCGAGGAATAGATAAATTGTTAATGGTGTGGTTATTTTTACATTATAAAAAATTATGCATTGATACTTTTTATCAGAAAAATTGCACGAATGTGGAAAATGATAACTCATCGTTATCATCATTGTTAAATTTATAGGACACGACAATACATATGCTAGTATAAGTACTTGTGCATACACAAAAAATGAATATTTCTAATGTATGGTTTTTATGTGTAATCATATAAAACAAATTAGTTAATATCCATGCCTCTGTAAATCAAGCATAATCATGAACACTAGAAAATCAACATACATAAAATTTGGAAGCCAAAAAGACATACAAGGAAAATCAAGATTCAATACAAGATTTATAAACAAAAACCAAAAGGTATGAGAAGATGCACAAACACATTCTAAGAGTTATCCATAAAATAAAAACCCTTACTATACAAAGTCGTCAAATATAAAGGTCATTGATTGCCCAATAGAAAAATATATATCATGTTACATATATAGTGAATGAATGAATAAAGAAATAAAGGAGGATACTCCTACTAAATTACAACCCTTCATCCACCATTGTTGCAGCCTTGTCAAGTTCTCGAGTTGACGTGGGATTACCTCTTGAGCCAAATTCACTCATATTTACTATAATACTTTCCCAATCTTTAGATAGATAGATATATAGTAGGGGATATAGAATGATGTTTATATTAAATAGATGGAAGGATGGACATTAGTTAGTTAGAGGGATAGATAGAAAGATATGTATTTATTAGAGAAGGATGGATGGAGAGATAAAAAGAAGCTAGGATAGAAGGTAGTGCACACTTGCCCAACACTTGAAATTCATAATAGTAGGGAACTCAAGATATTGCATTTTCATATAATATTTTATACACTAAACAAACCTAAGCATTCATATAACAAAAGGGACAACACAAGAATTGATGCTTGTTGGAAACCCTTATATGGGAATGATTATTTTAGGTTACACCACGTCTAAAACCAAGAGAATTTATTTTTTGTGCCATACATATCCTCTTTTTCAGGATTCTATTGACATAATCAAATCATTTGATTTGGAGATTTCCTCTGAAACAATAGTTATATGAAAAGTGGGTTTCTGCATTGGATAACCATGTCCCTGAGCTCTAGGTTGAATCATTTTACATGTAGCTACTAGAAAATGAGATGAAGAAGCAAGTCGATCCATGACTAGAGATTCAGTGCAAGTCCAGTTTATGATATCGACTTTGTTGAAGGCATCCTTGTTTCTTTATTTATTTTCTTGTTTCTTTCTCTCGTTTCACAACATATGTAGCAACTGTGTTGCTTAGTGTATCACATCGCCTTGCTACAATTGATTAGATTGACTAAGTAAATGATGTCAATAATCAAGTTCCACCCACAGCAGTAGTTTAAGCAACATCTATTGAAACATATATAGTGTCAACCCCATAACCAATAGTGGCACCCTAAACCTCTCACCAAGTGTGGAGCATGTGGATACATATCCAAGCATGGAGAATTTCTATAGAGTGTAAGAACAATACCTTAAGCTTAGGAAACCATCTGAATTGAGCATTAATGCCAACAGATAAATCGTTGGACAATAGGTTCAAATTGTACCAACTCCTCCGATCTATATATCTCATGAAAATAGTCAATCCATGAAATTGAGGCGAATGGAAATTGAAAGCTCAATTCACACAAAATGTAGAGGGACCATTCATGGAAACTGGGGCAAATGAGAGGCTGCAACACAAATTTCACAGGGGAAAAAAACTTTTTCAATGCTCTCTCGTAAATACAGGTGGGCCAATAGTTTTAGACATAATTATTTTTTAATAAATTTGAGGCTAACCATAATAAAGTAATACTATACAAATAATTTGTCCCATCAAAATTTTGAACCTACTACTATAAATAATTGGCCTCTAAAATTTATGAAGTGTTCAATAATGACCCTGCCCCCAAATTCTAACATTTTACACCCTAATACATCACAAAAAACACCTAAAATGTCTATAAACTTAAGTGCTTCGTCTCTTACCAACAATATCATTAGAAAATTGTAATGATACAAATGTTTTTCTAACTCTCTATTTTTTTCATCTACCTTTAAAGCTTTACCTAAAACTTCTACTAAAGGGGGCACCTGTTTATAAGAATCATATAAGAATTAAAAAGAATATAGTTTATGAACCATTGACAAGATTTGTAAACCTAGTATCACAAATATAAGCATTGAGACATTATATCCATTTAATAAAAACAAGATGGGTTGCATAGCAGCAAGTCCTTGCATTTTGTGTTTGTTTTCTATTAGTTAAAGGAACATTGAGTTGTCTCATAACGATTATGTTGTGACACTCAAGATAAGCAACAAAGCTCTCTGCATGTTCCATGTTGTTTTTGGTGACATGTTCACAGAGCATGGATCATGTTAGCAATTCCATGGATCATAATACTTATATGGACTTAATAGAGATTGATAAGAGATTTTAAAGTTATCCATCTGATAGGGGGCCAATATTTGAGCTTCTTGCCAGTCCTCCTATGCATGTTCCAACCTCTGACATGCATTAGTATTATTTGAGCAGAATAAGTGATTAGGTAAGTGGACCAAATGACCCCACATGTAACCAAATGATCCATTTTTCTCTTTCGGTGAATAAAAGGATGACGATTGGAACATACAAAATAGTTTGTTTTTCATTGCTCAAAACCTTCACCCAAAGATCAAAAGAGGAGTGATGGTGGTCTTCTGTGTGCCACGTGCAGCATTGAAAGACCTTGAAATTGAAAGGCAAATCTGATGTGATTTGTAGTTAAAAACATTTTGTTTCGACTTTGTCTAGTGAAATATGTGATGGTGCTCCTCATGGCAAGGCTCCCCGGGTAGGACCATAATGATTAGTTACTATGGGAGTGGGCCCCAAGACCTATATTTTGGTCGAGCTATGACTCCACTCCTAAGCATATTCTTGAATCCTACATGAACATCAATACTTTGTATACTTTGTATTTGTCAACCGATGAAGAAACCTAACCAGTGATATATGGAGTAGCGAAAGCTATTTTCTATAAATGAGGGAGAAATTTGTACAAATTTCCTACCACATTGAGGACATGCACCCGACTAGTTCAAACAATGTAATGTGATGCAACGCGAAGACCCAAAAGGAACCAACACGACCACCTTTAAGCCATGCACAAACTACTTGCATGTTGAGGCATGTTGAGTGAGCGCAAGGAATCCCCGTGGATAGATTTAATGCTTCAAGTTGTATCTCATTTAGACCTGCGGGACTGCAAGGTAACTCTCTTTGTTGTTTTATGATAATTTGTTCAAAGCATGGCTACATATACAAGATATGCAAAAAGATTCACACTAGTTGAGCTCGAAAAGGCCATAGATATATTCAATTCTCATAACATACTTGGAGAAGGAGGATTCGGCGAGTATCTCTTCCTAACATCGAGAACACTGAAGAAGACACCTCCAATTCATGTTCTAATTCTGTGATGCAACCTTAGAATAAAGTACTTGTTCTAAAAAAGATAGCTTCCATATTGGATAGACAACGTATTTCTTTCTACGAGCTGCATATTTCTTCATTAGCTGTGACACAGTCATTCAAGCCTTTAACAGATAGTTTGACAAGGTTTACTTGTGCTATTTTTAAAACACGCAGGTTAGAATCTTGCCTCTAAATTTCTCCATGAAAGGATACAGTGGCATAAGGTTGTATTCTCCTGAAGGCAGTACACCATAGATATCTCACATATTTCGGGTATTAGTTGTTACATAAAGTTGTAGTCGGTATATAATATGTGCAATTTTTTTTTTTGAAGAACATAACATCTAAAGCATATACTAATTTTTTATGAATACAGTCACTTTTATTATATACACATGCTTACAAACAATGTCACTGTTCATGATGGAATTAACAGTGAGAGGAGGCTAAAAGCTGGCTTGACAAAAGGGAGAGGAAGCATTAAGCCAACTCTTATACCCAAGAAGGGCGAGGAGGCGACGCATTTACTTTAGTATGCTGGTGAGGCCACTACGACTGGAAATAACATATCTAAGGTCTATTGACTGGTGCATTCTAGCAATCAAGGACAATCCCGTTACGGGTTCGATATAGTAAAAAAGGAAGTGCAACATGTCAGATAGATAATAGAATAAAAACTAGTTAAAGCCAGCTTTTTGTAATCAACAATCCAAGTCATATAACATAATGAATGGATAAATCATCTCTTCTTTCCGTTCTAGATCAGGTAAGGAAAAGCTTCAGAGACCGAGCAAGGGCAGGAAGTCTTCCTACTAACCACTTGACCTATAAAAGGAGAGACTATTATGCTTGATGAAACTAAAGGAGGTAATGAAATTTATTCTCAAAAGAAAAGCTCCACAATAAAGGAAATAGGACATGCATTTATTGCAGAAGTGGAGATGCTTAATCGCTTGCATCATCGAAACTTGGGAAAGTTAAAAGAAAGGTATAATCAGATTACAAAGAAATTAAATTGCATGTATTCGAAATGACCTGTAAATTTTTGTAATATAATAAACAATTGAGCTTTGAATTGAAATTAATACTTCACCTATATTGCAGGTTTTCGTTTTCCTTTTGATGGCCAAAAAGATTGGTATGTCACTGAGTTGTGATTCCCAAAGAGATTGGCATGTTACTTAGCCCATCATGTCAATGATTTCCCGAGTTCCTGTGCTTTTCTAATATTTTGACTTGTTCATCTATATGTGTTTACAGACACATATCTATGTTGCGATATGGACTGATTCTCTTCGATTCTCTTGTGTGATTCTTTCCTATCTTGTAGATGACTCTTTCCTATCCGATAGACCATGTAGCTTGATTTTAGGATCTGTAGCTTGATTATAGGATCTGTAGCTTGATTGTAGGATCTGGGAGTTGAACCATGGATGTATATGTACCTGTACAATTCATTGTAATAATATACTAAAAATATATTCCTCTTGAAATCTGATTTTGAACTTGGTATCAGAGCTTCGAAGCTTAAATCGTTAGTACTCTTCATTGAACCATGGCCGATTCAGATTCTGAAACATTTGAGAACATGGATCTGGGAACAAATCTGCTCCTATTATTATTCAATCTGAAGGTTCATCGTTCAAGGCAGGGTTGTACTCGATGAAACAAACTATGATTTGTGGTCTCAAATCATGGAGATGCATATTGCTGAGAAGGAAAAACTCTCTTTCATTCATGGTAATTCACAACCACCTACTGAGAAGGATGATGGATATGAGAAGTGGTATGCAGACAATCAAAAGGTAAAGAGATGGCTGTTGATGTCTATGTCCCCAGAAATCATGAAGCGATATATTCGCTTACCCACTGCTCGAGATATTTGGAAAGCTCTTTCTAAAGCTTTTTATGATGCAGCGGATGAATTGCAGGTGTTTGTCTTGAATCAGAGGGCCTTCTCTGCGAAACAAAATGGTAGAACGCTCTCGGTGTATTATGGAGAATTAACCGAGATGTTTTGTGAGTTGGATCATCATGATAAGGTGATCATGGAGAGTGAGAACAATGTTGAATCTTACCGAAAATCAATTCATCGACAAAGGGTGCATATTTTTCTTACTGGATTAGATGGTGAATTCGAACAAATACGTGGTGAAATTTTGAGAAAGGATCCTATCCCTGAATTGGAAGCATGTTATGCTTTGGTCCGCCGTGAATCTGTTTGACTCGCAAGGATGAATGGAGAACCAGAAAAATCTGAAGCTTCAGCCATGGTGACTCGAAACCGGTCTAATCCAAACCGACCTTCTCAAAGCCAGCTTAAGAACACTGATGGTGCCGATAAATCCACCTACAAATGCACTCATTGTAATCAAACTAGTCATACCAAGAGCCACTGCTTTGAACTTGTGGGGTATCCAGAATGGTGGGATCATAGTCACGATTCACGGAAGAAGAATTCCAAGAGGACCTCCAGTGCTGCGATTGTCGAAACAAAGACATCGGATAGTGTTGCTGGTCAGATCTCAGCATTAGCAGCAGCGGCAGGTAATGGTGGTAAGGTTTTGTTGTTGCTGCAACATCCTCCCCAAAATTTTTGTAAATATTGGGTCCCTCCTATTCTTTTTGGTTTAAGCACTTGTTTTTTGATCAAATCTTTCTCACTTAATCTTCAAATTTTCCTAAAAGTGCTGACCCTTCTATCTCTTTTGATTTTTTGACTAAGGCATTTTTTTCCTTCCATTTAGCAGTGCGCTGTTTTAAAAGTTAACTGTGAGCGCGCTCAAAGCGCAGATTGAAAGCTTATATTTATGCGCCAAAGGCGCAAGGGAAAAAGGTTTAATTGCGCGCTTTTAAGTGCAAACTTCAAGCTTATGTTGTGCATTAAAAGCGCATTCTTTTACTTTTTCGCCTTGTTGCCAAATCTTGGCTTATTCAACAAATTTTCTCAATTATTTTATCTAAGGAAAAGTTACCTCTTCTCTTCGACACATTTTTTAGCCTTAGCTTTGTCGCCCTTTTGGCGCAATCCTTAACCATAAGTCTTCCGCTTCGCGCGTTTTCTTTGGCTTAAGTCGGCCCCTTTCGCAAATCTTAGAGCTTTATCATCTAGCGCACATTTTTTAAATGTAAATCGGCCGCCAGTAGCGCACGCTGCTTGGCGTGATTAATAACCATATCTCGACCGCTTTGGCACAAGACCAATCCTTAAATGAGCACCTACGCGAAAATCTATTAAGTCTTTTCTTTAGGGCTCGTTGGCGCAGTTCCTGTTAGCGCACATTTTGTGACTAAAACTTGCGCTAAAGGCGCAAGGCTTATCGATATAACTCCCGCTTCCATAGCCGCGCTTCATCTTTCCTTAATCGCACCTCATTTTCGAGCACAACTTTCGAATCTAGTTTTGGCGCAGATCTTTCACGCAGATTTCAATGTTACGATCGCCGCCTTAGCACAGAGTTTAAACTTGCGATCGCCGCTTTGGGTGTGAAGTTTATTTTGGTGCATGTGCGACCATAGAGTTGGTAGGGTCATGAATGTGGCCTTGTGCCGTCTTAAATGCACAAGGCCTTGAGCCCTGTGCTCATTAAATCTGCCAACCCACCACCTTACGTGAATTCAATTACCTCCCCTATATGAATGCGCAGAACGAGATTTCAAAATCACTCGATCACTGCCATAGGAGAACGGATCTTGCTGTTCGATATCGAACTTTGACTGCACTGCTGCCCGTCTCGGAACGATCGCTAGCCACCAGGGAACACCGCCAAGCTGACAGGTAGGTGCTCGGCCCCTCCTCTCTTCGTTTTTCGAGGTTTTCGTTTGGACTTGCCCCCCCCTTCATGCCCATTTTTTGACTATACATATATGAAAAACAAGCTTATACACACAAAGTGGTTAGTTGTGAGTCAAAGCCATGAAGATATGGAACCACCGTATGCAAACCAGAGCCTGGAAGGCCCTATCCTCCCATGTGCGCTTCAATTTTTTCCCACTACTGCGTGCTCAGCGTCCTAAGTAAGTTTCTTGCATATCTTTCCATCTCTGGGTTTTCCTGGTTATATCGTAGTGGCTACACACCTTGCGTTCCACGCTTAAATCCATAGCTAAGTGCTCGTTTTCGGTTAAAATGCTGCATCCTCGCATACCCCATGGAAAATCGCTACCAAGCAACGACACCTTTCACGCCGAGGCCACCTAAAACCCACAGTGCTCGGCCTAGATCACCTTAGAGCATGTGAGAAAGACCTGGCTGGCTAGTGGTAGGTTTATAAATAGCTCTTCTTTTTACTTATAGAGGCTGACTACTGTGAAAGAAGAACCAATAAAACCACCCATGTGATATTTGCCAGACATTGCTTGCGCGAATGCAATGGTTTCAACCGGACACACAAAACATTTTAGGTACTTGCGCATTTCTATGAGTGACATGACACCATTAAATGCTCTAGTGCCTTATTCTTCCATTAGTCTGTCTTGGCTAGGTATTTTGATTTGGAAGACGCCTACATATTGAGCAAAAGTAAATAACGCAAATAAGAAGCTTTCTCACTATCTTTCCACCATGTCGATTTCCTTGTTTTTTGACTTCCTAAACTCTTGTCTTTACTCTTGGTATTACATTGACAACGAATTAGCTTTGTCGTGATAAACTCATTAAACATGAAATCAAGACAGCCATGGTCCTAAGATGTCACATAGGTTCTAGAACTATCATTCCAAGAATAATGAAACCGTAGTGCCATTTATGTTATATATAAACTCACAGTGGCTTGTATAGCTTGTTGGCCTTTGCGCCTGGTATTTCTCAGGACTTTCAACTGTGAAACGGTAGCTGCATTTGTGAATTGGTTGATCTTTTGGTAAAACAACTTCCATATTATGAAAGTGGCATTTTCTGAATTTTTTTTATATATAACTATTTTGCTAATGTTTGAAGGTTATCTAGTTAAAGCCAACTCTGTCATATTTCCTTTCATAGATCTATAAGAGGTTTTGCATTTTTGATTGAATGTCTACATACGCCTTATTTGTACTGCCCTGCTTACCACAGGATTATCATGCATAGGAGGTCTGCAAGGAAGAAATCCATGCAAAAGATCGACTCAGATTCATATGTAGAAATCCTGTTGGACACTTCACTCGAGACAATGTTTACTGATACACAAGCTACCACCAATGTGCCACCTGGGAGATCTGCCCTGGAATTCCAGTGGGGTGAGCTATATAGGTTTATCATGGACCAAAATAATCCTCAAGACCCCATAGAAGATTCTCTGGTGTATGCAAACATCCGAAGGTCTTACCTCCATAAGGCAACGACTCGTCCTGAATTGTTCCCATGTTCTGAAGTCATTGGCTGGTTGATCCCTCACGTCAGGACTGACACTAGGTTCATAAATGATAAAAATGGGATGAACCTAGCATCTTTTGCTCCTGAGCATATCATAGCCACCTACAGATTACCTCAACCCATAGCTTGGTTAGATGATAAATGGATAGCAGAACATCCTATGGACCCGCTGGATGCCGCCAGGAAAATGATGATAGCTGACAAACATATAAGGAGGAGGAATAACACTGAATATGAAAGCAACCTCCTGAAGACTCCTTATAGACTCATCGTTCTGATGTTGAGTCGGCTCTTCGGCATGCCTAATGGCAATATTTTTAAGATCGGATGGGTGCCAGTAATTTTTCATATAGCCATGAATGCACCATTTTTAATTGGGCCGACATAATCTCAGACAGTCTGGCCTCACAGTTGACTGCGGCCCAGGGAGGAATGACTCAGAAGAAGGCAGATTTCTTCATGTCTTCGTATTTGATAGACTGCTTATTGAGCAAACATACCTTCCCAGACTTGGGCTGCTCATGGAAGCCAAAGGAAACGTCTCTATTCATGGCCTATCAACTCACATGGGAAAGTAAATACGCAAACTATTACAAGCAGGTTTGCAAGAAATTCATCATGCCTCTATACCAAATTATTTTTGTAAAAGAACCAGATTGCATGTCGGAGAACGCCATGCCCATTATCGAAGCATTTGGCAATTATTATAATAGTATAGAAGGTACTTATATCCGAATGAATGGAGGATCCGTAGCTCCCTGTTTGCTTCCCAGATATGCTACAAATTTTGTGATTCACAGGGAAGCCATAAGGCAACTCTTTAGCATTGGCGGAATCAATAGAGTTCTCACTGAAAGGAAGAAAGGAATGTATCCGCCAATGCCTTTTACTATTGGTGCATACAGCCTCCCGAAGGCCAAGGAAGGAGACAACTATGTTCAAGATTTAGACATCTTCCATTTCGGTACAAAGTTTTTCAGAAGGCATGACCCTTGTGGTGAAGTTGCCAAACATATTATTGATGTCAAAACTAGCTTCGAGTATGCCCATCTTAAAGACAATGAGGAAGAGTTTTTCCATAGTGCTTGGAACTTGACGGAATTAGGCAAGTGCTACAAGAAGAAAGGTGCAAAGAGCTCTGCTCCGAGGCCTGTCGGCCTAATCCAAAAGGAACAGGAAGCATCAGTGTCCCAATCAGGAAATCCGACAGGAATAGAACAAGAGGAAGCTAACAGGATATTACATCAGCAAGTTCAAGAAGTAGCCAGGATTCAAAATGAACAAGCTGCCAAGTTCTAACAAGAAGAGGCAACAAGAATCCAGAGAGAGCAGTCTATTCAATTGCAGCAGCAAGAAGAAGTTGCTAGGGAGCAGGAGAAAAAAGCTTTGGAAGATGAGGCTGCTAGAAGCCAGAAGGAAGAGGAAGTAAGGGCCCAAAGAGAAGAAGAGAGGATTTTGTTAGAAGAGGCAGACAGATTACAAAAGGAATTAGCAGAGCTAACTGAAAGGCAGTAAAGGGAGCAGATTGAGAAAACTCCCGAGCCAGAATCGTCTACTCCAGAAAACATGGAGCTAGACCCGCTAATGATAGACCAACCAAGGATAGCTCGAGGAGGGGTTGCTTCTACTGAAGGATTAGCATTGACCCCGTACAACCCCAGAAAGCAGTGCTAGGTGGCCAACCTAGATTCCGTATATTTTCACGAGCGAAAAAGGGCTATCATTGACAGAAGAGTTAGGAAAATGGAAAGTGCGGAAGACGTATATGAATTTGTGGTATCATAAACTACACTGGTCCAAGGAACTGATGTTGACCCTTCATTCCAGGCCCAATGCACTGTGGCATCAGCCGAAGCGAGTAGAGCCAATACTGATCGGTTAATGAATGAGGTAAAACATTACAAAAATCAATGCTTCAAAATATGAGATGACAGGAAGAGGGAGGTTCTAGAAGCAAATGAATTGAAGAAGAAATACAAAGAAATGACAGAAGAGAAGTTAAGGATAACTTCGGGAGCTCTACAACTTGAAAATGAGAAGAATTCACTAGAGATGCAGCTAGCCATCTCCGAAGACGAGCAAAAGAACTTAAAGGCTCGGATATTCGAATTGAAGGATATCGAAGCCAGTAGGGCCCAACAAATTTATCTCCCCAAGGATCAGTATGAGGGGTTAATCCAAGAAAAGGAGCAATTGTTGAAACAACTCAAAGAAGTACTGGAAAACAAGCAAGACCTGTTCACGTTTCACAAGCAAGCATGTGACATGCTAATAAAAGGCCATCGACAGTTGGTGCTGATCTCAGGAGAAATTTGCAACGTGAAAGAAATGATCATGAAAATGACAACCATTGAAGTTGGAGCCTTAAGGAACATAGACAAATTTGCAAAACATGTGGAAGAGTTAAAACAACAATTTGAATGGAGAAGAGGAAAATATGGATTCCCCTCAAACTTGTGCGCCACCACCGAAGAAGAATTTGACTTAGATGCAGGGGTCCTTGAATTCAGTAAAGATTGTGGCGCTAGGATAAGCTTGGAGATCAGAAAGACTGTCTGCAAATGCCACTCTTTCTACTCCAAAATTAGAGAATCCCATGGCAAGTGCCACTTGGTTATGCTTGAAACTATCAATGAATTCCCAGAACAAGAACATCGGTTGGCCGAGTTACAAGGCGAGTTGGACCAAGGATTGGACTATGTTAAAAAGGTAGAGGTGATAACCCAAGATGAACTCCAACAGTTCATTGGCCAACCCGCTGTGCATATCTACTTTTTTGAAGCAATTGCCCAAGAAGTAGTAGCAGGAGCAGCACAAGTCAAATCAGATTTGCGCAAGCATGAGATTGCAGCAAAGGCAACAGTATCTGTTCGGAGCAAAATTATCTTGAAAGAGCTTAGTCAATGGGCCACACATATCCAAAGTGCAGATGGCCAAACATCCACAAGCGAACCAGTTGGTGGGGACGAGTCAGCGAGTCAGCAGAAGCAAGCCAAATAGAATAAATAAACCATCAGAATTCTTATTTGTCTTAATGTGAGAAAAGGCTTAAATTCCTTGATTGTATAACTATTTTAAAAGGACAACTGGATCCGAATTTGTCTTATATGGAAGGCTCCCCACGTTTTGTAACTATGCACTAAAGGACAAATTAGAAGGTTCTAGAGTTTAGGGTACACCTGTCAGCTCAAGGAGCAATTTGTAAATTTATAAATAGGAAAATAGAAGAAGGAGACAAGGGGGTTTTTGCAGGGGAAAGAAATTTTCTGGCTGGTGCGAATTACTTTGCTGCTTGCTTTAAGAACTGGATTTTCCCTAATGAAAGCCTGGAGAGGGCGTTTTTGCCTGGAATTGTGTGCTGAATGCTTGCTGGACTACTCTTGTGTCATTCACATACTATAGTGAGATCTTTCTTTGCTGTTATGAATTATTTCTGTGTAATGAATGATCTTCCTATTTTCCTATACAATGATGTCTCTCTTAAATGAGTAATGGAATGTATTGCATTTGAATTAAAGTTATCTTTAATATCTTTTACCTCCTGCTGAGATTGCATCTTCAGATTTAATGGCTATCTGTATGATCTTTAGATGTTTCTTTTAGCGTATTGCTCATATTTACAGTTTGCTCCTTGCAAGGATAGATTAGATTTGCTTTATATCAGTTTTAGATTAAGATTTGTTTTAGCTCTGCATTTAGATTAAATTAGTTTACAGCACCTGCATATCATCTTAAAAAATAAAATCACAAAAAATGGTGGATCGGGCCGCAACCGGTGCAGAAGAATACAAATCTTTAAATCTTACGGTAGCCGGAACCATTAATCGGATGGATTCCCCACACCAAATGGTGGACAATCTAATTGGGACTGTTCACCGGGGAGAATCCCTTGCTGCTTGATGCTACGATTTTCAGGGCATCAACAGTTTTTTGGCGCTAGAAGGAGGGCTTACAGTGCATGGCTGACAGAGGAGACTCTTCCTGTCAAGCAAATCCTACTGAAAACTCGCTTGAAACATCAATCCCAAGAAATCAAGAAAATCACAAAAATCTCAATTCTGATTCTAAGCAACAAGAAACGTTGTATGCTGTACCTTTTGCTGAAGTAGATGATTTACGGAGACAAACACAAGCTTATGTTAAACAACTCGGTGGTTTAAATGCAATAACTTTTCTCCCTAGAAGAAGAACCCCTAGAAGAGAAAGGCAGTACACCTGTGATTCGATTCTTGTGCAGAACTTTGAAGAGCTGGTAGATTTATCTTTGGAAGAGATCACAAAACCTCTGAAAGAAGTCGATCTTGAAAATACGGAAAATCTTGGAGAAGTTTTTACTCCAAAGAACACTCCACTTAATTCACCACACGATTCTCCACCTAATTCTCCACATAGAGCCATGGCTGTACTTGCTTGGAGAGCAAGGGGAGCATTAAATCTAGCTGGGCCATTCCACAATCTGCCTAAAAATCCAAAGAAAGTTTTGCCCAAATACGACCCAGGTAAAGGCATATCTGCTAAAGATCATCTTAAGAGTTTTTATTTAGCTTTGAATCTTTTAAATGTACAGCATGAAGATGTAGTTTGTAGGATTTTCCCATACACATTTGAACTGAAAGTTTCTTCCTGGTATTTTAGCCTTCAAGCTAGCTCAATTTCCAATTGGGAAGAGTTTGAAAAATGTTTTTTAAAGAATTATGGAAATCAAAAAACTGTAGCTACACTCATGAAAGAATTATTGTCAATGAGAATGGAAAAGAAAGAAAAGGTTCAAGACTTCAACCAAAGGTTCACTATGCTATTGAATAATTTCAACGAAGCAACTAAACCTGCAGAAGAATCTTTAGTTGAATATTATACAATAGCACTTGAAGGCCCCATAGCAATGTTCGTCAAAAGAACTAAGAAGACCACCCTGATAGAAAATTTCAAAGAAGCTAGGAAGGTGGAAGAAGAAGCAGACATCATTGCTAAACATGCCTTAGATGCAGAAACAAAGCCAACAACTAATAGAAAACCCCTGCTGCTTACTGGGAATAAAGAAGAGTCATCGACAGACATGGAAAACGTAGTTAAAATGATGCAGAAATTGTCCAATAAAATTGTAGATCTTGAGAAAGATAAGGCAGCTAGTACATCTAGGAAGCCTTTCAAACCATTCTACAAGAAGAGAGAAGACAATGAAAAACCTCATCCACGTATGAACAACTCCCCTGTTTTAAATCTAAATGAAATAGGAATGCAACACTTCTATACCTTTCATCAAGAGCCGCACTCTGAAAAGAGCTGCTCACAATGGATTAATTCTATGAGTTTAGTAATGAACCAAATGCTGGATTCACAGATTCCAGATCAAGATGATCCTCCAGAGGAACAAAATCTTGAAGTAGAGGAGCCCTCCCTAGATACCACTATGGTGTTATGGCACTGGGTACCGTTAATTGAATTGATGGAAGACGATTCCATGGAGAGCCCAGTCTCTGCTGTAAACATTAACACTCGCAGTAAAGGTCCCATTGCAGATCTAGTTCCAAGCTCAACTACGCCCAAACCTAAAGTTTCCAAAGAGATACCTAAAAGACACATTATAGTCATTCCGCCTCAACCTAAAGCTAACCCAACAGCTGCCAAACAACCAAACATTGAAACAACAGTCCAGCAACCAAAGGTCACATTGAACAAGACAAACAATCAAATGAAAGTTATAAAAGAATGTGATATGGGATATGACATCATTGAAGATATAAAGAAGGTAAAAGCAAATGTTTCAATATTCGATATGTGTAGTCTGCCCCAACAACGAAACAAGTTGTTTCAAGCTCTTCAATCCCATCCAAACACTCCATTAACAGACACTCAAGAAGACCCTGAAATTAATGAATCCAGTATTGACGGGAAATCCAAATCCTAGACATTGCCTTTCCTTTTAAATTTTGAAATCTTCAATCACAATGTACACAATTGTCTGGTAGATTCTGGAGCATCTTCAAATGTCATGCCACTGTCGATCTGTAAGAAGATTAACGGTCAACCAATTCCATCCCCCGCTTAGATTATTCAGTTAGATAGGACTGCTGTTAAAGTTATTGGGGAAATGAAAGATGTGCTCATTAGGTTGTCAGCAGATTCTAGAGTATGTCAGTTCATTGATATAATGGTAGTTGACATTCCTGAAGCCTATGGTTTAATACTAAGCAGGGACCGGTCCACAAAACTAAATGGTTACTTTGCAACTGATTGGTCCCATTTATGGTTACCATATCAGAATAGACAGAATCAAATTAAAATTTTGAGGGAACCACACATGAAACAAAATGTAACTCAGCTAGAAGGAAAAAATGAAGCTGCAGCCTTCTCATCTTCAGTTTTGGAGAATTATTTCTTAGAAATTGATCCGGGTAATTATCAATCTGAAACTATTAGCTATGAATCAGATAAACAGTTCGATCTCCTTCAATTTTCTCGGACTGATGATATCGATTGTAACATAGTTAGCTTAGTCACTGACTTAGATCATAAAGATACTAACTTAGTTAAATCAAGCAATGTTTTTTGGACTTTATACTTTGATGGTTCCAAGACTCTGGAAGGGTTCGGAGCTGGTTGTATTCTAGTAGATCCTGAGAGTAATAAGTACTTCTTGTCCTGTAGATTAGAATTTGAGTGTACTAATAACACTGTTGAATATGAAGCTTTATTCCACGGATTGAAGAAAGCCATCGGTTTGAATGTTAAGTACCTGAAAGTTTTTGGGGACTCAGAAATAGTTGTAAGATAGGTAAGAGATACCATTCATTGTCTTTCACCTCATTTGAAAGGTTATCAGGCTGAGGTATGGGATTTAATTACGCATTTTGATGCTTTCAATATAAAATCTGTTCCTAGACTGCAAAATGTTGCGGCTGACTTATTAGCAACTTCCGCTTCCAGATTGGTGCCGACTAATAAGAAATGTTCAATTGAATTGGTTTTCAGGCCTTCTGTCCCAGACAATATCACAAATTTCAGAGTTTTCGATGATGACGATCAGATCATTAGTTTTCTAACAAATGAAGACATGTTCCAAGAAATTGTGATAGACGAAGAAGAGCATGGTGTTGTTTTACCAAAGAAAGATGAGGCTAAAGGAAATTTCATCCCCAAAGGGGTGAGGTCACTTGAAATGCTGTTTGATCTACAGAGCAAATTCAAAAGGCCAGCAAATACCAAGACCAATAGCTCATCTATGTAACACGAATTGGTAAATCTGGGAACCGAAGCTGAACCAAAATTTGTTTACCTTGGTAAATGTTGTTCACCGGGAGAAAGAGATAAGTTCATTAAGCTTTTCCGGCAATATAAAGATGTGTTTGCATGGACTTATGAAGATTTGAAAACATATGACACCCGCATTATTCAACATATCATACCAATGAAAGTAGGCGTCAGGCCATTTCAGCAGCAATTGAGGAGGATGCACCCTACTCTCGAACCTCTGATTCAAAAGGAATTGAAGAAGTTACTTGATGCTAAGATAATCTTTAAGGTCCAGCATTCCGAGTGGGTTGCTAACCTAGTTCCCGTAAGGAAGAAGTCAAGAGAGATAAGATTATGTGTTGACTTCAGAAATCTGAACAGAGCTTCAGATAAAGATAACTATCCCGTCCCTTCAATGGAACAAATTCTCCAGATGGTATCAGGATCGAAACTCTTCTCCCTTCTTGATGGTTTCTCTAGTTAAAATCAAGTATTAGTAGTTGAAGAGGACCGTCTTAAAACTACTTTCCGCACCAAGTGGGGAACTTTGGCATACCGAAGAATGCCATTCGGTTTAATAAACGCAGGAGCCACGTTCCAGCGAGCAATGGACATTGCCTTCCGAGGATTGGGCGGTCATTGTGTTGTTGTCTATCTAGATGATGTGACAGTTTTTTCAAAGAAAAGAGAAGACCATGTTGTTCATTTAAAGCAGATTTTTGATCGTTGCCGAAAATATGGTATCTCTTTAAACCCCAAGAAGAGTGTGTTTGCTGTTCTTGAAGGTAAACTTCTGGGTCATATCATTTCAAAAATGGGAATTTCAATAGATCAAGAAAGAGTCCAAGTTATCAATAAAATTCCCATGCCCCATAACAAAAAATCCATGCAGTCATTTATGGGCACTATCAATTTTGTTCGAAGATTTGTCCCCGATTTCGCTCAAACTGTTAAACCTTTGTAGCAAATGGTCAAGGAAAGCACACAGTTCAAATGGACATAATTGGAGAAAGATGCATTCAGAGATATTAAAGCGGCCATAGCTAAGGCTCCTTCCTTAAGAAGCCCATATTTTGACAAAGATTTTTTCTTGTATACTTTTGCTTCGGATGACTCTCTCGCAGCTGTGCTCACGCAAAAGATAGAATTAGGAGATGAATACCCAATCTCGTTTATGAGCACTGGTCTGCAAGGTGCTGAATTGAGCTATCCTGTTGTCGACAAACAAGTGTATGCCGTGTTCAAAGCAGTAAAATAGTTCAAACCATATATTCTTAAGAACATAACTAAAGTTATAGTTCCCCATCCAGCTGTCAGATCCCTTTTCGTTCAAAAGGAGTTGGGAGAAAGAAGGGGAAATTTGGTCACAGCTCTTCAAGAATATGACTTAGAATTAGGAGATGAATACCCAATCTCGTTTATGAGCACTGGTCTGCAAGGTGCTGAATTGAGCTATCCTGTTGTCGACAAACAAGTGCATGCCGTGTTCAAAGCAGTAAAATAGTTCAAACCATATATTCTTAAGAACATAACTAAAGTTATAGTTCCCCATCCGGCTGTCAGATCCCTTTTCGTTCAAAAGGAGTTGGAAGAAAGAAGGGGAAATTTGGTCACACAACTTCTCTTCTTCCTTAGTCAAAACATAGTTGTTCCTGTAAGGACTCAAAGGAATCCAGATGAGGGGAAATTTGAATCTCAATCCAATCCACCAAGGTCCACATGTTTTCATGCACTGCACATACCCAGGAACCCTTGTCAAGGCTTGCTTGAAATTCTCAAAGTAGTATGGATCCCCTTCCCTCAGATATGAAGAAGAATATAGCCATCTGTATTCACTACCTTCCAGAGCACACTGCTGCATATTAAAAATCATCGGGACACAGGTAGTGAGGATTTTGTCTCTCAAAATTTCAAAGTATTGGGCAATTGCAGGAACCCTGAGAGATCTGGCATGATTCGCTATGAGTCCTCTTGGATCCTAAGGTTCATTCCTAATCCAAAGAGTAGAATTCTCTTCATTCTTTGTGATGGTTTGGAAATCATTTCGCCATTTTACATGGTTGATGAAAAAAGAGGCAAATGCCCTCAGCTGAACATCCCCCAAACAAGGCATAGGGTTAGAGGGAGAGTTAATGTAACAAGCCCTATCATGTAAATATAATTCACATAACAAATGCTGATCCTCAAAATCACTTCCCAGAAAAGTTTCTAGAAATTGGGCAGCTGTTGCTAGATCAAATGATCTTCCTTCCTTTAGGGCTCTCAATTTAAATAAAGTGGTCTGCTCATGAAGAAAAATAGGGTAAGAGGGGGATGGAACCCTGCAACTCAGTAATTCTACATAAAGAGTATACATTTGGTCTTTTTCTTATTGCAGGGTCTTAAGTTTCTCCAATTCTTCCAACTTTTTTTGAAATTTTTCCCAACGGATTTTCTGGAAGAATAACTCCTCAGCCCACTTTTCTTTCAACTCCCTGATGATATTTCTATGTTCATGGAGAGAAAACATCCCTGTCCTGCACTGCTCAATATATTTCTACCATTTATCTAACTCAAAATTCAGCCAAGGAATCTTCTTTTCTAATCGTTGAATTCTCCCATTCTCCACATCCTTTTCATCATCAGAATCTAAATAAATGATGCCTTGAGAAGGTAGCATTCTTACCTCATCACCAGATGTTCTAGCTTCCACTTTTTGGATTGATGGTGTAGCAGCCTCATCTTCCATTGGTGTTGGAGTGACCTTTGTTTGTATTTAAATCTCAGCAATTGATTATGGGACTGTTGGTTCTTGTGTGACAACGTCCTCTCTCTCCATTTCAACCTCTTCCTCCTTGGTTTGAGTTGCAACCTCAACAAACATTTTTGAAGATGTTGGTTCTTGTGTAACAACATTTTCTTCTTGGATTTTACCTTCAACAATTTTAGTCTGAGTTGTAATTTCAACAAGTATTTCCAAGGGCGTTGGTTCTTGTGTGACAACGTCCTTTTCCTTGATTTCTCCAAGTTGCTGAGAAATTTCCTGGGCTACCTCCATGTCTGTTGAGCAATGAGACTGTTTCATGAGTAATTCTGTATCTCCTGCTGGCTGAGTTTGCATATCTTCTTCTTCTTGCTTTGTCTGTTCAGGTACTTGTGCAACAAGGTCCACCAATATGACTTTATGCCCTGCCAATTTATATATGTCTCCACATTCTGGGGATATCACTTTTCCCCGCTCTTCATGGCTCAATTTGGGGAATGAACTTTCCACTTGTTCTGTAGCTTCCACCAAGATATCCAGACTCCTCTTTGCTTGTTTCCTGTTCATTTCCTTCCATTTCTCCATTTCAATTCGAAGTGTTTGCACTTCTTCCCTTAACAGTTCATTTTCATACAGGGGATTTTCAATTTGGGGTTCATTCATAGTAGGTTCCTGTGTGTCAACAGGTGTTTTGGGATTTAAGATGGGGATTTCTATGCCTGCCCCTGCGACACATCCTGCTTCTGCTAAAGGTACCTCAATATTTGCCCCAATTTCACCTGTTGTCTCAGCTGCTGGTAATTCAATATTTTCCTTGCTTTCACCTACTGTCTCAGCTACTGCCATAGATACATTCCTTCTTCTCTTCATCATTTCCACTGGCTGGTCTTCACTGCATGCCGTTGGTGCTATGACAACTCTGGTTTTTCTTTTCTCAACTGTAGTGGATGTCTGACCTTTCTTCCCCAACCTCTTTCTTCCCTTATTTAACGTGGGGGGATCTTCTTCAATAATAGTCCCCCTTATTTCAAGGGAGGACTCAACATCCAAAACCTCTACATTTCCTTCTCCTGCTACCTCTGCCTGGTACTTTTCCTCCTGAATTTCTGCTTCTGCAGTTGCAGCTTCTACTGTCGCAGCTTTAGCAATTGCTCCAGTTTCAGCTTCTTCTTTCATGATTGTAAATGATGCCATTTCCGTTGCTTCAACCGCCACCCTTACTGCAATTTTAATAGGGTCTGTTTCTTCCCCTGTAGGGTTGGCTGCTGTTGCAGCTTCTGATATTGTTGCTTCATCTGCCCTGACTTCCATCACTATTTCCTCAATGACAAGGTTCACTGTTGTCGCAGCTTCCCCTATATCTACTTCTCCTTCCCTTTCATTTAGGTTTCCATCCTCCCCCCCAACTGGATTCGAGGAGCTCCGGTCCTCTTCTTCCTCTGCCATACCCCCCAATTCTAGTGCAGATTCTCTAATTACCTCAGCTCTAGCAAGAAATTGAGCCCAGGTCAAATTACGACGTGCAATGGCCCTCAAGATAAGTAATTTAATTAGGCCATGATTGGTGAGGGAGGAAACTGGGTGTCGGGTTGCTCTTGCATAACCAGCCATGTTTTGTAGTGTCTTAAAGAGATAAAATGGCAAATTAACTAGGTTTCCCTGGCAAAGATGAGACAACAAAGGGAATTTGGAAAAATAGATAGTCTGGTACCTACCTTCACAGGAGATATACTTCTTCAGAAAAATTGCCACTTGATCCCAGGGACGAGGTAACGAGTCCAGTGCAATTCCGTGACCTTTTGGAAGAACATTCTCCCCAACTGCAAGAAATTCCCTTATTGCAGTCGAATTCGACACCTTCCATCCAAACAATTTCTTCCCAACCTGGGGTAAGCCAGTAACCTCATATATAGTGGCTTCTGTAACCTCAATGCGTACCCTCTTGAATTCAGAATGAGTATCAGTTAAGTTGAAAACAAACTGTAATGTCATTTCGATGTAGAAACTGTTTAGACGTTGGAAATACTTGGTCCACCCAACTATTGCAAAAATGGTGAAAACCTCCACATTGGCACGCAGAGCTTCCGTATTTTCAGGTTCATGCCTAACTGGGTTACCCATCTTAACCTCATTTCGTAATTCAGACAACATATACAATGCTTATCAGTTCAGACGTGGAAGTCGCAGCCTTCGAACATTCATGGAATAGCCGGGATTTGAAATTGGGTATTTCAGGAAAGTCGGCACGGTTTTCAACTCACGGTAGATGATACAGTTAAGGAAAAATGGCGAAATTGGGAAATTTTGGTACGAATCGGTTAAAATGACAATCAGGTTGTTACTCCCGACACATTCTTTGGTGATTAAGTGTGTACAAAATGCTGATGGCGACAAAAGACAAGACATGCTCATAATTGCCGCAATTAATTTGATGCTTAATCATGATTATAGTTAGAACCCGTACCTTCAATATTTAATGCTTGAGCCGCCATTCTGTCATGATATTGCATTCACAGTCGCATCGCTAGTAAAATAAGTATGTGCTGAGATAAGTTGGACACCTCCAATCTGGATAATACGTGCCTTCATGATGACAGGTACGTAGGATGGACCAATCGTTCTTTGCAGACTGCGATTCGAGCCATGGAATCATCATTTAAATTTGAGCCAGGACAAATCATTAGCGGCGAGACTGTTCCAAAAGGAAAACAATCTAGCGGAGTTGTAGACAATAAATAAGAATGATTTAAGCAGAGTTTGGCGAAATATGGCAGAGTTCCATTTGCAAAAATTTAGAGAAAAGGCGAAAATAGTAGTGTTGCAGCTGCTAGACTTGGCAGAATAGGCAAAAATAGCGGAGTCGCGGCTGCTGGAAAAAAACAAAAATGAAATGGAAATAGTGGAGTCGTAGCTGCTACACTTGGCAGAATAGGTAAAAATAGCGGAGTCGTAGCTGCTACACTTGGCAGAATAGGCAAAAATAGTGGAGTCACAGCTGCTGGCAAAAAGCGAAAATGAAATGGGAATAGCGGAGTCACAGCTGCTAGACTTGGCGGAATAGGCAAAAATAGCGGAGTTGCAGCTGTTGGAAAAAAGCGAAAGGAATGAAAATAGTGGAGTTGCAGCTGTGAAAATAGGAAGAATGAGCAAGGCAAGGAGTCGCAGTTGTGCAGAATGAAGTAATAGGCAAATTTTCAGCTGGCTGCTGAAAGCTAACGAATCATCCATCTTCTTCAAAGAGATTTATTAAATCAGGAAAACAATGTAAGGTTCCTGCAATCGTCTGGCCCAGTCACGACTGTTGTTCCTCCAATTAATTCCTGCACACAATTCTTCAAAACAAACCCGATCAAGTGCAAAATGAAAAATAGATAAAATACAGAATGAAAAATAAATTATTTATGTACAAATTATGTGGATATTGCAGTTCTTAAAATTCACACGGGTTGAGAAAAATCCCTGCCCTGGCGTTAACTAATATTCTGGATCAGCTGCAACATGTGAAATGAAAGTATCATTTGAGATCGGTTTGAGATACAGTTGCAGCCAATGACCATTTGCGAATAATGGTGTCTTGTTTTCATCAATGGTAATCAACCGGACTGTTCCATTGTCAAATACTCGATTTATTTGATAAGGTCCTAACCAACGAGTGCGTAGCTTGCCCTTGAAATCCCTCTTAAACCCTGAATCATATAATAGATCCCAGTCTCCTTCCTGGAATACTTTCTTCTTTATGAATCTATCATGCCATGTAGAGCGGTGTTGTTGGATTAAAGTTGTATGATTTACTGCTGCTGTGCACTTTTCATCCAATTCATTAAGCTGATTCAATCGGTTCCTTTGTGCTTCTGATAAATCCATATTTGCTTCTACAACTATTTTCAAAGTACTGATTTCAAATTCAATTGGGAAAACAACATTCTTACCATACACTAACTCATATGGGGAAGAACCAATGGTGTTGCGCCATGTAGTGTGATAGGCCCATAGTGCCTCTGGAAGTCTCTCAACCCAATCTTTACGATGGCTTTCACTCTCTTCGTCAAAATAGCCTCGATGACCTTGTTTGATTACCAGGTTGATTATCTTCCACTTCTTCTTCCCGGTTCTCCCTATGTTGATTCTCGCCTTCCTATTCTCTATCAACCATGTCTTTAGTCCAAAATTTAATGGCTTCCTTTATGCGTTCTTCCTTGGCTTTTGCTTCTTCTTCTCTTCTCCTCTCTTCTTATCGCCTTCTCTCTTCCTCTGCTTCTCGGCGAGTCTCCAACCACACTTCCTTAGTAACTCTGGTTCCGTTGATATGATAAAAATCCTCTCTATCCGGTACACCCATGGCGCTTCCCTTGTCTTCAGGAGGTTTCTTTTCTGCAATGGGAGTGGATGGTCCCATTGTATTCTCCACAGTTGATGCTGAATTCTCAAGATTGGGAGGAATAGAATTTCCTCTTCCTGTAGACGTCCGCGGTTGTTTGGTAGAAGAATCAACTTTAGCAACTATATCGTCAATAAATGTTGATCTTCCCAGACCTGCATTACGACCTCGACCTCTTGCACTTGCAATGTTGGTGTTCAAAGGGGGTTCCCGATTTGTTTTTCTTGTATCCATGCATGCTATAAATGATTAAACTAAAATGAAATAAAAAACCAACTACTAACTATGTCTATCAATTACCATCCCCGACAATGGCGCCAAAATGTTGGTCACCCTATATGTCAATTAATTACAACTAACACATAGGATGCTCAATATAAATTGTCAAACCTAGAGAGGTATTTTATTTCAATGGAAATAAGCACACTCTATGCATAAAAATTTCTAGCAGTTGATTGAATAAATGAAGATGATAATCCTATCTATTTGTTCAGCCAAACTCATTCCATAAAGAAAACTAATCTAACTCATACATCTAGGAATTCAAAGTGCAACTACCTTCCTACATAAATCAACCTAGCAATTACTGATCTAAGAATAAAAATGAACTAGATTACTTTTGCAAGAAGTTAAATCCTATAATTATCAAACTACAGTATTAAATCTTTACCAAAATGATCCATCCAGTAACTACTGTTACTCAACCATAATTTGCCTAATCTATGAATTCAATAAAGATACAACAACAACCAAAATTAAGAATTAAACCTGAACTATAAATTGATAACCATTGGAAATCCTAGGAAGCATAAATGATTGAAAAAAATTGGAAGATGAGCTTGGCTGTAATAGCTATTGAATACACATGCATAATCAAAACTAACCTACATAGTCGACTGTCACACCACGCAGTTGCAGCTATTCGTAATGCAAACAATAAACTACCAATAAAGAATGCAATCATAAATATCTGTTGTAGCTATCATAAATACACCTAATGCAATTCTACAACACACAACAGGAAATGAATTAATCTAACTACCTACTTAACTCGACAATCTCTGTGAGAAGGCGGGCCCTGGCCTTCTAACAGAGACTCCATGAGCTACCACGAATTAAGACACATAAATGAAAGTAACTCTGCTCTTCATTAAAGATGGTAATTCACATTTTCAGTTCTCTGTTACAGCCCGTACAAAATGATAATTAACCAACCCTAGACTTTGAAAGCCTTCTCGAATTTATACATGAGGAATACAGTTCGTGATCCACTAATTTCATGCAACAATGAAGATCTATGATCTTCATGCTGCAGAGTTACAGCTAAACTATTACATCGATAATGAATGAGGCCGTTAATAATGAAGGATGCTGTTACACTAGCAGTCAATGGATCAATGGTTCAACCAATCGGGAGGCGTCATGTCTATTGCATCTATGCTCTGTTTCAGCGACCTGTTACAGCTTCACATGGAGAGATGTGTTGTCCCTTGAAAATATGAGGAATCAAGTTAGAAGAGTAACAGCTGGCACCACATATGATTCTTTCCCAAGGCATTGCGACTGATACACCTGTGCTTTGGTCTTAACTTAATAAAATCAACACAAGTTAGCATAAATCGAAGGATAGAATTCATAACCATAACAATCTTAGGCATTTAATTAAATGAAACAATAATGATGCATACCTTGTCAGGATTGCTGATTAATCTGGAAGAAGGCATGTATATGGTTTATGAAAGTAGGGTGTAACTGGGAAAAATGATGTAATAGGTATGGTAAAAAAGGGGCATTTCCAGGGCCCAACACGAATGATGAATGTATGAATGTATGTGAATCTAAATATTTGGTTTCTATTGTGGTAGAGTGGAAGTGGTTGCATGCCCTTCCCCACTGCGAAAACTTGGTTCCTGCAGCCCCCTTAATCATCTCGGGTGAGACTTCACTCACTTCGCGGGTGTTGCTGGAAAGGGAAAAACCTTTCTGGGCCGGTGCTTAAGGGTGTTTGTTTGGGTTTGTTGATGACAGTCCGAAGTGAACCCCTATCGATAGCCGCTGTGTCAACAAATGGTTTTGTTGGGGGCTCGAAGACGATCAGATACCATCCTAGTCTCAACCATAAACGATGCCGACTAGGGATCGATGGATGTTGCTCTAAGGACTCTGCCAGCACCTTCTGAGAAATCAGAGTGTTTGGGTTCCGAGGGGAGTATGGTCGCAAGGATGAAACTTAAAGGAATTGACGGAAGGGCACCACCAGGAGTGGAGTCTGCTTTAAATAAAAATAAAAAATAAAGCAATTATGACAAAGAGGGGAAAGCATGGCCAGCCGAGTTGCTCGTCGATGCTTCGCACGTTTAACACGCATGAGTCAAATCCGAGCATGATTACTGCAGATCATCATCCCTAAAAGACGGCGAAGGAGTATGATGACACACTTGAGGACAAAATTGGATGGTTGTGGGAAAGATTTCTCAAATGATGATCAGGTGTCAAGGACACGACGAGCAAGCATAAATACCGGCGTGGGGATTGAAGAACACAAGTCGAATTAAAGAGAGTCCGAAGAGGAGAATCAATAAGTTACATGACACGATTCAATAAGCTAGATGTAGAGAGTTAGGAAGTTGAGTGAGCAAGCGCAATGAAGCTGTGGAAAAGGGAAGTGAGATAGTTGCAATGGCACATTTCATTTCGAGTGGAAGCACTCCAGGTGCGTTAAGGGAAAGAATGACGAGTGTGCATGAAAAACCAGCGAAGGAAGCAGGGCAGACAATTGGGAGGGACAAAGATGAGGTCTCATCCGAGATGTCTAAAAGTGTGGTAGTAGTTAGAAGAACTGTGGTCCCTACGATCACTAGAACACCAAGGGCAGAGGCACGCCAGCTCCAGCAGCGGACGGTCAAATGTGCAAAAAATATGTGACAAAGCAGTTGGCCTGTTTCACAATTTGATGACGTCGATGAAATTTTCCCCAGACCGCAACAAGCCTGAAGCGTAAAAGTAGGCACAGAAGGGATAGATGACGAAGGTTTCCAGAGACTGGAGGATGAGTTCGAGAAGTACATGACAGCGAGCTCCAGACGGCAAGATCAACTTCAAAAGTTTAACACAGCGAAGGATGAGAGCAGTACCATAGGTGTCCAGCTGAGGTGGCTCAAGGGCGAGCCACAAGTTTGTGTTGGGGGCCTGTTGGCATGGGATTAGTCCACATGAAGTGCAGAATCCGACAGCTGCGAAGAGGACCATCCGCGGAAGGAAGGGTCATTCACGGAGAACAAGGAAGCGCAAGATTAGTTAGTTTGTTAGAAAAGGGTCATGTGGACCGTTTTGTAACCATTTAGTTTGATATAAATAGAAGTATGAATGTAAGCCTAATGGCATTGATGCTAGACCATATTGTAGAATCATTATCATTGCGATTATGCGGTTCGATTGTGTTTTGCTATGTTTTCGTAGTTTTGTATGGATCCGCAATAATATGTTCTAAACTGTTTCTGCGAAGGTTATACCGCAGGTTTTTATGAATGCATGAAGATGTTCGGTTATGGTTATATCTTTTGTATGTGTTTTTGTTAAATGATGAATACAAGTGTTTGTCATATGTTTAAGGTTTTGTAGTTCAGTAATTGTTGTTGATGCGAATGATCAGTTTAACCATGTTGATGCGAATGTCCATTATGTATTGAATCTACGAATGGTGAATATGCGAATGATGAATGTATGAATGTATGCGAATCTAAATCTCTGGTTTCTATTGCGGTAGAGTGGAAATGGTTGCATGTCCTTCCCCCACTGCGGAAACTTGGTTCCTGCAGCCCCCTTAATCATCTCAGGTGAGACTTCACTCGCTTCGCGGGTGGTGCACGGGTGTTGCTGGAAAGGGTAAAACCTTTCTGGGCCGGTGCTTCAGGGTGTTTGGTTGGGTTTGTTGACAACAGTACGAAGTGAACCCCTGTCGATAGCCGTTGTGTCAACAAATCACTTGGATTGATAGGGATGTCGATTTGTAGTGATTTACAATTTCACCTTCAAGGGATTAAATCCCAAATTGTAGCTTGGAAAAAATAGGAAACCATGTTTGGTAAATACAACCATCTTTGAACCCATCAACTCTAAAATCAACTCATTTCCTTAAATCCTAGTGATTTCTCCTACATTGAGGATTTTATGCATAACATGGCATACAAAATAATAATGATCAACTTATATATGTTATTTTTTCTAAGCTTGGAAATGTATTTTCGATTTTTTAATGTATTTGTCACTCCACTAGAGAAACTCTTATTAGTCAAGGGACTACTTACAAAATTCCATCATCTAAAGCATTTTGTGATTCTCTAATTACAGAGGAAGATGGGCTCTTGCACCTTGGATTGATCAACAATATTGTACATCTAACAACAAATTTACAACTTACTACACTACATAGGGCATTCAGATGCAACATATTGTTCCACACATATAACAACAAAATAGTGTTGTTTAGAGAAAGGATTGCATATTAAAAGAAATGGAAAGTTGTATGATCCAATCTAATGGATCAAATCTTCATTTTTGGAGGAAGCCATTAATCATGACAACTACATAGTCAATCGCACTCCCACAAATGCTTTAAACCAAATGATCAACTTATAGCATTAGGAGAAGCACAGACTAAAATTAAACCAAATGTATGCCACTTTCATGTGTTTTATAGTGAAGCTTGCGCTCACATTATTGATGAGAAAATGAAAGTATTACAGCTTAAGAGTAAGAAGTGCAATTTTGTTAGATACTCTAAATATGTAAAAGGTTATAGACTTCTTTAACATATTTTAAAAGAAAAATAATATCTCAAGTTTAATGAAAGTCTCTCAGCCTCTGTACCTAATCTGACATGTGTTCCATCTTCTACATACATGCCATCTTCTATGCATGAGCCATCTCTTTTTCCCTCTTCTATCCTCCATTTTTATGCGAGCACCCCTATTCTAGTTTACAAATGACGATGGTGAGGATCAAAATACATCTCTACTTGCTCACCCTCCTCTAGTTGAATCCATTAAACATGAATTTGCAAAAGCACCACAACTTCCTAGATGGACCTATAAAACATGAGAATTAGTTGGTGAACTTGTTGATGATCCTTAATATCAATGTTATACAATTTCATATGTCTATCAAGCCTCCTCTCTTTTGGCTCAAGTTTTAAATATTCTTGATTTGGAAACATTTACAAAATATTTTTCCATCTAGATTGGAATGTAGCAAAGAATGAAGAATATTGTTCCTTAATGGTGAACAATACTTGGGTTCTTGTCCCTCTTCTGAAAGGAAAAAAACTTCCCATGTGGCATATTAGACTAAGTATTCAACAAATGGAAGTGAGGATAAACAAGGTTCAATTAGATGTCAAAGGAATTTTTCAAGTAGAATCAATTGACTATACAAAAACTTGGCCCCTTTAGCCAAAATGAACTCAACCCCCCTTGTTCTATCCCTTGCAACATCATACAAATGAGAGGCCCATCAAATGGATGTTAAATCTACCTTCTTGCATGGGGATTTGTATGAAGAAATTTTACATGGAACAACCTCCTAGATATATTCAAAATGACTCAAGCCTTGTTTGTCACCTTAATACTCTCTATATGGCCTTTTAAAGCAAACTCCTCATGCTTGGTATGCTAAAATGGATAAATTTCTTCTTGACACTAACTTTATAAATGTCATTCTAACCTAAGGTCTATAGCAATAAAGTGGATGACCATCTCTTCATAAGTATTATTTATGTTGATGACCATATATTCATTGGTGGTGACCCAAAACTTCTAACATGTGTGAAATCCAATGTTAAGATTAAATTTAACATGACAAACTCAGGATAGTTGCATTATTTTCTTTCCCTCGAAGTCGTGCAAACCAAGGAAGGCATTTCCCTTTATTAGTATAAGTATCCATGTGACCTTCTTCACCACTTCCGCATGGAATATTGTAAACCAAACCCACTTCCTTCTAGTCTAGAGTCAAACTTGTTGCCATCTGTAACACACCCAAAGTAGATGTCAATTTGTACCATCAATTAGTTAGTAGGATTTTGTATTTAACTCACACTCATTATGTTGTTTCATTTGTTGTTGATTTTGTTGCTCGATACATTCAAACAACACACAAGAGCCACTAGAAAGCAACGAAGAAGGAAATTAAATATATCTAAGATATAATTCAAGTTTTGATATAGCACAATTCAAGGGGGGCTCCTTTATTGGTTGGTTTCACTAATTTTGATTGGGTTGGAAACCCCAATGATCAAAAGTATACTACAAGTTATGTTTTCAGTCTTGATTTCAAACCTGACACTTGGGATTGTAAGCTCAAAGTTCCCTTGATTTTCTTGAGTAGAAGTAGAATATCAAGCAGTAGTTCATGCAAGTCAAGAAGCCATGTGGTTTTTCAAATCCTTTCAACATTTGGATTCCAATAGAAGCATCTAACCACACTCTGGTATGACAATCAAAATGCAATTTGCCACAAATCCAATTCAACATCGATGAAGCAAACACGTCGAGTTACACATGCACTTCATTAGGAAGCTTCTTCAAGATCGTGTCCTTGAAGTGTTGTATTGTCATACATATGATCAAGTTGCAAACATTTCCACAAAGACCCTTACAAAAGCCAATTTTTCTAAGCTTCGATCTATGTTAGGAACTCAAGAAGTTGTTGTGAAGTGGGAATAGGCTCTAATGCTTCCTTTTGTCTCTTGATGTATCACCTTTGTAAACCCTTCAATCATATGGATGTTAGGATATTAAGATCTCACTTAGGATATTATTAAGATCAACTTGGCCTAATGTGTCTTAGGTAAAGTGTGTTTATTTACTGTGTTTCTTTAGTTTTATTTTGTAACTAACTAATACAATGTTCATGATTATGTTACCAACATGAAGTGACTTGACAGTTCATCTTCTAATTGATATTAATGACACTTGATCCATGGCTTAGCACCCAATTGGTCCATGATCTCTACTTGTTCATAATTGATTGTGAGAATGTTCATGTAATGTATTTTATTTTTTCATTAATATGTTGCCTCAAGTGGTCCTGTTGGCTAAGGACATAGAGTTTTCCCTCGTTAAGTGTTTGAACCATATAAACACTAGTGTATTGATCTTTGATACATGAGTGTGAGCCTTTGTTTTAAAGTGTTTGACTAACCTCTTTTTTGAACAATTATACAAAATAAGTTTCTACAACCTCTAAAATTTTGTTTTTAATAATTCTTAGCAATTTTACTAATCAAAAAATAAAATATATTTAAAATTTGTCAAAACCTTGGGGTTTAGATTTTTTTTTAAATTGAACACCACTCACTAATGTTCTCCCTTTGAAGCTTCCTTAGCCCTTTGAAGCTTCCTTAGCCCATATAACATTCTACCTTTGGATAAACCCAATAAATTTTCTCCACTCTACATAAGCTTACAATTATAAGCAAATCTCCTAAGTAATTCTTAACAATTTTACTAATCTATGTGTTTTTTAATTGTGATCTATAATCCTCCTAGCTATGGTATGCACCATAACATGCAAAGTAGTCTTGTGGGGAAACATAGTCTTCTTGTGGCATACTTCAAGCCACAATATCTTAGACTTGATGATTCTATCATACTCTTCCTTCTTACCAACATCATCTAGCACTAAGATAACTTTCGTTTCCTCGAACCATGTTTTTTCAGTTAAAAAATTTCCAAATTCTCTCTTGAATCAAATTAAGCAAATAGATCAAGTCCCCATTTCCCCTCTCATTCTTCAAAAATCAAAGATCAACTGTTCTAAGTTATCCATAAGCCGGACCGAGGCAATGACAACATGAGGAGAGGGTACGTTGAAAGCACCATAGAAATGCTACCTGGCATGCATTCTTCTGCGAAATTTTCTCACCGAGGCAACGTTGCAAGCACAATAGAAATGCTACCTCGCATAGATTCTTCTGCAAAATGTTCTCAAAATTTGCAGTTCAATTAAATTGGTATAAGACATTGTTTTTTCAGTTTAGATTTATATATTGCAGACAAGTTAGAACCAATTTATACAATAGTTGTGCAAGTAGTACCATACCATCATCTGCGACACCACTGCTCCGCCTTTGAAATATTTTTCTTTTCACAGCTTTTGGTGACAGCTTCACTGTACACTACCGTGCTGGGATGAGAAGCCATGACTATGAATAAGCCTACTTGCCATCTACTATCAACCTTTTGACATGCATGTGTTAAAATACATCGGCTACATTTTGCACGATCATTTGCGTGAGGAATCCAGCTTAGCATCAATAAGACGTTTATAGGCAACCTCGGCAGGGGCGCAGTATAACCGCTAACCAAAACGCCTCCAATCCGCAGGAATCAGACAGAACCATTATTGCTGAAATTGTAATTTGGAGAGTTCAATGATATGGGTAGTTTTAAAATCGATTATTTAGTCAATTACAATTATTGAAATTGCTAAAATAGCAATTTCCGGAAACAATTTTAACTAACTTTTATCAAAAATTCACCAAAAATGAAAGACGTTTTAGTTGTATTTTATCCTGCTCTACCAATATCAGCTGCCATGAAACACTGGTTCATTATAACATTGAAATTGCCACCTGGAACCTATGTCATTTTTCCTTGCAACTTCAATGCTTAGAAAAATCCAAAGATCCCTTTTTGAATGGAGTTGGTGGGGCGTGGATGTTAAAAATATAAAAGTTCATATTTGTCTAAATCAACTTAAATTTGTTTTTTTATTATTCCTTGCTAAGGTAGGGATATACTAACTGTTGGTTAATCAACTTTTTTTTGACTTCTATTAGTTTGTATTTTCCCATTAATTTTTTTACAAGTATTGCAAAATTTTATTATTAAACATAATTTTCTTGAAAATGAAAATAATTCTTAGAATTTTTAAAATTTAATAATTCTATCTTTTTTATTGGTGTAGTACCCTCCTTATAAGACTTAAATCCTTGTTTTAATTTTTAAATTTTAAAAAGAAATAAAATTAATTTATAAAATAAAAAATTCTTACAAAGACAACTATCCTATTTCATACCTACACACAGAGTTGTCTTGTCGATCTCACATTTAAATTGAATATGGCATGTCCAAGCATGTGCGGAACTCCATCTTTTACCATCGTTTTTCTAACCTAACTCTAGATCGACTGATTGAGGTCACTATGACACTACCACAGATTACAAGTGTCAATTTAGCAGCGATGCTGAGGATAACTGTCAGACACTATTGAACAGTGCTCCGACGAGTTGAATAGTGCTCCAATGTAACTTGAATACAATTAAAAAAACCTCATAACACCACCTGTATGTCCTATTTATGCTCTGACAAAACCCATAAATTGTACAGACTGATTAATTCTATCAATTCTACGAGACTAAGTGCGATGGTAATAGAAACGTTGGATTTTTATTTTCAATTGCAGCACTTATTTCAAGACATAATCATTTTATTTGTTTTATTTATAGTGGTTGTTAAGGATTGATCCCATGGTGGAATCCACTTGGCATAAAAATGATGAATAGTTTTGATAAGACGATCTATGCTATAATGAAATGACGAGTGTCCCCTTTGGGTACATTTTAATTTAATGACTGTACTCGTCCTTGGGTCGTGGACTGCTCTTGGAGGTAAAAGATTTATTTTCCTCCCTTGTTAATCCTAAACGCCTAACCTATAATGGTGTTCGCCCTACTATCTCAATTCAATCTGTTGTCATGCTCTAGATGCATTTGACCTGGTTTATACACTCATTATCAATCTACCTCTAATTGGGATTCTGCTTGCTTTAGGTGGAGGTGAGCGAGATTATTCCGAGGACTGTCTTCTCACACAGGTAATATCCTATTTACCCTTCTAATTCTCCATCCCGTCTTTATTTTTAAATTATTTGGCTTTCCCTCCACAACAGGTTGAATTATTGTCTAGTTCATTTGGTTTCCAGGTTATTCCATAAAAGGGTTTGATGTATTGGATATTTCCTAAGGTTAAACCCTCTTGTTTTAGATTCAGTATTCGAAATGATCAAGCAATGACAAAATATCTCCATTTCATCGATTTGGTAAGCACTACTCTTTATAGGTTTGAAATTTCAATTCATAATGCTTTTGTTTCTTCTACTAGTCTGCAGGACTATACGTGTACTGAGGATGAAGACGATGATACATTTCAGAAATTTAAAGCAGGAGAGCATAAGAAACCTCTGTTGTAAAGTCATATGTTAGACTGTATTGATACTCAGTTGATCGATGCCATAGGAAAACAATGTCTTCTGATGGTTAACTGGATTATGGAGGCAAGAATTTTGCACGATTTAAATTGAATTGGAATTTTGAAAAAGTTCGTGGATGTTTCAATAATTAATTCTTAACTTTTGTTGTGGCGCAGTACATAGCCTCGTATCATCTTCAGTGGGAAACACTCTTCTTAAGCACGAATTTTCTGGGCAGATTCTTTTCTAAAGGGAATTTTACAAACTATACTCATATAAAGGTCCTGGGTATCGCCTGCATGACCCTTGCAATCATAATTGCAGAGAATCAACCTACGAATTGGTATAAATTTCAACAGATTATTTCTTTCAAATTCTATTTGCGGTATTAAAATGCATTTAGATCATTACAGTATTAAAATGCTTTTTAAATTTGTAATCGCGTCAAACTTCTTAGAAAATGAAACATATATTAATTCGAGCATTTGGGTAAGTTTGTTTGTTGTGTCTTCTTTGGTATTGATTTTGCTACTACTTAGAGATCTAATTTCTCCTAAAAGTTGCTCTCAGAGCCTCATTTCTCACAGGCAAGTAAAATGAAGCTTAATAGGTCTAGAGGTGATCATACCACAAAGTCAATGGAAAAGCAGAAATCTGAGGCAGAGTTGGACGGTCGTGGATGGAAATATAGAGCCACATTGAACCTCCTGTGAAAGTGTACAAGATGGAAATATAGAGCCGCATCAAAGCTTAGATGAAGAATGATGTCCTCAAAGTCATTGTTCCTAACTTTACAGAAGAAGAAGAGACCAAGAATGTGATTAAAGTGGATATTGAGTATCATAACTCTTTATTTTTCATTGTGCTGTGATGGGCTCTCTCTCTAGAATATGATTTTGATGAAATAGATTTCCAGCCTTGGAAAGAACATAAAATATGAAGTTTTTCATAAATTTAACAAAATAAATATCCCAAAGAAAATTCAATAAACATTTTCCATTTTTTATTATAACTAAAAATTATAAAAACTAATTGAAAAATGGAAACATTTCTCCTTACAATATTCATTTTAATAAGAATAATTAATAAAAATATACCATCACTATGGGTGTGGCCCGAGTAAACATTCTACCTCATTTTTTTAATATAATTATAATATAATTCACCTAATTTTTTTTATTATAAATAACAATTATAAAAACTAAGGAAAAAATGAAAAACAATACTCTCTTAATAGTTATTTTAATAAAAATAAAAAATAAAACCAGAAATTTTCCCTCACTAAGAGTGTGGCCTAAGTAAACATTCCACCATTTCATCATTGCACCGAGTGAAACGAGGTGCTCTACAGCCCAGTATGGGGGAGATCTTCTAACGTGTGTGATGTAGCGTTACATTTAACAAAACGTAAAAATGTAGCGTTACATCTAATAAAACGTAAAAAGTGATTGCGCATAAAAAGAAGTAAGTAAAGTAAAGCAAAATAAAAAATGCCCAAGTTGATCTGTTTGCTACAGAAAGTTATTGATATCCATAACTCCAGACGGCCATCGACGTTTGTCGAGATAGAGAAGAATGAAACAACTAGACCAGACTGTAAGAAGAATGGCAATATTGCACCGAAGGGATCCCTCCATGTGGATGTAGGGAAGGATATTCTTATGATATTTCCGTAGGTTCAATTTTAATGTACTTTGGTTTTGCATTTAAATATTTGGGAAATAAAATTAAAATCAGTATCTTTTACTGAATTGAATTGATTAGAGGTAGAAAACCTGGGATAATAATAATAATAATAATAGAAACTAATATTACAAAATCAATTATGAGTTATGGTAATTTAAAAAGAAATATTATATAAAATACAATATAGATTTATCTTAAATATGGATCTAAAGAATGAAGGTAGTCCTAATCATAAGAAGTAGAGCTACATATAACATTCATTTTGTTTCAAAACCTGAGATAATAATAATAATAATAGAAACTAATATTACAAAATCAATTATGAGTTATGGTAATTTAAAAAGAAATATTATATAAAATACAATATAGATTTATCTTAAATATGGATCTAAGGAATGAAGGTAGTCCTAATCATAAGAAGTAGAGCTACATATAACATTCATTTTGTTTCATGCTTATATAGACATAAACATAGTGATATCTTAGTTAGTGAATCTATATATTTCTGCGTGCTCGCTTCGTTCTTCATTCAGATTCTTCTTTAAATTGCTTAATCCTAAATTAGGGTTTTCCATTACTTTAATATATATTATCTTTGTACTTTACTTTTATTTGAAACTTACATCCTCTTAAAGCAATCATCTCTGCTTGTATAAGTCAGTAGCATGTGTGCCTATATAAGTTTGCACATATAAAGGATAATCTTCGGATTTCTTTTCTAAAATGGTTGTTTTAGATGCAACCACTATTAATGACAAATGGTTAATCCTTAATCCTCCACTAAGCTAGTGCTAGCTTATTCATAACTCGGCAATTCTTCTCGCTTCCTTATTCACTAAGCAAGCGTTGGATTATTCTTAATTCAGTGTTGCTTTGTACCATAACTCAGCGATGGTTTATATATTAAATTGGCGATGGATTATATATGATGTATAATATCCATTAAGCACATCACCCAAGCTCCCTTTCAAGTAAATGTACCCTTTAGTTGAGAATATAGAAGACACGTGATCAGATATGGGTAATACAAAGTTACACTATTTTAATGTATGGGTAAGCGTCATAAGGTATGAGTCACATAAGTGAGGATCCGGCATTTTATATGTTTAATTCAATACATTGTCTAATTTCAACGTCTTATCACATTATCACATTTATCACATGTGACTCAAAATTGAAATCAAATTCAGGGATTATTTCTCTCTACATAAAATTAAGTATCAATTTAATTTACAAAGTTTGCAAGCTGGTACATAAAAACAAATTGCAGTGTCATAGGAACTAAGTTTGATCATGGCACACAACTTTCTCATTTTCAGCCGCATATTTCATAGCAATCACCTATGTTATGAGTGGGTAGAAGATGTAATTTGTGGGGGCATGTCTCCATGCTTTTTTGTTCCGGCAGTTTCTGCTTTTGCCTTGCGAATTTATTTTGGGTGAAGAGACAAGCGTTTTTTTGTTTATTAGTGCATTGAATGGGGTTTGTTTATTGGTGAATTGAGTGGGTTTTATTTTTCTTCCAGGAACAACAACAAAGTGAAGGGCGGAGCCTTGTGGGTTAGCGCCCTAATGCATGTCGGGGCACTAACTCACAACGTTGAGACAAGCGTGAGGGTGGTTATTTTTTTTGTTTACTAGTGCATTGAATGGGGTTTGTTTATTGGTGCATTGAGTGGGTTTTATTTTTCTTCCAAGAACAACAACAGACTGAAGGGCAGAGCCTGGTGAGTTAGCACCCCGATGCACGTTGGGGCGCTAACTAACAAGGCTCCGCTGAATATGAAGAGCCTTCTTACGATCCATGCTTTCTCAACCTTCTCATGATCCATACAAACATTAAAATTTGTTGGTGTCTTCATATTTTTTGTTTACATCTGAGATGTTGATATTGCACCCTTGATTTTGGGAGCAATGTATTTACCCACAATGTAATTTAATTCCATTATATGACTAAACTTTAGTGTGCAATTTTAATGAAGGACAAAACTTTATTATGAAGCAATCCCTAAATTCATGCCCCGTGCTCTTTCCCACAAATTTAATAGCAAGAAATTTGGCACGAAATATCATCACTCCTTTGTAATCGATTAATTAAAATTTTAATTATTAATTATTTTTAATATTAGAAATAATAATAAAAAATTAATATTATAATTTATAAACTATATCTAATTTAAGTAAAATTTATGTTTTATAATAATTAATGGAAATATAATTTTTCTATCATTGATAATTCACTTTGCTTCAATGGTTATTGCTATCAATATGTTGATAACTCAATTTCTTTAATAACTATAATTCTTATGGATTTTTGATAACTCTTTTGCTTCAAGATTGTGCAAGTGACATAGAATGACGCACAAAACAAAAAAATTATGCTCATAGCATCAACATTTTGCAATGAACATAGGTGAAGAGGCCTTTGGCAATGTGATGAAAGAGGATATAGTCGGAGCACAACCAAAGCTCCGATACCAATAAAGCATAAGGCGTGGAGCACAAACCAATAAAGATATGCATAAGGTGCGAAGCACAAACCAATAAAGCTCCTTTCACTCCAACATCTTTTTGGCAGGGAATATGCTGCAACGCAACTTTCCCTTGTTAATATAGTTTTCATTTTACTTTCCTATTTTAAATTCTTCATGTTATAATATCACCCAAATCCCTTTTAAGTTAACAGTAAATCCCTTTGAGATAATAATATCTCTTTATTAGGATATACACTTCAACAATTATTTATTCATTTCTTTTAAGGAAAAGCTTGTAAAATCATCTTCTCTTCCCCCGCAATCTAGATGGGTGATTGTTCAATCATAATCACAATAGCTTGACAAACCAACAAGACTTAGTTGGATTTGAACCTCATTCGTAGTGGAATCAAAAGCCTCATACTAAACTTCTCCTTGAAAGATTTCATTCAAACTGATTAAGCTAACCCATTATGCTCTCAACAATCACTTTTTTAATGTCGTTAAAGCATAAGATTGGGCTTTCTTTTCATTGCAATTTTTTTATATAGATTCCAAACCTAAATCTAATCCATGACTCTAGCAAGGCTTTGTTATTCACCTCATTCAATGGATTCAAAGGTCAATCATTTAATTTGAATATTAATGCCAATTTCAATATTCTTCTTCCGTCGTGTGCTATCTTGAGCACATATGTATTTGTTATGAATAATATTGTAAACTCTTTTACAGTACACACATGGGCCTTAACTATATTTCTTTCTAAATTTTCCTAACATGTAGCCAATATTTGCCTTAACTATATTTCTTTCTAAATTTTCCTAACATGTAGCCAATATTTTCATCAACATTCTACCAATCCATGGCTTACTACAATCTAATATCAATTTGATGATTTGACACTTTACTTTAGGTCCTTCCATAGGTTTTATTTCCCTTCCCTCCTACCTCAGTTTTATTCATTTTCTCATTAATGCTCAAATAAAAATAAAAATAAAAATAATGTTGGAAGTGCTTATGGGTGAGATTCTTCTTGGGATTACTTTTCACTATTATGGGTTTCCTTTACTTTACTAATGTGAAGCCATGTTTTACTTTCTTAGAAGGTTTCATAGGACCAATCTATAAGAAACAGACCATAGTCATGATAAAAGCCACACTTAACAGTTTTTAGTTAGGAATAATATTTAGCATCAAATATAGTCCAACATATATCAAATGGATATTAATCAAGGGACATAGATAATTTCATTCGCAAAATATCTGAAGTGGAAAATTCTATTTAATCAACCCATTCCTCCATGTGTTTCTATTTGTTGTAATATATGGGATTGCATGTGGTTATCAGTAGTGTACAACAGACATATAATCATACATAATAGCACACACACATAAAGAGATTAAGGAATAAAGTAATAATCAAGCTAGAAACAAGCTTCTTAAATCATATCACGGAACCATATTGTACATTGGAAGGAAAATTTATCCTCTTCATGGCTCACTCACGCACACACTCGCGCGCACACGCGCGCGCGCGCGCACACACACACACACACACACACACACACACACACACACACACACACACACACACACACACACACACACATGAGATGCACATTCAGTTAGATAGTTATAACCGTGTAACAGCTCTATAGTCGACCCAACCAACTAGACTAGACTAGGCCAACCAAGTGGGTGGTCGACTGGGAGGACCTAGTCAACTCATCGACTAGGTTCCTCCAACATCTCCCCCACCCAAAAACTCTTTTTCATCCCAAAGAGAACATGGAGATGTGAAATTACAAATTTCATAAGTTATGGTTGTTGTGAAGTAGATGTTCCTGGTGAAGTGCCTTCGGTGCATGTTTCTACGATGGCATGGCTGCAGACTACCAAATGTTCTTGGAATTATTCCCAGTCAACTAGTATAAAGTGAATGTTTGTCCTAATTGTGGTTAATTCCGACAACCATAGGAGTTTTTTGGGCATGGGTTTATTCCTCATTCATTGCAAGTCAGGGCCAACATTTTGGTGCAAAATTTTGGCATTGTGCATAAGCAAGTTCATTCTTTTAGCTAGTCGGCTAGCCTCTCCTTGTGTTGATTTGGCTTCATGTAACCATTGATGCTCATGTTTATGCAGCTCGATGATTCATTGGTGTTCCATGTTGATTTGTTCATCCAAATTTTTGGTAGTTTCAAGACCTATTGCAGTCTTTCTTGTATGCATATCTATAAAGGTAGCTTGAGTCTTGTGGAAATTTACATAGACTTGTCAATAATATGCATACCAATTATTCAAGACCAAAGTCGAATTGGTATAGAATACTTCATACTCCTGCAATTTCTTGTCTCACTAAGAAAATATTTCATATTGGTTTTCTATGAGGAGCCCAATCTCGTAATCTTCTTGTTGTTATTTTCTATCAATGACAAATTGAAGTTGGGTGAGTAGTGTACGGACAATGATCTACAGTCGATCGATATGTATATCCTATCGATCCTTTATACCTTGTCCTATAATCCCATAGGATGGATAGAATCTTGTCATCCCAATCATCTTTGTCGATGCTGCAATTTTTTGTTGGTCCTTTGGTAAGTGTCTTGTTGAATAATCCTATGGAACCATTCTTCTACGAGTGGTATGATAAACTTTTGCAATGATAAATTAAGAAATATTATAGTAAAACTATTATGGGCTCATTAAATAAGTGTGTTCCTTTCTCACCAATTGATGTAAGGGGCATCCAAATCTAGTAATTATGTTTCCATAAATAAATTTTGTTGCAACTTCATTGTTACAAGCTTTGATTGGTTTAACTTCTTCCCATTTGGTAACATATTTGACTATAGTGATGATATATTGTGCTCTTGTTCGTCGAAAAGGCACCGAGAATTGTCCGACGAAATCGATGGCCCAAATTTTGAATGTAAGGCTTGGATTAATTGAAATTAAGGGCATTTCATTTTGTCTTGATCGTCAGCCCATTCACTCGCATTTATCACATTTACTGATGAAATTTTTACAACATTTTTAAGCGTTGGCCACCATAGCTCACCCTAGAGAATATTTTTATTGGTCATGTCAGCTTGGAAATGTCCTCTAGCGGGTCCTGAGTGTGCTTCACAATAATTGACTCTCTTTTGTGGTCGAGGACACATCGATGCAGAATATCATCATGTCCTAACTTGTAGAGGAAACCATTAATTAATGTGTGTGGGGCATCTTGCATGGCTAATATTTTCCTCTTCTTCTTAGATATTCCTTCCAGTGCTTGTCTTTCTTACAAGAAATGAGCTATATTATCTAATTCTTCACGTATTACTTCGACCCTAAAGAGATGTGCATCGAATAAATTGTCATCTATTCCAACGGGGCCTCCTCATGTTTCTATCCTAGATAACTGGTCTGGTCCGGTGTTAATATTTCCCAATTGGAGTATGATTTTAAATTCAAATTCTTGGAATAATAGCAACCATCAACATGCTCTTACATGGTGCAAAGTTTTGTTAACTGAGTATTTTAGGGATTGATGATCTATGAAGAAAACAAAAGGGTTAGCCAATAAATAATGATGGAATTTTTGGAGAGCAAAAATCATATCGAGTCCTTCGCATTCTGTGGTCAAGTACTTATGTTCCATTTTATTTAAATTCTAACTAGCATAGGCATTTGGGTAGTCCATCCCATTGTCAGTTGGATTCATCAAGTCGCACTGACCACGACGGATGATGTGTCGATGAAGGTACATGGAATTTATTGGACCAATTTGGGAAGCATAGTGTAGGTGCTTCAACTAACTTTATTTTCAGTAACTCGAAGGATTCTTTACATTCCTAAGTCCATTTCAATTCAATATTTTCTTTGAGTAGCTCGTCCAAGATAAATGTGATTTCTAAGTAGTGACAGATAAATTTTTTATAATACCTTGTATCCTAAGAATATCCTAGTTTGTTTTGGATTTATGGGAGGTTTTAAGTCGATAATGACTTTTATTTTTTCCTGGTCAACTTTCATTCCTTCCTTTCAAACTACATGGCCTAAGAGGATCCTAATAGGTGTAGGAAAGATACATTTATTTATGTTTAAGGATAATTGGATTTGTCTACATCGTTCTAGAATTAGGCGAAGCGATTTGATATGATCTCTTACTAAAATATATATGGTACAATCGTCAAAGTATACAGTCACAATTTTGTATAGGTACTCCTGAAAGGCTTTGATAATTATTCTAGAGAATAGTCCATGTGCATTCTTTAGTTCAAAGGGCATGACCTTGTAAGCAAATGATACAATTTCACAAACAAAGGTTATTTTTCCTTGGTCTTCCTTGACTATGGGAACTTGGTTATATCCTGAGAATCCATATGTGAGTAGCATTCATGGCCTACTACCTCATTGATATTTTCATCAGCAAAATGTGTAGGGAAGGGATATGTAAGAGTTACTTTATTTAGTCCTCTAAAGTAGACACAGATACATATATTTTTAGGATCATGATTTTTGGGTTGAATGACCATTGGGCTAGCCCATTCCGATATGTTGGCTAAGTATATAATTCTTGCAACTAACATATTTTCATTTTCTTTCTTAACAATGTCTTTGTATTTGTGGGCAAGTTTATATGGTCTCTTTTTAAATTGTTTTTCTTGGTACAAGGTATATTTTAATTCCCCCCGTCTCTTGCATGAGTCATTTTATATCATTATAGTCTCTAGCAAAAACATCCTAGTATTATTTAAGAATATTTACTATTTCTTTTGTTTGTTATTCCAAACAGTAGTCTCTTATTTTGGATAACTTGGGTTTATCAATATGTGGGTATGTCTACCTATTTGGTTATAATCTCTACATTCATCTACTTTGGGGCTTGTGACTCATCAATATGTCATTCTCCTTCTTTAAATTTTGTAAAAGATGGAGGGAATTCTTCTTCCCCTAGATCTGTATTTTCTTCCTTGGGTTTGGTAGATATTTTCATAACAGTCTTAATTGAGTGTACGATATCATAATGATCTCTTTTCCATCTAAAGATATTACCTGGAACATTTTCAGTTTCTAATTCTAAGCAAGTCGGAAGTTGACATTCTTGTTTTTGGTTGATTGCTATATTGTTGTTGTCAGAGTAACTCTTGAATTGATTTTCCATTTGAATGAAGAGTTACATATATACATGAACGGGTGATCTTTGGATTTTCATTCCCCAAATTTTTTCACCTCTTCACCTCCATAAGTGAATATGTGAATTATTTATTTACAATTTTTTCATGGGGATAATAATCAGGGAGGATTAGTATCCAACATTTTCCCCATTAATCTAAAGGGGTGTCTGTGAGTTCGAGCATTTTTCTGAATTTTTCAAGCTTTTCTCTTCCTATCGGTTTGGTGAAGATGTCTACAATTTTCTCATTCATGGAACAATGTCTCAAGTGAACTGTATTTCCCTCTACATGATGTCGAATCAGATGGTACTTTGTGTTGATGTGCTTTGTTTGATCATGAAATATGGGTTTCTTGGCCAACTTGATTGCAGAAGTATTGTTGTTCAGTAGGGAGTAGAGTTCTCTTGTTTCTCCTACAAATCTTTAAGTATTTTCCTAATCCTAACAATATCCTTCGTTGCTTCTGCAACAACCACATATTCTACATCTATTGTCGAATATGTTGGAACTGATTGTTTGCTTGATCTCCAAGAGGCATTTGATGATCCAAGACTCATGAGGTAGCCAGAAGTAGATACTCATTTCTCTTTCTCACCATCAAAGTCTGAATCAGAGTACCCAATAAGTTTGGAGTCATCCACCTTAGAATACTTGAGTCCCCTTCAAGTATCTTAGAACTCTTTTGGTAGCAGACCAATGTCCTTCACAAGTTTTTCGCATGAACCTTGAAAGGATCCCAACAACAAATGAAATATCTTGTCTAGTGGTGGTAAGGTAGATAAGGATTCCCAAAAGCTATATATATTTGGTCGCATCCTCAAATTATTTTCCTTCATTTGATGTGATCTTCAACTTCTGTTCCATTGGCGTAGAGAGAGGGTTGCATTTGGTCATGCAAACTTTGCTCAACGGGTCTCCAACATGATTTTTTCTAGGAGATTAATATGTACGTAGGATGTTGAGTCACTTCAATTCCCAAGTAGTAGTGAATGTGTCCCGGATATCTGATCTCTGAAGCCCTTCTTCAATTATTTCTTTATGGATGCAATATAGCTTTCATCGTTCCCTGTCATCAAAAGATCATATACATACACCCCAAGATACGCAACCGTTATCTTCCAATTTTATTTACAAATAGTGTTGCGTCATCAAGATTAAAATGTTTGAAATTTAACTTTAGAAGATGCTTGATTAGATTTATGTACAATGCACGAGGTGCTTGTTTCAAGCCATACAATGACTTGATGATCTTACATACCTTTTGTTCTTTCCCTTTCACAACAAATACTTTTGGCTTAGACATGAAGACATTATCTATCAAGTCTCCATTCATGAAAGTAGTCTTCACATCCATCTGATGAACCTTCCTCACATTCTGTGTATCCAAAGACAATAAGGTGCAGATGGTATCCCATTTTGTTGTGGGGCATAAAGTCTCTTCATATTCAATGCCTACCATCTATGCATAGCCTTTCGCCACAAGCCTTACCTTGTTCTTTTCAAGCGAGCCATATAATCTGTATTTTTTCTTGTATACCCACTTGTGTCCAATTGGTTTGGTTCCAAATTAACGGTCCACTAGCTTCCAGGTTCCATTCTTCATGAGAGCATCATATTCATTATGCATGGCTTCTTTCCACTCATCATTAACATCATCTTCTTCAAAGGAAGTCGGTTCAAGGTTAGCAGATAAATTCAATTCTCAATCATATGAGACGTTTGTATATTCTACATCAGCTAAGTTTGAATTACCTGTATCTCGTCCATCTTCTTGTCTCATTGAACTTCTTGTTCTTGTCTTTCCAACTTCATCCGGATGGACACTTTCAAGTGTCTTTGTGACCCATTTCATAATTTTTCATGAAGGCCCAAGTTCATCAACTGGTGGTACTTCATTTTCGCCAAGATTCAATCTTCCAATTTGTTAATGCCTAAATTTCGCACACATGCAACATTTTGGATAATCTTGGAGTAAGGCGTCATCAACATATAGCATGAATCCCATTGAAGTCATCCTCATCAGATCGATAAAGCAACATGAGTCTAAAAATGCCAAAGAACAATAAAAAACAAAGGTAGTGCAGGTACACCCGTGATAGATCATGATACAGTGCATATTATCAATTTTGTTACCGCGCTACATTGGGATGGATTTTCCTTCAAAATACATGTGACTATCAAAAAAGGCAGGACCACAACAACCCGTGCCGCATTGAAGGCTCATCGAGGCTACATCATCTCCAATAATTTGAATTTGTATCCTCATGTACTTGGGTTCATTTAATGGACCCCCTTTGTGTACTTTGGAGCTAGATCATGGAGTTAATGAATCCACATTTGGATCTAGTTGTTTCTTGGCCACTTCTTGGTCTATAAAAGGAATCCATGGGAATGCATCTAGTAAGGAGAAATTAGAGCAAAGTTATGTTGTTAGAATTGTGTTGGAACTTCTTCCACCTCTTCCCATACCTACTAGCATTCTTCAAGCTCCCTTGCCACCTTCCTCCAAGGGGCAAGTGTTTCTCCCATTGTTCTATCAAGTTATTTAGCATTTAGTATGGACAAAAATAACCTCCCTAAGGGAGATTGTTGGTTTCCCTTGAATCCCACACCTCCTAGGTGACACTAAATGTAACAACTTTACCATTGTGAAATCTAAATTGGTTCTATCATTTGCTTCTTGTTGTGGTTTGCATTTCCTCACTCCCTTTCAAGTTATTTTCAAGTTTTTGTTTCATTTTGTTTTGTTTTTACTAATAAGGGCTTGTAGGATTAATTTGGGGTCACTCACATTTGCTTTCTGTACTACAATATTAGGCCTTGTTGACAACATCAAAGGATTAACCACCAAAGAGGGAAGATTGCTCACCCTTGTGTCATTTTTCCCTCAACGGTATTTAGGGCGACTCCGCTATATTTTTGTTCATTTCTCTTTAACTAGGTTGTTATTTACTAGATAGACAATTCTGGGTGCTTGTATTGTGTGGGTGAAGAGCTCCATACCTTTCCTTCCCGAAGTTTAGCCTCCTTTGGGGCATAATTTATATTTACACAATTGCGTGGATCTCAGCGCCATGATTGCGCTTCCCGCACAAAGTTTTCTTCGACAGTCGTGATACCCGTGCATTTTAACAAACCCTCACCCGCACGGTAATATGCTCTCTATTAGTGCAGCCTTGTTGTGTTTTAATCGAGCCACTACACACCAGTGACTGTATTTTTTGCACTAAACACATATTTCATTAAATTTGGAATTAAATAGTAGATCTAGAATTCCAAAATACCCAAAAATACCATTTATGGGGTTGTTCTTGCAATAAAATTCTTCCAATTTTAATGAAATATGTATTACTATTGTGTGTTTGTTTTTATGTTTTCCGCGCCACTGTCATTTATTTCCTTTTTTCCTATTTTGCATACAATCTTGCAGTCCCAATGACTACTCACTAATGAACCATAATTCAATTAACTTGCAATAATTAGTTTTTCTTTAGTAATTATCCCATTTAGGCCAAGACTATGGAGTAAAGAGTCGTTCTCTCTTGAAATCTACTTAGGTAACCAACTATTGTCACTAGTATTCAATACATCTCTTGTTTTTTTTTTACTTTATATGTTTTAAGGCAAAGTAGTGGATTGGATTTAGTCACATAGTATAGTTCAAGAAAAATTAGCAAGGTGATGAAGAGGGTAAAATATTTGCAAAGTTTGATGCTAAACTTGTAAAATAATTTAATATTGGCAAGACGTGGTTATGAAAGTGTAATGTACGAGGTCCAAAAAAATTATTATTAATGCAATATTTGATAAATTTGGATAAGGAGGGAATTTATGAAGGTGAAGGGAACCCATATGAGATGTTTCCACTCAAGTAATTTGGAAAAAGCAATTAAAAGCAGGAAAAGCAACAGGAAAGTGGAAAGGTAGAAGTTTCCATATTTTTGTAGAGAAAGTATTAGTAACTCACAAGAAAGCAAGAAATGAATCTCAGGAAAGATACAGGTCCTAAATTTATCCAAGGAGGGCACACTTGATGAGAGATAATGGGTCCACATGCGCCAATAATGTACCAAAGATATTCTCTCCTAAAATAATTAATTTTATTATTATTATTATTATTATTTTATTATTTTCATGACAGAAGTTTATAAAAGGAGGTTGAGCACTCCATTTCACATCTTTCGTAATTTTGTTGATTGACTTGAAGAGTTCTGTGCTTTTCATAGCTTGGGTGATGTGCCCCTTGCTAACATTAGGAGATGTGCCCCTTTGCAACCAGTGATCTAGTTGAGAGTTGTGAGATCCTTCAGTTGGAGATTCAAGAAGAGAATGCTTAGTTATTTTCATAGAGATTCAAGCAATTTTTTTTTCCATTTGCAGGTGTGGTTCAAGTTCTAGTTGGAGTGGTAGAGCTCCATTTGCAGCAGTGTTTTTTGAGAGCCAGATTCAATATTGGGCGTGAGTTTTGGCTTGGAGGGCGCACCTGTTGGTGTGTAAAGTGGGTCTTGGCTATTGTATTGGATGTAAAACCACTATATCAGGTGGAGGGAACAACCATTTATGCATATAAAAAGTTGGGGTCGTGATCTTTCAAGAGGAAAGAGTTTTTGTAATGAAAAATCCATTTTCTTGGGTTGTATTGTCAAGATTTTCTTTTGTTAATCTCCTCGTTTCGTTTGCCTATCAAATGTAACAGATTTCTATATATTTGAATCTGTATTTAAATCCATGGAAATTCTAAAATTATCCATCCAATAAAAATAAATTTCCATCGTCTTTCTCCCACGGTTTCATGTCCATTTTCCTTTGTTAAATCTTTTTTGTAAAAATATGCACAAACGACAAAACAAACTTAATTTATGTGTTGTAAATCTTCCATAAGTGTTCTCTGTAATCACTCTGTGAGACATATATATCATTTTGGGGTGTTTTAATTTATATCGAATCCTATGTGGTCAAATTTTTGAGGGTCTCGGTGTGTTTGGAAAGAGTTGAAAACCAACAGTCTTTACCATTCAAATTCGAGCTAGTCTTCCTTTCTATGGTTTGTGCACCTAGTTTGAGTCTGGTTACCGGATATCCACTATCATGAGTTTATGGATTTGATAATGTGTCTCAAATTTGAAATATCATTACATACTACTGGTTAGTTGCTTCCAGTATTGCACCACATAATTCATGGGAAAATTGCCTCTGGTTATTTGGGTCTACCCAAATTGTATGTCGAGGTGTGATGCACTCTGTAATGTGAAAGCTATCAAAGTAAATCCTTATGGTTAGATACTATCCAAGTTCTTATAGGTTATTCAACCTATCCATTGTTTCTGATCGGAAAATAGTTCAGTTTTGGTGTCATTTGGAATGAGTTGGAAACAGGTAGATTTTGGTTTGTAAAAAATAGAATTTGCACATAGTTTAAATTTTTCTGATTTTGATCTTTGTGATTGAGTTAGTATATCCATAAATTAGATTGGGGATATTACAGTGGTATCAAATCATGGTCCTCTTCATCTGCGAGCAGCAATACCAAGATCCATTGCTCAGTTAAAGAATAAAAGTTGAAGAATGAGGCTTGTACCAGTAGTCATTGAAGAAGACTTTGAGTAGTATGAAGAAGAAGAGGTGATCTATGTTGATGGAGGTTTGAAAATGATAAGAGATGAGGATGGTTATATTAGTAACCAAATGTACAATTAATATATAAGGTCTGAACCACCAATGTTTAATATTTTTTTATGGAAGAGTAGTCTTTGCAGGAAAGCCACTAGGAGTTGATCCTTCTGAGTACCTCTGAAGATACCAAGCATTAAGCAAAGAGGTCCATGAACTCTTGTCTTTTCAATAGTTATGTGAATCCAAGGTTAGGATCCTATCTTGGAAAAGGGATCCCTTTGGAAACTCACATCAGAATAGAATAAACCATATTGTCAACAATGTGTGCAGAGAAGTGGAGCAAATGTTGTAGCAGAATGAAGTTTTACCATCAAAGTGCTCTACATCAAATATATGTGAAGAAAGTGCAACCAATATCATGGTGGAGCTACTAATGATGCAGATATCCATGCCACTCAAGATGTAGAAGCCTCAAGATTCCTGGAGGATAATAGCAAGGAAGCAGGAGCACCTGAACATGAGAGTGAAACCTTCCACTTAGATTCGCTCCAACCAAATGAAAAGTTGGAACAGAGAGAACCACATGTGAATCTTCTTGTGGACTCCAAAGAGGAAGATCATGGTAGCACCATTCATCTACATGGAGAAGATGAAAATGAAACACCAAGGTATGATGACAATTTTTTCAAAAGTCACATTTCATGGTAGCATTCTGAGTTACCTCTACTTCATACTATGAAAGTGATTTTGAAAAAAAATCTAATGATGACCTGTATGTCAAGAATGAAACATGTGTTGTGGATCTATGCCACAAGGAAGATGATCTTAGGTGTCAACCATTGGAAGGAGTAATCTTGGTGGATGATATTCTTTGTGAACTTAATCATTTGAGTGGACCACTGAAGGAGAACCAAGAGAAGCTCATGGTAGCCTTGAAGAAATTTGTTGATACAAATGCCTTGGTGTCAAGCTATTGTTGGATAACTTTAGGAGAAGATATGAAAGGATAATCCTTCTTGAGATATTTAGAAACTCTTAAAGAAGCAGTGGCCAAGATCAAAGAGAGTTACATGAACTTACACTCATATAGAAATCAACTTCTCTAGATTGCATACATGTACCATTTTCCACTGTTAAATCTTCTTTTGTAAAAATCTGCACAAATGGAAAAACAAACTTAATTTTCGTGTCGTAAATATTCCATAAGTGTTCTCTGTAATCACTCTATGAGACATATAGAATATTTTGGGGTGTTTTAATTTCCATTTGATCCTCTGTGGTCGAATTTTGGAGGGTATCAGTGTGTTGCGAAAGAGTTGGAAACCCATAGTCTTTACTAGTCAAATTAGTGTTAGTCTTCCTTTTTGCGGTTTGTGAACCTAGTTTGAGTCTGGTTACCGGATATCCATTGTCATGATTTTATGGATTAGATAATGTGTATAAAATATGAAATATCATTCCATACTACTAGTTAGTTTCTTCCAGTATTTCACTAAAAGTGAAGGAGTTCCACATAATTCTTGGGGAAATTGCCTCCGATCATTTGGATCTACCCAAATGGTCTGCCCAGGTGTGATGCACTCTGTAATGTGAAATATATCGAAGCAAATCCTTTTGTTTCAATTCTATCCAATTCCTTCTTGGTTCTAAAATCTATCCATTGTGTCTGATCAGAAAATAGTTGGGGTTTGGTGTCATTTGGAGTGAGTTGGAAACATGTAGATTTTGGTTTGTAAAAACTAGAATTTGCACCTAGTTTCAATTTGTATGATTTTGATCTTTGTAATTGAGTTAGTATCTCCATAAATGTGGAAGACAAATCACACTAATACCAAAGGTTCTGCTTAGGTGCACCCCCATAACCCTCATATGAAATATGCCCGCAATTACAGTATTGTGGATGACTAGGTTCAGACACCAACTGCCATGTCCACGTTAGAGGCGCTGCAGTCTTTCCCAACCCAAAAAAAGGAATTACTCAATGCACTTGGTGTCGTCGACCCTTTTGACTCACCCCTTATGACCTTTGATCTTAACAAAGTTGAACCATGACTAACCTCGTCTGTCGCATTCTAGGTACCCATTATGGTAAAAGAACATTGTGATTGACCAGTACATCATTGATGAAGGTGCATCCACATGCGTCGTGTCCTCTAATAATTGGAAATGTTTGAGTTCACTTGAGTTAGTCACCTTTTCTATAACCCTTTGTGCATATTATGGGATACCATTGCAACCTATGGAATTGTACTAGAATGTCCTCATCAAGCTAGGGGGTAAATGGTAAAGATCAATATTGAAGTAGTCGACACATATCTCAACTACAATATCCTATTGATTCATAGTTATATGTATGCCATGAAGGTGGTGGATTCTTCAGTTTTCTGCATCATGATGTTTACCTTTAATGGGAAGATAGTCACTGTTGACCAACTCAATTACTATGACCCCCATACCAACACCAACCCTCACAACGTGCTACCCACTGTCATGGGAACCAACGAACCTCCTTATGTTGATATTTTCCCAAGAGTGTACAAGGACTCCAACTTGCTAGGGGTATACTCAGGTTTGTTGCATGAAATCCCTACATCAATCAATGGCCTTTTGTGCACCATTTTCACCTTTGAAAATGCAGCCACCACTCTCGTGAAGTCATCATCAACCCCTCCAGTGATCCATGGCATTGAATATACTTTGAGTCCATTAGTACCTCCCATATTATGGATACCATTCTTGTACCCCCGCCACCCCCTGGTAAGTGCAAGGGATATCAGTTATGGGTCAGTTAACTCTACCTGGGGTCACTTTGGGTATACATGTGTGGTACCTCACTCCACCTCACCTAGAAAGGGTTTCCAAACTTGTATCCCATTATGATTTTTTCCCTATATCAACCATTACACCATCTAGGCCACTCATGCCATCTGGACCGCAAGCCGATCCTACGACACCTGTGAATAAACCACCTCCAGCAATCACTAAACCCACCAATGGGGGCATGAGACAACCTAAGTTAAAATCCCCTATCATCACCCACACTCTTCTTTAATAGTCATTGGCAGTTTACAAGCCTAAAGCGTGGGGCATAACCCAACAATGGTTAAAAGTCCCAGTAATGACAACCATTACTCTTTCTACATCGGTCACTCCACCGTGTACCCTATGCGAGCAATAAGGCTCTGTGACCAACCTATGCCCCACCCTGCCGGAGCTCGGAAATTTTCTAAACACCCCCATTAGTGTGAGACATGCACCACATACTGTAGAAAGGGGCACCTCTTATTTTCCCAACTCGACCACTAAGTCCAAATCCCTATGTACTAATCACACATGTTCAATTTGTTCTGATTTTGGGCATCACACTCACCATTGTCCCGACCTCCCTTAATTTTGGGATGCATTAGTGACCATTTTCCTCACTCAACCTTTGGTTGATATTTCTTCACCTCAACCCTAGGAAAACTCTTTCATAAATGGCATGGTAACATCGACGTCCTCTCCCATAGTGATCACCTCAAAACACTTCACCTGGAAGAATCACTCCTGTCATCCCCCCAATCAGCAGTTGCCTCCTTGGCATCCGCAAATCATAGCTAGTGTTCTCAATCAAGTCATTCGGGTTGATGAATAACCACTCCTTACAATGTCCTTTGTTGGTTGCATTACGTACCCTTCATACCACACAAAAGTGACTATCAGATAACCTTACCCCTTTGGGAACAACCCTCCCCATAGTGTTTGAAGAACAAAAAACCTCTAATGAGGACAACGAAGAGATTGACATACCATTGGTTTCTCTTCACCTTAGCGATGATGACCCTCCATCACTAGTTTCCAAGAAGGACTTCGACCCCCTAGTCTTCCCATAAGACAAGATCCCTCTTCCTCCCCAAATCCCCCTTCACTATGTGGATATCCTTCATCTTGACTCGATACCCCTTCCACCAAATGACCATACTTCCCATGTTGACCTTATCTGACCAAGAGGTCCCATCATTAGTCAGTCCACTCCTACCAACTCTAATGATTCGTTCTCTTATGATGAAGACATGTTAGAGGAATATTTCTTCTCCAAAGACAAAGAAATAATCACCATGCATTTAGATGAACTCCATCATAGGTCATCTTTTGTCCCTACCCATGGCCCACCAATCACTTCGGTGGCCCATAAATACACTATTGAATCACAAGGCTTTCTACCCCCTAGTCATATTGATTGGTTCAAAAACCCTATCCCGGACCTTGGTACCTTTGAAGATGGAATCAAGCCAATATTTCTCCCATGATTCAAGTTAATATTTCTATCACACCAGGTTTCATCAAAATCATCTCAATTGGTGTGTCATGCTCACCACAAGAAGTCATTGACTTCACTTCCCTCTTCAAAGAAACTCTATATGTCTTTGCATGGTCATATGAAGAAATACCTAGATTAGACCCTTCAATCATTGAACATCATATCGACACTTGGCCAGATGCACCCCTGTTTAGGCAAAAAAAACAACCCGTCCACCCCTCTAAGGAACCCGCTATCAAAACTGAGATCAAGAAACTCCTCTAAGATGGATTTACTTTCCCCATTGATTATACCTCACGAGTCTCCATCCCTATCCCAGTAAACAAGAAGCAAGACACCATTCAAGTATGTACAATTTTTTGTGATATCAACCTAGCATGCCCCAAGGACAACTACCCCACCCCATTCATCGACCAAATCATCGATTCATGTGCAGGTAGTGATATTTTGTCCTTTATGGATGGCTTTTCAGTTATAACTAAATAAGAATCTTCCCTCGGGATGTGTACAAAACAAGAATTACAACACCATGGGGCACCTTTGCTTACAGGGTTATTCCTTTCGAGCTAAAAAATGATAGATCTTCCTTCCAAAGTGCTATGGCATATGTTTTCAATGATCTAGCCCATATCATCCTCTCTTTCCTCGATGATCTCACTTCCAAATCTAAAAAACAATGTGAACACATTTGCGATCTCCACACCATTTTCACGCAATGTCGTGAGTACAATATACAATTGAATCCCCTAAAATGTGTGTTATGTGTCACCACAAGACATTTATAAGGATTCATCATGTCAAAATAATGGATCACCGTAGACCCATCCAAATTCCAAGCTATCTTGTACTTACCTCCCCTGCGAACAAGACGCCAATTGCAAAGCATTCGAGGGAAGGCCAATTTCCTTTGGTGCTTCATTCTTGATTATGCCACTTAGGCACATGGTTTTCTACACTTGCTTCAAAAATATATCCCCTTTCACTAGGATGAGCAAGCCCAAAGCTCTTTCAATGCACTAAAACAAGCATTGGATTCTGCACCCCTCATCTCTCCATCAAAATTTGACAAATATTTTATCCTCTATATCTCGGCGTCATTTTTGTTAGCATTTTGTAGCTCGAAGGTACTCCTGCATCCGGTGCCTAGGTGCAGGGGTCTAAGATGATGAAGTCTCATAAAAGTCATTAAAATAATTAATTAAAGTGCATTTATTAAATTACCTTTTAATGTGACTTTATAATTTAAAAGTGAGATGTACTTTATTATTTTTATAAAGTGACTTTTAAGTTATAAAGTGAACTTTTATAATATTTAGGGTAAATGTGACTTTTCAAAAAGAAATATTCTTTATATTGTTCACTTAAGATATTTAAGTGAACATGAGATTATACCCTAGCCTTAGATCTTGTGGCCAAGATCTAATCTCAGTTGTTGAAGATGAAGAATCATGAGGAGTTACCCTAATGAGAAGATAAAAGAGACTATGAGACTTCATTTGCACATAATCCAAGAGAAGTTGGAGAGTGGAGGGCATACACTTCCAAGAGAGAATTTTGGAAGAAGGGAGAGGCATGAATTCCAATAGAGGTTTAGAGAGTAATGGCAGATAAAGGAGGCATGAATTCCAAGAGGAGGGTGCATTTCCCAAGGAAGTAGCATGCATCCCAAGACTGGAAATGGTGGCACACACTTCTAGGATAGCCAGAGCATTAATGCTCCGTGTATAGCAGTTGAAGGGCCCATTTTTATAGGTAACGTAAGATGGAATGCTTTTCTAGGAGTTCTGGCAACATTTAAGGAGGTCATACAGCTGAAGAAGAAGGGGTCATATAGTAGCAAGTACTGGTGTTGTAAGTGTTGCTTTTTTGTACTTAAGAGTATTTCATTTGTGAACAAATTCCAAGGTGAAAATGCATCCTACAAATACTGTACAGTGAGGTCATACTGTTGTACTTGTACATAGAAATCAAGACAGGATTTCTATAGCAAATTGGCACACATTTCAAGGGAGTGAAGGGAACGAAGTTCAAGATTCAATAATGTTCATTAAATGTTGTTGTTTAGTGCTGATGTAACCTCTGAGAAATAATTACTCTACCTCAATAAAGAATTCTCTTGGACTGGTTTTCCCGAAAGTGTGTGGTTTTTCCCAGGTCACTATTGACCAAAAAATTTTGTGTCTACATGCTCTTTATTGTCTGCTGGTATAATTTCATGTGCATGAACTTTTAGGGCAGTTTGTTTTTAATTAATTTTTTCCACCGCTAAATTCACTTTTAGTACTGTATATCAGCTACATGAGTAGTTTATTAATGCCTGTAAAGTGTACATGCATTTTGGTTTTTCGTATATGTCTGGTATCAAAGCTATTAGAAGTATTTGACAAAATTCCATAGTGACTTTGTGTGAATAGTGACGTCTGAATTTTGTCATTTTTCTTCACGGTACAGAGCTAGGGCTCTGAGAAGAAAATGGATTGTTGGTGCATTAGAGTGTGAAAGGAATTTTCCTGAGAAGAACTGTTTTATAGCCGTTGTGTGCAAATATTTTGTTGAGAAGTACAGTTGAGAGTGAGTTTTTGGCATAGGTGGGCAGAGATTGCCTTCTTGGAAAAAGAGCAAGAAGTGGATGATGGCCAACATTTGGTATGAATAACGGTTGGATTGGATCTCCAAATACTTCTAGTGGAAGGACCGAATGGGTGCAGTTCTCAAGGAGAACAAAATTTTTTCATTTGCCAGTATAGTTGTAGTACCTCCCTCCACTAATCTCATATCCCTTGACATACATGAGGTGAAGGAGGCTAGAATGCAGAGATTGATTCTAGATGATGTTCAAGATCAACTCATCCTGCATTTGGTAGAGAAATAAACTGCCAAGAATATGTGGGACACTTTGAAAAGTCTCTATGAGAACAAGAACGAAAATCGCAAGATGGATTTGAAGGATAAGCTTTGTGGCATGAAGATGGCGAACGATGAGAATGTATCCTCTTACCTAACTAGGCTGAGACAGGTGAAAGATGAACTAAGTGAAATTGGTGAGGTGATTTCCAATCTCGAGCTAGTGCATATAGCCCTGAATATCTTCACCAAGGATTGGGACGTGATCTTGAAGTGCGTAGTTTGCAGGGATAACTTTACCTCTTGGGAAATATTATGGGACAATTTTACTCTAGAGGAGATCCTAGAGGGGTCTCAGGAGAAAACATGAAATGATGTTGATGAATACAATGTGGCCCTTTTTGCAAAGGGAAAGAAGAGGAATAGTGGCTCGAGCAGTGGAGTCAAATATGATAAGGACATGGGAAAAGTGAGATGCTTTTCTTTCTAGGGTTATGGTCACTATGTTGGGAAGTGTCCTCATAAGAAGAAGGAAAATAATAAAGAAGAGATCGGGGGAGCCGCTTCAACTAAAGTTGTAGAATATGCGAGGAAATTCGAGAAGGAATTTTCTTTGGTGAGTATTATCTCAAAGAGCAGCATTGTCGAGAGTATGGAAACTGGAGTATGGTGCGTAGATGGTGGAGTAGTAGGACATATAAGGGGAACAAGATCCATGTTCCTGGAGGTGATAGATGTGGAAAGAGTTATACTTACATCATATGGGTATGCTGGAACCCATGTAGTAGAAGGAGTTGGAAATTTTTTATTCCAACTCGAATCTGGAGGATATATGTAGGTTAGAAAAGTGTTTCTTGTTCTAGATTTGAAGAGGAACTTGTTCTCATTTTTAGCTCTGTAGGATGACGGGTATGCAATCCTTCACTTGGAAGGATGAGTTTTCATGTATCTAGTGAGTGGGGTCCTGGGTGCAGCAATATTTCTAGGCATCCGAGATTGCAAGACATACCAAGTATTGGGTCGTTCTACAGATGGAGATTCTGGTAGGAGGTCAGACTCAGTGGAAGCAGTGGTAGCATCCAGTGTAAAGGCCTCATCCAACTTAGTGAGGAGAGCAAGTTGGTATGAGATGCTTGAGGACAAGTAGGAGAGTGAGAAGTACTCTCGGTTCATACTTGTCATGCACATATCTCCAGCACGTGATCCAGAGCAGGTGGCGAAGGGACCTTCAGGTTCATAGAGAGCTTCAACAGTTGGAGAGACAAGGTTGGAGACATATCTTGGCAAAGGTGATGCATGTAATACCTCTCAAGCTAAGAGGGAGTGTTAGAATTTTGTAGCTCAAAGGTACTCCTGCATCCAGTGCCTAAGTGCAGAGGTTCGAGATGATGAAGTCTCATAAAAGTCATTAAAATACTTTATTAAAGTGCATTTATTAAAGTACCTTTTAATGTGACTTTATAATTTAAAAGTGAGATGTACTTTATTATTTTTATAAAGTGACTTTTAAGTTATAAAGTGAACTTTTATAATATTTAGGGTAAATGTGACTTTTCAAAAAGAAATATTTTTTATATTGTTCACTTAAGAGATTTAAGTGAACATGAGATTAAATCCCAACCTTAGATCATGTGGCCAAGATCTAATCTAAGGCCTTGAAGATGAAGAGTCATGAGGAGTTACCCTAATGAGAAGATAAAAGAGACTATGAGACTTCATTTGCACATAACCCAAGAGAATTTAGAGAGTGGAGGGCATGTACTTCCAAGAGAGAATTTTGGAGGAAGGGAGAGGCACAAATTCCAAGAGAGGTTGAGAGAGTAAAGGCAGAGAAAGGAGGCATAAATTCCAAGAGGATGGCGCATTTTCCAAGGAAGTAGCATGCATCCCAAAGATGGAAATGGTGGCATGCACTTATAGGACATCCTGAGCATTAATGTTTCTTGTACAACAATTGAAGGGCCCATTTTTATACGTAAAGAAAGGTGGCACGATTTCCCAGGATATCTAGCATCATTTAAGGAGGTCATACAGCTGAAGAAGAAGGGGGTCATACAACAACAAGTACTATTGTTGTTTGGCACAGTTTTCAAGATGTTGTAAGTGATTTTTTTTTGTACTAAAGAGCATTTCAATTGTGCACAAATTCCAAGGTGAAAATGTAGCCTACAAGTACTATATAATGAGGCCATACTAATTTACTTGTACACAGAAATCGAGACAGGATTTCTATAGCAGATTGGCAAGCATTTCATTGGAGTGAAGGGCACAAATTTCAAGGTTCAATATTGTTCATTAAATGTTGTTTATTTTTTATGTAACCTCTAAGAAATAATTACTCTACCTCAATAAAGAATTCTCTTTGACTGGTTTTCCCCAAAGTGTAGGTTTTTTCCAAGTTCGTTGTTGACCAACAATTTCTATGGATACATGTTCTTTATTGTTTGTTGGTATAATTTCCTGTGCATGAAATTTTAGGACAATCTGCTATTAATTAACATTTACCACTGCTAAATTCACTTTTAGTATTGTATATCATCTACAGGAGTAGTTTATTAATGCTTGTAAAGTGTACATGCATTTTGGTTTTTTGTATATGTCTGATATCAAAGGTATTAGAAGTTTTTGACAAAATTCCATAGTGGCTGTGTGTGAACGGTGAAGTCTGATTTTTGTCATTTTTCTTCAATCTTATGTGGTTGCAAGCGTCCTGGTCCAATAGGATAAAGGCCACAATGAACGCGTCATTTATTACATCAGCAAAACATTGGTTAGACCAACACTCAACTACACTCATGATGATAAAATTGCACTAGCTGTGATACTCTTAATAGAGAAATTGTGCCATTATATATTACTACGTAAAACAATAGTGATTGCAGAATCTAATCCAATCCAATACATACTTAGTCACCGTATCATTAATTTTGACACATTTTTGTCGACAGGGGTTCACTTTGCACTGTCATCAACTAACACCAACCAAATACCCTTAATCATCGGCCCAAAAATGTTTTACCCTCTCTAGCAACACCCGTGAAGCGAGTGAAGTCTCACCCGAGATGATTAAGGGGGCTGTAGGAACCAGGTTTCTGCAGTGGGGAAACGACATGCATCTAATTTGATTCTATCGCAACAGAAAACAAAGATTCACATTCGCATCATGCTTTAAAATTCTGACATACATTCATCATTCGCATATTCGCTATGTAATTAATCAACATTCGCATTAGCAGAGTAACACTAGTGATCACATCAATCAGAACTTACAAAAAAAAAAACATAAAGCATTCATGATTCGACATAAATAGAGACAAAAGAACATATCTGAACATCTTCATGCATTAACTCATCAAAACCTGCGGTATAACCTTCGCAGAAACAGTTCATAACACCTTTTCGCATATCCATACAAAACTATCAAAAATAGAGTAAAACATTACAAAGTTCATCTGCACATCTATCGATCATTTATGATCTCCTGCTAGGATGATGCCCTTAGGCTTATATTCATGTTCTTATTTATAGCCAGCTATGCCGGTTACAAAATGGTCCAATTGAACCTTTCTAACTAACTAACTAAACGAATATTGCGCTTCCTTGTTCTCCGTGAATGGTCCTTTCTTCCACGGATGGTCCTTTTTCGTTGTTGTCGGCTTCCGCACTTTATGAGGACTAACCCCATGCCAACAGTCCCCCAACATAAACTTATGGCTCTCCCTCGAGCCACCTCAGCTGCCTCTGCTGGAACTGTTCTCGTACTTCGATGTCCTAAACTTTCAAGGTTGTTCTTTCCATCTGGAGATCGCTATCATGTACTTATCGAACTCATCCTCCAATCTCTTATTCGTTGTAATGTACTTCTTGAACTGACCCTCCAATCTCTTGGTCGTTGTCATGTACTTCTCAAACCCATCCTCTAGTCTCTTGGAACCTTCATCATCTATTCCTTCGCGGTTGTCTATTACCTTTGACCCTGGCTTGTGACTGGGAGGAAATTTATCAACGGAACCAACTGGTGGAGTGGGTGTGGCGGTTTGGTACATCTGTTTCACACATTTGATCATCCTTTGCTAGTGTCAGCGTTCCTTTTCTCTTTGTACTTCTACGATCGGAGGGACCACTGCTCTTCTAACACTCGAAACTTGCTTAACCATCTCGGGTAAGACCTCATCTTTGTTTTTCCTAATACCAAGTGCCTCTGCATCTGCTGGTTGCTCGTGAACAGTTGTCATTCTTTCCCTTAGCACACCTTGGGTGCTTCCACTGGAAACAAAATGCACCATTGCAACTATCTCACTTCCTTTTTCCACAGCTTCCTTGAACTTTCTCATTCGACTTACTAACTCTCTACATCCGACTTATTGACTCTCTTCATTCGACTTACTAATTCTCTTCTTTCGACTTACATCCTTCAATCTCTGCGCCTGTATTTATGCTTGCTCCTCGTGTCCTTGACCCTTGGTTATCGAATCATTCGCAAAATATTTCCCATAGCGATCAGATTCTTCCCTCAAGTGTGTTATCATCCATCTTCATCATCTTCTGGTGATGCTTAGCAGCAGTAATCATGCGTTGATTAGACTCCCGCGTGCTAAATGTGCTAAGCATCAACGAGCAACCCGTCTGGCCATGTCTCCCACTTTTTTTCATAATTTCTTTTTTTTTTCCTGTTTCTCAACTACTATGCGCCTGATCATGGCGATAGGGCTTCAACTGATTCCCATTTACTAGCTTCCAGGGCAATAATGTCCCATCTAGTCTTTGTAATTGCACTCCTTCTCCATCAATAACGAAATTTATAACATAAGGACCAAACCAATGCATTTGTAGCTTACCTGGATGCTTTGCAAACTTACTGTCATATACTAGAACCGTATCGCTCCGATGGAAATGATTTGTTTTGACGTGGCGGTCGTGCCAAGCCTTCTGTCGATATTTTTCTACCTTCTGATGGAATCCTGCAACGAATCGATCCTCATCAAGTTGCACCAACTGTGTTAATTGTTCTTCAATCACTCCCTCGTCGCTCATATCTGTAGTTGTTGCGATGCGCAGACTTGGGATGATGTATTCCGTTGGCATTACTGCTTCTTGTCTATAAACTAACTTGAACGGGGTCTTTCTTGTCAGTCGTTTGCAATTTGTGCGATACACCCAGAGTATCGTGGGGATCTTTAAATCCCAATCATCATGGTTTTTTTTTGCACACCTTCATGAGTGCATGCTCCAAGATTTTGTTGAATTCCTCAACTGTCTCGTTAGCTTGTGGATGATACGGGGTGCTCTTCCTGTGTTGAATTTGAAACTCCTCCGTCATTGTTGTGATTGTATGATTAAAAAAATGAGTCCCCTGGTCACTCATTAGTATCTTTCGAAACCCAAACCTGGTAACCACATTGTCGAAGAGGAATCTTGTTTTAGTAGTAGTTTTGCAATCCTTTATCGGTGCAACTTCCGCCCATCGCATCAAACTATATTGAAAACATCCCCATTTGGTGACGAAGGTTGTTTTGTGTTGATCCTCCTTTGCACTATTTATCTGGTGGTAGCCTGAGAATCCATCTGTGAAGGAGTATATTTCCTGACTGCCCACTCCTTCTAATACCTCATCCGTAAACGGTGTAGGGAATGGATCGTGTAGGAATGCATCATTCATCTTTCTTAGATTGACACAGATCTTGACTTCGTTGGTTTTCTTATCTTGGACCACCATCAGGATGATCCACTCTAATTCCTCTATCGGTTCTATAATTCATGCTTCCAACATTCTCTCAATCTCATCCTTCACCCTTTCCTTGTACCGCAGATTCAACCAGTAAGGTCGCTGCTTGACCGGCTTCACATCAGGTTTCAGTGGGATTTTCATCTCGCCTAGGTCCCCCGAAATTCCTTTCATCTCCAAAAATTTTCTCGGAAACAAGTCCTGAAACTCGTGCAACAGGTCAGTCATATTCACAATAGTTGAGTCATCCCAGTAGTCTCCGATGCTCACAAAGTTTTTATTTTCTTTCGACCCAATGTTCACTTTCTTAATTCGCAATGACTGTTGAAACTTGTCGGAAGGCATATTTGGTGCCTCGATACTGCAACTTTCTTCTGACTCTGGGATATACATGGCCCTCGGATCATCCTCATCATCCGGTTCTCCTGTTATGTTGTAACATTCCATTATCATTTGGGTGTCGCAGTCCACTAAAGTCCCATAGGTTTCTCTGTCGGAACTGCGTCGAAGACTTTCTCCCAGACCTTCTGTAATGCGTTGTGGATGAAGGGGTTTTCGTCAGAGAAACTAAACGTTTAGATAAATACAATCGTTATTTGTTCCCATGAGGTTGTTCCACGTCGCAGTTCTGTTGTGATATACCAACTTCACGGTACTTCATCCAATGTGTGAATAAATGCGTGGACCCATTCCTGTTTCGCTCGTGGTCCCCATTTGCTTTCACATTCATCCAAATGCTCCTTTGGGTTTCCTCTGCCATTGTACTTCCTTCCGCAGTATCCTTCAGTGTCGTTAAACCTAACCATCATTAGGTGTCGACATAGTGCCCAGTTAATTATAGTGTACTTGTGTGCCGCCCACCATCGCGTTGGTGTAGCCTTGAGGGCTTCCTCCAAGGCCAATAGTCGTTATGGTTCTGCCACTTTTTCTTCAAATTCAGTGATAAATGCAACCAAGTTAGGAAATCCCTCGTACATTGGTAACTTGCACTCTTCGATAGCTACCCTTCACATCGACTGAGTGATCCGTGCACACCTCCTAAATGACACTTCATGCAGCCGATTCTGCCAATTTTCAAGTGCTTCGTCAGAATCTAACGATGCCGAACTGCTACTGCGCCACCCTAACTCTCCATCTGCTGTCGGATTGATGTAGTCTTTGTATATGTTGTAAATATTTCCCAATCCCTCAGTGAATTCATCCCTTGTAGGCTCAACATATCTCTGCCCTTCCGTGGGGTCAAATGGTGCGACTACCCTTATCTCACGGTTCTCGAACAACATAGTTCTTTTCTTGAAATTGATAATATCCTAGTTCTCCATCACCCAGTCTATCCCTAACAACACTGGATAGGGGCTTGTGTTGTCAACAATCTCGATCACATCAAAATCTGTGTATGTTTTGAGTCCCTCGATCTCAACGGGGACCTGGCATAGTCGATCGATCGGGATGACCTTACTTTGGTTTGCTAGTCATAGTTGTACCGGGAACCAAGCCAACTATGGTTTCCCCATCATTTCCCAGGTCTGTTTTGTCAGGATGTTTACATCTAACCCCAAATCCAAAATAATGGAGTTGACATCGAATGCTTTGACTTGCACGAACATCTGCATTTATTTTCCTGTCTTTCTCTTATGTATGCAATTGACCATTTGCTCCTGTCATGCACCCTCTCGTCCATGCAGCAGGATAGATATTTCTGCCAATGCGTCCTGATATTTTTCCATTTCCAGGAAACTCTCTAGGAAGGCTCTTAAGGTGCTATCATTTTTCTGCAAATTCATCGTGTCGAATGTCGGCGACATGTCATAAGTATCTTATTTCTGGTGAAGATGTGGTTTCCTCAACTGCCTCATTCCCTCCTGTGCTTTCAAGAAAATATCCCTTTCAACTTCTGCGTCGAATGTGACTTGTTTTCTTATTGTCGGTCGGACGTTATCCTGTGACCTGTTGGCCCCTATCATAGCTCCTCCTCGGGTTACAATTCCGACAGGCGCATTTTGACTTCTGAACTCTATCAATATCTTTTGTACCATTGGTGGCGGATTTTGGTTCTGATTTTTATTTGGCGGAGGTGGGGGTAGGTTCTTAGTTTGCCACTTCGCGATGAGCTGAGGACAATCTTCGACACCATGGTCCATAGCCCTGCAGTAAGTGCACTGTGGGGTTAAATTCGGGCAATCCCTGTGGTAATGCCCCTACTGACCACAATTGTAACATATGATGGGTCCTTGACCAAGTCCAGCAGCTCCTCCTTGGCCGACATTGGCACCTCGGCCTCCGCGGAATCCCCCTCTGAATCCTCCTCGCAGTGACCCGTATGGAGGGTACTGCAGTTGTGGATATTGCGGTTGTTGAAATTACGATTGTGGATATTGCGGTTTATCATACTGCGATTGACCATACTGCGACTGATCATACTGCGGTTGTGGATTATATTGAGGTTGTCGTTGATTGTACTATTTTTGCTGCTGTACCGGTGGTTGCTCCCTTCATGAAAAATGTATCTGCAGTCCTTTCTTGGAGTAGGTCGTAATCTCTGTAGTCTTTCTCTTCATGGTCAACTGATCTATAGAACTTGTAATACAAATTCACTGGCTTCGAAACCATCTTCTGCAGGTACACACATTCTTTCGGTAGATGTCCTCTAGTCTGACAGACGCGACACCAAGGCAGCCCTCCCTCACTGAGGGGATTCGGTGCACCCGATTGTAAATATTCTCAAAATTATGGGCACTAATATTTGTGATGTCCTTCCGTCTTACACCTAGTGCACCATACGTCTTTGCGGGCCTCTTTTCCCTTCTTCATGTCTTGCAATTGGATCGTCAAATTTTCTAACTACGTTTGTATATTATCCATTCCTACGCCTATTTCTCTGATCGGTGAAGCCTCCAGCTTCATTGCTATTTCCAACACTTCTTCCTAAGTCGCTACCTTATGTTTCATCAGTGGCCCACGAATGTTTGGAACCAACTCGGCGATAAACCACTCTTTATGCTGCATATCACTGATCCTGAAACTCACCTTCACCATTAGCATTTTGTACCACTGGTCAAACTCCCATACTGATTCGTTGGGAAACTGCTTGATTTCCTTGAGCTCAGTAATGTACTGCGACTCGGATTTTGGTTTTCTAAATTCATTGATCATCCCCGCCTTGATCTGTGGAAATTTTTTATCTAGAGTTATCGTCGGTACCTTAGTGAAATTCATATACCATTCTAGCACACAACCCCTGAGGGTCGTCGCTAGTTGTCCCTTTTTATGTTTTCATCCTGGACCTTCTTCACAGTCCAGATCGCCTCGCACAAAAACCAATATAGTTTGGGATCCTTGGTCCCGTTATCCTGGAACGTTGGAATTTTTGCATCGTCACATGCCATTCTTGCGCTTCTACTATTATTATTTATTGATTCACTACTCTTACTACTGTTCTGGCCCGTCCTTCAGCTCTTGGGGTACCCTGTTCACTTTCTTCTTCATAATAATAAGGTCGCTTCGTCCCTTGTGGTCATGTTTTGTAGTCTTATGTTCCGGTCCCCTTAGGAGACTCTCTCTCAGTCCTCCTCTTCTTCTCTAGTCATCGGAATATCGCCCCACTCCTCAAGGTACCACAATCTTCTTCAATTTCCCTTAGAAATTCATTGTCGCTCATGTCCATCCACCCCACATATTTCTATTAGACCTGCATTCATGTAGTACCCACAACTTCCGCACACTGATCTTCTACTCGTCGGAATTCATCCTCAATATACCCTTTTCGCAGATGAGCATCTTAATCCACAACTTCAGCGATAGTAGGAATCTTCCTCTAGGTCCTTTGAAAATTTTCCTTTCTGCGTCGTTGTATGACTTGATTGTATCAACGGAGAACTCAATGATGTATCCCTCTAGGATACTGTCTACCTAGAATGCAACAACCCTTGATACCTTATTTTTGACCCGTTTTAACTGTTGGATTAGTTTTGGAGTCCAGTGGTTAGGTTCACCTCCTTGGCAATAGTTCTTCTGAAATTTCAGCTGCGCCAACCACTTGTGTAGCAATACCAGGAATTCGCAGAAGAATATCTCATGGATATCATAATAAATATGATTTTCCAACCAACTGCTTGTCGTCTGCCCGAGGTTCCGATTTTCTCCTTCCACGTATTCTTCTGCTTTCTTGTCAAACCAATCATGAATCTCAGGTTTTTTTTGGGTGCCACAGCATGTCCTTATATTTCTTCTTCAGAGTCCTTAACACATATTTCATTAAAATTGGAAACATTTTATTCCAAGGACAACACCAAAATTGAGTTTTTTAGTTATTTTGGATTTCTAGATCCACTGTTTAATTCCAAATTTAATGAAATATGTGTTCCTTGCAATGGAACCATTTGTTGACACAGTTCTGTCGACAGGGGTTCACTTCGCACTATCGTCAAAAAACACCAACCAAACACCCTTAACCACTGGCCTAGAAAGGTTTTACCCTTTCCAGCAACACCCGGGAAGCGAGTGAAGTCTCACCCGAGATGATTAAGGGGGCTGCAGGAACCAGGTTTCCGCAGTGGGGAAAGGACATGCATCTACTTTGATTACATCGCAACAAAAAATAGAGATTCACATTCGCATCATTCTTAAAAATTCCGACATACATTCATCATTCGCATATTCGCTATGTAATCAACATTCTCATTAGTAGAGTAACAATAGTGATCGCATCAATCAGAACTTACAGAAAAACAACATAAAGCATTCATCATTTGACGTAAACAGAGACAAAAGAACACATCTAAACATATTCATGCATTAACTCATCAAAACCTGCGGTATAACCTTCGCACAAATAGTTCAGAACACCTTATCGCAGATCCATACAAAACTGCCGAAAACAGAGCAAAACATTACAGAGTTCATCCGCACATCTATCAATCACTTATGATCTCCTGCTAGGATGATGCCCTTAGGCTTACATTCATATTCTTATTTATAGCCAACTATGGCGGTTACGAAATGGTCCAAATGACCCTTTCTAACTAACTAAACTAATCTTGTGCTTCCTTGTTCTCCGTGAATGTTCATTTATTCCACAGATGGTCCTTTTTCGCTATTGTCGGCTTCTGCACTTTATGCAGACTAACCTCGTTCCAACAATTAACTGTAAATTTTCACATTGGATCATTATTCTCCAAGAATTTGACCTCGATTTTGTTATCCCTAAAAGCAAAAAATACTTGGCCCTTGTCGAGCTTATCACCAACCTCTCAGACACTACCCCAAGAGAACCTATGAATGACCAACTACTTGATGAACATCTTTTCCTCATCACCAACGATGATCCATGGTACGGGGATATCCTAACATATCTCCGAAGTCATAAATTTTCACCTCATTTTTCTCGTGATGATCGTTGATGCATACATCATCAATTCTTCTCCTCATAGATGTCATGTATCATCACAGGGTCGAAACTATCCCACAACGTTGCTCGTCCCACGAGGAAGCAAAGAAAGTCCTCAATGACTGTCATAGTGTAGAATGTGGCGGCCATCTCTCAGGTCTAGACACTGCCCAAAAAATACTCCGCACCAACTATTTTTGGTCGTCGGTCTTCGAGGATAGTGTCTACGATGTTAAATGATGTGCCAATTGTCAATTATTTTCCTGTAAAACACGGGCTCCCCCTGCCCCCCTCCACCAAGTAATCACCGGTGGTCCATTTTGAAAATGGGAATTTGATTTCATGAGGTGTCGCCCTACCTCAGTGTAGGGTCACAAATATATCGTAGTAGCAATCGACTACTTCACTAAGTAGGTCGAAACAATGCCCACATTTGCCTAGCTCTTCTTTAACCATAGCATTTCATGACATGGTGTCCCAAAGGAGTTCGTTTCTAATAACACACCCACTTCCGTAACCATAATTTTGAGGAGTTCTCTTTGTTGTTAGGATTCAAGCATGAATTCATATGATATTCAATCTTTGTGGGCATACTAAACATCGGTTGAAACGACTACAGGATTCACTCAATTTCACCTCGTACATGGAATAGAATCCATGCTACACATCGAGTGGCAAATAACTACACTCAAGTCAACTGTGGAGTTTCTACTTGACACTCTGACTCTCGAACAACTGTTGTTTACTCTAGAACATCTTGATGAAGAAAGAAGGGACTCCCTCCAATAGAATGAGGCCATGAAGCTGCGCTCCAAAGGACACTATGACCGTCAATTCCGACCTCGCACCTTTAACGAGGGAGACTTTTTCCTCGTCTTCAACGCCAAGAAAGACAACAAACCCGATCTGGGTAAATTTATCTCTAAATGGACCAGTCCATATGTTATAAAGCAATGCCTTCCCAAAGGGGAATATATCTTAATCGGTCCTGAAGGAATAACCCTCAACAACCTTGTCGACGGTTTGTACCTAAAACATTTCTACCATGATTCACGTGTACTTCACAGGTACACTATGCTTTTGGTTACTACTTCTGCATCATCAATACCTTTGTCATGTTCTTTATACTTGGGTATTTGCGTCGTGTGTCAGGATAATGACCAAGAGCCCACAACCTCTTTTTTCCATTATAAGAACAAGACTCCATCCCTTAGTAATGGCGTCGGAATTCTATCAGAGGTATCATTCTGAAACCAACATATAGGCAATGTTTTCCCTCTGCTTCCATTTCACTTACTAGTATTCCTGCCAATAACCATAGGGACCTCATTCCCAATAATAATGTGCCATCAATATCACTACTGAGGATAGCATGTTTCCCCCATGGGTGTGTTCACCATTCTATCACAGTCATTATTTGACACCCATGATTTCAAACCCCCACAAGTCCAAGGAATTTGATTCACTTTGAAAATATCAATCCATAGTTCATCATTTTTATAGATACGTATTTACTCCCCAAACTTCAGTAGTCAATGCCATCAAATTTCTCAGCACATGTTACGATCAAGACTCACATTTTACCACTCATACCTCCATGAGAAATCTACCATCCATAATCTTCTTTGTATCATCACCCCCTTGAATACACCATTGGGACTCCCTTCCCCCCGAAGCAACCAATTCTATCAAGTTATTCCAGCAATAACAACCTACATAGCATTGATTCATGGGGCACCTGTCTTCTCATTTTGGAAACCACCCTCACATCATCACGAAAAAATTTTCTCGACCCACTCAAAACTATGGGAACTTCTCCCATCATTAAATTGATTTCATGAGTCACCAAAAACCGCAGGAATCCCACCCATCATCAAATTGGTCCCCCGACACCCTCAAAACCGTGGGGCCCCCACCAATTATTCTTTATGTACAAATTGTTCCCCAATCCACTCAAAACCATGGGAATGTCACTATTCTTTTGAGAAGCAACCCCTGGTCACCTTTGATTGATTTCGTTGAGTCTCCCTATCCCCAGCATTATGAGTTTTATCTATCACCATCACTCTCAGTGTCGTGTTCCCACCAAAACCCTTCATCTGCAATTCATGTCCCTCTATTACACTCTATTCCTTATTTGAAGAATTTTGTCGTTGATTACTCCCCAAGCTGACATCGATTAAAGGAAGTTATGATCCTCACGCTTACAATCCAGTCTTGTGTCAAGTATGTTAGTCTAACAGTTTGTTACAGAATGATCTTCGTTCTCAGGATAAGACCCTCGCCTTATCATTTACTTCAACTCTCATCAACACCAAATCCTCATATTCTGATAGTTGCAGTAGTTGCAGTTGTACCTTAGGGTCCCTTTCAATTAATATAAGCAAAATCGAACTAGGTAGGGAGAGTCATGATCAGTTCTCCCTAACTTAGTGGCCTCTCCTATGCTCGACGTCAACACGTCTATTGCATCAGGGAGAGTCGTACATTTCGAAGGTAGCAATACGGTTCACATTTCAAGTCATGGCAGTAGCAGTACATGGAATTTCTCCATTCGCCAACTTCACCAAGTATTTTGGTCCCCCAACCATGTGGGATTATCATGGTTATCCGCAGTCCTACTTCTTCGGCACCTGTAACAAGATTTATAGGTCCAGTCACCCTTACATGGATTGAAGACGCCTTTATCCATGTGCCAACAGTATTTTGAGTTGACCCCTCGGCCTGCTCTTATTGTAGTCATCTTGACAGATTTCACAAGCATGGGTATTCTCGCCTCGTTTATATAAAACATTATTCTTTGTTACAACTTCACTAGTTGTCACCAGCAATATTTCCCCAAGGGAACCTTCCATCCACACTTGCTTAAGAACTTCCAAGAACATGGGAAAACAAAAAAAGAAACGATGATGCATTATTGGCTCTACAGTACATTTTGAACCTCATACATCAGAGGGAATATGTTAACGCCTAAATTTCACACACATGCAACATTTTGGATAATCTTGCAGTAAGGAATCGTCAACATATAGCATGCATCCCACCGAAGACATCCTCATTAGATGCAAAAAACCTCATGAGTCCAAAAATACCAAAGATCGATAGAAAAAAGGTACATAATTACTCCTGTGATAGACCACGCTACAACGCGTATTATCAATTTTGTTATCGCGCTACATTAGCACAGATTTTCCTTCGAAATTCGTGCGATTTTCAAAAACGGTGGGACCACAACAACCCACGGTGCATTGAAGTCTTATCAAGGCTGCATCACCTCCAATAATTCAAATTTGGCTCCTCATGTACTTGGGTTCATTGAATGGCCCCCCTTTGTGTACTTTGGAGATAGATCATGGAGTTAATGAGTCCACATTTGGATCTAGTTGTTTCTTGGCCACCTCTTGTCCTATTAAAGGAATCCATGGGCATGCATCTAGTAAGGATAAATTAGAGCAAGGTTATGCTACTAGAGTTGTCTTGGAACTTCTTCCACCTCTTCCCATACCTACTAGCATTCTTCAAGCTCCCTTGCCACCTTCCTCCAAGGGGCAAGTGTTTATCCCATCGTTCTATCAAGTTATTTAGCATTTAGTGTGGAAAAAAGGACCTCCATAAGGGATATTGTTGGCTTCCCTTAAATCCCACACCTCCTAGGTGACACTACATGTAACAGCTTGACCATTGGGAAATCTAAATTGGTTCTAGCATTTGCTTCTTGTTGTGGTTTGCATTTCCTCACTCCCTTTCAAGTTATTTTCAACTTTTTGTTTCATTTTTTTTTTTTTACTAACAAGGGCTTGTAGGATCAATTTAGGGTCACTCACATTTTCTTTATGTACTATAATATCGGGCCTTGTTGACAACCTCAAAGGCTTAACCCCCAAAGAGGGAATATCACTCACCCTTGTGTCATTTTTCCCTCAACACAATTCTTTCAATCACATCATCAAGTTGAATTTCATGTTCAAGTGAAATGGAAAGAACTTCTTCTTCATGAGGGGGTGTTGGTGTTTCAAAAGAAAATTCCAGAGATTGATCCAATATAGGGTCGATCCCCCATTCTAGATGTGGAATTTCATTATCAACTTCATGAAACATAACATTCTACCCAACACTAAAATGTATCCTATTAAGAAATATTTGAGGAATATTTTGTATTTTGGGCATAACTTCACTCGTAACTCGGAATTGGGCGGACTTTGGACCGTTGGAAATATCTTGAAATTATATACAACTTTTATGTTTTCCTTTTCTCTGATTCCTTACCGTTTGTGAGATGCGGACATTTTAGTAGAAAAAACATCTTTCAAAAGATGTTTTTAAATATTCCAGGAATCTTTCGTATTTTAGGATTTAATTTTCGCTCATAACTCAAAATTGGGCGGAATTTGGACCATTATAAATATCTTGAAATTATCTACAACTTTGATGTTTTGAGTTTTCTTTGATTCCTTACCGTTTGTGAGATGCAAACATTTTAGTAAAAAAAGGCATCTTTCAAAATATGCTTTTAGAAAAGCATCTTTTGAAAGATGTTTTTTTTTTACTAAAATTTTTGCATCTCACAAACGGTAAGGAATCAGAGAACACTCAAAACATCAAAGTTGTAGAGAATTTCAAAATATTTCCAACGATCCAAAGTATGCCAAATTCCGAGTTACGAGCAAAACGTTATTCCCAAAATACGAAATATTCCTGGAATATTTACGTTTTTTCTTATTTATGATACATTTTGGCCTGGGTATTTACATGGGAAAAATATCCCAAGCGATCAAGATGTCTTTCAATAGACTCATCACTTTTATTCATTTCAAGAAAAATGACATCTATGAAAAGAATAAACCTTTTATTTACCTCATCATAAATACGATATGCCTTGGCAGTGTTTGAGTACCCCAATAAAATACATTTCTGACTGATTGCACTAAGCTTGTCTCTTTGTTCCTTTCATATCAAGGCATAACAAGTTGAACCAAAGACCTTGAGATGCCTCATCGAAGGGATGCAACCATTCCACATTTCGTGCAAAGTTTTGTTTCGAAGAGTATGAGATGGACTTCGATTTCTCAAATAGATTGCACATAAGACTGCATCATCCTAAAACATCAATTTGACATTCTTGAAAAACAACATGGAACGTACCATATTCATCATAGTTCTATTCATTCTTTATGTCACACCATTTTGTTGAGGATTATATCGAACTAGAATTTGGTGCACAATCCCATGTTGACGAAGATAGTATTCAAAATTATTAGAAGTGTATTATTTTCCATTATCACTCTTAATTGTACCAATGTGAGATTGTGCTTCATTTTCTATCCAAACATGAAAAAATTTCAATGTTTGAATGCTTCAGATTTTTTCTTTAATAAATATACCCAACACATTATGGTGTAGTCATCAACAAAATTCATGATATATTTATTACCATTGGCAGAAGGAACAGGCATGGGGCCACACAAGTTAGAGTGAATCATCTCTAACTTTATAAATGCTCTAAATTTGGACTCATGAAATGGTTGCTTACTATGTTTTCGAACTATACATGCATAAGAATGGTTTAGATTCTTAAGAATGGTTTAGCTTCTTAGGAATGGTAAGCAAACCAGAAAAAACCATTCTTTTTCACCAAATGAAGACTGTTATATTTTAAGTATCCATATATGTCATGCCATAAAAGGTTGGATGACATTGTACCTTATTCTTGGTGAGAGAGGTAGGCAAAGTTATAAACTCTTGTAGATGATCCTTTTAGCTTCAGCAATTTTCCATCTTCAAATCTGATCATGATGGCCTGGTTTTCAGAGGACTTCCTTATCTCTACTATTCCATCAAACATGTGGATGGAATGGTATTTTTTTAGAATCTACACCAAGGATAGCAGGATTCTCTGCAACTATAGAATATAGAGAACATTATGTAGCAAAAATTTAGGGAATCCAGGTAATTTGAGCCTGATGAAACCAATTCCCTTTGGTTTGAGGTTCGATTTGTCTGCAAAATATACTATGCCATCTACATTGTCATTCAGTTCTTCAAAATATTATTTTCTAAATGTCATATGGGTTGTTGCACCAGTATCAAGCAACCAAGTATCTTTGTAAGATGAAAATGATGTAATTTAAATATTACTGTGTGCAATAATGCAATGAGCAGATTCAAGAGATTCACCGGCATCTTGGCCTTTACCTTTGTCTTCCTTATTTTGATTATGCCTCTCTTTGATGGTATCCCAAGGGGCCCAACACCGGTCATTTAAGGTCTATTATTCCCACAACGTTTACAATGTAAATCAGATCTCTTGTTTGTGTTGTTTCAACCTGCCCTACCTTTGAAATTATTTCTTCCACGTCCTCTTCTATTGTTTTTTCCCCTGGAAGAGTCTTTTGACTAATTCTTTTCTTTTTGAGCAAGGAAAAGGGTCTCTCTAGTGGGATGGAGCGTATTCTTTCCAAAATATTTCTCTATGTCTGTAATCTTCTTCAATAGAGATTTGAAGGTGAGGTCCTTCAGTTTGTCACTATCTTGAAGTGATTCAAGGTAGTGTGAGTGTGTGGGATAAGGAACTTGATGAAGGCAGCGAGTGTAAGGTCAAGATGCATACCAGTGGCTTTGATCTTATGCTTAATTTCTTTGATCTCATATGCAACAATCAAGGGATCATTGGCCTTCACTTCTAAATTGAACAACTTTAACATCATTTGAATTAGCTACAGCTCATAATGCTATTCATATAGATCCTTCAATATTTTTAAGGCATCAAAATAGGATGTTGCAAGTAATATGTGTTGACTCACCTCTTCATTGATTGTAGGAGTGATTAGTGCCAATTATTTCTTGTCTCTGAACTTCCACGCAGCAATATCTTTCTCTGATTCTGGAGGTTTTGGGTCTGAGGTCACTAAGACAACTACTATTTCAATGGTCACCCCTTCACATATGCCATCCCACAAGTTGTTTTAGGTGAATGTGGACTTGATATTCCTTATCCACTCTAGAAAGGTGTCTTTAACAATGAGCATAGCTCCAACTATATAAGACAACGAATTGTTAGGAACCCATGTCAACCCTTCTATTTACTTTGTTAGTATATTGTTGTTGGACGCATATGCTTTGTAAGTCGTCCCGTAGTATTTGTTGATCCATAAGTTTGTATTATAGTTGTTGGACGCATATGCTTTGTAAGTCATCCCGTAGTAATTGTTGATCCATATTCTGTATTGGCCCATGGTTTGTATTGACACATGGTATTGACCCATGGTATTGGCGCCTAGACTTAGTATATAAGTTTGTGTTGAGACCAATGAAGGGACCGTGAAGTTATTTGTATTGAGCTTGCTCAAAGGAGGTTTCCCCCTCGAAGTGGCCTGTCATCAATATAAAAGTGATTCTAAGTTCTGTTATTTCTGTTATCTCGTGTGTTTTCATTAATTAATTATTGCAAGTTCTTCACATCTGGTATCAGAGCACTTTCTTGGGCTCGATGGGTGAAATTTCTACCAATTTTTTTCTCGCATCTATTGCAGCTTCGGATCTGGGAATAATCCCTATCCGCTTAACTGTGGGAAGTACTTGGGCATAATCCCTAAAACTCATTGTGAGGAGTACCACAGGAACCCCAAAGTAGTTGGCCCATTGAGAAGACCTGCCAGCGAAAAGGGCAACAACCCCTACCTGATTGACTAGTTCCCACACGTGAGGTAAACCAAGAGTTGTCATTTGTGGCAAAGCGGTTATTAGTTTTACCTGAGCCATGGAGTGAGGGGTACTACCCCAATACGCAAGTCGTCAGACAGCGTTGGTGGCCGAGTGAAACCCATGAACTGTTAGGAAGTTGCACATACCTGGGGTCCATATCTATTTTCAACTGAACTGTTGCCGCGTCATTTCAGATCCATTCTGAAAGTCGTTCCAGATCCAGTCGTTCCAGATCCATCTGTTTCAGATCCAGTCATTTTCGATCCAGTCGGTGTCATTTAAGATCCCTTTGTTTCGATCACTTCCGCATCGTTGCAGATCTATCTGTTTGAGATCCCTTCCGCGCCGTTGCAGATCGATTCCTGGAAAAAAAAAAGTATAAAATTATGTTTTTTGGCCATATCTCCCTTGTTTTCACTCCGTTTTCCCTGAAACTTCACTGACACCCCTGCAATCCCATTCTGCATATTTCATTCCTGAGGACCCTATCCCAAATTCCACTTCCCAAAGCCCAAAATCCCACATTTGTCTATTTTAAGGGTTTGCCATAACTTCTTCGGATTTTACCCAATTGCCTTCAAATTTTTCCACCAAGTTCCTTTCTTAATTCTGCTTCTTTGTCCCTCTCTGCCAAATTTTCTCATTCTTTCACCCTGCTTCTCAATTCCCCATTTTTTGCTTCCCTATCCATCAGAGAGTGTCCAAAACCTAGTCAAACCCCAATTACCCCTCCGAGTTTTTCCCAAATCCAAATTTCCCTTTACTAAATAAGCTTTTGTTTGTGTTTTTCTATCCATTCCAAAATAAAATAAAAAATAAAATAAAAAAATAAAAATAACCTAGTTATGGTTGTCACCCACGCCGAAGCAAAAACCATGGAGGAAGCACTTGAAACCATCCAAACCAAACTCCAAGATCTGTATGCAAAATTTATTAGCCTCCATCTTCAGCATTCAGCCATGAACAATAACCGACAGCAAGAATCTTCTACAGCCGCTGGGTTCTCTTCTTCCAGCCATTTCCGTGGTCCGGAGCTTGAATTTCCTCACTTCAATGGTACTGATCCAACTGGATGGGTCTATCGTGCAGAACAGTATTTCAGTCTGCATAATACTTTTGATGTCCAAAAAGTTCCACTTGCATCCTTTCATTTGGAACAGGAAGCCCTTCAATGGTACTGTTGGTACATCAAGGCTCATGACAAGCCAAAATGGACATATTTTTGTCAACTCCTTTTGCAACGATTTGGTCCCAGTGCTTTTGATGACTTCACCGGAGCACTCACTAAACTCCATCAAAGTGGCACTGTGAGAGAGTATCAAACCGAATTTGAGAAACTAGCCAATCACACAAAAGGCTTGTCTAATGAATTCTACAGGAGTTGTTTTATCAGTGGTCTTAAGGATGAAATCCGGTCAGAGGTTAAAATGTTCTGTCCCAACACAATGATGGAAGTCCTAGGGTTAGCTAAGCTGGAAGAAGACAAGATTGCATCCCAACAGCGCTCCAAGCCCACTTTTGTTTCCTTCCAAAATATGGGTTCTCAACGACCTCCCATTCCGCAAGCAACTCGACGAACTCCTATCAAGCATTTGTCTGAAACAGAAATGCAGGCATGCAGAGAAAAAGGGCTTTGTTATAATTGTGATGAGAAATTCACTCGGGGACATAGATTGGTTCAACAAAAGCTTTATCTCTTGAATATGGGTTCTCCGCCTGCCTCTAAAATTGGTGAAGAAGCTCCAGATACAATGGATGCTCAGGTCGATATTCAGGAGCCTCCTATTGACCCCCCCATCTCAGGATGAAAAACCAGAGATATCTCTCCATGCTTTATCCAACGTCACCACCCCACAAACAATGCGGGTCAGGGGTTACTTCAAGAAGCTTCCTCTTACAATACTCATTGATTTTGGTAGCACTCATAACTTCATTGACCCCCAGATCGCCAAACAAGCTGATTGTTTTGTCCATCCTTGCTCCAACTTTGAAGTCATGGTTTCCAATGGAGGCACCTTACCTTGCAAGGGAAAGTGTCACAATGTGCATATCTCTCTGGAAGATTATAACCTGCGCTCTGACATGTTTGCCTTGTCCTTAGGCGGATGTGATGTGGTTTTGGGCGTTCAATGGGTTACGCACACTTGGCCCCATCTTATGGGATTTTGCTAAACTTTGGATGCAGTTTTCAGTCCATGGGACACAACACAAATTTATGGGCTTACAAATAGGGTCTCTCCGCATCATCAGTTCACATCACCTGAAAAAGATCCTTAAGAATAATTCACATGGTGTCATCGCTCAACTCCATTCCATTCAAATGCACCCACCAACGATCTCCACTACTTCCTTGGATAGATATGCAGGTGTCTTTGTTGCACCAGTGGGCTTGTCGCCTTCAAGAGACCTTTCCGATAAGCATTTAGCCGCATCTACATCTCAACAGGAAATTATGGCTATTTTGCATGCAGTACAAAAGTGGCCGCCATCCCTATTAGGCAATTATTTCTGCATCAAGACTGATCTCCAAAGTCTGGAACAACGAGTCTCCTCACCAGCACACCATAAATGGGTTATCCAACTCATGGGTTATGACTATGCGATCACTTACAAGAAGCATCAAGATAATATGGTGGCAGATGCTCCTTCTCGCCAATATGATGACCCAGTTTCTCTTACAGCTATTTCTCTTCTTGTTCCAAATTGGTTGCAATCTGTTCAACAGGGCTATCTCTTCTATGAACTCCATGCTTCTTCATCGGCAGGGCACTCTGGGTTCCTCAAAACCTATGACCGGGAACAATGTAACTTCTTTTGGTAGGGACTGAAAATTAAAATTCACCAGATGGTGGTTGAGTGTGATACTTGCCCGGTCAACAAGGGTGAAACAACACTCCTTTCGGGACTGCTCGAACCCTTTCCCATCCCTACACAGATGTGGACAACTATTTCTATGGATTTCCTAGAAGCGCTTCAGTGGTACAATACCACATCTAAAAGGAAACCATATGAAGCAGTTTATGGACAGGCACTGCCAGTTCTTCTTCCATACACGCTCAGTAGCTCCCCAGTTCAGGAAATTGACTCGGTTCTTCGAAACCGCGATCAGATTCTTCTCATTTTGCGGGACAATCTTCACATGGCAAGAATTCGACTAAAACAACAAGCCGATCAGCACCATTCTAAGCGTGCTTTTCACGCAACTGATATGGTCATTCTTCGTCTACAACCTTCCAAGCAATCCTCCCTGAAACTCAAAAGGCGTCAATGGGCCGGAATGCAACCCGAGGATGCTACAGGGGAACCACTCCTTCAAATTCTGCATCAATTTCCACATCTAAAGCTTTGAGGACAAAGCTTTTTCTAAGCGAGAGGGGATGTTAGGAACCCATGTCAACTCTTCTATTTACTTTGTTAGTATATTATTGTTGGACGCATATGCTTTGTAAGTCGTCCCGTAGTATTTGTTGATCCATAAGTTTGTATTATTGTTGTTGGACGCATATTCTTTGTATGTCGTCCCGTAGTAATTGTTGATCCATATTTTGTATTGGCCCATGGTTTGTATTGACACATGGTATTGGCCCATGGTTTGTATTGACACATGGTATTGACCCATGGTATTAGCGCCTAGACTTAGTATATAAGTTTGTGTTGAGACCAATGAAGGGACCGTGAAGTTATTTGTATTGAGCTTGCTCAAAGGAGGTTTCCCCCTCGAAGTGGCCTGCAATCAATATAAAAGTGATTCTGAATTCTGTTATTTCTGCTATCTCGTGTGTTTTCATTAATTAATTATTGCAGGTTCTTCACACAAATGCATCTTTGAAACTGGTAATGTAGTTAACATGCAAATTAACAGTGTTTGGGAGAATATAAGGTTCAGGTCTACTTCTATGCCACCACTTTTTACAATAGTACAATCTTTGCAAATTAATACTATTGATACAAAGTCGAGAACTATTTTTTCAATAACATTCAATGCACTCCCTCTAATACAATGTGCAGTTTTGAGTTTCCCCCCCTTATTAGAATACAATGTTAGCAAATATTCATGCTACCCTAGATGAGAGAGAAATTTTACAATACAATATATAATTATATATCTCCATTGCATGAATATGCTACAAATACATATCATGTTACCTATTTTACATGATTTTACTTATCGGCATGGCAGCTTCTTCAAATCGCATACTCCATCTTGCAAAAAAAATCCCAAATACATATAAAAAATTGCACAATAAAATTGTTACAAGGATATTGTTGCAGTTTGAGTGAATAAGAGGAATAGCTCCACGAGAGATCTCAGCTCCATTTCTAGCTCCATAGTTCACAACACGACTCCACGCAGCTTCACACTTGTAGCTCTTGTATACCCACTTCACGCAACTCCTGGTAGAATATTATGGTTCACTAGAGAGACTATTAACATGCCAGTTGGATCCATGCATAGGTTGGCTCCAACTTCATCCTTCAATTCAATATTTCCATATCCATGCTAGTCTCCACCATCACCATCATCAAGAGAGCTCCACGTTGGTCTTCACGCAGTTACCAGGAGAGCATTAACACAGTTACCACTCACAAAGTTACCAAGAGATCTCCATGTTGGTCTCACATTGGTCTTCACAGGTCACGTGCATATTTGAGGAGGATAAATTAATGGGAAAGTTAGTGTTTTGATTGGTGGTGACTCTCGTGTAGAGGAAATTGCAAGTTGCAAGGTGTATGCAATAAAAAACTTAAAGAAAATTGCAGAGGTAAGCCACACAATTTGGAGTGTTCAAGAGAATTAGGATTAGGGTTTCCAGTGCAGACAAAAGGAGAGGGAATGTAGCAATTGCAGGTCTCAAGATATGAAGCGTCTACTTAGAGAATCAATAGAGAAATCACTTAGAGAGAAAACTATCAAGCAGGAGTTATCAGTGCTATGATACCACTTGTCAAAGTAACTTCTACATTGGTTTCCATTTAAATGAAGAGTTACATATATACACGAATGGGCGACCTTTGGATTTTCATTCCCCAAAGGTGTCTGCCTCTTCATCTTCATAAATGAAGATGTGAATTATTTATTTACAATTTTTTCATGAGGATAATAATCTTGGAGGATTAGTATTCAACAGATGCAGCAAGTGGATGTCAATCAATGATCGATTGGTGTTTTGTTAGGAATATCTAGTCATCCTATTGGGTTGATTAAATTTTGGAGTTCTTGTACAACTTTCTTAATATGATCATGTGCAGGGGAAAATTAGAAATATTTGATGAAGTTTTCTTTGAGGGATTTCCAGTTAAATATATCGCCTCTTGCTTCTTCAATCGTATACCATTTGTTGGGTAAGTCATCCAATGTATTCAGGAACATGTGAGGCCATGCTCTTTCACCACAATAGCCTAATATTTTCCATTCTTTTTCACAAAGGTTAATGTGGTTGGTTGGATCATGTCCTTGTATAAACCTAGGAATTTTTGTTTGAGCTGTCAATTTCATTCCTCCAAAACATTCGATGAAGTATGTGGATGGTGTTTTTCGTGTCTGCGGATGAGACTGATGAGTATCCCACCATCTAGCGACTTGCCCCATGAAATTTTATACTAGACCTTTATGTCGTCCTTGTTCTCCTACGTTTTTAGAAACTTCATTGATTTGTATGGATGGCAACTCTCATTCTTTGTACTAGAGCAGTGGCAGGTTGGTCGATTCATTTTTTGTTGGCACCAGTGTTGGATACTCCTGAGCTTTCTTTTTTAATGAGATTTATTTTTGAATACTTTCGGTATGACTATAATAGTGAAATATTTGCACACAGAATGACAAGGAATAACTTCAGTTTTCCAACACTCACAGGATTTAGCTTCATAGTTTACAATTTTCTAGTCATAGAGTTTTGAGTCTGACTTCTGGACGACTTACATAGGATACCCCAGATTCAGTTCCCCATTCTTATTTAGCTTGACTAAGTCTTCATTGTTTTGAATCACTCGATATATCGCCTTATTCTACATCATTGTCGTCCGATTTGGCCCAAGGTTTTCCTTGAGACGGATAGATGGGTATGATAACCCGTTTTCCTTCCCCTTATAATTTTATCTTATCTTTTTCCAAGGAAATGGAAGCTTTAATTTTTCTTCCCCATGGTCAACTAACTAGTGTTGGGAATGATTTAGATCCTTCCTTGGATCAATCACTTCAAATTCAACTTGTGTGGTTGTGCCCATGATTGCAGTATGTACATTTTTCCATACTCCTATAGGTTCAATTAGGCCTTGGTCTGCTAATTTGAGGAAGATTCCTGATTCTGAAAGCTGTGGTTGACCCAATTTTTCCCATGTGCTTCTTGTCATTATATTGCATATGATCCAAAGTCTAGAATGACTTGTGAAATACGATATAATTCAACTTCTAGGTCGACTAAGGGTTCGATGTCAATTTTCTCTTTTATTTAGTCGACATAAGTTATTAGCTATTATGTCATTTACTTGATTTCTTTTTACCATGTAAATCCAATCAATTAAATGGGAAACAACATCTTCCATTGTGATTAGTTGCAACAACTCATTAAATGTTTTATTTTTGCTTTCTTGAGTATCCTCTTCCGTAGCTAGTTCTTCAAAGATTTTTGAAGCATCATTGAAAATTTCTTTTCAACATATGTGGATTGGGATAATTAGTTCCTTTGTTGTGAATTTTGGTGATATTCATATCATCACCTCCAATATTAGTGCCAGGTCTGGTTACAATATGCAAATTTTTAGTATTCAAGACTTCATGCTTAGGGACACTAGACAAAAGATTAACATTTTTCTTATTTATTATCTTCTCAAGAACCATAGGGAAACCTTATAAGAATGATCACTCACTCCACATTTGGTACAAAACTTAATATCGGTTTTGTCCTTCCAAGGACATTCTAGGCTCAGATGTTCTTCACTAAAACATACATAACATCTAGATGTTCTTCCTTTACCACCATGTCGATTACCTCGATTATTATAATACCTTCCTCAATCGTGGTATCCTCCCCATCAATTGAATTTGTTGTTTCTGTAGTTTTGACCATTCTGTTCATTTTGGTCGATGGCTCATGCTTGATAGTCTGACTAACAGTTTGATTTATTTTTCATGTTTAAGGCACAATCAACGGTATTGTGTGAATTATCATCACAAATACCACACTTATTTATGTTGTGCATTATTCATATTAAATGAACACTCTTTTGTAGACTGAGGCTCAAAACCTTGGCATATATCACAATAATATTTGGTGTGAATGACTCGTACATCTTTTCATTTGTCAAATTTTAGTCGACAATTGTCTTTAGAGTGGCCTTCTGACATACAGGTTGTGCACCATAAGTCTACATTTCTTAAGTGAAGTCACAAATAGACTTTTGAAAAATTTCAAGCTTTTCTTCCAGCATCCTATTGACGAGTGCTATCAAATAATCATCATCAAACTCGATTTGATGTGCTTTCTTTAGGGCATCTTCATATGTTGAAAATTCATGAAGTTTTAATGGTGTTTTGTGTGTCTATAGCAATCTCACGATGAACCATTGTATGAGAAGGTGTTTGTCGATATGATATGATATCTAGCTTAGTAGGTCCTTGAATCTTTTTCCATATTCTCATACTATATCTCATGGAACTTGTGTGATCTCTTTAAGCTTCTTAGCTACTAGGTGCCTACTATCTTGTGTCTGGAAAAATGCAAGAAATCTTTGCTTTATTTCAATCTTCGTTATGTTTTGGATCTTAGTCAAATTCATTTGCCAAGTGAGTGATTGTTTCCTAAGAGCACCAGCAAACTGTTTCATTTGTCTACCCTCTTCGGTAACAAGATTGGACTCCCAGATGGATTTATAGATGAACTAATGTCTTTTAGGGTCTTCATCACCCTCATAGAATGGGATATGCACTAAATGATTGTAAGCCATTTTGGAAGAATTTTTATTTTTATTATTTGTTGGAGAGGAAATACGAGGCTAAGGTGTACTTACTTATGTATGTTGAGATTCGTACCAAGTCAATCGAGCTTCTTCTAATTGTATTTCCTCGTCATGTTGATCAATTAAAAAATTGTGAGCTTCAACCAACATTATTGTTGGAAGGGGGATCCTTCCATATGATTTGAATAAAATAGGATGAAACTGTTTCTTTCATATTGAGGGGTAAAAATAATCCAATTATCCTGCAACGGTCTTTCAATCATTAGTCGATCCACTATTCACTCATAGTGATCTAGGCGACTCCATATAGTTGCTTGGAAAGGTCCAATATGCAATTCACTTTTGACGATTTTCCTTACGGTTGGGCCACGGGCTAACAGGATTGGTAATGGGCCTACGGAACTCATATTTTCAAGAACTGTAATTTGTAGGGCTCCAAATCCTACCTCTACCGATTTCAGTTCTTCAACCGATGTCAGAGCCTCATCCTTTCTTTGCTCTAGTCGAATTTCCCTAAACTCAAGTAGGCCTTTTTGTTGATCGACTTTCTCTCTTTATTTTTTCAGGTTCCTTCTGTTCTAGAGCGAACTTGTAATTTCCCTGATCTCTTCCCATCGTCTATGTCTTTTTTCCCGTTCAATTCTTTGAATGTCAGTTATGTACTTATGACTAACCATTTTTATTTTGTCGATATCGTGCTTGAATATTCATTGGCTTCTCTATGTATTCATTTGTCAACTAGTACTTCCTTATTCATTCTTATCCCATGGCCGGAGACCTTCCCATTGTTGCCCCAACTTACTGTTTGTTAATGGGGTTAGACTCGATGATCAAGATCATTTATTGAGGAAATATTCCCACTCTCTTTTGTTAATAAAGAATTCCAAAAAAAATTATCATTGTTCCCAATTTGTACAACCAGGGACCAATGGTGATTGAGTCTCTACTATGTGGTTGAAGCCTTTTTCAATTAAGAATTTACAAAGCAAAGAAGGAATTATACAGAATTTAAAAAAAAAAACTATCATGTACATTGTAGGTTGGTATGAAACCTAGATTTTATGTCATCAAGCGAAGTTCATTCTTCTATTGCTTGATCTTCGCAAAATTCTTCGGCTATCTTTTCAACCCACTCAAACAAGTTCATTCAATCGTCATTTCATAATTTGTGCATCAACAATGATTCTTTTGGATCTTTCAACATGGTCATGAACGTTATCAATAAATCTCTTGATTTCTTAAGGAAAAGCTTCTATAAATTTCTCATGTGATTCAGTGAAGAATTTTGCTCTTGCCTACGTGAATGTTAACTTGTTTCTTCTAGCATAATTTTGAATGTAATTTGCAATTTTTCTATTCCACCATTTGCGGATTTCTTCCACTTGACATTTATGCATTGATGCTCATCATTTGTCTTGGTTCAGTACTACCAGATATAGAACCAATGTTGTAATCTGTGGGATTAGATGTGGTTACCAGTAGTGTACAACAAGCATATAATCATGCATAATAGCACACACATAAAAAGGGTAAGGAAGAAATTATTGGTCATTCCAACAACAAGCCTCTTATATTATATCACAAAACCATATTGTACATTGGAAGGAAACTCTACACTCTTCATGGCTCACCAACCTATTTATTTATGAGATGTACATTCAGCTAGACAATTACATCTATGTAACTTCTGTACAATCTACTCAGTCGACTAGAATCCTCCAACAGTATTGTACAATAGGTGATCATAACAAATATGTCATAATTAGATATTTAGTTCAATCATCTCCATAACTATCTCCAACAATATCTCCATGAACCACTTAACTTGATTTTATCATCTTCATCCCTTTTTCTATCATTGTCCTCATTCATAGTCGTGTACATAGACGTTTAAGCACAGTATGCTTCATTAATATTTATGCAACTACATACTTAGACATTTATTATTCACAAGCATGAGTTGTTCCTTCATACTCCCCCTTAACAAATACTTGTGATATCAATATTGAATCATCATCCTCTATCTCTTCAACTAGTCTTTTGACTTGGTCAAATATTCATCTTCATCTTCTACAATATTTGTCTTCAATCTTCTTCAGTGATGCTCTTTGTCTTCATTTGTTGTCTTCTTCAATATTCACCTTTGATATTTTTCATTCTTCACGTTCAATATTCTCTAGTGTTCATGTCATTCCTATAAAATATAAACTTTATGTTTGTTGAAGTCCATATAAAAAAGTTGTCATCTATCAAAATACATGGGTCGCTAACCATTTTATCCACTAGTTCTCTATGAATTTTTTTCTCCCATGTAGTTCATCAACAATTCTTGAATCATAAACCTTTTCCACTCCACTACATCATCAACAATCATCATCCTAGGTTCTCTTTTGTTTACCCATAACCACATATTGGGTTTTTGTGGATTACCCTCAATCGCTACATCCTTTAGGTTTTACATTTGGTTACCCTTAACCATTACAATTCTCAAGTGGTTTTAGCTTACCACGAGTCATTCATTGCACCAAGTAGTTTTGGCTAACCATAAACCTTCATTTGTCATGACAAGTGGTTTTTGGTTTACTATGAACCATCAACAATGAAATCAATAAACTTTAATAAAATTCCCTTTACCATTTGAAACATATTTAGACAATAAAATAATGTATTCCTTGAATGAATCCATTGTAAAATCATCAAATTCCATGTGATTCCAATAGAAGGTATCAAAGAAACTACCATAAAACTAGTGAGACTCAACTGCCTAGTTATCTTAATAAATAAGCATAGCATACTATGAATCTTCCAACATCTTACTCATAAAAAAAATATTAATACCAAATACAAATTCTAAATAAGCATAGCATACTATGGATCTTCCAAGATCGTACTCATAAAAAAAATATTAATACCAAATACAAATTCTCTTTTTAAGACTTCTTCACTAAGCACCAAAAGGGTGTTGTCACCCTTCCACGTGAAATATGAACCCATGAGAAAATAGTAAAGTATTCACCCGTATATAAGAGCATGTAATGGAAAAATTGTTTCCTTAATTTAAAGTCAAACACAACATGCCACTCCTTGGATTCATTCACAAAATATAAGAGCATGTAATGGCAAAATTGTTTCCTTAATTTAAAGGCAAACACAACATGCCACTCCTTGGATTTATTCACAAAATCAAGACAAAGAAATATGAAACACAGTGCACTACCCTTTCGTTAGAAAGAACAAATTTATCCTAATGGACTAGCCTTTTTTTTGGGATCATCCTTTCTTTAGATATAGGGTTCAGAAAGAACAAATTTATCCTAATGGAATAGCCTTTCTTTTTGGGATCATCCTTTCTTTAGATATTAGGTTTAGATATTGGGTTTGTGAAGACATTACTAATTGGTTAATTGGTGGTTGGATTTCTTGTTGGGTTGACCTAAGATCAATTCAATGAAAGCCTTTGAAGGCATAGCTTACTTGTGAAGGATTGGCCTTTTTTTCAAGACCAACCTTTGGGGAACTTGAATAAGAATAATTTTCCACTTACAAACTTGGCTCACAAAAAATCTCAATTTCAGGGAGTCGTAAGCATGCCCTTGCCATACAATTTCAGGTAGTCATAAGCATGCCCTTGTCATAGAATAACCATTGGAGTGAAATAAAACCAGCATAGATCCATCTTAAATTCGGATCTATCAAAGCACCAAGAGGGATCCAATATTTTGATGTGTAATTTTTTTTATCTTAAAATTTTTACACGCCAAGAAAAAAATATCTCAAGAAATTATTTTATGAGAGGACATGAATTTTTTTAATTACTTTTTTTTTTTATTTTTGATAAGATAATCTTATCTTACTTTACTTTTTTATTTTTATTTTGTTGACTTTTTTGTTTTTATTTTTACTTTTTTAGTACATGACTTTTTAATTTAAGTCAACATTATTTTTTTAATTTTTTTTATATTATGTTAGGAACGTTAGTAACGCATCTCCCTCATACTGGGCTGTAGAGCACCTCGCTCCTATTGGTGCAATGAGATTTTGAATATAAGATATGACAATTAATTTGCATGAAGTGGACTATTCTCTCAACCATATGCACCCAGGGCCCACCAGGTGCCGTCAAGAGAGACCTCACGCCGTTTGCAAACCGGCTTGATGTCATGTCGTACTCAGAAAACCGTGGATCACTAATTTGAGTAGCGCGGGCATTTCGATTTCAAAATTCAAAATTTCCTCTTGGGAACCGTGGTAGGGAACGATGAAGCCTGGCTGGCGAATGCGACCTCCGGGGAGTATGAATGTCATGCTCATGCATACATTGGATGAGAAAATCGCTGTCGAAAAATTGGAAATTGACGGGAAGTGATATATGATGTCCATCATCCATGGCCATAGCATTACTGGATGGTATCAGTGCAGTGATGATGTTCGACGGCATGGGGACCCACAAATTAGCGATCCACAATTTTCTGAGGACGACAAGACATGGATTCGGTTTGCAAACGGCATGAGATCTCTCTCGACGGTACCCGGTGGGCCCCGGGTGCATATGGTCGAGAGAATAGCCCACTTCAATTTGCATTAGTTGCCTCAATATTCCATTGCTGCCATTTTGAATATTTTTTACATGTGGTTTTGGATAAGGCATTGTCAACATTGATGTGGAACATGCTTCCCTACCCATAGATTTTGCAAGTTGGACAACGAAGTGCCTATCATTTTTATCCTTACTGGAATACCTAATTTTACCATTTCTCCCCTAATAAATAGACTATTTGTGTAATATATATATATATATGAATGATAAGGCATTGTCAACATTGATGTGGAAGATGCTTCCCTACCCATAGATTTTGCAAGTTGGACAACGAAGTGCCTATCATTTTTATCCTTATTGGAATACCTAATTTTACCATTTCTCCCCTAATAAATAGACTATTTGTGTAATATATATATATATATATAATTGTTTTTCCCTATAAGTTTAGAAGTTTCCAAAGCTATGTATACAGGGGAAAACCCTAGGTGCCATTCACGGAATGTGAGGAAGTTCCGAGACTTTTTCCCCGAGAACATTTCCATGGAATGTGTGTGTGTGTTTAAAAATGGACAAAGTCAACATTTTTTGCCAATTTATTTTTTATAACAAGGCAAAGTTCCACCTTGATCTACTCATTTTCAAAATGCCAACAATCTAGGTTGTCTTAAAATGAGCTAAAACCTCTAAAGGAAAATTTTCACAATCAATTCCCATCAATAAAGTAGAAAATAATACCTTTGGCAAAATTCTTATTAGTTTTAGGAAAGAATTTGAAAAAAAAAAAGATTAAGTTTGTACATTAACTTTTATACATAAGCCATATAACACACACATAAATTCAATGCTTCAATATTAAATTGTATTTCCTCTGCAAAATATTGGGGTGAGCACCAAAGAGATTACTTGAACCTTGAGCTAATAACGTATTATTCAATTGGAGAGTTAGGATTACATATGTGAAAAATATGGGAGGAAAGCCTTTATAATTTGTGGATTGAAATCTTGGGTGAAGATGAATTTGAATACTGTGATTTCCTCCGATTTGATTTTCTCATTGTGACTGTCAATATTGTATATTCTTCACAATCAAATTATTTGAGAAAATATTTACGAATGTTAAGAACATAAAACATTATGCGAAACCTTTGGTTTTTTTTATCCAATCATATGATTTTGAATTTTGATGATCGATGAAGTATTTGTGTGCATGAATCATAAGAGTTGAGATATGTGTGTATGTGTTTAACATCCATGCTTCAAAGTCATGTTTTCCTTATTTTCTAATGATACCAAGAAATGGTCATGGCCTAAGATTTATGAAAATTGCCATGTTTTTATGCATGTAAATGTTACAACAATATCTATTAAGACAAAACCACAATGACTGTCAATGTTGATGATATGTAAACAATGTCAATGCCATCTCCTATTTTAAAAAAATTACTCAATTGACACTCCCCTACCACTACCTCCACATATGCATTCATAATATTGAAAAAATGTGATTTAAAAAACAATCTACCTTTGATACTTAGAACTTATTTATATTATAGATCCATATCCTTGTAAGTGGAGGCAAATGGTGTGGAAATGGGTTACCCATGTTCATCTAACAGTGAGGTTATAGCATATCTCAAGTTAATTAGCATGTACAATGCCTTACCAACTCCCAATGATCACAAGTTCAACAATCTAATCAATAACATGTGCATGGAATGATATCCATAGCAATATCATAAAGTAGGTTGTTGCTTCCTCCTTTGTGGGAGCACCACCATCTCACACAGCTCACAAAGCATTCCTACATCATTAAAGAAAGGGGCAAACAACCATCTCACGCAGCACACAAAGCATTCCAACGACATTAAAGAAAGGGGGAAAACAAGCAATATCCTCCCATTGGTCACAAGTTCAACAATCTAATCAATAACATGTGCATGGAATGGCATCCATAGAAATATCATAAAGTAAGTTGTTGCTTCCTCCTTTGTGGGAGCACCGCCATCTCACACAACTCACAAAGCATTCCTACGGCATTAAAGAAAGGGGAAAACAACCATCTCACACAGCACACAAAGCATTCCAACGACATTAAAGAAAGGGGCAAACAAACAATATCCTCCCATTGGTCTCTTACAGAGTTATAGTGAAACCAAACTCCAAAGGATAAGGGGTTCTCCTAGTTATTAAGAGTGCGATGGAAAATTCTCTACGGAGAATATGGAATTACTCTCAATCCTCTAAGTTACATCGAGTTATTGGCCAAGTAGTGACACGATGGGAAAATATGTAACTAAACATTGCATTGAAATAAAATTCATCATTTGTTGTCAATAGAGAAAATAAAAACACAAAGGGCAAAGATAGGACCTGAGTTAATGGCACGTAGTGTTTGACTAAAACAAGGTATTTCCACACAGGTCGAACACATTAAGAAAGAACTCATACAAATAGATCGCATATCTCCACACCATTTTTTTACATGGTTAAAACCCTCAAAGAGGGAAATAGTTCACAACCTCAACCAACTAGCTAATTGAGGCAATATATTAATGCAAAAGGAAAAATAATTTACATATGAGTTTCTCACAATCGATCATCAAGCAAATGACCAATCAGGTGTTAAACAATGTATCAATAGAAGTTAAGATCAAGGTGAAGATGAACCGTTGGATCACTAATGCATACTAATGCATTACATAAATACAAATGCATACTAATGACCGTCGGATTACATAAATACAAATGCATACTAATGCATACTAAAGAAACACATTAGTCCAAGTTGATCTCTACTAACTCCTAAGTGTCTAAGTATCCTAATACCTAGTTGTTGTGAAAAATGGATCTCTTTATGAAGTCATGTTTTATGAATTCCAAATTGGCTACACTCTTTGTGACCACCATTGACATGTGGGTGAGGCTTCCAAACCTTATCCACCTTTGCGACAAAATGGTTTTAGAGCCTCTTAGCCATTACATTAGATTTTACAGCAAGAATGGTGGAGGATGTGTGTCCACATGCACTGCAATGTCTTTAGAATTGGATCCTCGCAAGGTCTTGACAAACATGTTTATTTTGGATTTTGAGAGACCACAATGGGTCCAAACTCTTGATTATGAAAACATTCCATTTAGATATGGAATCTATCACAAGATACTTCAGGGCATGTTGTCAAAAGAAACCCCTCTCAATCTATCCATGAAAATGATTACCCCCCTTGTCAATCAAATAACACAATGAAATGTGTTCCTATCTTTGCAAAGTTGAAAGAAAATGTCCAATTGGATAAACCCTCAAGATGAAAGTAGTTTGAAAAAGAAACTCCCCAGATAACATGACCCAAAAATGAAATTGGGGATCTCACGTGCAAAGCCATAGATAACATGACCCAAAAATGAAATTGGGGATCTCACGTGCAAAGCCATAGAAGAAATAGACATTCAAGCAAGAAAAGGATCTTCTACTATTGCATTAACCATCCCATCTCTATAGTTCACGATAAATTATCAATTTTTATAGACTTTATGGAGGAAAACAAAGAAAATCAATATTCCTTCTACATTATTTGGTTTTTCTTGTGTACATCTTGTTAAAAAACTTGCAATGAAAATCTAGCATAGGAATTGGTTGATTCCTATGCCTCCTACAAGTATAGTTGCAGTATATACCAGCATAGATCTATTTTAAACCTAGATTTATCAAGCACCAAGAGGGATCTAATTTCATGAGGTGTAATTTTTTTTTAATTTTAAACTCAAGAAATTTGATTCCTCTTGTTTGATAGATTCGGGTTTAAGTTGAAATTTTTTTATTTTACATGGATTTTTTTAATTAATTTTCATAATTATTTTATTTTATTTTATGAGCCAACATGAATTTCTTTAATTACTTTTTATTTTTGGTAATTTAACATTACGTTACGTTATGTTATGTTACATTAAGTGACAACATCACCCCCATACTGGGTTGTAGAGCACCTTGCTCCTCTTAGTGCAATGATTGTAATCAAACATTAGCGTTTTCGTTTTCCAAAAGAAAATATTTTTTTCCAAGTAATTATTATGGGGCAAACCCCCAAACACTTTCTTGTTTGAAAAATGCTACCTAGGGTAAACCCTAGATTCTTCAGGGCACAAGGCCAAGTCAACAAGAAGGCTCGAAATTATTACAACTACTCATTATAAACTTAACATGTCATTTACTAGAATAAAACTTGGATGAGGAGAGTAACATTACATCCCACAACCACTATAACTAGACCCAATTAACCCTAAAAAATAACTTTATTTATTACTTATAAATATATTATTAATACATCAATTAATTAATTAATGCAATGATATTGTGCATGGCCCAGTAACATATAATTCAATATGTTAGTTTTTTAAAATATTCTCATTAATACAGATTAATATGTTAGCATATTACATCAAAGTTGTATCATGAAGAGTATGGCACAAACTCATATAAAACATTACATTCAGATGTGTTGATGATGTGTGTTGATGACGTGCAAGCATGCACCGAGTGGACATTTTACAAATTTGACTTCATAATTTTGGGAAGGAAAAAAGAGAGATTTGAAGAAGTTTGTAGTGATTAAAAAAATAAACATTGAGCTGGTTTCAAGTCGTTTGTTTCCAAATTCATTAAACATGGCTTCCACCTGCAATAGTTTAAACAAAGTGTAAGTCCAAGGAAAGAAAAAATAGAACAACCAGGGAAAACAATATTGAAATTTTAAAAATGCCAAGGAAGCTACATGGCATACCTTAAGTGTTTCTCGTACCAACAAATCGCATTCAATGTTAGCAAGTGAGTTAGCTTACTTTGAGGTTTCAATGGAAATCACTTTGATCAGAATTTACAAAATGTAAATTTATATATCTTTGATGATGATTTGTGAAAATTTGTGAAATGTTAAATTGTTATTTTCGGTGACCATAACAACTTATAAAGACATTATTAAAACATATATCTTTGATGATGATTTGTGAAATTTTGCAACTTATAGACATTATTAAAACATATATCTTTGATGATGATTTGTGAAATTTTGCAACTTATAAAGACATTATTAAAACATATATCTTTGATGATGATTTGTGAAATTTTGCAACTTATAAAGACATTATTAGAACATATATCTTTGATGATGATTTGTGAAATTTTGTGAAATGTTAAATTGTTATCTCAGGTGACCATAACAACTTATAAAGACATTATTAGAACATATATCTTTGATGATGATTTGTAAAATTTTGTAAAATGTTATCTCAGGTGTCCATAACAACTTATAGACATTATTAGAATGCAGCCAAATTTTGCAAAAAGCTTCAAACTAGGTTTCAATTTAGCATAATCACTAATTTAATACATGTTTTCATCTATTTCATAATCAGAGTAGTTATTCAAATTGAATATAATATCAACTTGCAAACATCTTGCTAGTAATAGACTATTTTGTGGTCATGTTCCAGTCTTCGGTGCCATTAGTGTAACAAAAAAAATGAAGATGACAGCTGCAGTAATTCCTAGGCATAACCTTTGAACATAACAAACTATTAGTTGTACTGGTAGGAAAATGCATACGAGTACGTAGCACGATTCTTTCCTCAAACTGGAAAAAAAAGCCATGAGATTCCGATGCTTTAGGGCTGTAAGCACATCTCCAACCAATAGGTTTCTAACATAAGAATATAGACAAACATTTCAAAGAGTATGGCTACAATCAAGGATTTAAATTCCAATTCATGGTTAGAAGTGTTTTAGTTTTACTTATCTCGCATGTTTGCACCATTTTAAAATTGATTGAGAATTACAAAAACTCAAAAACTTCTTAAATCAGCATAAATCTATCTTAAACCCGGATCCATTAAGCACAGAGAGGGATCCAATTTCTTGAAGCGTCTGGGTTTAAGATGGATCTAGTTTTAATTTTTTAATTTTATGAGCCAACATGAAGTTTTTAATTACTTTTTATTTTTGACAAGTTATGAGCTGACACAAAAAAATTTAATTATTTTTTTTATTTTTGGGAATAACATGACAACATCTCCCCAATACTGTGTTATAGAGCACCGAGGCATACACACTAAATAATGAGTATGGTCTATGTATCCTTTATAATTTCTCTAAAAAAACAAGACTAGAATAATAAAATAAAATTCAGTAATAAAAAAATGTTTTAACCTTCAGCAAGGAGTTTTCATGTTTTGGCCTGGGATCAACCTTACAGTGAATATTCTACGCATCCACATAGACATTTAGCAGTGACCTTGATAAGTTGAGAAAAAAAATGTTTTAACCTTCGGCAAGGAGTTTTCATGTTTTGGCCTGGGATCAATCTTACAGTGAATATTCTATGCATCCACATAGACATTCCCCAGCTCCAACAGTTTAATCCATGCTTGTCATTCACTAATCCTCGGGATTTTGTTTAAATAAGTTTTTAAATCCTAGATTTTCCTGATTACTATCAAACTGCCCTCTTTTATTAATCAGTACCAGACAATATATGAACTCAGCAGTTCTTTTACTGCTAGAAGATCATTACTATATCTCCAAAAGATTATCCTGCATACACCATTCCCAATTTTGATTCAAAAATGTACTTTCATATGAATCAAATGCACCTCTGTTTCAAGCATATTCTATGTGCGTCTCCCAGTATTGCTGTTGCTAACAACCCAAGACTGTTTAATAGGCATCAGTTACAAAACAAAAGTCAATAAGAAGAAATTTCATGCTGAACCAAACAATGATTCAGGTTATATTCGTAGCAATAGTTTTGAATCTAAACATATCATACAAAAAGGTCACCTCACCCTACAGTAGACCTTGACCTTTATGCTTTATGTACAACATTAATCACAATATACATATAATGGACTGCTTTTACAGTAAGCGTACAACCTTCTACAGGTCCAGCAGTTCCCGCACGTAAACAAATACATGAAATTTGTAAAAACGTGATAATTAGCTTGTACAAAACAAATTGCAATCCAATGCATGAATAGGAAGTTGAAGAGGACACAGCCCTTTTTCTTGGTGGATAAAGTCCCGATGTCCGAGAAGATAATATAGGCAATGACCTTCTGTACCACCTGTCTGCTTCAGCTTTCATCTTATGCCTAAATTTTGATGTTTCCACCGGCAGTAGGATATCCCACCTTAATACTGATCGTATAAGAGCATTACATTCCCATCAAAGGAATCTTCGAAGATACCAAAACTTTGTGTCATCTTCTAAATTATTTTTAAAATATTCTCAATGTGGCCAATGCCTGAGCTCTTCGATAGGTGCCTTCTTATCAAGTATAACATGACCAGCAAAATTCCCAATTTGCAGAAGTGAAGACCTTGTAAGTACTTAAAAGAATAAAACTAGAGATAGTCAACTCCTATCAGTATTTTTCAACCATGAAGCCAGGTAAAATATAGCATAATAAGTGCTACACTGGTATAACATCAACCTTTGAAGTATCTTCACATTTCAGAATAATTCCTTCAAGGCTAGCTGGTAGGAGGAACTTTCCCCATTGGCAGCCAGTAGACACTGGTTCTGGGGGAGGAACAATCATAAGAACATTATCATTTCGTTGAACCACTCCCATAACACTTACTGTACTTCCTTCCTTGATATAACTGCAAACAAAATACAAGCTTGTGTGACCCATCACCACTTGTACTAACCAGCCATGCCACTTACATCAATAAAAAACATAATCATAGATTGGAGTACATATTTGTAATAGCATAATTAAATCAATTATAAAATGTACTAAAATTGCTGCCCACATTAACTACTCACTCTGTTTGTTAGAAGACAAAAGCAATAGTATAAATCGGAGTTGAATACTATACAACTAATATCAGTTTGACTAATTTTCTGCCATGATCAACTTCATTTAGAAGAATTGCTTCAAGAACTACTCACTCTTGAGCCAATCCTAGCCAGAAATACCAATCTTTTTCACATGGGGGGAAGATGACTTCAATTGAATTGTACAGGTTCAGATCATTCCATCAAAGCGGGGAAAGTAATAGCCAGTAGCAGTTACAGCAAACAAAGATTTAAAACAGTGCCAACAAATATAAACAAGATTATATGTACAATATCCATACCCTTCTTTCAGTCGCATTACACGATCATCACTTGAAAGATTTCTTTCCCCGAGCCATCGTATAAAGTTTGAGGGTAGCTCCCTGCTATTCTTGCTTACGTCAATGATAGTACTCTCATCCACATACGGTGTAACTCTTGCACCATATCCAACTTTTACCAATGCTCTTAAGCCGGACTGGAAGTCTGATATGTAGAAATCCGCAATATGCCTCTGCCACAAGTGCAATTTAATCTACTATGATATAGATAAAAAAAAATTAAGCATACAGTTTTCTTTAGTTGCAAATACTCATCATAAACCAAGGAACACGACTACTTGTGCAGATGATGTTCCATGACTACAAAAATGAAATGAAATAAATATTGATGTCCACTAAAGAACAAACTAGGTCAAAGGGGCTAGAGTTTTACAGTAACCATGAGAAAATCATAAAAAATGGGAGGTACAAGGCTCCCTGAGATGAGATTAAATGAACTGAAAAACCAGTACACCAATAGCAGAAAATAAACAACATACACTAGGCATACAAGTAGGTTATCCCCAAGGGGGAAGCCCTGAGAAGTGGAAGAGAGCTGGTGAAGAAACAATCTCTGGTCAAATGTGTAGCTGTAACCATATTAGCAAGATTCGGCCATATTGGTAGAGGGAGTTCCTGTATGGAAATTTGTTTGGAATTCGAAATTCGGTGAATATTTGACATAGTATGGATACAGTACCGTAATGACTAAATGCTCTAATATATTTACAATTTTATATTTTTAAGATTCGGTAAACGTTAATATTAAAATTTACTTGTTAAAATAAAAGTGGAATTTCAACTAGAATAATTGTGTCTATGTATATTGTTTTTCTTCTAAATAAATATAAACACAAATCACATTAAAAAAAATTATTTTGCAAAGCAAAACAAAGTAAAATCTTGACACAACAAATTTATGACTATTATTCCATGTATCTTTTAAATAAACATGGAAGACACATTACTTAATTAACATTAAAAGTAATTGAGATATGTTGCAAGTTACACTAAAGAATGAATATTACTTTAGGATTTTGAATGACCACGTAAATTTTTAAATTTTAAAAATGCATGTGTTTGTATTTACAAGATGTCTACCTCCATATTTTAGTCGTACTAGAATTTTTATTTACATATTTTTCCAGTATTCGTATTCATATTCATATGCTCGAATATCGCTACTATGGCTGTAACCAAGAGACGAGGGAGCAGGGCCTACTCTTGTAATAATGTGGATGTCTATACCATAGTAGCAGGATTCGGCCATAATGGGAGTTTGTGTACAGAAACCCACGTGGAATTCGAAATTCACCAACTATTCAACATAGTACGGAATCCGGATACAGGAAATTTCACTAAATGCTTAAATGTATTTACAATTTTTAACTTTTAAAAATTCACCAAATGTTACAATTAAAATTTAATTGTTAAGATAAAAGTGGAATTTCAACTAGAATACTTAATGCTCAGGCTGTAATTTAACTTTTAGCAATTCAACCATTCATTAATTATTAGTATAAGAGTGGAACTATAATAGGAGTGTATCCAATGCTAACTCAAGTCTCACACTATTTGTAACTTCACCATCACAAGAGAATCACTACATTAGTTAATCTCCAACATATATGCTTTTTCATATAAATAAATATAAACTCAAATCACATAAGAAAAAATGATTTTGCAGATTAAAATAAAGTAAAATTTGTACACACAAAAACTCAGGAATAATTTCAAACAAATTTGTGAATATTGTTCCAGGTAATCTTTTAAATGAACTTTGAAGGCACACAAATTACTTAATCAATATTAAAAAAATACAAACATTGAGGCCATAAGCCTTTACTTACTTATTAAACTCTATTTTCATGTTGTTATATCATAAGTTATGTTTCAAATTTGAGATATGTTTTAAGTTGCATACAATGAAGAACAAATGCTACTTCAAAATTTTGAATGGGCAACATGTTTTTGTGTCGATGAGATGTCTACTTCCGCATTTTAGTGGTATTAGAATTTTTCTTTACATAATTTTTCGGTAACAAATCACATTCATATCTGTATTCGTACTCAAATATCGCTTCATTCTCCAATATTGCTACTATGGACTATACCCAACACTTGCTAGATAATGTCCTCAAGAAAATGCCCCATGATAATAGGGACCTAGGGAGTAATCCCACATGGAATCACCCTACTCCCCCGAAGGAGAGGGAGTATCATTCCTAACATCCAGGGATGACATAATCCCTATAGAAGAGAAGAAACTAATAACGCACTGCTGAAAAGATAGTTGGCTCTCCTGGGTCGTTTTGATTCTCCTAAAGGCTCTCATCGCGATACAACAAGGAGCTCAAGTTGTGCAGGTTAGAGAACAAAATCTACGGTCCTAGTAGTACTCAACTGAGTGTCTTGGGGCACTCCATAAACCCATCCTTGAGGCTAGAGGAAAAAAGGAAGTAATCCATTGAGTAGTGACACAAAAGATTTCATATTTACACACCAGTTGTTAAAGCTTTTGTAGTGTTTCAGTACCTTAAATGTAGCTACTACTGTAGCTATGGAATTAACCAAAAAAACAGAAACTAAGAGCCAAAAGAAAAGAAAAAGTGGGGCAAGTGCCCACCCAAGGGTGGATTGCACCTGTAAATCTAAGTAATGGAGGTAAACATTTCCAATAAACACTACAAAATGGTTGACTGTATTGAGAAAATGATAAGAGAAACATATGAGAGGGGGGAAACCCCTCTTGATACAAATAGAGAGACAAAAACCTATCTGAAAGCTCAAGTAACTAATACGAGTCATTATGATTAGACCCTTATTATATAAGAGTGATCTTTTTACAAATATAACATTATTACAAAAATCATCAGCATACACAAAAAATAGCTCATTTACGATAGAGTCTGATACAGACTGAAGATCTTGTGGTTAGGTACACAACATGCCCTCTGATCCAAAATATATATATATATATATAATAATTGGACAGATAGGTGCATTCTGTAGGTGCTCCACCTTCTTGTCCATTCTGTTTTATAATATAAAACTTTGTTGAATTGTTACCCTGACTAGTGTCATTGTATGGAAATCATCAATGATATTGGTCGAGCATCAGTAAGGATACTTGTCACCTTCTTACCCATGCCAATTGGATGTTACATGATAGAAGCTGACTATTCATGGATGCATAACATGTTATGTGGCACAAATAGTGCAGTTGATAGACATACATATATGGTGCATGTAATGCATGTAGTCTTTGTGGCACATGGAATGCAATGTGTACTGTGTGGTGTTTATGCTGCAGTTATTGATTATGTCATCCAGGTAGCACAAGTGGCACAAAGTGTTCATGTGCTTATCACACAAGTATGAGTTGTGTTGTTATGTCATGACTACATTGATGATATGGTAATGTGATTCTTATATTAAATCTTGATTATATTGATTTGACTAACATTGATGTATGTGGAGTTTCAAGCAAATTACTCAACTAATGCTGGGTCGCACATTGACATACTCAAATGATGGCAGCCACTCGACTATATAAATAATATTATGTGGAAAAAATGAGTGCAAGCACAGTTACCTCTGAAATTCACACTTCAAATGTGTAAAAGTCCCAAGCACAAAATGAAAACCCAGGGGTAACTCAGAGGGGCTACCCATTGTCACCTCAATAACTCGCTCTCCAACTTTAGGTTTGCTCTTCTCCAACACAAGGGGGGTATCCCTAAGATAGAATTGCTAAGACTATGACAAGGAAAGCTCAAGGTGATACGAAGAGATTACCTTAGCAAAACATTGTTTTTTTGGTAGTATAGAAAACAGAGTGATGGGAGATAAGGAACTAGTGCCTATCCAATGTAGGGCAAATGGAGTCAAGGGGCTACACTTTGAGAGCTTTTTGTAAATTATTAAGGGAAAAGAGCTAAGTAGAATGAGGAGTCCACCAATCAAGATAGAAGCATAAATCCAGTGCAAGGTCATCACAATACTAAACCAACTCAATGAGGAAGGGGACAGCCCCATCCTACAAATGATAGAATATAACCAAACAAATGTGCCAAGAGAGAATCAAGGGGAACACTTTACTACAAATGATAGCCAACCATGCCATAATCATCCTCCACATGTGAAAATCATCCGATAACCTAGGGCACTCCAATAGAAACTAGAAAGCCTCCAAATATCATCATCAACATGACTACAATAGGGGAGCGCTCAACAAAAGGGTGTTAAGCATGTCATAAGTGGTACATGTGTGTATTCCCCTTATATCTTCCAAGGCGCTCTACACGGTGTTGCCAAAAAAGCAACACCATGTAGAGAAAGTGGGGTGTGGGTTTGGTTGCAGGTTAAGGTTGGGTATAAGTCATTGCCTATGAGATTTGTGATGACTTATAAACCTTGCACGAGTGGTACCTTGAAACTTAGGGTATGTTCGTCTAAAGGAAGGTGATAGTGCAGCATTGGATATCATCTTCATTGAGATGCAAACCCAAGTTCTATGTTCCACATATTTAATTGGGTATTTGGCTTTTTAATTTTCTTAATGCAAAGTAACAAGTTTGTTGCTTAATGTGAATTTGTTGCTAAATTGAGTTGACTTATGTTGATTGATGAACATGAATAGAAATATTGTTAGATCTACGAAAACATAAAATACATATATCCGTGAAGGTTAGCAAATTGATGCCCAATGTCCAATGGATAGAATTTGGGGCACTATATATCATATTAGAACGAGGTTGAACTCTATGTGACCTTAGGTATTGTTGCATGAGGTAAATGCTCGTTTAAAACTATTGCTTTGTTTCAAACTTTGATGGGTTAATTAATCCAAAAAAAATTGCAATTCTATTTTAATCCTAAAATTGGGTAACTGACTACCCATTACTATGGCTATATTCAACGTTGAAGAAAAATAGTTGGGAAGGCTGGGTCGACATTTGGGAATTTAGCCTGACACATTAGAATGCTTAAAGATAGCATACATTAGAAAGAAGTCAACTGGAAATCACATTGTTGTACCACAAATCAAATGCCCTAACATCTGACCTGCTATAAGATGTTTTATTTTCTTGAATCTCTATCACGCCATGGAAAATTCATATTTATTGCACTCTCAACAAACCTTTAACATTCCCATAACAAGCATTGTTGCTAAACATTACCTTCATAAGCATGATGAGTTGAGATTTCCCTTCTCTTCCCCTTGGCTTCTTCATAAGCAAATGGGGAAATGTCAAGTTGTTGTGCCACTATGACATCTACACATAGTGCAAAGGGGCTCGCCATAAATACTTAGTTGTTAAAGGGTTAGTCTATGAAAAATAGCAGAAATTTGTTTTAAGCTGTTGTATTGCATTGCAATTTAGTCTCCTGCTCAACATGTAAAAACTAATGCATTGCCTCAATTTTTGCCTCTTGCAAAACTACACACCATAGGCCGAATGCATCCCAAAGCACATTGTCACCCTTTTGAATGTCATTTTGTATAAATTTTGGCACATATGTATGCCAAATGTAAATCACTAGTAAATGCATAATTTAAAAAGCATTTCAATATTCTAGTGCTTCCTCCCACCAAAATTTTAAAAAAATGTAGCATACCTTTAATAATATGGTAATCCTACTACATTAAAACACCTGACCTACAATAAATGTCATTGGTATACTCCCACAAGAAGTTGGGTCAAATGCTTGACTTTTCATCTTGTATTGGCCAAGGAAATCTCAATCCAGTCCATAACCTAGATTTCATACTCTAAATAAAAACCACCAAAATAATAGTTTTCCCATCTTTCTAAAATGATCATATAGCGATAACGGTTCAACAAACAGTGTAAATGATTTTTTTTAACGCAACTTCCATAGGTCCCAAGATGCATGGAGAAGGCCACCTAGTTTGAATGGCTTCCATCCTTCACCATATCTTATTGCTCCAATTATCAATTTGGGTTTCGGGGTTACCAAATTGCTTTCTTGATATTCACTCTGTCCTTTCTTATAAGCAATATTAAGGAAAAACCCAACAATTGTCTACAATGTATACAAAGAAACAATCCTAGATACTAGTGTCCATGCCCAAACCTACTTCCAAGTTAAGTGAATGGTATGTGTGTCCATAAAAGTAGATGGAGATGTGACTATTCAAGGGCTTATCACCTTTTTGCCCATATATGTGTCAAGCTCAACCTCATTCGTGGTTTAGCCAACAAGATGCTCAAAGAATGGGATGATCCCAGTTTTACCCAATTGTTAGACTATGAAACCACAACGTTCAAATGTAGATCATGCCAGCAAGCTGGACACCTCTCAGAAGTCCATCCATCTACCGTGGCCCCTTCTTCATCAAATGGCCTCAAGAGACAACCGAAAAGATGGCAAGCAACAAAGGAAAAATTGTTTGATCCAACGCATAAGCAATGTTTAGAGCAACCACAAGTAGCATCAACAAAGAAAATGGCTCAAACTGAATCAAAGGAGCCTATTCAAGTTCCCCTCAGTATTGGTGGGGAAAAAGGGAAAAAGACTCATCTTTGAGGCCATCTAGTCCCTTTGGGGGTTTAATGCACCTACATGCTACATGAATCAAACAATTCAAACATAGACAAGGAGGCAAAGCTTAGTCCCGACCACCTTGAACTTTTGACTCCTAGCTATTTAATCTTTGTTCTAACACCACCATCCCATGTCAATACACCTGGTCGGATCGATGTTCAAAGAAAAAGGAAAAAGAGATCCACTTGAGACATTTCACAACACTCAATTACCATGTACCTTCTTTGTCTCTTTGTAAATTAGTCAAGTTTTTCTAGTCTACATTGTAACGTTATTCTCCCTTTATCAATAGAAGCTAACTTGTCCTAAAAAAAGCTTAAAGGGGATCCATATTTATTTTGTTCTTGTCCCCTAAGTCAAGCTTAAAGGGGGGTGTTAGAGTGAACAGTCCACTTTTTATTTTATCTTGATTTAGTGGCCATTTAATGTCAACATGTTTGACAATGTGCCAAACCTAGTTTAGTGATCCTCATTAATAAGGTTGTTAATGGAATTAGTGATCCTCATTAATGAGGTGGTCAGTGGTCCTCATTTATGTGGTTGTTAGTGGCATTAATAATGTAATGCCCATCCCCTATCTAATGGGGTCATGTACCATTACAATAGATGCACAGCATGAAATACAATGTAGTCTCTATAGTGAAGTTTTTCCCTTCAAAGCTTTCTCCACTATACATTTTGCGTCACCTCTATTATGTGATGTTTGCATCTTGTTTGTGTTTTGTATCATTTTTAAAATTCTATATGCTTAATTTATTTTGTCAATCATAGATTGCTTATAGTGTCCATAATCGACTATGCAAAATCTTGCATGGTATCAGAGCTCCATGGTGATGTATGGAGTAAAACTAATGCCCTATGAAACTTTAGCTCAAAGGAGTGAATATCACGAGTTGGTGTTGCTACTTTGTGTGGTGGATTTATGTGAACTCACGATCTTTTTTGACACGTTTTTTATTCCATGGAAACTTATGCAAGTCTATGATCATTGTTTCATGTGATCATAGTCTATTTATTTCACGGAAATTTACAAAATGTGCCCACTCGAACATTTTTTCTTCATCGATGATTAATCGTTATCCAATTTCTTGGCACCATGAGAACAACTTTCAAGTTTTTGCATCAATTTACTTGGAAAATTTGTCTGGTAAAAAGGATCTCAAGAAGTCATGCAGTCCATTATTGGAAAGCTTACTGAACAAGCTTTGCAACTCAATTAGTACAACCAAAATTGGAGTCTGTATGCCAAAGATATGGCCAAAAGAGTGTATGGACCTCTTGAAATAGATTGGAAAAAAATTTCCAACCAAATAATCTTCTATCCTCAAGGAAAAAAAGGCTCTCAAAAGGTTACCAAAGATGGTCATTCAACCAGTGATTGGAAAGACTATGAAATCAACGTCTCAACACAATTGATGGAATGCAAAACAGATCTCATAATCAAAGATATGACCAAAGTGCCGCAAAAGACCTCTTGAAATACAATTAATTGGAAATAAATCTTCCAATAAATAAATGCGATAGCAATAAGCCCCTTTTTTCTTTGGACTTTGGATACATGGAAAGCACAAAGACAAGGTGAAATTACAAGGATTGGATCTCAGGGAATATTAAATGCAATTTAATTTCATACATCATTAGAAAATGAAAATTTTCAAATTGTTGATTTTTGCAACATGTCTATGTGCTTCCGCCATTTGTCAATTCTTGAGAGACATACCATCAAATCCAAATCCGAGAAAAACCCATTTTTAAAAGTTAAACCATACTAGTTTGTTCACTCAAGTTGCGGCACATAAACTATTTTTTCTTTTGAAAGTAAAAGATGCAAATGACTCATAAAAGGAGAACGCAAGCCATGCCATAAAGATAGAGAAACAACGAGGAATATCCACGAGCAAAGTTGTAGGTTGCAAACACATTAGCAAAACCAATAGAAACAACACATGAGGGTTGTTCTTTGTATGTGTTGTAGAGTTGGAGAAGAGGGCCATAGATTGCCACTAGAAACATGCATTGAATAGAATTGTCTTCAAATTAGGTTGCATAACAAGAAATCACAACCTAAAGAGGAGGTTGTAGGAGGGCTCACTAATTGTAGAGAATTGGATTAGTTGAGGCCAACCCAATCTCATAAGCATAGATCACATACCAAAACTCCACACACTCGAAGAAACACGAAGGAGGAGACTTGATCTAGGCACAAGAGGGGAACACATTTCTCATCCAAAAGTTACCCACAATTATAAACGCAAATAGATTTGACCTTGAAAGGAACTTTCCACTTAGGAGGAACATGCTATAATTCTCTGTATAAATAAAAGAGTTGCACATTTTTGCATCATAGGACGAAATATGAGCGTATATGTGTTAAATTTGTAACCATAAATAGATGACCTAACCATAAAATGTTCAAGTGGGCACAATGCGTGTGAGGGCACCATGAGAACAACTTATGATGGAAACATAATTTTCATTTACTTGGAGCACTCTTGTTGATCTTCAACACTAACCTGCAACTTTATCGGATCACTCTTGGCTTCAACATTGTCATCTTCTATGTCATTTTCTAAAGACTATTGATTGCCAACTTTTTGAATCCATGTTCCTATTCTTGATCACTTGTGCCTATGCTCAATGATGAAAACCCTTGTCAACATCACCAATTTGTGGAAAGAGTTTTTGGTTTCTTGGAGAGTACAAGTTTTATGGACTCTCTGCTCCGAGCTTATTTTACAACTTGGAATGATCATAATGTTGTCAAGATTGATTATTTGCAATCCCTACATAAATCTTAAGGGTGGAATTTCTATAATGTTTGGTCAATTTGTGTACTACATCTTGCCTAAGTGCATATAAAGGGGGATCTGAGTGAACAGTCCACTTGTTAGTTATTCTTGGCATATAGACATGTTTAACAATGTACCTAACCTAGCTTAGTGATCCTCATCAATAAAGTTCTTAGTGGGTTAGTGTTCCTCATTAATAAGGTGGTTAGTGACATTAATTAATCAGTTATACTTATACCCAAACCCTATACAATGGAGCCATGTATAATTGCAATAGATGCATACCAAGGAATACAATGTAGTCTTTTTAGTGGAGTTTTTCCCTTCGGGGTTTTGTCCCCTATACATTTGGTGTCGCCTCTTTTATGTGATGTTTGCATCTTCTTTGTGTTTTGGATATTCTCTATATACCTGATTTATTTTGTCAGTCATGCATTGCTTATGATGCAAAGTACCGAATGTGCAAAATCTTACACTTTTCTTGAACTTGAGTCCCTCCAATTTATGGTCCAATGCTTGCTGTCAAGGCCACATAGTTAGAGCGACAACACTGAATAATATTTATAAGTCATTAATAATTGTTTCAATGCAACATTGATAATAAAGTTTATACATCATTTTCTCTCTCCATCTTTGTTATGCCTCTATCTTTATCAATTATAGAAAACTCGAAATAAAACCCAAACTCTAAATCTGACAACTCCCCCCCCCCCCATTTGGATGAAGCCTACTAATGTAAAAATTGACCTCTAATCCGATACCGAGCGCCTTCTGTTATGTATGCACTCCTCAACAACACCAAATTTACACAAACCTCTCTCAGTCTCACAGTCATACAACTTAATTTACACTTTTCTTGAACTTGAGTCCCTCCAATTTATGGTCCAATACTTCTTGTCAAGGCCACATAGTTAGAGCCACAACACTGAATAATATTTATAAGTAATTAATAATTGTGTCACATTACATGTTAGATATGTGAACAATGTAATGCTATATGTTGCCGTTAGGTGCTAGCTTGTTAAAACACCTTATCCTCTTAGAAATGCTATAAATATGTAATGTGAGACATGATATGGTGTGTGACAGAAGTGTCAATGCAACATCGATAATAAAGTTTATACATCATTTTCTCTCTCCTTCGTTGTGTATATGAACGCATATACCCTAACATTCATCCAAGGTATCAAAGCAAAACTGATATTGAAGCCAGGTGATCATAAGTTTAAAGAAGAAAGCACATAATATATGTATTCTACATGGAAGAAAGTTGCAAAAACAGGCAATTAAATTTTGGTCTTCAATAATAAATGTCAAAATTTAAATAACAAAGAAAAAGTTTTAAAGGTTAAGTTTAAAACTAAAGAGATTTCATTAATGATTTGAAGAAGGGTAAAAGAAATATTTGTCATGCGTTATATGAATCAACACACCACAATGAACAAAAATTGGTGCACCAAACTCGATGGTCCACCATATAGGAGGAAGCTAGGAAAACAAAGATAGGACAAGGAGACATAAAATTTTCATAGCAAGAAAAAACCCAACCCAAATGGCAACATTGACACTCGGAATTTTTTAACAGAATGAACACAGATGTGCAAGTTTTGGCAGATCAAGAATTAGAGAAAAACAAAAAAGCCCAACAATCATTGACCTCTGATAAAGATGCTTGCTTCAACCCGAGCAAACTCAAACGCACACAAAGCACAGACCCTAAACGGAGAGGAATCTCATGATGTGCAGATGCTAGTGAGAGTCGAGACTTGAGTGTACCTTGAACAGTCTTCTACAGCAGCAGATCTGAGCACCTATTCAGCAGCACCATTTGTGTCTTGTAGAAGCTAGAACAAGCCCATCACAGTTCTCAAGGAGGAGGCACATCACTCTTGATTTATAGAGATAGAAGGTGCATGCATATGCCTGCCAGCTAACCTTCGATAAGGCATGTGCTACCACCAGCTAATCTTAGAGGCATGTGCCACCAGTTAAAGATAGACTAGGAGATACAATAAATAAAAAAATCAGTTTGGTATTATTTCTTAGTAAATTATATTTCTGAGTATGACTTTGGATAAAGCAAATTCTATTTCCTAATTTGTGTCACATGCAAACCTATTTTTGTAAACCCTAGGATGCCCTTCTCAGATCTATAAGATAGAGGGCAGAAGTATGGATCCACTCATTGAGTCTTGAGTCTAGCAGCTAGCGGTTCAGGATTATTTTCCTGTAGCAGATTTTTCCATGTTCAGAATTAATAAAAGCAGTGACAAGTTTGGACAGTAATCTTTTGAATTCTGTTTATTACTTTCTACAGCATGTGTTTATAGATTCTAGCATTTATTACAGAGCTGTTTTGATAGGTTTTTAATTTCTGTTTTGATAGGTTTTTAATTTCTGTTTTGATAAGGCATGTGCTACCACCAGATAATCTTAGAGGCATGTGTCACCAGTTAAAGATGTTAAATTTTGGTTAGGGTTAGGGTTAGGGTTAGATACAGAAAATAAACAATCAATGTACTTTAATGCAAAATCACTTTTAATAAACTAGTACTGAAACAAAATAGTACAGCAGTAACTTCAACAAAACATATTTTTCATCTCTTTCAACTTTTCAACTTTGACACTACCAATTGGATCACTGTGTTAAAGTAATCTTCAATAACATGTAACCAGTAATATAAGATTAACAGTAACAAGTCCAATTGATAACAAGTTAGGGTACTTACCTTGGGTGTGGAACCCTTCCTGTTTTATACTCAGAAATATTACTTTCAGACAAAGCTGTGCCTCTCAGAGGGGCCAACCAACACTAGGAACCCGCTGACCCTACTAAAGGGTAAGTACAAACCAGAGAGAGAGAGATGACTGGGCTGAGATATAAACAAATGGTCAAAGACAGTCAGAAACACAGTGGCAGTCAAAAACTTCAGTATAATAGAACAAATCCCAAAAGGTGTCAGCACATAATCTTAACCACAAAGTAAAGACCACAAATAAGTCTAGGATATAGATCTGGTCAAAGGAAGAGCCCACCATACATTAAAATATAATCAAATAAAATATCAATAAATAGATCTGACTCCCAGAGGTCACGGTCTTATCAAGTATGTACTCAGCATCTAGAACAGACCTACACAAGGTCACAGTCTTCACATAGCAATCAGATCAGACCACAAACAAATGGATTGAACCAAGGAGGGTTTACGGCCTTCACTAAGAGAAACACAGCGGGCAGATCTAGAACCAAAACAGGCTGCTGTATCAACAAAAAGGGTAGATTAAACCCCAGGCAAACCCTCACACACAGATCGGACCTCTAACTCAGCAGATCAGATCACCTACAAGCAGATCGGGTCACATTATCAGCAGATAGGATCTCAAACAGGCAGATCAGGTCACATTAGCAGCAGATAGGATCTCAAACAGGCAGATCAGGTCACAAACTAATCACAAGGAGCAGATCGAAAATCATGTAGAGCAGATTGGATCTCTTCACATGGTCACGGTTAGTATGCCAGCAACAATAGGACCTTCACATCAACTCTTGGACCAACAAACCAATCAGAGCTAAGACATGGCAGGTGGGCGGCCTTCAAGCAGAGAAAAAAATCAAATCTGAATTGTTCAGCAGGTAGGCAGGCTACAAACTCGGGTGAGCAGCAGTGATGTCCTTAACGTCAAACTGGAGAAAGATCAGAACTGAGATAAAGATGATGTCAAAATGAAGAACATAGATTTCAATATATAGGATAATAAATCTTCTAGAAAGATCATTAAATAATCTTTTAAATATGTTAGGGTTCCACATAATTAGGAGGGTACCAATTAGTTAGGACAAAATAAAAGTCACAAGATATATAAATATAAAATATAAATGACTTAGGTGGGTACCACCACATTATGGTTAAAACAATAAAGTCACATTTAATAACATAAAATAAAGTAGAGTGTCTTAGGTGGGTACTAGGGTCATACACTTAAATAGGTGAGGGTACTATGACCAATCAATATAGTACAAGTCAAAACCATACAAACAAGAGTGGGTAGCTTGACCCATAACCCCTACGACCAAAGGGTGTACCTCAAATGTGGACAAACAATAGTACCCATAAGACCAAAACATCAAAGGTGGTACAAATAAAAAAATAACTCAAGGTGGGTAAATGACCCTATTAACCACAAGTCAAAGACAAGGTACCACAAGACCAATAATCAACAAGGTGTAAGGAGCAAAAAGTAAATCAACCAAGGTGGGGAAGGTACAACCAGTCATCTCTCTCAAATGTACAAATGTTCCATATAACCTGAAAGTTCATCATCACTGTATAGGGAAGGGTCTACACTCGATGATGTGATCATGTGGTCCTCTAGACTGCTCCTGAGGTCAAATGTTAGTGGATCCATCGAGGGGTGGCCAATCCCTTGAGAAGACCATCTAACTCAACCATCTCAATGACCTAGGATAAGAGGACATCACACATAATCATCTTGGTCCACTGACCAAGATCCACCTGGTTAACTGACCAAGTTTCTCATTGCAGGAACTACTTGGTCCTCGTGACCAAGAATCTACCTGGTCTTGGACTAGGAGATCTTTGTCTCAACCTACAGGACATGCTTGGTCCTCATGACCAAGAAACTGTATGGTCCCAAACCAAAAACCCTAGAGACAAGTAGGGCCCCTAGCCACATGCTAGGGACTTTTTCCATGGCATCAACCTGCTTGGTCCCCGACCAAGAACCCCAGGAGACAGCTGGGGGCCCTAGGGTACCTTCTAGAGTGTTACTCTTTACTCTGCCTAGTTAACTTGACCAAAAACCCTAGTTAACTGACTAGGGTACCATCCTCTCTGAGAATGGGTCTCGCAGCTGCACTAACTTTAACAAAAGATAGACTAGGAGTTACACAAACTTAGCATTCTTGTTATACAAAGAAGATGACTCTAATTATCATTTGAAGTCTCAGCTTTTCATATTGATGTTTCTTTTAATAATCAATAGTGAGGAGAGAATCTATTGGTACAATCCGTTGCTTGAGTGGTTGCATTGGCAATTTCACATCACTTGAGTCAGCAGTTTAATTGGTTAAGCATAGTAGGGAGTGTACATAAATAACCTCGCTTTCGAGCATTTGTTTACAGTTTGTTTTCAATTTTTGGAATAAGACTCCATGGCCCAATGGAAACAGAACACTGGTACAGAATAGTTTCAGTATTCAGATTGCAGTTTCGGTTTGCAAAGTGTGGTTACTTTCAGATGTGGACATGAACAAGTATCAGGAACAGGAATGGAGAAGGCACATGGTCGGTTGTTCTTGGTATCTCACAAGGATAATACCATCCCCAATTGGAGCCAGATGTTAGTCCTAAACTTGTCACCCCAAGTTTCTTCTATTCCTCCTATTCCTGTGTTTCGGCAGCAGAGAGCACAAAATTCCTATGGGAGGCGCGACCGGAAGTTTCAAGTTCCATAAGTGAAATCATGACTTATTTCTATAAGAGGCGCTATCGGAATTTCTGGAAACGACTGTTATAGAGGTCATCTTGCAACACGGTTTTCAAGCAAATGGAGACGAATTGTAAAAATATAAAACATGGGTTTTTTCAGGAACGGGCCCAATTAGGTGAAATACAAGCAGTTTCCCGAAATAATCAATGGTTTGGGCACTACATGTGGATCTTTGAGACCGATTTTTCCAGAATTCGTGAATTTTGGTTCCCTAAAAATCAGCAATCCAGATTTGAGGGCATTCAACTCCAGCAGTTATTGATTCCTTGTAATGGATTAAATATTTGTATTATTTTTAGGTTTTGTGATAGAATTGATTTACGATTGTAGGATCTCACATCCAATTTAGAGGGAATCTTGTATCTGTAAAGAAAGAGGAAAAAAACAGAGTACATGAGCTTCCTTTGGAAGAAAGGGCTCGACAGTACAATGCTTTGTCATTTCGTATGGGTTTTGGGGCTAAGTCTTACTGCAATATTTTCACTGTCATAGATTCATTAAGATTTCATTGCCAGTTTGTAATCTTCTATGTTTTCCATTCTTCTTTATTCCTCTCATTTGAATGAAATAGCAGGTTTTGAGTATCAAAACTGTTCATGGTTTATGGATTCTTGTGCATCGAAGTCTCGCATGAATTCATTTAGATGCTTTTGTTCAGTTTTCAAAAAGTATTCATGTTCTTTGAATATTCATTCTTATGGATTGCAGAATTGATCTAGTATAGTTCATCCTCTGTAGTTCATATTTGTCTTCCTTTATTCTACTATCTTTTGCCATATGAATCCAATTTGACTGGTAACTAGTCTAATTGCCTTTGATTCATAGAATGTTGTGATAAGTTTGACTCCATGCCCAATCTGTAAGACTGAGTCTAGTATCCAGAACCATCAACCATAACCCAATAGTACAATACACAAAATCATTATTAACTAAGGTGCCTAGGCTTTGTAATGTTGCAGTCGAATGCAAACTTTAGGACTAACACCAGCTAAGTCTCCTGACAATACTGGAAGAAGCCTAACAACCATCTGTCACAGATACTGGCACAGACCTTGAATCCAAGATCCCCTTGGACCCAACCACAGGTTGTCACAGCAACCTCCACAATCTCCCCTGTCTAACACCAAGCACTCGTGTTGTGTCCAGGGTAACTCCCTTTGGATATATAAGCACCTATCCACACTAAAACACCATGCTATATCCCTCATCCTCCAAAGTTGATACTGAGAGCAAACTAACCTTCAGCTCTGGTACAAACAACACCTTCACTACATCCAAGGATCCTCTTGACTCTAGCTGGAATCTCACACATCCAACCGCCTTCACTCCATGCATGGTGTCAACTCCACTATCTACATAGCAGTCTAAGTCTATCTCTAAAACACTAAAGAACACCGACCTCATTCCCATCATATGGCGAGATGAACGATTATCCACAATCCATATAAAACCTTGCACTACCACTGCCTGAAAGACAATAGACCAGAGAAAATTCCTTCTCAAACTTCTTAGCAAAGTCCTCAATCTCAACTGATGTTGGTGTCTGTGTCTCATCCTTGCCCTTCTTTTTGTTTGGACATTGACTCGCATAGTGGCCAATCTTGTGACAAGCAAAGCATTTAACTTTGCTCATATTTTTCTTTTGTTCACCTTTAGAGCTAGACCCACCATCGGGGCATTTCTTGGGCCTTTGCTTGCTCTTCCCTCTGAGAGCATCATTCTCCTCATCATCTCCATGTTGCTAGTCTGTGTGTCTGGAGCTAACTCTCAACTCCTCCTGTATGAAATCGTCAAAAAGTCTATTCCATGTAGGCATGTTCTCCCTGGCAACGATCGCATGCACAAAGTCTTGCCATGGTTGTGAGAAACCATTCAAGGCAGTTCTAACCAACTCTGTATCATCCACTTTCTCACCAACAACACCCAACTCATCACAACACCTGTGAAATCTTGGTAAGATATGATGTGACATTGTCAATCTTGGTCATTCTAGTATCTCTTAACTTCTCCCTCAACCATTTTCCGGTTTTGATTGTCACTTCGGTATAGCTTCATCAAGCTACCCACATATCAAAGGCATTCTTTTTACCAATCACGAGGCATAATGTGGTCTTTACTGCATCAAGAAGAATACATTTTGCCTCAACATTCTTCTTGTTATATTCATCCAATGGATCAAGATCAATGGAAATCGTGACAACTTCCTTGGTTATATCCCATAACTCAAATTCCTCCAACAATCAAGTGATCCTCTCCTTCCATGAAATGAAATTCGATGCACCCTCCAGCCTATACTCATACCGCGAGCCAAATGTCAAAGACATACTCACTAATCAACCAACAACAAGCCCAAATCTGTTAGGTGAAATAACTCGACAATACTCTTGTTGCCCCTAGTGTCAAATATTGGTTTTCGCTGTTCACTTTCTTAGAGTCTCGGCTCTGATACCATGTTGAGATTTCGTCAAACACTTAGCCAACAACTAGATTTCAGTCTCCAATAATTATTCACCATTAATGCGTGTTAAACCCACAATCATTAAAAATTTCAAATGGAATTATGAGTGGAAATGCAACAGCAGACAAACATTTAAACATACATTCGACACAAGATATTTTCTGGGAATGCCCCAAGAAAAACCCCGAAGGGAAAACCAGTCAATGAGAGCGAATTTTATTATGCAGCTCATAGAGAATTGCAAGAATTGTAAGAATTGCAAACTGCCTCGAAATATGTGTCCAATATGCAATACGACATGTATGGCCTTCTTGGAAATCGTGCCCAACTACAGTACAACTTGTACAACCTATTTATTTCAGCCTGTATGCTACCTCAAAAACTGTGCAATAAATGCAGCAATTTTATAGCCTGTACAACCCTCGAAAAACATGCCCAAGACTATGTACTTCTCTACTGTACAATCTCCTCGAAATCTATGCCCTATACAATCGTCTCTCTTGTTGTACGATCACACTTCTAAGCATTAAATGTTGCCTCGAAATTTGCACCCTCTTCCCCTCCTTGGAATCTGCACCCTCTTCCTCTTGTTGCAACCTCTTCCCCTTTCTCTTCAGCTCTCTGAAGTTCTCTCAATCAATGTGCCTCTCCACTCTCCTTAGGTCTCTTTTATAACTTCATTAATGACTCTTCAACTACCTCTGGATCTCAACGATCAAGATTAGATCTTGGCCTCACTAGATCTATAGTTGTGACTTAATCTCTAGTTGAGGTGACTTGAAACACCAATCAATGAGAGAGAATTTATTATGCAACTCACAAAGAATTGCAAGAATTGCAAACCACCTCGAAATATGTGCCCAATATGCAATATGACATGTATGGCCTTCTTAGAAATCATGCCCAGCTACAGTACAACCTATACAACCTATTTATTTGAACCTATACGTTGCCTCGAAAACTATGCAATAAATGCAACAATTTTACAACCTATACAGCCCTCAAAAAAGATGCCCAAGACTATGTACTTCCCTTATGTACGATCCCCTCAAAATCTATGTCCTGTACAATCTTCTCTCCTGTTGTACGATCACTCTTCTGAGCATTAAATGTTGCCTTGATTTGCACCCTCTTCCCCTCCTTGGAATCTTCACCCTCTTCCTCTTGTTGCAACCTCTTTCTCTTCAGCTCTACAAAGTTCTCTCACTCAATGTGCCTCTCTGTTACGTGGTACTAGTACTAACACACCTTCAGATGTGTCCCAAGGGAGTGAGGGTCATTTTTTTCATACCAGAAGGGTTGTTATTCAACATTTTTTGAGTAGAGGTTATGACCAGACCTTTTGGTCCTTCTCTTAGGAGTACTATGGCTTAGTGGCTTTGTTGATTGCCTCATTAAAGGGCTTGAAGCCCTGAGGTTGGTGTCAGGGGCTCCTAGGGGTGTGTTACTAGGTCACATGACCCCCCACTTGTTTCATTAATTCAGTGACATTTCTCTCAGCTCTGAGGCCTTTGCCTCTCTTCCAGGTCACCACAAACACCCTCCTGGTCCCTCTGCATCATAGCACCCTCTCTCCTTGGGCCTCTTCCAAGGATGACGTCCGGAATTATCAGCACTGTTGGGGTTAGATGGGGCATAACGTCCCCATTGCCTACTCTAGCCTTCAATTTGGAGTATTTTGCTCATTTTCAGTCATTTTAGTCACTTTTGGGTAAACTCTGGGGAAAATGCCCCAAGTTACCCACATATTTTATTATTTTATATTATTTTATGTTATAATTTCAAGTTGACATGTTATAATTTTAAATTGACATTTTAAGGCATGTAGGCCTGGTTATTTTTAAAAAGTAAGTGCGAGATCATATAAATACAATCTCCTCACTTCATTTTTACACAACTTATGAGATAAAAATCATTATGCTACTCTTTTACCCTAAAAGGGCCTTATGAAGTGATGTGCACCTCTTGGATGGATGATTTTGCTTGTTCTTGGATGAAGTTGGATGCTTTCTTGTCTTGCTAAAGCTTTGTGGATGCTAGAATAGTTGGAATAACTCATGCTCAAGTAAGTCTTTTATGTTTTAAGTCTTGCTTGGTGAAAGGTAGGTATTTTTGCTTCTTGAATGAATGAATGGTAGCCCTAGGGCTGCATTTTTTTTAATAAGGTCTTTATCTACTTGTTTATCCCCTTAGCATAGTAAAAATGCTCCTAAGAGGAGGTTTTTACAAAGTTTAGCCTTGGAGCTCCAACTTTGCCCTAGTTTAGGGTCTTGAAACAAACCTTGGGGGTTGTTTCAAGAAGCCCTAACCTAATTGACAAGGAGAATTACCTCCAAGAGGAAGGCTGGTCACCTTCCTCTAAGGCTAGGGTTTAAAGGTATCATCCATAAAACCCTAAGTTATCATTTTTTATCAATTTTACTTGAATATTCATGTGTAAAATTACATTTTCATGGTAGAATTAGGGTTAAAATTAGGTCTGCTATATTATGTTAAAAACCCTAGAAAATCAAAAAATTAATTTTTTCGATTTTTTGGCCTTCCTAAAATTTCGGCCCTCTCTCTTACAATTTTGCCCTACCTTCTTTAGCCCTAATAACCCTAGGGCGAAATTTTAGGAAGCCCTAAAAATTTAAAAATATAAAAAATTCCTAAAAACCCTAATTGTATATCTGTAAATATTATTTTTAGGTTAATTTTAAGTTTTTCTTGTGTAATTAGGTTTTATTTCTCATTTTTGTAGATAAATTTCATAAAAGAAAAACCCTAACTCCTAAACCCTAGCTACAGCCCATAACTTGCCCTAGTGGCGTCCCTTTTCCTCTACTCTAGGGTTCGATCTAGGCCTCGCCCTCCCTTCTTTCCCTCTTTCCCACCTTCGCTCTACCCTTCTCCTTCCTTGCTGCCCTTTTTTCTTCCTCTCCTCTCCCTTGCTGCCTTCTCTTCTTCTTCTTCTTCCCCTCTAATTCTCTCCTCCCTTCATCTTCCTCCCATTTTGCTCTTCCTTTCCTTTCCCTATCTCCTATCTCTCCCTTCCATTTTCCTTCCATCTTCCTACCTCTTCCACCCTCGGCCTCTTCCCCTCGATTTCCCAAGCCCATGACCTTGGCTTACAATGCCTTGGTCCTCCAATTTGAGGCCTCTCCAAAGGCTACAACAGCCTTGTTGTTGACTCTCTCTGCTGCCCTAGGTCTGCATAAATTTGCAGACTGTCAAGATCACAAGGCAGAGCTACTCCATCAAAGCCATTACACCAACACGACACCAACCAAAAAGGAGTTAGTTATTTGACAGATTTGCAAGTATTTGGGAATTGGGACTGCCTTACCTTATTAAAAGAGGTTTGAAACCAGATTATTACAGTCTGAAAATTTGTCTTTTTCTATGAATAAAGTGTCAAAGTTTGAGGTTGCATTGTCTACATCTTTCACAATCATTGTTGTTACAAATTGGATGTCCTACTGCTGTTAATTCTCTTCCACGGGGTCTGAAACATAGTGTGGTTGGCTACTGATATAAGCATGATAAACTTACAATTTGGTGCATAAAAGTTGATAGTAGAATTGGTTCAAAGTGCATGTAATATTGTTCATTTGTTCTTGTATCCTTTGATTGGTTTACAATTATTATAAATAGATATTGAAACCACTGCTATACTGCTGTTTATGTCCTTATTTACATTCTGAGAACTACTATTATTGAGCTGATATAGATGGTTTAGTGTTAAGACCCATCTTGGAACTACTTGTTATAAACCTTGCATTAAACTTATTGCTATTATACGCAAGTGTTTGGACTGTCATTAGCATACTGTATTGACTATCATATTGCATTATCATAATCCTTATTCGCTGGTGACAATCACACTTTCTTGTCTTCGGATGATCTATGTCACAAAGTAAATGTTAAGCACTTATAAATGATTTTACTTGTATGTTGAATTTCCATTGACTGTCACTACATTGACTTGATATATTTGGCATCTATAAAGTGCATATTTAGCTAGTATGTCTTCTTCATTCGCAAAAACATATTGATTAAGGCACTGGTCACTGACTTCCTATCTAGAAGGTATAGCTTCTTAAGTGTTTTGCAGACCACAGAAGGGCTCTCCCCTTAGAGGTTCTGACTCTCTGAAATAGTTTGGAGTGGCTAAGGTGACAGTGGTCACTTTCTCCGTACATTTGTTCATCGGATACTAGCCCTGTTAGTTCTTCCGGAAACACCTCTCCACTCTCCTTAGGTCTCTTTTATAACTTCATTAATGACTCTTCAGCTGCCTCCGGATCTCAACGATCAAGATTATATCTTGGCCTCACTAGATCTATAGTTGCGACTTAATATCTCGTTGAGATTACTCAAATCAATAAGTCACTCAAACTATATAAAAGTCACTTTATAAAATCACTTTATAAAGTGCTCACCTAGAGAGTCATTTTTTGGACAACTTCTACATTCTAGACACATAACCTATGTAGACGTACCTATCCGAGCTACAAAAACTAACACCTTTGCCCTTCGAGTACTCTCTTAATGTTCTCGATCACCTCATGCCCTCCAAGCAAGAGTTGAACATCTTGATTTGAGCAAACATTTGTAGACAGTACATATAGATCACCCAAATTGCCCCCCCCCCCCGACGACCTTGGTCCTGTTATGGTTCTCTTTTAAGCAATGCAACTAAAGATTGGCCTTATTATTAGACCCAAGTATACTCAAAAGCACTAAATGCATAGCCTTAAGACTCCTTTAGGCAAGTTCAAAGTTTAACCACATTGACTCTAAATTGAGACAAATCATCACATTCCAAGATCAAAGAGGCTCTATCAAGTTTTTCATCTATAGGCCATCGAGTCGAAGGAGTATCTTATCTTTCGTTGCCATGTATACTACAAGTTCATGAGTCGAAGGAGTATCTTATCTCCCGTTGCCATGTATACTATGAGATCTTGAGGAGGCTCCATTGTCTTTACAAAGTGTCAAGAGGATCCCTTACTACATTCTTCGAATACTTAAGTCTTAGACCAAAGTTGTCTTTTATTTTCTTGATGTATGTACTATTGTACAGGAGACAAATTACAAGGCCCACCACAACAAACCCAACTAGGATGATCACTTCCTTATTTTCCTCGACATTGATGATAAATGACCATAAGCATTGTGTAGAGTCTCATGCGACATCAAATTCCAAAGTCAATGACACCCTGCACTTCATCTAGACCTACAAGTAGCATAACAATTCCAAGCAATGTCTCAAGGAGGCTACCCTCACAACACAGTATGCTACTTTCCCTTTCATCATCTCAAGTACTCAAAGATCCATCACCAAATTCTTTCTAGTGGTCTCAATTGTTAGGAGAGTTGTCGCAAATTGTCACCCCAAGATCACACATCCTAGTATGTACAGTCCAAGGTCCTCTCCATAAGAGATTATCATACAATGTATCAACCCCTTCTTTGTAGTCGAATAACTCTATCGGGGCATCACCTTATTCTTCATCCCCACATTTCTTCTCTTGCTCTAATGTGCAATACTCCATCAAGTGGGGAACAAGCTCAACATATGTGCAAAGAATGTCCACATAACAACCAAACCCCAAGCTCCATGCCAACTCATCAGTCCATGAACCAAGAAGACCATCAATAAAAAATGTAAGTGTCCACAATGGATAACCAACCCATGATGAAGGGGACCACCCCTTCTACAAGCCACTAGAATGTCACCAAACATGCCACAAGAGAGAAACAAGGAGGGCACTCAACCAAAGATGATACTCAAAAGTGTTATGATGCCATCTATGTGCCAAGGATCAAGCATGCTCGACATGAAAAGGCCTTCACAAGCATCAATACTAGACCATCCAAATCTCCATCAACATGTAACCCCTTATTGAAAATGTGATAAAAATCACGTGGAGATCCATGCAAAATGGGGGTAACAGCCCAATGCCTTTACAAGCAACCTAACAATAACACATGTGGAGCACTGCACTCCAAGGGTACAGGTCAAGCTCCACGGTGATGTCGTCGACAAGCAAGGCTCTAGAAGCAAGGGCACTCAATGGGGTGTGTCCTACGTTCCACCCTATGAGCCTTCAAAGGCCCATCAATCTTGTTAAGCCATGTACTCCACTAGATCCACCCCTCTACATGAACGCTATCACAACCCAAGCATCCCTGAGCCAACTCCAAGCCTTCATGCAAGCATCCAAGCTACCCCATGTTGCCTAGGGCTTAATGCCCTCCTCCAAGATGCAAAACACTCCTCCTAAGTAGGGCATTTTCCAAGTAAGCAACTATCTCCATGTGACCATCATATAGAACGTCACCAAAGCTGTCAAGAGATCTCCAACATTCTAGAGAAGAATATCAAGAAAGCACCCCACTAAGGTCAAGCAACCATCAAGCAAACACTAACTAGGCCATCTCTATTATGTAGATCTATCACATACCATCTCCCATGTGCAAATCCATCACAGACCATCTCGGGGTTGATCATACATCATGTACCCCATGTCACGTCCCCATCTTGACCGTATTGCATTAAAATGTAAATGATGTAATATTGTTATAAAATCATGATGAGGAGCTCAAGGCCAAGGCCCCGCCATTGATTTATTGATGCATATGGTTTGTGTGCTAGCCAGGCACATTGGAATTTCAAACATCATGTAAATATACATTTTAATAAAATACCCACAACTAGCTATGCAATGCAACAAGAGATGGGGCATGATTTTACAAGGAATTGGGAGAGAAAACATTCAAACCCTTGGAGACAATCAAGTCAAGCCAAGTGTCAATGAGAAAACCCATCAAACCCTCAACTACCCATGTTGACTTTTGTACACAATCATTGATTTCTCTCAAGAGTTGGTTGAGGTAGTTAATGCCTTGGGGAATGAGAGGTATGGCTGTCCAAAGTCGGGTATGGGCAAGCCACCCTGCATGGGAAATCGCGTTTTGCTTCTTGGGCAAGAAAAGAGCCATGACTTGCTCCCCAAGCCATAATCCATCAACCAGCTTTGCTCTCCCACGAGTTTAGAGCTACCTAGGTGTTTTTCTCCATGGTCCTTGTTGTGTTTCCTTCATTCTCCTAGCTGGGAAGGGCGTTTTTGTGTTGTATACCAGTGGGGAAGAAAGGGAAATCGATTTGGGGACCATAGAGGTTGTTTTGGCTCACTGATTGCTTGTGTATCTGTGGGAGAAATCGTTTTCTTCCCTATGGTCGATTTTCCCTCTCACAAATCCGTTTTTGGTGTGCCTACGTTTTGGGGAAAACCCATGGCCATCCTGTTTGTAAACCCCATTAATAGAAATGTGTATCCATGCCCAGTTTCTAAGTTTGTTGTGTGTAAGAGAATGTTGGGGTTGAGATGGGTATCCATTGTTTTGGCTTGAGCTTGAGTGCAAGCATCTAGGGTTCAAATGTAGCTTGATAAACCCAGCTATGGACTGGCTTGGCTCAGATGAAATGATTAATTGGCTGTGTGTGAGCTTGAATGTCCCCTTTTCCTTGCAGAAATCATGCCCAGCTCGGGGGTGATCTCTGAGTGCTGAAAAAATACAGGCTGGGCAGAGACCTATGGTTGGGTGGAACGTTGCAGCGACGTAGTTAGTTGTTTGGGACAATTGCACAACGAAGATAAGTGTTTTCTGTCTATGTATCTACTTCTGCAATGTTTAAATTGATGACTGTTTTTTATATGCTGTATACATATGATACGTGTGTGGATGAGTTTTAATTCCCCTGTGCGTATTTGCTTAATTTACATCTGCACACTCTTGAAATTATATGTATGAATCTAATGAATGGGCTGAGATTATGTGAAAACCCCACAGATTGGCATCATGTCCCCTTCCTTGCCTTGGATAGATGGGTGGGTACGTGACACCCCAAATCTCATGAAGCATCCCAAACATGGTGTAAACACTTTCAGAGTACCTCTGAAAGCTAACAAGCTCCTGAATCAATATACCAAGCACATTTTAATGCAATGATTTCTTTGTCTGTGGCTATAAAAAGATAACCAGTTTCAGGTTCAGTTTGATGAACCACTGTCCTGCTTTCAACAAAATTGCTTCAATGCCTTCATCCTCTTTTTCTGGCTCTACCTCGACCTCTACCTCTAGTCCTTTCAACTTCATGTATTTTCTTAAGAAAACAATATTCTTCATTATGATTATTTCTGCCAACAATAATTGCAAAATTTTCATCTGGTATTTTGAGTATTTTTCTGCAAAAAATAAGTTCATAATTATATTTCAGAGTAAAATAAAATTACATAGTGCAAATGCCTTGTGTATTTGAAAATGAGACCTCCACTTAGGTCCTATACAATTCAGACAGATGAGTGTCCTTCCAAAAAGAAACCACAGATCATCTAGCAGTTCCAGCACTTAGCAGCAAAACTCTTAAAACAGTCTATTTTAGTGGCCCCAGGGCCACAAACAAGAGCCCATATGATGTCCAAATTATACATCCTGCTAACACAGCAGCATAGCTGAGTTGCAAAAAGTAAAAACAGTACCAGACCATACATTGTTAATTATTTCTCCAATTTGATTGCCACTTATGCCTGCCTCTGCCACAACCTGTCTCGGCCTTTTCCTCTGTGCCCTCTTTGAATGCTTTGTCTAGACCCTCCACTCTCATTCTTCCTTAACCTTTATTCTTCCTAAATCAGCAAACCTGTAGCTTGTTTAAAAGTTCGAGTTTCATGTCAAAAATTATGGTCAAAATTGATTACTATATTGTTCAAATCAGGGAAACTATTGAACAATATGGTAATGAATTATTTGAATTATTTATCTTCAATTTCGATATCAATTGCCACTAACTCACTCTTCAATTCTTGCAATTTCTCAGCATGCTCTATTACATAATCAGATTTAATCATCTTCAAATTTGTTAATTTGATTTGCAGCAATAAAGCTCTAAGTTCCAATGTTGCACGACTCGGACTCAGAAAAGACTCGGCTGGCATGTGACTCATCGACTCGGGAAAGACTCAGGAAGGACTCGGGACAGACTTGACAAGACTCGGCAAATAGGATCCCATGGGTGTACAAGGGGATAAATTTGTTCAGAGCCTCAGACCATAAAATGTGAATTCTGGGCAGTTCTGAGCTAATTACCAACACTTCTGGGCATCTTTCTGACTTCTTGTGCACCCTAGCAGCAATTTGTAGGATTTTTGGGCATGTTGCAGCCCTAGCAGAGTGATAATCAACAGTGAAGAACCTTCAGAACAAAAACAGAGGTGACATAAGCAAGTCTGGGCATGAAATCAGCCCTCAAAGCACACTTCTGGGCAGTTTTTGAAGCATGGACAGCAGACAGTGTTCATCTTTGCTCAAGTAGGGTCATATATCAGCCACTAAACAAACAATGGAACTTCAATTCTGGGCATAAGGAGCAAATCTGGGCAGAATTAGGTCTCTTCTAAACAGCCTAAACCCATCAAACAACAACCTTTCTCAGGTTTGGGCACTGGTTGGGCCGAGTATGTGCTGAGTCTTGGCCAAGTCCAACTGAGTAAGTTCCGAGTCTGGGCAAGTCTCCCGAGTTTGCCGAGTATGTGCCGAGTTGGCGAGTCTGTCCACAAGTATGGGCCGGTTACTTGTTTTCGGGTCTGACTCGGGCAGACTTTTGAGTACCCGCGAGTCTTGGCCAAGTCGTGCTACACTTGGTAAGTTCATTACAGTTTTCATACTATTTTTTTTGACATACTTCACTAGCAATGCCAAGGCCTTTACTATGGGTAAGAATGTCATCCTCAGTCCTCAGTGAGAAGTAGCATGACATTTTTACTTTTCTTTCAGTAGTCATTAGTCATGGGATCTGGTTTTGGAATTGCCCAGTGACTAGCTCCCAAATATTATGATAGGAGAGGATTTGCTCCATTTTTTGTTTCCATGCCCTGAGGTAATTCTTCCCATTTAATTTGTGAGAATAGGGCATCATAAAATTATTTCTATTGGCCATATCTGCATATACCTTTGAAAGGAAAATGCTAATCCTTCCAAATATCTTCTTATCACTCCATAAAACAAAAATATGCTTGTAACTCAAGATTTTTTTTTAAAAACGGCTTATAACCTAGAAAAAGATCAGCTTGTTACTCCAATAGAACAGAAACCCTTATTACTCCGGGAAATTTATAAAAAAGTCCAGCTTTTTAAGAACTGCTTATTAGTCAAATCATGAGTTTCTCTTTTCTTGACAAAGACGTCCAAGATTAAATTCAGAATATTCAAATATCTAAGATTTATCATCACTGAAAGAAATCGTGTATCCGGAGAACTCAAATTCTACAAAAAGTTGAACCTAACACAGTTTGGCCTTATTCTGTGTTGAGAATTTTCTCTCAATCACTAATGCAAAAAAAGAATGTCTTGGTCTGTTTTGTCATCTGTTTATTTCCCATCTGGTATTCTAAAATTGCAAATTAGTTTCGTGGAACTGAGTGAGTGGCTATCTTACCAGATCTACCTGTGGAGGATCCAGGACCCATGTTTCCCTAGCCCCATACATTTCTGATTTGGAAGCACAAGAGGTTTCACTTGAGACTTGTTTCCAACTTATCAGAAATGCCAAGCCAGCAGATCATTGTGCTTATGAATTACATACAAGGTTTCCAACTTGTCAGAAATGCCAAGCCAACAGATCATTGTGCTTATGAATGACATTCAAGGGTGTTGTATATATATCAAGGAAGTTCTGTTATTCTCATTAGAAGCAACTCACCTAATCTATTTATTACAATAATGTCTTGATCATATAATGTCTTTATACTTACATACCACTTAACATTATATTCTAACTTTATAACATCACTTTATCTTATTACCCTTACATTAAATAAATATTAAAATGTCTGACAAAAAGTGCACAAATGCTTTACTGAGGAGTCAGTTGTTGTGGAGGTGGACAAAAAATATGTTGCACAAATTGTTATAGATAATCCATCAAACCATGTGGTTTGGCAGAGTTTTCATGGAAAGACACCCCTCCATTTTTTGGACCTCATGTGCAGCCCCATTATTTGGACCTAATGTTGGAGGCTATCTTACCAGATCTACCTGTGGAGGATCCACGATCCATGTTTCCCTAGCCCCATACATTTCTGATTTGGAAGCACAAGAGGTTTCACTTGAGACTTGTTTCCAACTTGTCAGAAATGCCAAGCCAACAGATCATTGAGCTTATGAATGACATACAAGGGTGTTGTATATATATCAAGGAAGTTCTGTTATTCTCATTAGAAACGACTCACCTAATCTATTTATTACAATAATGACTTAAGCATATAATGTCTTTATACTACATATCACTAAACATTATATTCTAACTTTATCACATCACTTTATAAGTTTATCTTATTACCCTTACATTAAATAAATATTACAAAGCCTGACAAAGAGTGCTCAAATGCTTTACTGAGGATTCAGTTGTTGTGGAGGTGGACAAAAAACATGTTGCAAAAATTGTTATAGATAATCCATCAAACTATGTGGTTTGACAGAGTTTTCATGGAAAGACACCTCTCCATTTTTTGGACCTCATGTGCAGCCCCATTATTTGGACCTAATGTTGGAGGCTATCTTACCAGATCTACCTGTGGAGGATCCAGGATCCATGTTTCCCTAGCCCCATACATTTCTGATTTGGAAGCACAAGAGGTTTCACTTGAGACTTGTTTCCAACTTGTCAGAAATGCCAAGCCAACAGATCCTCCAAAAATGACCCTTTCTAAAATCACATAATGATAAAACAACAAAAAGTTAAAATTACTGTTGATGTTTCTCCAGGTTGTAGCATCAGGCAGACGTTCTCTCCTAGATTGGTCATGTGATTTGAACAATGGAAATGGCCATGTGATTTGAGAATGGCCCTAGCATAGCCTTGATTAGTCATGTGATTTGGCTGAGTGAATAAGGCTCGAGGTGCTTATCCTTGAATAGTCATGTGATTTGGCTAAGAGTGAATAAGGCTAGAGATCACATTGCATACTCTGTGAGGGAGTGCTCCGTGACGGAGTGATCTATTCTATATTAGAGTGAGTTGACTTGTTTATTTGATAGGGGATTTCATCCTTTTGTGAAATATACAAGTCGAATCTAATGTTGAATTTGACATAGGCTCTAAGAAGTGTCTAAGACTTCTTAGTGTGGGTCAAATCAACATTAGAGCTCTATGGGTGAATAGACATGCATGTGAGGAGATGATCATAAACAAGGACAATTTTTCTATGATGAAGAAATAACCAAGAAGACAAGTCAACCATTGAAGGAGTCCCAGGTAGCATTGAAGAAGCCCAGGAAACATTGAAGAAGAAGAAAGGACAAGTCGGCCTTGAAGATAAAAAGAAAAGTGGAAAACAGAAGTACAAGTCGGCCCCATAAGAAAAATCAGGGTGAATTGAAGTGTATAAATAAGCAGTTAACATTTCATTTTCACAATCCAGCTAACACAGCATAGCAACTCTTCCAGCTAATGTGCACTTGTCAAGAAGACCTAGTAAAGGCACAAGGAGTAAATATTTTGGGGTTCTTATCTTCTCAAGAGGTTCGCTATCCCTATCTAGGGTTTCTTTGTGAAGGTCGCACTCTCTTGTGGCTAGGGTTTCCTCATGAAAAGAGAATGACCTTTATGTGCTAGGGTTTCTCTTCAAGAATGGTAATGTACTTGAATTGAACTGATTTCTTCTAAGAAAAGTTGGTTGGGTTCTCCCAAGTTTGGGTTTCCCAAAGTAAAAAAATTTGTGTCTATTATGCTTGGCTATGTTTCTATGATCCTTTGTTTTCGCTGCCATTTAAGTTGAAATTTTTTAGTGTGCAATTATTCAATGAAAACTGTGGGATGAAATGAATGCTTGAAATCATTAGGAAATAATTGTCAAGATCTGGAAATAGATAAAAAATCAACATGGTATCAAAGCAGTTTTGAAAGACAGCCAGTGATCAGATTTTTGCCCTAAGTCTAGAAATTACGGCTTACAAGTTTGGACCTTTCCAGCCCAAGTTCGAACTTGAATTCAGTGTACTAGAGGTCACCTTGGCAAGGCACGTCTTTCTGTGGAGCTAGTTTTCAATTTGGTCAAATTTCAATTTTGACCTTATTTGTTGGGACTAGGATTTTTGGATCAGATTTCAGATTTCTGTCAAGATGGTATCCGTTTCAGAATTAATCCCAATTCAAGAACACAAGGATCTTTCAAATATCAAGTGCTACGATTGTCATAAATTTGGTCACCTTGTTTATCAGTGTCCTCAAAAGAAAAGGAAGGAAAGGCAGCATGCATCAATAGCTGATGTTGATGAGCATCCACCATAGAAGAAGACAAAACTTGATGAGATTGCACATGAGCTTCGGAAAGAGTAATTCTTGTAGATCCAAAGGGATCTTGAATCTAGTGCATTCAGTGGCCTCTTGTACAATATGACATTCATTGATGATTTCTATTGGAAAACATGGATCTACTTCATGAAGACCAAAAATGAAGTCTTCAGCAAGTTCCAGAAGCTCAGCTCTCAAGCAGAGAACTTGACAGGAAGAAGATCAAGGTTTTCAAGTCAGATAATGGCGGAAAGTATACCTCCAATGACTTCAGTGATTTCTGCAAGGAAGCAGAGATCAAGAGGGATTCAACAGCAAGATAAGTATTTAATGCTTTAAGTAATGAGTTTTGTTTACTTAAGTTGAATTGATATTTTGTTGATGAATAGCATAATTGTTTAAATTGGTATTGGTTAACTGTTGTGGACAAATTTTGTCATGTATTGTAGGACAATTCCATTGTGGAAGCTATCAAGACGATGATCCATGATCAGGATCTACCCATGTTCTTATGGCCAGAGTCATCCAGTACTACAGTTTATGCTCAGAACAAGAGTCCTCACCGGATATTGGGGGACAACACTCCTTAGAAGGTATTCACAGGAGTGAAGCCAAAAGGTCAGCCACTTGACGATCCTTAGTTGTCCAGTCTACACCCATGTGCCAAACTTTTGAAGAACCTTCTAGGAAGAAGGGTACTTTTGTGACACAGCGAGACTTCGAAGGCCTACAGGATCTACATTCTAAGACAACGTCAAATTGAGGTTAGTCGGGATGTTACTTTTGATGAAGAGGTAGCCTTCAAGGGGTCTAGAGAGTCTCACATGGAGATTGATAGTAAGGATCAAGAGCCTTCGAAGGATTAGGGTACAAATCCCTCTATTCCAATTGTTCATCCTCCAAACTATCAAGAGGAGTCAATAGAGCCAGCAAAGCCAATGGATCTACCTAGAGATGTTGCAGTGATCAGGAAGAGGCCAATATAGCTTTGTGATACTTTGCAGGATGCAGAGAGGCATACAGCTTCCAATGGTAATTTGAGGAGATAGTTACGAGATCGGAGAGGAAGTCAGTGATGACTTCCAAGTGGATCTATAAGATCAAGCATGCAATCCAGATTAGCATCAAGGATGGCACATTTTGCAAGCTAAGAGAGAGTCATTGATGGTATTCAGTGTTCTTGACGGAGCAAGAGGCTCGTCTCAGTGGACCCACTTGGTGAGAGAGGACACAAATGGATACACAAGGATCAACAATGTAGAAGGCAGCAGGTTGCTTCAGTGCAAGATACTCGGATGCAGAGGGAACAGAGTGTCCAGATGCAGAGGGAGCAGGATACTCAGGTGCAAATTGAGCAGGGTGCTCCATCACAGAGGAAGTAGCTACAGCACAATCTGTTGATGATGGAGGAGGTGCCCCAGTTAGGAGTAACTCCCTCACCAAGAAGTTGGCTTCTAAGTTCAAGATGAAGGATCTTGGCCTGATGCATTATTTCTTGGGATTGGAGGTGTGGCAGAGACCAAGAGAGATCTTCCTCAACCAGGGGAAGTACACAGTTGAGATCTTCGAAGATTCAAGATGATGGACTACAAATCCATGGCTACACCTATGATGACAAATCTGAATAAGTTTAGTGATTCTGCTCCAAATTCATATTTAATGGATCCCACTATATGCAGGCACACAAATCTAAAGAAGCTGAGTGATTCCACTTCAGATTCAAATTTGGTGGATCCCAGGCCAAATATTTGCTTTGTAGTGAGCACCTTGAGCCAGAGTCGAGGCATGTACATTAGGTTGCGGCAAAGCATGTGTTGAGGTACCTGCATGGTACAGTTGGATATGGTCTGAGATATGTCTCAGGTGATGAAGTGAGGCAGCAGAGATATACAGACTCTGACTGGGCAAGGAGTGCAGTGGACAGAAAGAGCACCTTGGGGTGCTACTTCAACTTGGGATCAGCTATGATATCCTGGTTTAGCAGGAAGCAGACTTCTATAGCACTCAGTACAACAAATGCGGAGTATATCGCAGCCAATGTCGCAAGTCGCAAACCAGTGTGGCTTCGAAAGCTCCTTACAGGACTGACTATATTTGATCAAGATCAAATAGCACTTCATCCAAGACATGGTGCAAAAGGGAGCAATGAAGCTCCAGTGCATATCCACAGATAAGCAACATTGGGAAAACATTCACCCTCGGAGCCTAAGTTATATGGCTAGTGGTGAATGGCTTAGATACTGTGATGGTTCTATAGATGAGTAGCATTGAATGGCCCAGACATCGTGATTGTTCTACAGATGAGCAGCATTGGGCAGACATTCTCCCAAATTGGTCATGTGATTTGACCAAGGGAAAATGATACATTCACGAGAGGTGAATGGCCCAGGCGCAGTCTTTATCCAGAAAGCCATGTGATTTGGCTAGGAGTGAAAGACTCAAGATGCAGATGCAGTACATATCCAAGATGGATTACGGACATTCTCACCAAGTTTGATGATTGGCATGATGCAAAATGTCTCCCTCGCTGAGAGGAAGTATTGATGTTTCTCCAGGTTGCAGCATCGGGTAGACATTCTCTCCCAAATTGGTGATGTGATTTGACCAAGGGAAATGGCCATGTGATTTGAGAATGGGCCTAGCGTAGCCTTGATTAGTCATGTGATTTGGCTAAGAGTGAATAAGGCTCGAGGTGCTTAGCCTTGATTAGTCATGTGATTTGACTAAGAGTGAATAAGGCTAAAGGTCACATTGCATACTCTGTGAGGGAGTGCTCTGTGTTGAAGTGATCTATTCTATATTAGAGTGAGTTAACTTGTTTATTTGATAGGGGATTTCATCCCCTTGTCAAGTCTAATCTAATGTTTAATTTGACATAGGCTCTAAGAAGTGTCCAAGACTTCTTAGTGTGAGTCAAATCAACATTAGAGCTCTATGGGTGAATAGACGTGCATGTGAAGAGATGATCATCAACAAGGACATCTTTTCTATGATGAAGAAATAACCAAGAAGACAAGTCAACCATTAAAGAAGTCCCAAATAGCATTGAAGAAGCCCAAGAAATATTGAAGAAGAAGAACACTGCATTTCCATGCACTACGCAGAAGTGGCACTCCTCGAAGTTAATGGCACTTTCTCTAGCGCTTTGGGTTTGGCGAATCCAAGTAGTGCATTTGCTATTCATTTGTTTCTTGGGCTTACAGCATCTTATTCTCAAGCTTCAATTGGTTCAATTGACAATGTTGCAGAACTCGGACTTGGCAATGATTCGATGAGCATTCAAAATTGTTGACTCAGGAAAACGTCTAAAAAAATGCCAAACAATAAAAAATTAACAGAATTTTATTTTTTTCAACTAAATTAAATTATAAACTTAAAAGGACATCAGATAATCACATTGCCACACTCTCCTCAATATATGTGCTGAATCAATGTTCTCCCTCCTTGACATGAAATCAGCAAGTGAAATGGGCAAACAGAGCCCCAAATCTGACCTTTTCAGAAAAATTGAAGGAAAAAAAAACACCAAACTCTTGATTTTTTTCTAGAAATTCATGAGTTTTTTAATTTTTCCAGAATGGGCAACACGCTTTGTGCTGGCCATCTCTGCAATATAACAAATCTAGTTGGTAAACAGTCACTCCACATTAACACTCTCCTCTCCTTTCTGGTTTTTGTCACTACAATCTATATGCAAATTCAGCTCCAATCAGATGAGCAGCTAAGGAGCCTCCAATGCATGTCACATTTATCTAACGTGCAAACAATAGATGAAATCCATGATAAAAAGTAAACCACAAACATGCTGAGTCCTTGATAAAACTATGTCTGCTGAAAAATTATGGTTGCTAAAGCAGAAACAATGCCACCAACGTTAGACATCACGTTTTGGCAAAAGGAAATGAGTAGGCAAACTGACCTCTAAGTATCTCAGTCCCCAAGTGAAATGTCGATGCTTATCGTTTGCAGCCTTTGAATCCCAGCCCCTGTACTCATATAGACCCGTAGATGTATACACACATCTAGAAACCTTTTGAAATGAAGACTCGAGTGGAACACCCCCACATGTAACAACCTGACAGAAAATCCAGGACTACTTTAAGCAGCAAGCTCCCATTCAATAAATAGAAAAATCAACAGAAAACCTCAGACAACATGAAATGCAAAACAAGTATATCCAATGTCAGCATGATTCAAAATCACCACAGGGGATCGCAGTCTCTCATAATTATGCTCTCATTCAGAGCCTACTGTCCAAATATCCCAGGTATCTTTCTTCTTGACCATTCAATTTAATCTTTGAATTAAATTGAACAACAACAAAAAATCAGCTTGCAGAGGGTATACAGAACAATGCTTACCCCAGAGACCTTGACATACTGCCCATCTTTTGCCGTTCTCAGCTCTGCATCTGGATATCCTGACACAAACCCTGTAACTGCCCTCTTTCCCCACCAACTGTTCCACAGCAGAAGCACCGCAACAGCCCAAAAGAGAACCACCACTACAACAAGCAAAATTGCATTCCGAACAGCTGCCAGAATGAAACCCCCAGCTATGAAACCCACAAAAAAAAGTGGAATAACAGTCCAAAGGATCACTTTGGGGAAGTTTCTCTTGAAGGAATACAATTGATCATGGCTGAGATTGGTGACAGAATGACTGTTCGCCATAGATACACTGTGCAGCTTACCGGATGCAGATGAATCCAAAGGCCCGGATACTTTTCTAGGTGCTCCAGAGGAATTGAGAGGACCTGAAGAAATCGGACCAGAAGTAATGAGCCCAGTTGCAGGGAGTGAAGGGGGAAGTGGCCCAGAATTTTGTCGGGCAGCAGTGGGGACACCTCCAGAAAGAGGACCAGAAGTCTTCTTAACAGATTCCCCATTCCTAGAGAGAGGTCCTGAGTTGGATTTTTGTCTTGCTGAACTTGTGCCTGGTACAGAACCTGGAACTACAGATGATATAGGTCCTGATACTGAAAAGTTTGAGCGTGTTGCTGGGTTTAATGGAAGAGGACCTGAATGTGATGCAACCCCCCCAAATGATCCAGTCCTCATGGGGGGGTTCCCAACAGGTCCAGATTTCTTTGACTTCAAATTGTCCACGGGAATATCAAACATTTTTCCAAGCTCGCCAGACTTCTTAATATCACCTCCAGTGTAAGGCATGGCTGTGGAGCTCATGGTAGGCTGTCTTTCCTTGTACTGCTCTTTTCGGCCTGAAACATACAGCCCATTGCTGAGCTGATGTGAAGGGAATCTCGATCCCATTGAACTTGATAGAAGTGAAACAAAACGCCTATTATCAGCCGCAATGTAGAGACAAAGAACCGAGATGCCTGCTAACAGTCAGATGCCAGAGAAGAAGCTCTTCACCCCAGAATAATCTGTCAAAATCGGAAATGCTATACACTCAAAAGAGAACTTCTTCTCAATGTTCGCTTTTACTGACATATCTGTCAAACCCCACATATCAATTGTACTTGTCAGTTCAGTCCCAAATTGAGACAAATACACAAGCCCAATATGTCAAAAATATGTGAAATATCAGTCTGATAAGCTTAATAAGAGCAATCCCAAAGTTAATCAGAATATGGATTTTATCAGCCCAATTACAATATTAAATGCACCATCACAGCAAATGAACTCTTAAAGACTGCAACTCAATGCCTTGAATTCGTGATAGAATCTACCCTGTGAAGTATATTCCAAAAATAAGCAGGCCCAGTCACCTAACCCAAATTCAGACGTTTACTTGTTAACAACTTACAAGGACATGTAAGAAATGCAAAGATCAACCGAATTCCAAGTTCAAAAATTTAACAGAAATAAATCTAGTATTTCTCCAGAAACCAAAACCTCAAATAAGTGTGTGTGTGTGTAATCCTGATACTCAACAAAGCCATCTCACGATGCATCATAAACAAACAGCATCTTTCATCTACCGTAAATAACAAGCATTCGATTATGAGAGAAATCCATCAAAAAAATACAGAAAACCCACGTCAAAAATTCAGCTCAACAACAAGCCCGAACTGACAAAACGCATGTAATCCCATTCCCTGAACTTTGAAGCAGGTACAAACCTAACTCTGCATTCCCCAGTCCACTGAACCGAAAGGTCTTCCATGCATAATATCAGCATTACCAAGCTCTAATCCACCAGCGTTGTAGAAAACACAGGAAAAGCCCAAATGCATTTCATGAGAACCTAACACCGTTACTCCAAAAACAGAAAACACCCAAACCCATATTCATTTTGTAACCCACAAACAACTGACTAAACAGTAAACCAGCAGTCCACTCACTCATATGCATTCCACATTCGAAACTCTACCCGTACCTAGCAAGCTGAATACAATGCCCTTTTCTGAAGCAGACACTGCAATCTCGGTCCCCACTCCCTTTTTGAAAACAGCATCCAACATTGAACAAAACCTACCTGATTCTGTTAAACAGCATTCAAGATTGAACAAAACCTACCTGCTTAACTGTTGCGGCAGAGTTCCAAGATGGTCAAAAACAAATCGCTAACACTTGGCAGTACCACCATCATTATTATAGAAGGCATGATTGGAGAGCCTCCTAAAATCCTGTTGCGCACCGGCTCATTGGATCCACTCTAAATCGAATTGACAAGGCAGAAGACGGGCCATGGAATGCAATGCATTCATAATACAATAATAATCATATGATAGCGAAATCATTATTATTATTATTGTTATATATACATATACATATATTAATTGAGAAGCATTCCCCTCACCCACCTGAGCTCTCCACTTCTCCAACCCAACAGCAGCACTAGGTACCACCCACCACAAAAACAACTACAACTCCAACTGGTTGTTGTTGTTGTTAGTACGACTCACTCACTCACTACCTTTGCGACCATTCTACGGCTATTCCACCTTTGCGACAATTCTACTCCTGCATTCCGACTGGCGTGTGCGTCCGCACCGGCTCCGACCGGTCGCGCTCGTCCTCGCTCGCCGATGTTCACCGGATACGGCACTTTTTCGCCCGCCTGCCAGGGAATGGGGCACCCAAATCCTAACTGTCGGCGTGAGAAAAGGAGGCACCATTTTGTTCACATGTTCAAAATTATAACTAAAACTATAGTCTTAACTTTCTGATACATGGGTCTAGTGCCTCGTCATATCAATATATGTTATAATTATGACAAAGCTACTTTGTGAATTACGGCACGTAACACCGGATTTGATTTGATTTGATTTGATTGCCTATAACTATGCTTCTTCATGCTCTGCAACTAGGGTTTTGATATGCCCATACGAAAATTGATTCTAGCGGCCATGGATCCTTCCATGGTCGTTCTACACTTTCTCCCTTGAGTCTGCCTCTTGTCATGGTCGTTTGAAGGTTTTTCATTCTACTTTGGAATGTTGGCGGCGTCTCAGCGCGGCGATCCATTGGGAAACAGATTTCTTAGATGCTTCTCAGTGGCGACGGCGGTGGTATGTGTAAAGAGGGAAGCAATCGGGGTTGGGTGTCCTTAGACGAGTGACGTCGGCGGCATCAGAGGACTGTAGACAACGGGTCCAGTTCCTCCATCGTTGACGGTGGATTCGCTGAGGTGTTGCGCCTTGAGGGCTTCCCTGACCCTGGATCGAAGATGGAGGTGGGCGTTGTTGCTTGGCTGACGGCAGCTCTTGCCTTTCTCGGCGGCGGCTGCATCCATGACGCGGAACTGTTTTGCGACGGCGGCTACATCTCGGCGGCAGCTACTGCGATTTGGGGCCTCTCTGAGCCTGGAGTGACAATGGAAGCGGGCTTCTGCTTGGCAAGGTAGATTCTTACCCTGCTTAGTGGCGTCTGCATCGGGGATCCGTTTTTTTTTTTCGGGCTGTCGAGGAGAGGCATTTTATCGGAGGTTGGGGTTTTTCTTTGCAGATGCTAGTGGTTCTGCATTCTTTTCGGGGTTTTCTGGAATCGTTTTTATTTAATTTGTTTCCTTCTCCTGTATTCTTCGGCTTTTTTCTGCTATATTCATGGCTGTGCTGGCTGGTTTTTGGTTTGTAGTTGTAGTTTTTATCTGGGGTGCCTTAGTACCTACTTTTTATTTGTAAAAAGCTGAATAGCTCATGGCAGATCCTGCATTTATGTGTACTGCTTAGCAGCATTTACACTCTTCAAGAGTGATGAAGATCCAATGTAATTTTGTACTCGAAAGATGAAATAAAATTATGTTTTTTTTTCAAGGAAAAAAAAAAAAACTATGCTTCTTCCTCAAACTTTTCCTCCATGATACCATTCTTACCACTCAATCACTTTAATCAAACATTTAGCTCAACTTATTGCAACGAGTGAAACGAGGTGCTCTACAGCCCAGTATGGGGGAGATGTTGTAACAAGCGTTACATGTAGCGTTACATCTAATAAAACGTAATAAGTAATTTTTTTAATTAAAAAAATTCATGTCGGCTCATAAAATAAAAAAATTATGGAAAGTATTTTAAAAAAATCCATGTTGGCTCATAAAATAAAATATTATGAAAAGTAATTAAAAAATAAATGTTCGTTTATAAAATTAAAACTTGAAACTTAAACCCGGATCTATAAATCAAGAGAGATCAAATTTCTTGAGTTTAAATTTTAAAAAAGAAATACACCTCAAGAAATTGGATCCCTATGGGTGCTTGATAGATACGGGTTTAAGATGGATCTATGTTGGTTATTATTGCACTCAGAGGAGCGAAACATTAAGTTCAACTTATTATTATTGCACTCAAGGAGCGAAGCGCTCTACTGTCCAGTATGGAGGAGATGTTGTTCTTTCTAACAAAATAATTAAACAATTTCATGTTGGTTTATAAAATAAAAAATTATGGAAAGTATTTTAAAAAATATATATATTGGCTCCTAAAATAAAAAATGATGAAAAGTATAGCCCTAAGAGTTAGCTCGATCGGATGTGTTCTCGGAAGTTAGGCCTCCCAGCATGCGAGGTCACGGGATCCATTCTCATAGACTCTCTTGGGGTTAGGCACGCAGCGGCCGCAGGGTGAGACCCCTTCGGGTGGGTCCGCCGGAAATTATTTCGTGGACGTAGCGGTCGGCTAAGCCGATTAGTGAACCACATGGAGAAAAAAAAAAAAAAAAAAAATAAATAAATAAAATTTAAAAAAAAAAAAAAAAAAAAATGATGAAAAGTAATTAAAACAATCGATGTTTGTCTATAAAATAAAAACTTAAAACTTAAACCCGGATCTATAAATTAAAAAAAATTACATCTCGAGAAATTGGATCCCTCTCAGGGCTTGATAGATCTGGGTTTAAGATGGATCTATGTTGATGTAATTACCAATACCAGTTGCCTCTAATTCTCATCATTTATTCCTTCCACTTATGTCAAAAAGTTGAGATGTTTACATAGAAATGATAAACGTTGTTCCAACTGTCCAAGTTAAAATGGTAACGTACTTACATGACATGTTCTTACTTTTTTCTAAATTTATGTGAGATATTATTCAAAATTGATTTTTTTAATGAGGGATATTACTTCGGTTAAGCTTATATTTTTGTATGTATTTGGTTTTTTTTTCTTGGTTTTTTATTATCATATATTCATAATCAATAGTAAAATGTTATTTTCTTTACAAAATTATTGTTAATAGTATGACAATGATTTATCTAGTATTGATTGAGTTTTTTTTCATCAGTAAAGAGTATGAAAATGATGTGAATGGCTCACTAAAAGAATCAAAAAGAGAAGGAGCAAGATGGAAAAATGTTAAAACACTGTATCAAAAATTGTAATAGCATGTAGGTGATCATAATTCTTTAACTCTTTGAAGAGGTTTTGTTTGAAACTATATGGGGAGTGTTGATCTCATAATTTCTTTTATGGGGAAAACCTTGTAGGGAAATCCAAGGGATGCTTCCCTACATTTGTGACATCCCTATTAAAATCGCAATGTAAACTAGTGCACTTAACCCCGTGGGAATCAAATATGACATATGTCAACTCAAAACTTGTCAAATGCCCAACAATATTGGTGACAACCAGTTGAGTTGGCCCCTTAGGCTACATTGATCTAATAATAACAATACACAATTACAATTATCCTTAGACTAGATAATAGTGATGTAAAGAATGAAGGAAACATGAGCAATGGTGTTATGTACAATGCTTCTAATCTCTGAACATGTTGATCTACTTCAAGCTTTCTAAATATCAAAGAAGTGGTCATATGTTCCAAGCCTCAATGAGTCATGTTCCTTATGCTTTAGGGTAAGGAGATTACTATTTTATAAAAACAATTTATAACTAATTTTAATGGCAATTGGGTCTAATGCATGTAGTTAAGGAAGAGAAATGTTATTCTACCCACTTTGATTTAAACCACACCTATGATGGGTTTCGCTCTCCGTGGACCAATTATTGTTGAGATTATAAGCCATTTACCCTTACATATAGGTTAAAGGGTGGGGTGTTTGGCTACGTATGAAGACACAAAAATACTAAAACAAAAACAACTTATGACCAAAATCATTTAGCTCATATTATTCAATTAAATAGACATATGAACCATAAATAGGATCAAGAGTGTCTATCTCAATTATAACAAAGTCCATAAAAAATACTACTAAAATAATTCATTTTTTAATTCTTCATTATTTTTGCACTTCTCACATTTTGGTTTCAATTTGGGTGGTAAAATGACATGTTTTGATCTGCCACCAAAATTGTAACAAGATAAATGACCATGACAACGACTTTAATAATGTCCACATGGTTTCAATCGCAACCCTATAAACATCGACAATTGCTATCCTAAAAATTACTAAAGTTGTAATTCCATTAACATATAAATTTGAGGCCCAAAAAATATCCTATTTTGTAACCATACTAATGTCCATAAGTTTGATTGTTAATGCAAACATGGTTATGTTCATATTAACATCATCATTTATGTCTATGTTAACATAGCAATTTCCATCCTTTCATGGATCTCAATTTCAACCATACTAACATTTAATTAGGTTTTCTTTTTTAAATCTATAATGGGGCATTATTATGGTGTGAAGTGTGACCATTTTTTTATATAAATGGCATAAAAAATAGAAGGAAATTATTCTTTATATTATATATAATTATTATTATTATCAATAATAAAATGATTAACCATACTAACATTTAATTAGGTTTTCTTTTTTAAATGTATAATGGGGGCATTATTATGGTGTGAAGTGTGATATTTTTTTTTATATAAATGGCATAAAAAAATATAAAGGAAATTATTCTTCATATCATATACAATTATTATTATTATCAATAATAAAATGATTATATATTTAGAATTATTATTAGTATTTAATTAAATTATTAAGAAATGATGAGAAAGGCTTTTCTAAATGTAGCATTTTAGTTTTCAGTTCAAAAATGATAATAATTCATTAATTATGTCTATAATAAATATAATTTGTCGATTTTCAAAAATGTTTAAAAATAAATAAATTGATAATAAATTCAATCTACATACATGTAACTAAGCATTTTATTTCTTAAACAAATAACTCATTGCTTAATATAAATATAACAATATTAAAAACTCAAGATACAACTCTACCATTATCTCTACCTTTGGAACAAATAATTGAAATATAACTACAATCCTTAATTCATTCAAAAACCATAAAACTTTTGCAAATTAAAACCCACCCTAGCATGCCTGTGGGGGCAACTCAAGTGGTAAAATTGAGAAGTTGTAATCGGTTGTAAATGGGAGGTCATGTGTTCAAATCCCCCCAGACTTGCTTTTGTGCCATGGCTCGGGCCCTATGGATGCACCTAGGGTATTGTGGTAGCGAGACTGGATCCCTAGACCACATGTCACCTAAGTACCAACCCAACCCCATTGTCGATTCCCCTAGTACAAAAAACAAAAAAAACCCACCATAGCATCACATGTGATGATTGCCAGGAGGACAAGCAACAATAAAAATGATGAGCACATTGATACAATTATATAAAGTGTCACTTAAAAGAAGTTTTAGAACTCTCACATATGACTATAGTGGCTTATTGTACTCTCTAGTCCTAGTGACCTACCTTGGTCGTTTGTAAACATTAATAAAATTGTTTGAACTTAAAAGTAATCTTAGAATTATGATACAACTATATAAAGTGTCACTTAAAAGTAGCCTTAGAATCCCCACATATGATTAGTGTGGCTTATCGTACTCTATAATCCCAATGACCTATTTTGATCATTTGTAGACATTAATAAAATTGTTTTTTATCTTAAAAGTGTCACTTAAAAGTAGCCTTAGAACTCCTACATATGACTATCGTGGCTTATTGTACTCTCTAGTCCTAGTAACCTACCTTCGTCGTTTATAGACATTAATAAAATTGTGTTATCTTAACTTCAGATCTTTTTTAGCCCTCATCACTTCTATTTTCTTCTTGTTCATTACTTATTGTAAAATAAACCTCAATAATTTAGTTAGTACAAGTTTAGGGCTAATTAGATAGGAACTTCTCCATCCAGATATGCCTAGTAATATTTGTATTTACACTTTGAGGTTTTAGTTTTTGGCCTTTCTTCTTGAGGTTGTAGTAATTCCCTACATTTATATAGGATAGAAATGAATTGACTTATGATTTATGCCTCACTAAATTATATAATATTAGATGTTATGAAATTGCTTAGATTGATTTTCAAATTATCATATGCCATTGTCATTGTTTTGGTGTCTCCATTTTTCTTTTTATGTTCATAAAAAGAATTATGCAAGAGACCAACCATGAGACTATGCATACACAACCCAACCATTGATAGATTTACTAATTAATGGTGATTATAAAGAGACTAACTTTAAGGGATTTTTAATTTATCAAGATTCATTAGTAACTTTGTGAGTTTGAGAATGCACATACCAACAAAATTATAAAGAAAGAAGCAGGGGGATGTGTAACAACATTGATGAGAAACATTTATTTAGGAAGACAGGTTGGAAGATGTAGTTAGGGATGATAATGAAGGTATAGCAATGACGAGAAAAAAGAGCCTAAACTTTGATTTTATATGTTTTAAGAGTGCAAATGCATATGTACAAGAAATTTCCAAATAATGAGAGCAAGGGTGACAAAAGCATATGGCCTCAAACCTTGGACATGAAAAATATAAATGCATGAAATTCCCCATCTCTAAAGAGTGTAATGATGTATAATGGATGCATGTATCACCAGGGGGCAATTTTAGGTATTTAGAAGCATACAAAAAAAACCCAAGCATGTAGATAGAATACATTTATAATTAGCGGTATAACATGATGAGGCAATTTATTTGATCAATTTTGAAAAGGGTTCATTGAGAACCCATGTTTTTGTCGAGAGTGAAAGGTTGGTTCTCTAAGGTACCAAAGAATGATAAGTGTGCTTTATTATCCTGAGAGGCATCTAAGGGTGCTTTGTGCCAACAATGACAAATTCTAAAGAATACTCTTATTCAAATCAAGAGGAATCACAAGGGAGGGAAGAAAAAACACCCACATAGAAAGAAGATATGAGAGGGTCACAATGGATAAGGGAAAGAGGTTTATGATAGCTAAAGAGGCATAGAGGTGGTCATATGCCCAATGCCTTGACGAGTCATGCTGCTTCTACTTTAAGGCAACGAGATAATTTTCAATAAAAACAAACCATGACCATTTTTAATCTCAATTAGGTCCAACTTGGGTGGTTAGGGGGGATAAATTATCCTCCCTGATAAAGTTCAAATCCCACTTGCTATGTGTTTCTCTCTTCATGGACCAATTCTTGTTGAGGCTATGAGCCATGATGAATATATTACCCTTGCCCAAAGCCTAGAGGGTGGGATGTTTGGTTAGGTGTAAAGAAACCAAAAGCAAAAACAATTTATGACCAAAAACATTTTGCCCGTATTATTCAACTTAATGGACATATAAACCAAATATGAGATCAAGAGTGTTCATCTCAATCAATATCTAATCCCATTCAAATCAAAAGTCACTACCACATTTTAGAGGATTTACCACCAAAATCCATGACAAATACTACTAAAATAATTCATTATTGTCTTTGCACTAATCATGTCTTCATTGCGCTTTTTGGGGTGGTAAAATGACATTTTAAATTTTCCACCAAAGTTGTGACTAGATAAATGAATGTCAATTACCTTAATAATGTCCACATGGTTTCAATTGTAACCCTAGAAACATCCACAATTGCTACCCTATAAATTACTAGAAATGTGATTCTATTAATGTTTATATTTTAGGCCCAAGAAATGTCCTATTTTTGTGACCATATCAGTATCCATAAGTTTGGTTGTTGTTGTAACCATATGCCCCTATTAATGTCATCATTTATGTCCTTCATAACATCTCACATCCTTTAATGGATCTCAATTTCAACCATTCTAGCACCCAATTAGGTTTATTTTTTTAATCTCCAATGGGACATAATGTTGGTGTCAATTGTGACCATTTTTTTTATAAATGGCACAAAACTCATCTCATGAGAGAAATGATTCACATATCCTATATAGTTATTACTATTATTCAATAAATAAAATGATTATATATTTAGAGTTATTATTATTAATTAATTAAATTATTGATTTATGGTATAAGGGACATTTTTTAGAGGGAAGAGATGAGGCAACTAGGTTTTATACAACCTTGGCTAGAGTTTCTCTTTTCAGATTTCTCCTCTATCAACTCAGATAATCTATAGAATGGAGGAGGTTTGTGTCCAGTTAGTTGATTATTCAGATGACTCACTCCTTGATTTTGACATTTTTTGCTCAGACAAGGAGGTACATTCTGTACACTTTCCCTCACTACAAAATGATGACCTCACGCAGATCTCTAATGACCACATTTCTAGGCCCGCGTGGGGTTTCGAGCTTTAGGTCGTGGGTTCTCAGACAGTTAGGGGTCTGATTGGATTTGTTGAGAAGGGGGTAAATGGATTTTCCACACGTTTTGGCTCTTTCCCTAAGCTGGCAAAGTTTCTGCCAACGGACTTATCATGAGCAGGGTCCTCTCATAATTGTTTTTTATGGGCTAGATTTTCTCTCTATTTCTTCTCATAGTCAAAAATTTCCTTGGCACAATCTGGATAATGATAAGAATATTTGGCGATCCCTTGGTTCGTGTGCATCTATACGAGCTATCCATTGGTATAACGCTAGTGGTAGGAAAATACATTATTGTCATGGAGATTTTGCTACTTTCAAGAAAGATCTTAATCGAGAAATTGAATGGTCGTCGGGTTTCGAAAGTTGTTTTGAAGGCTTGGGTAAAGGAGAATTGGAGTCTACTGCTCTCTAAAATGTCAGAATTCACTTGGTTGGCGAGAGGATGGATTGGATTTGGGTTCAACATCTCAATGGAGGCAGAGAAAATTTTACACCATGTTTGGCTCTTGGGAAAATCCCCTTTAGGTGTGGAACATTGGCATCCTTTGTTCAACCCAAGGAAAGACATCTTGGAATCGTTTATGATTTGGGTTAAGTTGCCATGTCTACTATTAGAAATTTTGGTCGCAGGAAGGTTTTAAGGCTATAGGTGATGCAATTGGAAAATTTATGGTAGTTGACTTGGACTTGTTCTCCTCCCATAAGAGATCAGTTGTGCGTATTCTGGTGGAAGTGAACGCTCAGAAGGGATTGTTTAAATCCATCGACCTAGTGGCGGGAGATTTCATTTTCACGCAATAGTTGACTATCTCAATGTCTTGTTTCGATGAGGAAGATGCCATATTTATGGCCAAGTGGTTGCAAATTGTTCTTTATCATTCAAGTCTCGTATTTGGCATAAAAAAAAACCACAGTCTACCAATGAAAGTGACTCTCATTATTTGATTGAGGCATGAAAATACGAGCTATCCACACTAGATTTTCCTACCACTAGATCTTTTCTCTCTATTTCCCTACCACTAGAGCTATACGAGCTCCATTCGTGGGAAGGCGGGTAGGAATTCCCATATGTTTCACACGTGGGAGAAGGTAAGAAGGGAAATTTCCCAAGGGAGGCAAATGAGTATCTCTAGGGTTCTTATAGCAAGAAATGTCCCTCCAGGGGCTCCTCAATGAAGATTGCATCTATCAATGTTCATGGCTTGAGAGGGAAATCCAAAACAAGATCCATTAAGAGGCTAGTTTCAGTGGATAAGCCGAACATTTTGATGCTTCAAGAAACAATGGTTAGCTGTGTTGTGATTACAACGCTTCTGGAGAAGTATTTTCCTCATTGGTCTTTTTTGCTATGGATGTGAATGGTAGATCAAGTGGTCTGGTCTCAGGTTTCTCTTGAAACATTTAGGTTGAGAATGCTTTTGCATGTAATTTTGTGATGGGGGTAGAAATTTTTTGTCAGGAGTTGGACAGATCTTTTCTTACTCTAAATATATATGGGCCCTATGAAAATAGGAAAGAATTTTGGTCCAATTTGGTTGAACAAAGATGTTTTCAATCAACCAGTCTTATCATGGGAGAGGATTTAAATCTGACCCTCTTTGTTGAGGAAATTTGGGGGGTTGCGGCCAGGGAAGACAAATTGGCTTCCTGTTTCAAAGAATTGTTCGAAGACAAGGGTTGGATAGATATTAAGTTGACTATTCTCAAGCCTACTTGGTCCAATAAGCACGTCGAAGATCAAGGAATTTCTAATTGCCTTGATAGATATTTTTTACATGAAAATCTTGTTTTTGGGTTGGACATCTTTTGTTCATGAGTTGGTCCTAGTATTTCATCGGATCATTTCCCTGTCTTTTTAGAAATTGGAAAGTCGAAAGAAAAACTAGGCTCTCCTTTCAAGTATAATTCTAGTTGGTCTACAGATCCTGAAGTACAACGATCGATGATGAAGAACTGGGTTCCAGTGAATGAAAGAGATGGCCTACGTCTTGCTTTCAATTATTTGCCTCCCTCCAAAATCTTAAGGAATCCCTACTGAGTCCGGACCGAGAGAAAAGGAAAGTCAGGGAGGCAAGATTAGTGGAGATTGAAGGTCGTCTGGATGCCCTTTTCTCATCTAGCTCTGCTGGATTTTCCTCGGAAGATATTAGATAGAAGGTGGATTCCCTAGATATGCACAAATCTAAGATTCTGAGAGAAATTGAATTGGAGTGGAGACTAAAGAGTCGGGATTTATAGCACAAGGCTAGATATCATAAGGCAAAGTTTTTCCAAAATTTTGCTTCGCATAGAAGAAATATTAACACCATATGGGAGATTCAAAATGACAATGGCCTCTCTATTAGGGGGTACCATAATTTAGTAGGATTCACTATGGACCATTTTAAGGACCTTTATTCAGACCCAAGGAACTAGGATATGGGTTGTATGCTACAAGTTATTTGAAAATTTGTGTATGGTTGAACAAGAAGAGAGCAAGGTCTATTTTAGCTGGTTATTCTGGAGAAGTTGTTAGCCATGCTTGAACTTTTTCTACAGGACAAGAGTTCGAGACCAAATGGGTGGCCACCTGAATTTTTTGTGGACTTTTTTGAGTTGTTGGAAGAGATATGTTGAAGGTGGTTGAAGAAGTTTGGGTTTCAGGTTATGTTCTAGGCATTTATTCCACCTTTCTAGCCTTAATTTCTAAAAAAGATCATATGATTTCCTTTGTTTATTCCAGACCTATCTCCTTGTGTAATGGGGTTTACAAAATCATTGCTAAGATAATAGCAATCCACATCAAGCCTATTATATCCAGCTATATTTCTCAGGAATAGTTTGGTTTTCTTAACGGGCAGATAATTCATGAAGCAGTTGGTGCTTCTCAGGAAGGTCTTCACACCATCAAGATTCAAAACCAAAATGTGGCAGGCTTAAAGTTAGACATGTCGAAAGCCCATGACAAAGCTTCTTGGCTCTTCATTCATCTGGTGCTGCTACATGTTGGATTCAATTTGGAAATGGCAAATTGGATTATGGGAAGTGTTGTCTCCCCTTCTTTTTTTGGTCTTGCTCAATGGTTTGGGGATGCCTTTTTTCAAATCTTCATGTGGTTTAAGGAAAGGATGCCCTCTCCCCCCTTATCTATTTTTATTGGTGGTTGAAGGTTTGAGTAGGTTGTTTCTCTTTGAGCGGTCCAAAAGAAAATTTTGGGGGTGTCATTCAATGGTCGAGAAAATATGACTCATCTAATGTTTGTGGATGATTTCTTTCTTTTTTGTTCTCAATATGTGTTGGAATGTCGGTGCTTGAAGGAATCCTTATCTCTTTTTTGCAGGGAAACTAGTATGGAAATCAATGAATACAAATCTTTGTTGTTTATTCTATGGAATCAACTAGATCATAGAGGTTTTTGGAGAAGGTATTTCCCTTTTGAGTGTTGTAGGATGGAAGAACGTGTCCCTTATTTAGGTTTCATTCTCAATCCCAACAAGTATGGAAAGCAGGATTGGTCATGGTTGATCTCCAAGGTAGAGGCCATAATCAAATTGTGGTGCAACAAATGGATATCGAGAGGTGGTAGACCAGTTATGGGAAATTAGTTATGGAATCCATTATGGTTTATTGGCATTTGTTGGCACATATCCCGAAATTTACCTTAGACTCAATCCACAAACTTTGCTTCAATTTTTCGTGGAAAAATAATGAGTATGAAGGGTTCCACTTAGTAGGTTGGAAAGACTTAGCAGCTCCAAAATCATATGGAGGTTGGGGGCTAAAGAACATATTTTATAACAACAAAGTTCTTGTTGCAAAATCTCTATGGAACTTTCTCTCCAAGGATAGTTTTTGGAAAGATATTTTGGTTGCCAAATACATAGCTATGGGTTCTGTGACTGATTGGGTGCATAAAAGAGAAAAAAGTTCACACTTTATATCAAACCAATGGAAGGCCCTTTCAAATGATTTCCCTTTGTTGGTTTGTTTCCTTGCATGGAAAGTGGGCAATGGGAAGTATGTCCATATGTGGCAATGGGGAGTATATCCATGTGGGTCCTGATGCGGTGATGGGGAGTCAAGGCACACATAGTCTTCCGTCAACAATGGTCAAACGCTTTCAATACATTGGTAAGGTGACATTGGACAAATGTTGTAAGTCCTTAGAAACTTCAATTTGGTAGCAAGGTTGGCCTTCAGCAGAGGATCTAGGCTTCAGGGATGAGTGGCAAGACATCGGGGATATATTTTTTGTTAGATGCTCCAATAAGCACATATACAAATCACTGGGGAGTCTGATGTATTGAAATGGATTTACAATACATCTAGTGGCAATTACACTGCTAAACACTGGTATGATTCTTGTTTTACTAACGATCTAGCGGAGCCCAATAGTGGTGGGGAAAACTATGGAAGATTAAATCCCCTCTGGAGAGCATCTTACACTTTTGGTTAAAGCTAGCCAATTGCATGTTGACATGGGCTATGTTGAAGAAGTTCAATTTCACTAGTATGGTATTCATCTTATATGCAAATAAGATGAATAATTGATTGATCACATCTTTCTAAGATGCCAATTTTCCATATTAGTTTGGTAGAAAACTGAAAGGAATCTAAACATTGTTGATCTTTGGTTTGGTTAGTCGATAGATTTGTGCTTAAGGCACTTTTTCACAACACAGATGCTAAAAAGGCTAAGAGCCCTTCCATTGTTGGTCTCTTAGGGCATTTGGATAGCCAGGAAAAAAGTAGTTTTCGAAGGAATTATTTTTCCTCCTTTTCAGGTTTATGTGCAAGCTCTGTCTCTTGTTCAGTTTTATCATGATTATCCTTGCATGGCTTCAACAAGATAGGTTATCCCATTGAGAATTTAGGAGGATTAACCCTTGTCATTCTTCGATGGGGCAAGTTAAGAAGGTAATCAAGTCAGTGGATTTGGATTTGTATTTTCCTTCCAGGGATCATTTTTTTAGGGAAAAGGTGGTCTGGGGCTAGGTACAAATAACTATGCGAAATTCAGAGGTTCATTATAATTGCTACATCAAGCTTCTTGGCAAGGTATACAAATCCTATAGGTTTTCGATGATTCGAGGCTGGTCATTAACTAGATGTTGAGATTGATCGACAGAGATCAAGAACATTGGATTAGTATATATAGCTAATCAAATGAAAATTATCAATGGTTCATTTTTCTCTATTTAATACAAGCACATAGAGAGAGAACTAAATTCATTAGTATGGGTTGGCAGGTGCAGGAGGAGTCCTTCTCAACTCCGAGGGAAACAAAAAGAAAGACTATGCATGGGGAATTGGTAGGAGGACTAATAATGATGCGGAATGGCTCGCTCTAATCAAAGGAATGGAAATCACAAGGAACGACGATGTCAAGGATCTCGTGGCCTTTGGAGACTCAATGCTGGTAATCAGGGAAGCCATATCTTTGGCCAAAAATCGTAGAAAACCAGTCTCCAAGCTCCAACATATCTTTATCTATGTGGTTAAGGATTTTAACTCTATCTCCTTTCTTCACATATTGAGAAGCAACAACCAGAAAGCAGACATCATGGCAAATATTGGTGCTGGATTGGATTGTGGATTGTCGACCATTAATGGTCATAACCTTGACATCAATTGGGTCCCTTAACCCCCCTACCAGGTTTGCTAATGATAACCTTGATTGCACTATTTAAGCACTCTCTCTCAGTTTGGGATTTCTTTTTCCACCCTACAAACAACAGTCTCAACCAAAATTCAAATTTGAGTAATGGCGAGATCTTCTTGGGATCCCCCTCTCCTCCTCGATCCATGCCTATGTCCTCCCAGCACACTTGGCGTCCTCCTCCTCCAGACTCCACATGTCTCGCATGCGTGAATTCAACGAGACCAAGCTCCGAGGAACCCTTGGATTATAACACGCTCAAGGGTGATAATCTCGTCATTCTGCAGGACTTCTTCGCTGTGAATCGGGTTTGTATTCTCTGGCAGAACATGGAGGATAACCATAACGCTAGACTGAACCTCCCTATGCTGCAGTGTCGTCGATGCAAGAAACACCTCTAGGTCCATACGGGGGGTTGGAATGAAACGATACCTTTTAGCTCTTGACGTGGTGCAGGGGCAGGGCAATGGTGGTTATGGGCAAGCTTCTCGTGGTGGTTCTGCGCAGCAAGCCGTTCATGGTCTCTCCATAATTGATGAGCCAGGAAGTGGCAGGAATTGGGCTCCTCTTGATGTGGTGCAGGGTCAGAACAATGGTGGTTCTACACAGCATACAGTTCGTGGTCACTCCAGCGAGCTGAGAAGTGGTAGGAATTGGACGCTTCCTGCGGGTGACAACGGTGGGTTTATCAATTTGGAGTCTCCGCAAGGACTGGACAGTTCGTTCTCTGAGGTCCATTCTCAGTTGCAGGAGCTGGAAACTCAAGTTCGCTGGCTCAGAGGTGAGAACTCAAACCTGAAAAAATCCATCTCTCACCTCTTCACTATTGTTCAGATTACAAATTCTGAAGTTCGCAGTGGTAGCAATAAGTTGAAAGAGTATTTTGAAATGCTGGCTAGAAAACTTGAAAATGGTTGCCCCTGTTCAGTTGATATAAGCACCCAAATTAAATCCCTACACAACAGTCTCAAAATGGTTGGAGCCAAGCTCGACGGCATGAGGTTTGATATTAGGAACAACTCCATTGTCTTCCATGGCATCGTTGATGATAACGTCGGAGCTGCGGCTGGGAGCAAGGAGAAGAACATCCACTAGCATCATGTCAACTGTTGATTTTTCTGTTTGCTAGTCCATGTATTTACATAACTTTTATGTTATGTCCCTTTTTTGCAAAGGCTTGTCGAAGATAGTCCATTGTTTCTCTCCTCGATTTGTATTTCTTCTATAGTTTTCTACTAGGAAATTTTGTAACGATCTTCAGTTGTCGCATAGTTGGGTATTTGTATGACCTGCAAAGACTGGAATGTGATGAGCTTGCCATGACATCTCTCCAATTTTGAGACCAGTCTTCCCAACTCTTTTTGTAATACCACCTCTTTTTTAATATAAAAGCTCGTTACCCGTTGTTGTAAAAACAAAGAACTAAATTCATTAGCAAATGCTCTCTCTAAACATAATTTATCCATGATTCCTGGTTTTTTGAGATTGGAAGAATTTAAAAGCAGTACTTTGGTCTCCTCCATGCAGATCCCTTTGTGAACTCTTTTTTGAGTTAGAATATTTATTATTAGACTCTCATATCTATCTATGTTACTATTTCTAGGCTTCTCGTGATAGAATTACCTTTTTGTTTCTCAAGCTATTTCCTTTTTGGCACAACATTTTGCCTTTCACCACCGAAGAATGTATATTCTGATCTTAATGAATAGAAGTACTTTTTTTTCTTGGAAAAAAATTAATTAAATTATTAAGAAACTATGAGAAGGACTTTTGTAAATGTAGCCTTTTAGTTTTCAATTGAAAAATGGTAGTAAATCATCAATTATGTCCACAATAAAGACAGTTTGTTAACTTTCAAGCATGCTTATAAAATAAATAAATTGACAGTAACTTTGATTTACAAACATGTAACTATTCATCTTATTTCTTCAATAAATAATTTATTGTTTGAAATAAATATAACCATATTAGAAGCTTGAGATACATATTTATCATCGTCTATGCCCTTGAAACAAACAATTGCAATACAACCATAATCCTTAAATCATAAAAAAACAACTTGAAAACCTTAACACTATTGAAGCCTACCCTAACCTTACATGAGGTGAATAGCAAATGATCAAGTAGAAACAACATGATAAACACATTATGCTACAACTCTTTAATGTGTCACTTAAAAGTTGCCTTAGCACTCCCACATATCAGTATTGTGCCTTGTTGTATGTTATAGTCCCATTGACCTATTTTGATCATTTGTGGACATAAATAAATTTTCATCTTGACTCAAGTTCTTTTTTAGCCCTCACTGCTTCTATTTTCTCCTTGTTCGGTACAAATTATAAGATAAACATCAACAATTTAGTTAGTGTGAGACTGTAAGTTTATGACTAGTTAGATAAGAACTTCAAAGAACTAAAAACCAATAGCTAGAGTAGTTAAATTATCACAAACATGGCTTTTGTTCTCTCCTTTGCTCTTCTACATCCCATATATGCCTATAAATTATTTGTATTTACACTATGAAGTTTTAGCTTTTCCTTTCTTGTTGGTTGTAGTATTTCCCTATATCTAGATAGGGTAGAAATGAGATTGACTTCTAATTTACGCCCAAGTGGGTCATAGATTATTGGCCGGTATGAAATTGCTAAGAATAATTTCTAAATTATAACATGCAACTGTCATTGTTTTGGTCTCACTCTTTTAAAAAAAAAATCTTCATAAAAGATTAGTATCGGAGGCCAACCACGAGACTATGCATAAACAACCCAACCATTGGATATATTTACTAATTAATGGCTATTACTGAGAGGGTAACATTTAGGGTATTTTAGTTTGTCAATATTCATTACTAACTTTGTGAGTTTGAGAATGCACTATAATTTTGTACATATAAAAAAATTATCAAGAAAGATGCATTGGGAGGTGTAATAACATTGATGAGAAACATTTATTTAGGAAGACACACTCCATAGTGAGAAGATATGGTTAAGGATGACAAGGAAAGTGTAGTAGTGGCAAGAAAAAAGAGTATGAACTTTGATTTTATGTGTTTTAAAAGTGCCAATGCATATGTACAAGCAAATGCAAACAATGCAAGCAAGGATGATACAAGCATATGGTGCCAAAACTTGTACATGAAAAGATAAATGCACGAAATGCCCCATCTTTAATGAGTGCAATGATGTATAATGGATGAACATATCATTAGGGAACAATACCAAGTTCTAGAAGCATACAAAAGTACCCCATGTGTGTGGATATAAACCATTTATGATAGTAGTATAACATGATGGGGTAATTTATTTGATCAATTTTGAATAGAGATCTTTAGGAACCCATGTTTTGTCAAGAGGAGGGGAGTTGGTTCTCTTAGGTACCAAAAAATGACAAGTGTGTTTTGTTATCTTAAAAGGCATCCATGAGTGCTTTGTGCCAACAAGGACAAAGTCTAAATAATACTCTTGTTCATAGAAGGAGGAACCATGGGGAAGGGAAGAAAAAACACCCACTTAGAAAGAAGATATGAGAGGGTTGTGAATAGGAGGAGGTTTATGATAGATAAAGGGGCATGGATCTCTATTCATCGAATGGATATTCACTTTATGAATGAATTGGACCTCTCGAAATAGAGTGGGTAAATTGCACATATAGAATGAAGCCATAAACAACCAAAAAAAGAATTGTAAGATCAAAATAAGGGCCAAATACAACCGATTTTTCATCTAAGATATTGGGAAGGTCAACATGAGATAAAGGTTGAGATTATGTATTTTAACAAAGCCTTGAAAAACCCAATTAGGATGTTCAAGATCAATGGTTACAAGAGTCCAAACCAAGGATTGGGGAATAATATGCATAATTTTTTTAGAATCGGGCAATTAATGCAACTTTTGAAATTTCACCTCAATCATGAGGTTTCCCGGGTATATTCACTATTAAATTTCAACCTTGAGGTTTCCCGGGTCTATTCACTATGAACTTTCAACCTTGAGGTTTCCCAGGTCTATTCACTATGAACTTTCAACCTTGATGTTTCCCAGGTCTATTCACTATGAACTTTAAACCTTGAGGTTTCCCGGGTCTATTCACTATGAACTTTCAACCTTGAGGTTTCCTGGGTCTATTCACTATGAACTTTCAACCTTGGGTTTGATCTAAAATATTAAAATACAATATTATTTCCCTTCCCTTTAATCTATTTTCACCTATAAACCAAAGAGAAAGAATACAATATGAATGTAATTTAATACCATAATGATAAAACCCCTTGGGGCAAACATTTAAAGGCATATAACAAATTTGATTTCTCTTGTTACAATAGAATATAATAATAATAATAGTAATTCTCCTTTACCTTCTTGTTATATGCTAAATCACTTAACCAATTCAACTATATGTTATGTCTAATAAACATGAACAATAAAGAGTAAAAATATATTCTATCACGAAGATAACATAAGTTGAAATTCAAATTTGCAAGTACCAAAATTTGGACAAGTGGAAACTTCATATCTATATAAATTATAAAGTGTGAATACATATCACAACTTTAACAAAAAGTTCTAAGTACATGTTAAGCTCTCTAACCCTTGTATAGGGAAACCATAGAAATCCTTAACCACTAACTCCTCTTGGCTAGGAATCATTGCCAACCAAAGTTGGTCATTGGATCACTAAAGATCCTCAACATGCTAGCATCAACATTAGCAAGTCCTCCCTGTAGTATTAGTGCTCTCCGTAGAAGTGCTCTTCTTCCTTAGGATTTACAAACCCTAGCCATTTGGATCACACAAGTACATGGCAAAGAAATTCTAGCACTAGCTTCCAATTCTACAGGTCCATCCTATGGTTTTCGTCCTCAATCCCTATATATTTGACTCTTGCATCAAGACGAGCAACAAGACATCCATGGAGCATCAAGAATATAATAATTGAGTCTTATTATGAGCAAAGCATCACACAGAGATTGAGACTCATCAATATAGGCTCTCCATGATCTTTTCTTAGCCTCCATGCTTTACACAAGAACATGGGTAGTAAATCATGCAAGGTGTTAGCTCCACTCTCCATGCTTTCTACTATTGTAGAAACCTTAGCACTATAACAAGAGCCACAAGAACCATCATTATCTTCAATGTCATTTTCTTCTCTAGGTTTTACTTGCATAACACAAACCCTATCCTCTCATAAGAGAAAACCTCAGCACCACACAACAACAATCTCTCTGAGGATAACCTTGGTGCCTCTCTATTGCTAACTATCTTCACTTATGGTTTCCTCATAAAACCTAGCATCTTGCTCCCTACAAGATTTATCTGAGGCAATACAAAGATAGGATATGGTATACTGATAATAAGACATGCCAATGCTAACTCCTCTCTTATATATATATATAATAGGTAAGGAAGGATAAGATAACACAAGGACATATGTTCATATAAGTAACCAACAAGGAAACCCCACATGGAGTGCTCTAGTACAATACAAGGATGTACAAGTGTTATACTAGGGTTTATCCAACCCCCAAGGTGAAATGTTCTCCAAGCTTGAACCTTTTAACTCTCAACACCCATCCTCTAGGATGGTTCACTCTCCAACAAGTTGTTAGTCCAACACTCCCCTTCCACAATCATCATGTACTTGGACACCCCTTTAACACTTTCGAGGTGACATGGTACTCCATTTACCACCATTAACGAAAACCTTGTTGTCTTGATGCTCAATTTCGAATGTTAATCCATAGACTTACTATACCATTAATTTTAACAACGAAAGTATATATATACATAGCAGTTAATTATTTAAATTACTGATGCTAAATTACCTAATCATTTCTACCATGAATGCATCTATACCATGACCATCAAATCCATGCACATAAACATTTCATGGCAGGACATTAAGCAAACACATAGCTTAAATTACAACCATGGAATTCACATGGAATTGAGAAACTTATATTTTTAAAGGAAAATAGTCCCAAATTGGCTATAAACAAAGGGTGTTCCCCCCATCCATAGGTGTTATACCATACTTTTTCTTTCTATGACAGAGACTACCCCCTGGTTGGGGATATTAGTCCACAAAGGTTGAAATCTCATGAGTCCTCTACTTAGTCCATAACTCATACCGCACATTATAAGGGAATAACCAAAACTCAAACACATATCTAGTGCCAAAGTCGTTTACCTTTGTTCCAAACCCCACAGGGAATAGCTAGTGCCAAACCCCATCTACAACTGTCCTAACCCACTAGCACTCATCCCCCACCAACCTGTACAACATAAGGAAGGGCCCCCCCTTCTTTGTTCAACAATCCCTTGGGTTGTCTCCATCCCCTTTCAGTGCTCTAACACAGGTCGACTAAGTAGTCTCCATGTCAAGGATCCTGGGACCTCAACTATAGGACATGTTTTCTTAGGCACAATCTCATATGGGTGATCGCTATAATGAATGAATGAATCTCTACCTCTATTCACACATTATATATGCATGGCTTTAAATTTCCATGTGGCACTCAAGAGGAGCCCATTTTTCCCCTCCTAATCCCCACTTAGGATAATTAACAAGGTTAAGGATAATAAATCCACTCTCATAACATGGATTTAGAAAAAATAGGATTAAATCATTATATAAGGTTTTCAAGTAAGGGATAATGACTTGGATTAATAAGTACCTAGGGTCATTTCCCTCTTAGACCCCCATTCTCAGTCCCTCTACTTGTGCAATCATAGACCCCCTATCTCTTCTTCAACCTTCTTTATCTGTATTCATTAGGGATTTTATATTAAAATCATTGTACATCATTAAAATACATTTAGTCATCCTAGATCATTATGTCTAGCTTCTAGCCATTTCATGGTTACATGCATCATTACTTTCGAGGTAAAAAACAAGGTGTTACATTCCCCCCCCCCCCTTAATTTATGTACTGTCCTTGATGCATCATCAACACTATATATACAATGACAACATTTAACATGTCTTTAGACATGTACAACATGCCTTTACATGGCATCCTTTAGCTCCCAAGTTGTTTCCTCAGTTGCATTTGCCACAACATTCTTGGTCCTTGTAATCTAGTATAGTTGTTGACCATCTCATACACAATGCACCAACATTGATTGTCCACTGCCCTAATTGCCTTCCCAGTCTTGGAACATCCACATGTACCTATATCAATCATTCATAATAAATATGCATGTTATAACCATTCTTATGCAATAATCATAATATCCATAAGAACTTCCAATGCCACAAAGTAAGCAAGTATATTCACTTCATCAAATAAGTATGAAATATCTATCTAGCACTTGTCCACCTGCATATTTCTTTGCTTTCGCAAGGTTTTCCATGGGAAAGAATTTAGCTCACTGCTCCTCTTGACATAACCTCTACAATTGTCCCAATCCACAACACTCCTCCCCCATCAGCTTGCACAACACAAGGAACGAGATCCCTTCTCTTCATGTGGTCCCTCGGACTATCCCAATTCCTTTCCAGTGCTACAACACAGGTCGATCAGGGAATCCCCATGTTGGGACTCCAAGGACCTCATGAATCACTCATAGCAAAATCATTCAAGTTGCCTCTTATCTACAGTCACTCACACTCCAAGCTCAGGCATCCCCTTTTCTGATAAGCATTCCCTTAAGTGATCCATCATTTTCCAAAGCTTTCTTACACAAGAAGAGAACAACTTATAAGGTTCCAGTGTCCTTGCAATGGCATTCTTCTTGGGCATTCCAAGTTACAATAGCCATCATTAATTCATACCAGGTAGATTCACCATCCACCTATGTCATCAACATAAACATACATGTATTAGAAATCATACTTCTACTTGTCAACCAATCTTGGGAATCATTATTACATCAATTAAATCCCTGATAATAGCATGAGTTCCACACATAATACTTAGCTTTTAGTGGTGTGAACAATTGTCTTTGTCTTCATTATGGCTCACTTTCACTGCCATATCAAAGACATATTTTTTTTATTGCAACTTGGTTCTCTACACAGAGCAATCTCATAGTTCGTGCAACTTACGTGACTACTTTTCCATGCATTTCTTTCACTGCATTCACAAAGCTCGTGAAATCCTCTTTGAATTATTCATTACCAATAATTCCATCATTTTAGCTATCAACATACTATGCAATGAAATATGGCACAACATGCATTCTCATAATGCATTCAACATACATGTTTGCATACATGTGTGCATAACCACAAGATTTACACAATCATTAATGCACACACACTCAATGCACCCTTGAATTTATTCATGATTACCGTATTAAGTTCACTAACTCTAACTTGCCTTGGTTATTTGCTCATAATCAACACACACATGGAATGATATTTTATTCATATGAATGCACTCTAAATTTTGGACAAACATACAGGTCTAAGGGCTTCAACCTTCACCTTGCCATATCCTGCCACACCCCACTAGGTGGGTATCCCTTCACATAAATGCATTCAAACATTATAGGCATGTCAATTCAAGATATTTAAATATGGCTTAAGGGATTTTCACCCATCCCTTTTCCAACACTTATGCAATCGACCCAAATAAATCGTCAATTCACGCTAGCTCACTTGGTTAAGGTGTGGGTCTCGTCAGCAAGGTGACCCGACTTCAATTTCCCTTAGGGGTGACTTAGTTGGGAGGCGACACCCAAAAACCCAGTCAAGTTGAGGCTGGTGCGGTCCAGGACAGGTGCGATCCCTAGGTGAATTTGATGACTTAGGTGCCCTTAGGTCGTGGGGTTTCCAAAACATTTGTAATTTTATCCCTGAAAAAAACGGTGTGCTACCGGCAGCACCATTTTTCGATTCGAGGGTAAAAATAGCCACTAAATGCAACCTATGAAAAACAAAAACTATTTAGAGTTCTCGTCAGGTTGTATAATGTGTTGTTTCGCCTTCCAAAATTCCTCATGTGATTTGTCCTTGATATGACTCTTCCTCTTATTTCTATGAGATGGAGACCTTGAGTCTTCATTATAGTCTTTAGAGGCATATGACTCACTAGAACACAAATCTAGAGTCGATGTCCTCGCTCTAGAAAACCTTCTTGAGTTATGGGACCTCTTGTGAGAATTCCTCCTTGAGCTACTCCCACCCTTTGCCTCATTTATTGAGTGTTTTCTAGTGTGAATCTTCCTCTGAATGTCTGTTAAATTTTGGAACATGGCTATATTTAGTTGGTTCTACTCTTCCTAAGCTCTAAGTAACCTCTCATTATCTACTCTACGACTTTTTAATTCCACACTTAGATTTCTCATGGCTTCTACAATATCTAGGGGATTTACTTGACTTCTTTTGACAATAGACTTTGTATCTACATTATCAACATGTATATTTTCCTCGATGGCATCTATTTCAACTGCATAAGGATTTGGTGCACTCATTCATGATCATTGGTTTTCTTGGCCCAACCAAGACCAAGAATTTCCAACTTGCAATATATTGATTATTAACCCTTAGTTTCTCTTTATATGATATTCTATTTGCAAAATTGTTCATATAAGCACATTTTTTAGCTTCATTACATTCTTAGAAATTCACAAAATTAATTTTCATGGATTTTGGGAAATACCCACATTAACATTTTTTGTCAAATTATGGCTACATGCACTTTTCTGTTCAATTTCCCAAAAAAACTAAATCCCTCTTTCATAATATGATTGTGCACAATTATTGTCCTATGAATAATCTTTCCAATGACTATCTTAATGCTTCAATTTGACTTCAGAGATGAAAGTTACAACCTTTCAAAATTGTCAAGTTTGCCCAATTCTACACTTTTCTTGTAGGCCCATTTAGCTTCATAGACCAACTTTAGCCACCAGTAGTGAAGAACCAAAACAAAAAAATTCTATCAAGCATTGTTAAAACACATGACAAGGATCACTTAGAAACTTTTATATTTCTGATCTGATGCTCTTGTCAATTTCTATAAATTTATGGAATTGACTACTTTTGACTTTTGCATCTTTTCCAGACTTGGAATTTTTAGCAAAACTATCTCCCAAACTAATCATTTATGGAAAAAATTCAACGAATCACATTTGTTCATTTTGTTGATTAGGTTATTGTTGTTGCAGCAACAATCCCCCCCAAAATTTTGTACATATTGGGGCCCCTCCTTTTAATTTTTTAGAAAGGCTGCCTCAAGGGGCCATTCCCAGCTTTTATCTTTGCTTCCCAACGGAAAATTCCGGCCATAAACCTTTCCGATTTTCCTCCAAAGGACAAAAAAGGAACTTAGAAGATTTTCCCAAATTTTCGGAGCTTCTCAGACTATTCCCAGCAGTTGCGTTTTTATTTTGAGTTTTTACCCCGAAAGGCGAAAGCATTTGTTTAAACCTTCGAAGAAGAACGTAGAAACTGTTTAAAAAAAATTGCGGAACGTAGGGAAGAGACTCCGCGGAAGCATTCAGATTTGTGCTCCCGAAGCGTCGAGAACCATTCGCATAAGAATACCAAACAAATTAGATTTTCCTTTTGAAAGTTGCGGAAACTATTTGGGAAAGTCCCCCGACATTTCGTAGTCTTTCGGGCTATCTTCCCGCAGTTGCGGAAGGCAAACGTATAAGGCTCTCGAAAATAACTTAGAAAATCTTGAGTGTTTGCGGGACGAAAGAAGGAAGCTTCGCGGAGCATTTCGGTCTCTTCTCCCGAAACGGCGGAAGTCTTTTACATAACTCTCCCGAAGAAGACTTAGAAAAAATTTCGACCTTTTGCGGAGAGATTGGGGTTTTCTTTCCGAAACGGCGGGAACAATTTGTAAAATCCTCCCGAAACTCGGAAGAGAACTTAGGAGCTTTCTTTGAAAATTTGCGGAAACCTTCACAAAAGCTTTCCGAAATCCCGCGGAGGAATTCACAAATTCCTTCCGAAACTGTGAAGAGACTTAGAAAATTTCCTTTTGCGGAGCTGTTGGACTTTCCATCCCGAACCTATGGAGCCGTTCATTTTATCCTTCCGAAACGGCGGAAGCGAATCGCGAGAGCTTTCCGCAACATCGGAAGCGAGTGCAGCCAAAACTTAGAAAATTCTTGATTTCGCGAGGGCCTTTTTTCGGAAGCATTGGATGAAGTGTTCCGAAACGGCGGAAGCCATTGGCGAGAGTTCCCCGCAATTTCGGAAGCCCTAGCGATATCACCCCGAAAATGGGCCACCGAAAAAATCAACCATTCACGTCCTTTTGGCGAGGAGCTTCGGCAATCTCTCCCGAAACGCCAGAGAAATTTAGTGGAAGCTTCCGCGTTGCACTTCCGAACGAAATGAGCTTTGCGGAACGTTGTCTCTTTCGCGTCGCGGAGGCCTTTTGCGGGAGCCGTTCGCCTTCACACCCCGAAACGACGGAAACGCCCACTATATCCTTCCGCAACGACGGATGAGATTCGCAAATTCATTCCGCATGAGGCAGTCGCACGCAAACCGAGACAGCTTGATTTGACGCCGACGTACCGGTATTTAAACCGCGGCTAATTGCGCCACCCACCAAATTAAATGCTCACACGTGCCTGTTCTATTTAAATATACGGTGGGGGCTCGAACCGAACCCATTGTCGTTTGTCGATTGCCAAACCATTGGACGCCGCGCGACCGTTCCAGCTCAGATTGCTCGACCACGTTCACGGCCACCTCAGTCAGCTATCCTCGTCAGTGCCAGGTAGGATCTTAACCACTAAATCTATCCCTTCTATGCGTCATATTTCTATTCGGTTATCTTTTTTTCGAAAACGATAGGCATGAGTTAAATGTCGACGGGAAAAATGCCCGTCATGGGCTGTTTTGCCCGTCGAATGTGGTCTAATTTCATATTTCCTGTCATTGGCATATTCATTAAGAAAAAATGATGATTTGGCCGGACGGATTTATTGTTTTCCCAAGTTCCTCCCGAGGCCCCGTGGACCTTTCCGTGTCCCCAGCCGAAAGCCAAAGCCGTAGTCACCCGGGCTTTACCATAAGCCTCAGTCTCAGCATAGCCTACCCATTTTAAGCTAGAAAAGGGCGCCATCGTCCCTGATCAAACCAGCCGTAGGACGCCCCTTTAAAGGTTATGAATAACGACGGCGTTTGGGCTGAAACCCCTCGCTTATGGGTCAACGCAGGAGCTCCTCCCTGGTCTCGTAGTTGAACTTGTTATGTCACCCCGAAACTATGGCCGCCCGAGCCTTTTCGTCAGTCTTTCTCCGGCGCCATCACCCTCGCTCGAACTCAAACCTCCCATAGAGCACCTCGGCAAGTGCCGTAAATAACAATATCGTTCGAAGCCCTCGTCGGGTCGTAAATATACAAAAAAAAAAAATGCCTCTTTATTTCGTCACAAAGTCTTTCCAACCCAAACTTCCCCGCCATTAGCCTTTCGAACCGCAGCCCAATGACGAAAGTTACCCTCTTCCCCAGAGATAAACCGAAAGCAGGTTGCTTCCGCAACACGCTTATCCTCACAGGAGCATTCTGAACCTGCCCCTTTAAAGAATTAAGATGGCTAAAATTTATAATTATGTTCCTGTTGAAACGAAGATCACCTTTTCTCCTAGGGCCGGCCCGAGAGTGGATTGTTTCCGCGACATACATATCCTCTCAGGAGCACCCCAAAACTCATCCCTTTAAAAGATTCAAATGTTTTAATTTATGTTTCATGTTGAAATAGTGTATTTTGCCCCCTAAGCATACAACTTCATTGTACTTATCTCATTGACATATTAAAACAATGAGGCTCTCTGTTAAAATCTCACAGTATGTTGCTCAATATCATGATGACTTGTATATGGGTGCTATCAGGGATAAATCAAGATGCCGAAAGCCGGTAAGAAGAAGGCTAAGATGACAGAAAAGAAGCCTGCGCCACTTAAAACTGAGACCTCACTCCAAGATACTAGGTGCACCACTGGTGTTCCTCCAAAAATCAGATGGGGTGACATTTACAGGATGATCCGAGACTAGGATGTCCCGGACATGTTGTTAGAAGAGGGGCCAATTTATCGAAATATCAAGGCCTCAAGCATAACCAGAGCTGCTACCCGCCCTGAACTATTCCCCTGTGATGAAGTAATCGGATGGATACTCCAACATGCCGATGTTGAAGGAAAAGTGATAAATGACAGCAGGAAAGTGGCCATTGCCTCATTTCAACCCGCATATCTTGCAGCAGCCTACAAATTCCCCCGTGTCCAACAATCTCTGACTGATGAATGGCTGAGCCAGATGAATAACGTCGAGATGGCCAAGAAGCTACTAATGGCAGGCAAACATTTGAGAAAGAAAGGAAATGATGAATATGACGTACAGAATCTGAGACCTCCTTTCAGATTGATCGCCTTGATGCTGTGCAGAATCTTCGGCATGCCCGATGGCACCGTGTATAAGATTCAATGGGCCCCTATTATCCACTTTGTGGCGTTTGAAGGAACCGTGTTTGACTGGGCCACTCTCCTGTCAGATAGTTTGGCCTCGATGATAGTGGCTGCTAGAGAAGGATTAGCCTCGAAGAAGGATGAATTTTTCATGTCCTCATATCTGATTGATTGTATTTTGGCCAAGATAGACTTCCCCAAATTAGGCTGCACATGGGATAAGGCCACCACCCCGGTCTATACCGCTTTCAGGATGTTGTGGGCTCAGAATTACAAGCCCAGCTACAAACTCATCTGTGAGGGGTTCATCATGCCCCTATATGAGAAGATGTTCAAGGAAGAACCAAACTGCCTATCAGAGAATGCTTTGGAAGTCCTTGAGGATTATGGAGATTTTTACTTTTCAGAGCAAGGCACCTACCTTAGAATGTTTGGAGGGACTAAGGCCCCATACATTTTGCCGCAGTATGCCACGGATTATGTGGTCCTCAAAGAGGCAGTAAGATAAATCTTCCTGGATGGAATTGGAGCAATGCTCCACAAACAGCATAAGGCTTCCTTTCCCCCTCTACCTTTCTGCATAGGTGCTTACAAGTTCTCGGGGGTTGCCTCGGCCGATGAATTTGTTCAAGAGATGAAAGCCTTCCACTTTGGTGAGGTAATCTTCCACAGGAATGACAGGAAGGGAAAAGTTGCTGAGCACTGTAAGGAGATTTATGCTCACTTCGAGTACTCTCACTATCCTGATGCCGAGGAAGAGGCATTCAAAGGCATCAGCAACATGGCTGAGCTACGGGTCTGTCGCCAAAGCACTGGAGCAAGCTCCAGCTCAACCAAGGTCCAGAAGACCAGCCAGCAGAAGGAGAAAGAAGCTGAGGATGCCCGAGCTCAGATTAAGAGAAGAAGCAAGGTTACTCCAGGAAGCCGAGGAAGCCAGACTGCAGCGGGAAGCCGAGGAAGCCAGGTGGCAGCAGGAAGCTGAAATGGCAAGAAAGCAGCAGGAAGCTAAAGTGGCAAGAATGCAGCAAGAAGCTGAAAATGAAAGCCTGCGGAAAGAGGCTGAGGAAGCCCAAAAGCAGAAAGAGGCTAAAGCTGAGCAAGCTGAGGAAAAAAGGAAGGCGGAAGAAGAGTTGAAAGCAAGTGAAGATGCTCAAGCAAGTGGGTCCGGTGTCCAAGACATGGATATAGACACATCTCAAGCAGGTGGCTCTGGTACCCAAAAGAAGGGCGTGGATCCAGCTCAGGAAGTCCGGACCCCACCTGCTGAAGAAGACACAGACATCATAAACCGACCAATTGTCCCGTACATGCCATCGGGAAAACATACGGTGTCCAGGTGGAATGAGTTTGTCTACGACAAGAAAAGGAAAGCAATGGTCCTCAAATCAGAAGAGAGGATCAAAAGTCCCTTCCACGAAGACATCGTTACCCACCGAGAGGTCACTGTAATGAAGAATACAGATCAGGATCCCTTTGCTATGGCATCCGTAGTTGTAGAAACAACAAGAGCATCGCTGGACAATGTGGGTGTGATAGTTAGAGAAAATGTTTTGACAAAGAAGAGAGCTCATTCGCTACAACAGACGATGGCTAATGAGCAAGCCCAAAGGGATCTGGTAGTAAACAAGTATAATTTCCTGTATGCCGAGCATAAAGAGCTAACAGGTAAGTATAATCAGCTGGAAGAGGAAAAGGACCAACTGACACTCCAAATGATGATTGTGGAGGCAGAGAAGAATAGAGCGGAAGATAAAGCATCCCAGCTAGAAGCAGACAAACGGACATTAGCTGAGCAGTTAGAGCAAGCCGAGGGTAGAACAATAGACATGTCTCCCTTCCATGAGCTGTCATGCAACATCCTGAAGCAAGTGTATGACACTCAGGAGCTAATCACTGATGAGGTTTGCAAGCTCAAGGCCATGGTGGTCAGGTTAAAAGAAATTAACGCGGAAGCCCATAGGCTCAAAGGAAAGAATACCCGTGTCAAGGCAAATATCATCAGTCAGATGGCATGGAGAGAAGGAAAAGGGGGTTTCCCCACGCACCTCCCATTTAAATCCGTGGACGGTTTTAATGAGGACATAGCCCTTTTGGAGTTTGGCAGGAACTGTGCCAGTAAGCTGATAACCAGTGTGCAAAGAACAACAGATAAAATTAGCAATCTATACCAAAGGCTCCAAGGGGTACATGACAAATGCACATTGAGTTTCCCTCAGACCTTGGAGGACTTTCCGGAAAAGGAGCAGCAGTTGTCTCAGCTAAAGGAAGAGCTATGCGTTCAAACGGAGTATGTGAAAAGGATTGATGTTCTGGCTATTGATGACCTCCAACATTATGTTGGATTGTCATCCCTCCACAACCATCTGCTGAAGGAAGTGCATCAAGCTGCAGTAGTAGAAGTTCAAAGCATTAAAGCAGAGCTCGGGAAGAATGTAACTTCTCAGAAAATCTTGTTTCCTGCTGCAGCAAACATAGTCATAAGGGACACAGGTGTGTGGTATAGCTACATAGCGGAAGAGGAAAAGAAAGCTACAGCAGTAGAAGGAGCATCAGCAGATCCAGAATCTTCTCTCCCTGCAGCCACTCCAGCAACCACAATGGGCTCGTTTCCCTCTTCCCCAACAGTGGCAGAATTCCCAGTAAGCTCAATCCCTTCTTCCCAAGTAGAAGCAACAACAGCATTAGGTTCGAGTGTCTCTTCCCACGCAGCATCAACAGCAATTAACTTGGGAGATCCTCTGCCAGTAGAAGCTCACGCACAGGAGTGAACTCGCTGATTTCAAAGCACTATTTCTGTTAATTTTGTTTTTTGACTCTCAAATGTGTAAAACGTAGAGACTATGGGACAACTGTCCCTATTTTCTGTTAAATAATTTCTGTAAAAGAAAGGGAATCACATTTTGTCTATTATAGGGGAGAATTTTATGTAAATGACAAGTGGAAGGTGCTAGGTGGCAGCCCAAAGGGCAGATTTGTAATTATAAATAGAAGCTAGGAAGAATAGAGAAGGACTTTTGGCAGGGAAGGAAATTTTGAAACCTTTACGAGCTATCTTGTATCGTTTCTGTAAAATTGAATTTTCTAATAAAAGCCACGGGAGATGGACGTTTTGCATGGGATGTTGGACGGAATTATGTTGGACTATTCTAATGACTGCTGTTCTGCAATGTGAGATCATTCTTACCATCTGAACTATTTCTTTGTATCAATGATTTTGCTCCTTTCTGTGCATATGATTTTCTCTATTTTGTGAACAATGAATGCGTTTCATATTAAATCAGGAGCTAGCTGCTGATATCTTTATCATTGCTGTAGATTTCTCTTTTAGATTGAATGGCTAACTGTTCTTTCTTCAGGATAACTCATATGGCTCATTGTTCATGCCTTTAATTTGGTCCTTGCAGGTATCTTTAAATTTAATTTCAGTTTGTTTACATTTAGATCTGTTTCTTCGTTCCTGCCATTTAGATTAGATATTTTTTGCTTCTTTCTCTGTTTCATGAGAAATAGATGCGTTTTACATTAAACTAGAAGCTATCTTCTAAGATCCTTTTATCTGGCTGTAGCTTTACTTGTAAGAATTGACAGCTATATGTTCTTTCTTTATGTTATCTGTTATAACTTATTGCTCATTCTTTAAGCGTGCTCCCTACAAGGATAGGTAGATTTACTTCAGTTTCTAGACTTAGATCTATTTTAATTGCATCTAGATCAAGTATAAACTAGGCACTTTCATCTCATTAAAAACACATAAAATCCAAAAGAAAGGTGGATCAGGCCATAACTGATACAAATCGGAATTAAAACTCCAAACCCACAGTTGCCGGAACCGCTAACCGGACGGATTCCCTACACCAAACGGGAGATAGTCTAATTGGGATCATCTCTCGGGGAGAATCCCTTTCTGATTGATGCTACGATATCCGAGGCATCAACAGTTTTTGGCGCTAGAAGGAGGGCCTGAAAGTGCATGGCTAATAGAGGAATATCTCCCACTGCCATAGAGGACACTGAAAACCCGCTTAAAGAAAGCATTTCGAACAGCCCAGATCTTGGATTAACGAATCAAGAACGCCTCATTTCTGACCCTGAGCCTCAGGAATCTTTATACGCTGTCCCTTTTGCAGAAGTAGAGGATTTAAGAAGACATACAAGATCCTACGTTAGGCAGTTAGGTGGTTTAAACGCTGTCAATTTCCTCCCTAAGAAAACTACCCCTAGAAAGGAGCCACAGTATACCCGAGATTCGATTCTTGTTCAAAGTTTCGAAGAACTTGTGAATCTGACTTTGGAAGAAATCTCAGACACTCTTAACAAGGCAGATCTTGAAAACTCAGAACAATTTTCAGACCAAGAAAACCTTGAAGAACCAATTACTCCAAAGAGTACTCCTCAGAATTCACCATACAATTCTCCACCCGGGTCTCCACATCCAAACATGGCTGTACCTGCTTGGAGAGCAAGGGGAGCGCTGAACTTAGCTGGACCATTCCATAATCTTCCTAAAAACCCAAAAAAGGTCTTGCCTAAGTACGATCCAGGGAAAGCCATTTCGACGGAAGATCACCTCAAGAGTTTTTACTTAGCTCTGAACCTTTTAAACGTACAACATGAAGACGTAGTCTGCATGTTGTTTCCATATACATTCGAGCCAAAAGTATCATCCTGGTACTTTAGCCTACAGCCCAGCTCAATCTCTAGTTGGGATGAATTCGAAAAGTGTTTCTTAAAGAAATACGGAAACCAAAAGATTGTGGCCACACTTATGAAAGAACTCTTATCCATGAGAATGGAAAAGAAAAAAAAGGTTCAATATTTCAATCAAAGATTCACAACGCTGTTAAATAATTTCAGCGAAGCTAACAAACCGACAGAGGAGTCTCTGATTGAATACTACACAACAGCTCTTGAAGGACCAATAGCAATGTTGTCACGTCCCCTCCCATCCTACCAGCTAGTTGGAGATGATCGCGAGGCTAAACCGGGCATCCATCCCCATACATTAAAAGAAGCATTCAAATACGAAGACATGTATAAGTGCATGCAATAGAGACACAACAGAAATTAAGTAAATGCTGGTGATATCTAATCATACATTCAAGATTTCTGTGACAGCCAAATAAGGACCTTTGCAGAATTATAAAAGGATCATATGGAAATGCATAAACTTGTAAAAACACAGCGGAAGTAAATTCAATAGCACATCCATCATTCATTCTAATATTCATCAAATGGTAACTGCCAATTTAACACAAGGGAATACTTATCTTATACAGAAGTAGTCCCACGCAACTGGCTATGCAACTGCCACGTTCCACCCAACCATAGGCCAGTGTGCTCCTCAATCTCTCGGCACCACTGCCACCCCCGAGCTGGGCATGATCTCTACAAGGAACCAGGGAACAACAGACTCACACATAGCCAAGCATACACTAAGATGAGCCAAGCCAATCTGCAATTGGGTTTATCAGGCTGCTAGGACATGGAAGGGAAGAATTGCTAAGCTAGTGAGCTGAACCACAGAGCTATGGGTACCCCTCCCAGATCTATTTAGCTTGGCACTCACAATGCCTACACACCCAACACAAGGAAGTATTCTCTTCACTGCCACACAGTCCCTCAAGCCATACCTTCCTTTCTAGTGCTCTCAGGGTGTGCATAGAAAAGTAGCCAGCCCTCTTGATCTTCTTGAGAGGTTACTCCCTACACTAGGTTTATCAAGCCCATTCTGTCCACTACCATTCCAGTTCTTGCTCACAGGGTCAAAACGGAACAAGGATGCACATCACCATAGAACCACACTTGCTGGGCATGAGGAAAACGTTTTCCACAGTGGGATGCCTGAGATGGGGTTTCAGCTAACTCAGAAAAACGTGGGAACCCACAAAAACGAAAATGGGAAGTTGGGGAACAACCCAGGAAGCCAAATCCGTTTTTAGTAAAACGTCCAGGGTCAATTCAGGGCAAAAACGACCTCCCTCCTAGTCCCCAATTCGTGGCCTTCCTCTCCCAACAGTTATACCAGGCAAAAACGACTTCCAGGCATGGAGAAAATGCAGGATTTGGATAAAAACGTGAAGGGAAAGACCCAGCTAGCTCCAACTGCGTGAATGAGTGAAGACTCCCCATTCAGGATGGCTTTGGGCACCATTTCGTGGGTGATTTCTTGCCCAACAAGCAAAAACATGAATTTCCAGGTTGATGGCTTGCCCCTGCACGAAAATGGCTTGCCCATACTTCTTCATTTCCAAGGCATTAACTGCCTTAACCAATTTCTTGGGAGAATTAAATGATTGGGTGCATGAGACAAAATGGGTAGTTGGTGGTTTATGGGTTTCCCCATTGACACATGGATTAACACCATTGGCTCAAGGGTTTGAATAATTTCTCTCCCTATTCCTTGTAGAACCATGCCCCATCTCTTTTGTTGCATTGCATAGCCGGTTGTGGGTTTTTCATTAAAAATTCGTAATTACATGATGTCTTATATACATTGTGCCCATCTCGCACAAGAACCATAGGCATCTATTTTAATTGCCGATACATAAACGCTAAATCAATGGTGGGGCCTTGGCCTTGAGCTCCTCACCATGATTAAATATCAGTATCTACATCATTTACAAAGCGGGGTAAAAATGGGGACGTGACATACCCCTCCCCTTACATTAGCACTGTCCTCAGTGCTCATCAAAATTGAACAAAAATGGATATGCCACCCTCATGGCATCCTCCAGCTCCCATGTAGCCTCATCGGGACCGTAGTGCTTCCATTGCACCTTTACCTGTCCGATGGCTCAGTTCCGGAGCAATGTTACTTTCTTGTCTAGGATGCGCAATGGATCGGTTTGGAATTCTCCCTCGGGTTCCACCTGGATCACATCCCAATTAATCACATGGTTAGGATCATGTACATATTTCTTAAGCAAAGAGACATGAAAAACATTATGAGCTTTAGTGCTAGCAGGCAAGGCAAGTCTATATGCAACTGGCCCTATTCTTTCAAGCACTTCAAATGGCCCACAATATCTAGGTGATAGCTTGGCACAACTCCCAAGCTTCAAGGAACTCTTCCTTGATCTTACTCTAAGATACACATGATCCCCAACATTGAATTCCCTATGCATTCTGTGTTTATCTGCATAGCTTTTGTGTCTATCCTGGGCTGCTTTTAAATTTTGCCGGATCTTTGCAACCTCTTGTTCCATTTCCTTAAGCAATTCTGGCCCAAGTACAATTCGGTTCACTGGATTGTCCCAAGTCACTGGTGTCCTACACCTTCTGCCATACAAAGCCTCATACGGACTCATTCCCAATGATTCTTGCTGCCCATTATTATATGCAAACTCTACCAGGTGTAGATAATCCTCCCACTTGGATGGCTTGTCCATTACATACATGCGAAGCATGTCTTCAAGCACCTGATTTACTCTTTCTGTTTGCTCGTCTGTTTGAGGATGGTACGCGGTGCTAAAGTTCAACTGTGTACCCAAATCTGCAAAGAGAGCCTTCCAAAAATTGGAAGTGAACTTGGTATCTCTGTCAGAAATTATTGCCTTAGGCAACCCATGTAATCTGAAAATTTCCTTCATGAAAATATCTGCAATGGCATCGGCTTTATGTGTGGACTTAACTGGTATAAAATGTGCTGCCTTTGTTAACTTGTCCACCACAACCATGATGGAATCATGTTGTCTCTTAGTCATTGGAAATCCTGTAATAAAATCCATGGAAATTATTTCCCATTTCCATTCTGGAATTGGCACTGGGTGCAATAAACCTGCTGGGTGTTGGTGTTCAACCTTCACCTGCTGACATTCCATGCACTTAGAGATGTATTCAGCTACATCCTTCTTCATGCCTGGCCAGAAATAATATTTTCTTGCTGTAGCAATTGTTTTCTGATATCCTGGGTGACCAGAGTATGGAGCTTTATGGATCTCATCCATAACCATTCTCCTTAAATCTGCCGTATTTGGAATATAGACTCTATTCTTATAAGTAAGAAGTCCGCCTTCTTCCAAGTGATAGCCTTCATTTTTCTTGCCAAGGTCTTGCTGCTGCAATTTGTCCTTTATCTGCCCATACACTTCATCCTCAACCATATGGTTAACAATCTGCTGCTTCAAATCTGGTTGGCAAGTACTAAGCGCTGCCACATACATTTCATGTACCTTCCTGCTAAGTGCATCAGCCACCTTGTTTTCTTTCCCTTTTATGTGTTTGATCTCAAAATCAAATTCACACAAAAATTCCAACCATCTAGCTTGCCTAGCATTTAACATTGGCTGATCAAACAAGTACTTCAGACCACAATGGTCTATCCTTAACTCGAATTTTCTTCCCATTAGGTAATGCCTCCACATCTTCAAGGCATGTACTATGGCTGCAAGTTCTATATCATGAGTAGCATAGTTCTTCTCATGCTCCTTCAACTTTCTTGACTCATAGCATATCACGTGGTTGTCTTGCATAAGAACTCCTCCAAGTCCTTGATTGCATGCATCGGTACATACCACAAAGTCTTTTTCCGGGTCTGCAATTTTCAAAATTGGTGCACTTGTAAGAAGATTCTTCAACAGTTGAAAACTTTCCTCACATCTTGGTGACCATTCAAACTTTATCCCCTTCTTTTGCAAAGAAGTGATCGGGTTTGCAACCTTGGAGAATCCTTCGATAAACCTCCTGTAGTAACCATCAAGGCCCATAAAAGATCTCACATCAGTCACATTCCTTGGAGTTGGCCAATTCATAATGGCTTCAATCTTCTCAGGGTCTACAGATATTCCTTCGTCGGAGATGATGTGACCCAAATAATGAATTCTATCTTTATAAAAGTCACATTTGCTCAACTTTGCATACAGCTTATGCTCCCTTAGTAACTGCATTGTCATTCTCAAATGTTCTTCATGCTCTTCCTCATTCTTAGAATAGATGAGAATGTCGTCTAGGAATACAAGAACAAACTTGTCCAAATATTTGCTAAAAACATTATTCATGAGACACATGAATGTAGCTGGTGCATTTGTGAGACTGAATGGCACCACCACAAACTCATAGTGTCCATACCTCGTTCTAAAGGTTGTCTTATGAATATCTTCTTCTTTGATTCTTACCTGATGGTATCCAGACCTCAAGTCAATCTTTGAAAATACCTTTGCTCCTCTCATTTGGTCGAAAAGGTCATCAATTCGTGGCAATGGGTATTTGTTCTTCACAGTGACTTTGTTCAACTGCCTGTAGTCAATACATAACCTGAGTGTTCCATCTTTCTTTTTCACAAATAGAACGGGCGCTCCCCACGGGGATACACTTGGCCTAATATATTTCTTTTCCAGCAACTCTTGTAATTGCAATTTCAATTCTAGCAATTCCGGTGTACTCATCCTGTACGGTGTCTTAGACACTGGTGCCGCTCCTGGCACAAGTTCAATGGTAAAGTCAATGTCTCTCTTTGGAGGGAGTCCTGGAATCTCATAGGGAAAAACATCCCTGAATTCTTGCAATACACGATAGTCCTCCAATTTAAGAGTTTCATTCTCTGCTGCCTCTAAAACGTGAGCTGCATACAGTTGACATCCCTTCCTACAGAACTTCTTCAGCTGCATGGCTGAAACCTGTCTAACAGAAGTCATCTTTGGAATGCCTTTTACAAACCTCGGGTTTCCTTCTTCGTCCTTGCATTCAAATGTCTTATTGTAGCAGTCAAGTTTAACCCTGTGTGCTTCTAACCAATCCATTCCAATGAGAATATCATAGGAACCCAGTGGTAAAATATTCAGATCTACATAAGTGAATAGCCCATCCATCTCTAATGGACATTTCTCTACAATTTCACTAACTTTTCTCTTGGTTCCAGTGGCTAGTTGAACTAACCAGGATTTACTATGCTTTAATTTCTTGAAGGCACAAATCTCAACAATCCTAGGAGTGACATAACTGTGAGTGGATCCAGGGTCAATCAAAATAGAAACAGATTGCTTAGCAATCTTACCTTCAACTTCAACCACGGTTGATTGATGATCTGCCTGGCGGTCTTCTACTGCTGCATAGATTCTAGGGATTGCTCTCGCCACTTGACCCACAGTTCCAGCTCCTTGGATGTTGTGAACTTGATTCGCATTCCCATTCCTATGTGGACAGTTCCTAAGCATGTGGTCTCCCCCACAACCCCAACATTGAAGTGGTTCCCTTGGCTCCTTTGGATCTCTTGGCTTGTCTCCCATCATCCTAGTTGGCTTAGTCACAACCTGTGATGGTTGCGTTTGCTGATTCCGGAATTGAGGAGGCTTGAACCCCTTCTTCCTTTGATCAAACTTCTCATTTTTCTTATCCTTCCATGCCCTATGGAATTCTGGTTTGCTTCTGTTTTGATCAAAGCAATACTTGGCCTTTCTTATGGCCTCCTCTAGAGTTTGAGGTTCATCAAACTCAATTCTATCTTTATACGACTGGGGCAGTCCACTTAGGAAACGTTGAATTTTGACCTTATCATCTCGAATATACTTGACATACCTCAGCAGCTCCAAGAACTTGTTTGCATATTCCTCCATGGTCGATTGTCCCAATCTCAGCTCATGGAACTCTTTGATCTTATCATCATAGTACCTATCAGAGAGGTACTTTTGCTTGAAGTATTTCTTGAACTGCTTCCACACAATCTTTCTTTCATTGATCTTCTTCACTTGCCTGGTGTGTTCCCACCATATAGATGCTCTTCCATTCAAGTTGAAGATGGCTACCCTTGCCTTCATATTTCCCGAGTAGTCTTGGACTTGGAAATATTTTCTCATCCCAAGAAGCCAAGCTTCAGCTTCTTGACCAGATTTTACCTCTCCGTCAAATGTAGGAGGTTTTGCCTTCTTAAATTCCCCATGTGAATTGTTCTTGTAGTGCTTCTTCCTCTTACTCATGTGAGATGAAGAGCTTGAACCTTCAATGGATTCTTCAGAGTCAGATGATTCATTAGAAAATATTTCTGGAGTGTATGTCCTGTCTGTAGAAACTCTTCTTGGACTACTGGCCCTCTTACGGGAATTCCTTCTAGAGCTACTCCCACCCTTTTCTGGATTTGATATCTGATGCCCAGAGTTTATTTGCCTTTGGATGTCTGTTAAACTCTGCAGCATGGCTGCATTCAGCTGATTTTGTTCTTCCTGAGCTTTAATCATCCTTTCATTATCTTCCCTACAGCTTTGCAACTCCACCCTTAGGCTTCTCATGGTGGCTGCAACATCTGGAGGGGTCTCTTGATTTCTTCTCCCATTAGATTCTGTCTCAGCATTCTCAACCTGTATGTTTTCTCCCATGGCATCTGTCTCAGGCTCATAGGGATCCTGTGCATCATTCATGATGTTCATTTTCTTGGCCCAACCAAGATCCAAAACTTTCCAACTGTATTATCTAGAGTGCTACCCTGCTGTAACTGTGACTCTCTGAAATGTGTTCATCAGCACAATTGTTAGCTGCATTATATTCTCAGAATTCACAATTACTTCATGCACGTGGGAAAACATTACGTTGACAATTCATTAAATCACAAACACGACATATGAGGGAAAAAGAAAAAGGGGGTCAAGGGGGCTTGCGAAATCCTGCCGCAACGGGCAGTTCGCTGAATCCTGCCGCGATGGGCGGTTGGTTGATTGCTCCCGCAACTGCGGGGCGGTTCGCTATATGCTCCCGCAACTGCGGGGTGGTTTGGCGACGGCTTCCGCACTGCGGGCCGGTTGACGGTAGGCTTCCGCAATTGCGTGCCGGTTGCCTGTAGGCTTCCGCAATTGCGGGCCGGTTGACGCTAGGCTTCCGCAGTTGCGGGCCGGTTGAAGGCTTGCCTCCATTGCGGGGCGCTTCACTGAATGCTCCCGCAACTGCGGGGAGGTTTGCTGAAGCCTTCCGCAAGGGCGGGGACATTCGACGAAGGCTCCCGCAGTTGCGGAGCCATTCGACGAAGGCTCCCGCAATTGCGGAGCCATTCGGCGAAGGCTTCCGCAGTTGCGGAGCCATTCGGCGAATGCTCCCGCAATTGCGGAGCCATTCGGCGAATGCTCCCGCAATTGCGGAGCCATTCGGCGAAGGCTTCCGCCATTGCGCAGAATGCTTCCCCCGGTTTCTGGCAATTTTTGCAAAAAGCTTTTGCGGAAAGACTTGCGAAATGCTTCCGCAATTGCGGAACGATTCGCCGAAGTCTTCCGCAGTTGCGGAACGATTCGACGAAGTCTTCCGCAGTTGCGGAATGATTCGGCAAAGTCTTCCACAGTTGCGGAACGATTCGCCGAAGTCTTCCGCAACTTCGGAACGGCTCGCCGAACCCTTCCGCGATTTCGGAAGAGAATTCCTTCCGCAATTTCGGAAGAGAAATCCTTCCGCAATTTTGGAAGAGAATTCCTTCCGAAAAACTTTCCTTCGCAAATTTTCGAAAAAATTCTCGGAACGCTTCCAAAGTTTCGGAACGATTCGCCGAATGCTTCCGCAGTTACGGAAGGCATTCGGGAAGTCCTTCCGAAACAGTCTTAAACCAAAATTTTTCAAAAACAGACTTAGGAAAATTTTTGAAATTTCCCCTTGTAATTGCTATCAGGTTTGGCCCATAGAGGCCCAATGCTGCAATGCAGCTCTGATACCATTCTGTCACGTCCCCTCCCATCCTACCAGCTAGGTGGAGAGGATCGCGAGGCTAAACCGGGCATCCAACCCCATACATTAAAAGAAGCATTCAAATACGAAGACATGTATAAGTGCATGCAATAGAGACACAACAGAAATTAAGTAAATGCTGGTGATATCTAATCATACATTCAAGATTTCTGTGACAGCCAAATAAGGACCTTTGCAGAATTATAAAAGGATCATATGGAAATGCATAAACTTGTAAAAACACAGCGGAAGTAAATTCAATAGCACATCCATCATTCATTCTAATATTCATCAAATGGTAACTGCCAATTTAACACAAGGGAATACTTATCTTATACAGAAGTAGTCCCACGCAACTGGCTATGCAACTGCCACGTTCCACCCAACCATAGGCCAGTGTGCTCCTTAATCTCTCGGCACCACTGCCACCCCCGAGCTGGGCATGATCTCCACAAGGAACCAGGGAACAACAGACTCACACATAGCCAAGCATACACTAAGATGAGCCAAGCCAATCTGCAATTGGGTTTATCAGGTTGCTAGGACATGGAAGGGAAGAATTGCTAAGCTAGTGAGCTGAACCACAGAGCTATGGGTACCCCTCCCAGATCTATTTAGCTTGGCACTCACAATGCCTACACACCCAACACAAGGAAGTATTCTCTTCACTGCCACACAGTCCTTCAAGCCATACCTTCCTTTCTAGTGCTCTCAGGGTGTGCATAGAAAAGTAGCCAGCCCTCTTGATCTTCTTGAGAGGTTACTCCCTACACTAGGTTTATCAAGCCCATTCTGTCCACTACCATTCCAGTTCTTGCTCACAGGGTCAAAACGAAACAAGGATGCACATCCCCATAGAACCACACTTGCTGGGCATGAGGAAAACGTTTTCCACAGTGGGATGCCTGAGATGGGGTTTCAACTAACTCAGAAAAACGTGGGAACCCACAAAAACGAAAATGGGAAGTTGGGGAACAACCCAGGAAGCCAAATCCGTTTTTAGTAAAACGTCCAGGGTCAATTCAAGGCAAAAACGACCTCCCTCCTAGTCCCCAATTCGTGGCCTTCCTCTCCCAACTGTTATACCAGGCAAAAACGACTTCCAGGCATGGAGAAAATGCAGGATTTGGATAAAAACGTGAAGGGAAAGACCCAGCTAGCTCCAACTGCGTAAATGAGTGAAGACTCCCCATTCAGGATGGCTTTGGGCACCATTTCGTGGGTGATTTCTTGCCCAACAAGCAAAAACACGAATTTCCAGGTTGATGGCTTGCCCCTGCACGAAAATGGCTTGCCCATACTTCTTCATTTCCAAGGCATTAACTGCCTTAACCAATTTCTTGGGAGAATTAAATGATTGGGTGCATGAGACAAAATGGGTAGTTGGTGGTTTATGGGTTTCCCCATTGACACATGGATTAATACCATTGGCTCAAGGGTTTGAATAATTTCCCTCCCTATTCCTTGTAGAACCATGCCCCATCTCTTTTGTTGCATTGCATAGCCGGTTGTGGGTTTTTCATTAAAAATTCGTAATTACATGATGTCTTATATACATTGTGCCCATCGCGCACAAGAACCATAGGCATCTATTTTAATTGCCGATACATAAACGCTAAATCAACGGTGGGGCCTTGGCCTTGAGCTCCTCACCATGATTAAATATCAGTATCTACATCATTTACAAAGCGGGGTCAAAATGGGGACGTGACAAATGTTCGTAAAACGATCCAAGAAAACTACCCTGATAGAGAACTTTGAAGAAGCTAGGAAGGTAGAAGAAGAAGATGATAGCATTGCTAAACATGCCTTAGATGTAGAACCAAAACCAGCAGCTAGCAACAAACCTTTGCTGCTCACTAGAGTCAAAGAAGAGCCATCTACAGACATGGAAAATGTAGTCAAAATGATGCAGAAATTATCTAACAAAATCATAGATCTCGAGAAAGACAAGGCTGCTAGCACATCTAGGAAACCTTTCAAGCCATTTTATAAAAGAAGGGAAGATGGGGAACAGACTCATCCACCAATGAACGCTTCCCCTGTTTTAAACTTGAATGAGGTTGGGATGGAAAATTTCTGCACTTTTCACCAAGAACCGCATTCGGAAAAGAGCTGCCCGCAATGGATTAATTCCATGAGCTTAGTCATGAACCAAATGTTAGATTCTCAGATCCCAGACCAAGATGATCCTCCAGAAGAGTCGAGCCCTGAGTTAGAGGAACCAACCCCGGACACTACTATGGTGTTGTGGGATTGGGTACCTATGACTGAATCAGTAGAAGAAGATCACATAGATAGCTCTCCCTCCACCGTAAATGTTGCTACTCGTAGCAAAGGTCCTATTGCCGATCCTGGGCTAGCCACCGTTCCCCATAAGCCTAAAGTTTCAAAAGATCCGCCTAGGAGGCATATACCAATCATCCCACCACAGCCCAAAGTTAACCAAACAGCGGCCAAACAGCCAAGCGCTGATACCATAGTTCAGCCACCTAAGGTCACAATGAGCAAAACAGATCAGCCAACTCGAATTGGGAACGAATCCGACATAGGATATGATATTATTGAAGATATCAAGAAGGTCAAGGCAAACGTGTCAATATTTGACATGTGCAGCCTACCCCATCAACGAGACAAACTGCTGCATGTTTTACAACCCCAAATCAGCACTCCATTAACGGATTCTCAAGACAATCCCGAAATTAATGAGGCTAGCATCGGTGGAAAGTCTAAATCTCAAACCATTCTTATTGACTTTTGAAATTTTCAACCATAATGTTCACAACTGTTTGGTATGATGACATGTCATCATGAATGCTGGAGAAGGATTTTCTTGGAGCTTGAATGGGTTGCAATGGCGGAGTTAGTGTGTAGGGCGTCGGGGGTTGAACGCGGTCTGGCTTCAGCCTGACACATTTCCCTGAGCAGTGACGAACTACCTTAACTTTTCTCCCGTTTGTTTTTACTGGGTCTTGTGGTTCATGGTTAAACCCTCGGGGGTTTGAATTGCTTTCTACCTGCTTAATTCTTTAATGTGGGCATGCCCGTCATGGCGCGGTATGAAGAAATGGTGGACTATGAATGTGATGCGTCGGATGAACTATCCATCTGGACCCAGCCTTTGGGTGCCGGGTGGCAAGATGGGACACTTACTGCTGCGGATGAGGCGGTGAACATACCTACTATGGAAAACAATCCGGAATTAGGGTTCTCGCCATCCGAGTTTCTTGCCAGCTCCCCGGTTTCCGGGTGTTTAAACGTTTTGACAGAACGTACTCCTTCAGCTACACCTTTATCGGAGGTTGGGAATGTTCTATGGACTTCTGAACAGGTTCTCAATGCCCTAGAGGTCTCGGCGGTGGTTAAGAATGGTGCACCTGCGGCTCTTGATGGAACTCAGGAAACTGGTAGGGTGGTAACAACTACGAACCTTTCTCCTGTCATAAACACTGCTGGGGCGAAGGCGGTTTCACAGCAGGGGATACTGGAAGTGCATGAACATCGTGGGTTCGCTAGCCCTTGTGTGGGATCTGGCACTAGCTCTGAGGATTGGGCAGGGCCATCATCAAATGATTCCTCACATCAGGTGAAGCGAGGCAGAAAAAGATGGCTCAAGCTGAGCAGACACAAATATAACTATGCCCTAGGTGAAGACATTGAGTGGAACCAATTACTCACGATGTCTAGTATAACCTTGGTTGGTAAGGCTCTTGGTAGATCTTTCTCTCTGAGCACCATTGAGGCATGGGTGGGAGAAAACTGGGCTGCTGAATTAGGTTATTCCCTTGAAGTTGTGGAATTAACCCGTAACTGGTTCGCATTCAACTTCCACTCAGAGGCACATACTAGATGGGTTCTTAACTCCAACTGGAGCTGGGACCATTGCCCAGTCATGATCAAACCCTGGCATCCGATGTTTGATGCGAGCCATGAACGGCTTGATATTGTTCCCTTGTGGGTTCGGCTACCGGGCTTGCCACTACATTACTGGTCGGAGAGACATTTTAAAGGGATAGGTAATCTGATTGGTACCTATTTGGATGGGGATTTCAGTTTTATCCAGACCCGACAGAGGAAGATTGCCCGTATTCTTGTAAACCTGAATATCAGAGATGGGTTAGCACCTGATGTAACCCTCAGTTGGGGACCCTTCATTTATGTTCAGAAATTGGACTATGAAAACGTTCCATTCAGATGCCATCGTTGTCATGCTTATGGTCACCCGGTGGCTGGATGTCATCTTCCTCTTCGGAGGAAATCTGGAGGGACTCATAAATCTCCTTATGCTGCGGGAACTTCATGGCCGACTCCTGCTCCAGTTACCGGACCTCCTCTTGTTGTGGCGTTGGAAGAGGATGGGGGTCCTGCCAACTCACGGGATATGGATGGCCCATTGGGGGGTGCTCACACGGGACCTGGGGCTTCGGCGGATAGGACTGATGGCTTAATACAGGACCAGGGGTTGGAGGCGCCCATTGGTGGACAGCCGATTCTTGGTTCTTCAGCGATGGTGCTTCAAACTACTGCTGCAACGACTCCTGGGCCGTCGTCGGCGGGTATTACTCATTCCATTAATCCCCTCTCCTTTCATTTTGTTTTAAAAAATTGTACTTTGGATAATCCGAAATGGTTAGAGGCATTGAAAAATTTACATATCTCCTCGGCTTTGGATATGGGGGACCCTATTGGTATTGAACCTGACATCCCTACCTCTCCACTTGCCCCCTCCTCCACTCACACTAATATGCCGGACTCGGGGATGAGGCTGCTGGACCTTCCGTCAGGAGATGATCCAGGGCCTGTAGAGGGATATACTTCACCTACTACTACTACCTCATCGGACTCTGGATATTTTCTTCGTTCACTTACCAAAGTTTCCCCGGGTGGGCTGGGGGCTGGGATGAATAAAATTGGGAAGGGCCGTGGTAGGAAATCTAATCTCTCTAAAGCTCAATCCAAGGCCAAGATAGACCTGATGGAGGGCAAACAGGTGACGATTGAACGGGCGCTTAGAGCGATGCGTGCCCCGAAGAGGGGTCGTTAATGAAGGTTACGTCTTTTAACTGCAGGGGTCTTGCTGGTCCCCATAAAAAAGCAGCACTTCGTAGAGTGGTATCCATTGAACACCCGGATATCATTCTTCTCCAGGAGACTATGGGTGTTGGTGAGGGTATTAAAACGTTACTTGAAAGCTGGTTTGGAGGATGGTTCTTTGCTACATTGGATGCTCGGGGTCGGTCGGGTGGCCTGGCTATGGGCTGGAACTCTCATTCGGTGCAGTGCCTTAACCTCTGGGGTGTGGAAGCGTCATTGGGAATGACTTGCAGCTCTCTTGATTTTGGTGAACTATTTACAGTGGTAAACGTTTATGGACCATATTTGAACCGGGTCCCTTTCTGGGATTCTCTACTCTCGAATCCTGTGATGCAGGATGGGAATATGATCCTCGGTGGGGATTTAAATTTTTCTCTTGGCCCGACTGAAGTTTGGGGTAGTAGGGCTAGGACTGATCCTTTGGCTGACTACTTCACCCACAAGCTGGTTACACATGATTTGTTGGATATTGAACCTACCCTACTTAAAGCTTAGGGTTGAGAAACGACTAGATAGGTTTCTGGTGACAGAACCTTTTGTGGACAGAAGATACCTATTGAGACAGTGGGTAGGGTCGGGGGGCTCATCTGACCACTTTCCCATTTTCTTGGAGATTAGGGATGGTCCTACTAAACCTGCTGGACCGATGAAATTCTATAAGATCTGGTTACAAGATGAGACCTTTTTTGACTTGGTGAGATCCCTTTGGGTACACTACAACCCAGGGGGGGACAAACTGCCTCCCATCAGTTCACTGCTAATATCAAAAGAATTAAGAGACCTGTAAAGGAATGGGCCTTTGAAAAGAAGGGTAGGGATGAAAGAGAACTGAAGGCGATTGAGATGGAACTACAGTCTATTTATGAATCTGGCTCTGGGGGACTTGGCTCTATTGAAGAAAAAACACATTTGACATCACTGGAGGGTAGGAGGAACTTGCTTTTATTGGAAAAGGAGGAAACATGGCGACTTAAAAGCAGGGCACTATGGCTCTCGGCTAGTGATGAGAATACTAAATTCTTCCATGCATTTGCTAAAGGTCGAAAGGCATCTAATACCATATGGAGTCTGGAAGACTCTTTGGGGGATCCCCAGACTACCTTTGATAGTATGGCTGGGGTGGGGGTGGAACATTTCAAATCACTCTTTAAGGCACCTGCCCAGGCTAGTATTCTGGAGATTGTCAGGATGACACAACTTTTTCCTCGGTTTGTGGATGAGGATGACAATCAGGCACTGATGGCTGTAGTAGATGCAGAGGAGCTGAAGGGAGTTTTACAGAGTTTCCAAAAAGATAAAAGCTCGGGACCGGATGGATGGACTGTGGAATTCCTCATAGAACTCTTTGAACTAATTGGGAAGGATCTACTGCAGATGGTGGAAGACACTAGAATTTCGGGGCGGATCCCAGCTGCTTTAAACTCCACTTTTTTAGCCCTCATACCTAAATCTGATAATTCGTCTTCCTTAAGTGATTTCAGACCCATCTCATTGTGTAATTGTGTATATAAGGTGGTGTCTAAAATTATTGCCAGGCGACTGAAAAACATCCTGTCCAAGCAGATTTCTGAGGAACAATTTGGATTTCTGGAAGGCAGACAAATTCATGAGGCGATTGGAGTAGCCCAGGAGGGCATCCATAGTATGAAATCATAGAGAATCAAAGGAGCCATTATCAAGATTGATTTGTCAAAAGCATACGACAAGGTGAGCTGGATGTATATTCATTTACTACTTACACATCTGGGTTTTGCTGTGGATTTTATTAGGTGGATCATGAGCTGTATTACTACAGTATCCTTTGCGGTACTAATAAATGGTGCAGCATCTCCTTTCTTTCGGTCTGAAAGGGGTCTTCGTCAGGGTTGCCCTCTATCCCCATTATTGTTTCTGTTGGTTGCGGAGGGACTTAGTAGAGTATTGAAGAGGGCTTGCAGGGATGGCACACTTCAGGGGATACAAGTGGCTCCTGATTTATTTATCACACATCTACTTTTCATGGATGACATACTCATCTTCTGTTCTGGGTCTGCTAGGGATATGGAAACCCTCCAGGACATCTTTAAACTCTTCTCACGAGCTATGGGAATGGATATTAATGACAGAAAATCTACTATTTCGACACACCTCCTGGGGGATGATGAGATCACTACTATTCGGAGGCTATTCCCTTTCACTTTTCTAATTCTTGATGATGGCTTTTGCTACCTGGGTTACCACCTAAAACCTAATTCATACACCAAACAGGACTGGAACTGGCTCATTGAAAAATTTCCCAAGAGATTGAAGATTTGGAGTCACAGGTGGTTATCTCGTGCTGGGAGACTGGTCCTGGTAAAATCGGTGTTGGAGGCCATACCGGTGTACTGGATGTCCCTCTCTTGGATCCCCAAAGGGACACTGGAAACTTCTAGGAAATTGTGCTTTCGTTTTGTTTGGAGTGGGAAAGGAGATTTTGTTTCACCTTGGGTTCGGTGGCAGAAAATCGCAATCCCAAAAGCCTTGGGGGGTTGGGGCTTAAAGAACATACATCTCTTCTCAATTGCACTGGCGGCGAAAGGGGCTTGGAGACTGCTGAAAACTGAAAGTCTTTGGACACGAGTTGTCACACATAAGTATATTTTCCCTGCTTCCCTAATGGACTGGGTACGGGCCACGAATAAGACTTATTCTGGTTGCTCTGTTATATGGAAAGCTGTTATAAAATCTTTTTCGGTGATTGGGGATCTACTTACCTGGAATATATGGAATGGAATGGCTCTACGGGTTGGGGAAGATCCCTGGTATGGGAGTGCTGGTAGACATATATTATCTGATGAATTGATTATATCTCTGCGTGAAATTGGCATCACTTACTTATCCCATCTCGTTGTACATGATAGAACCAACCCTTGGAATCAGTCGTGGGTCGGGGTTGATACATTGGCACTCTCTGTGGAGGAACAGGGGGAAATGAGAACATATTACCGGGCACTCAATTGCTCACATGTACACACTCGTAACAGGGATGACGTTCTGGTATGGGAGGGGGCGCCAAATGGAATGTACACACCTAGGAATGGCTACATAAGTCTTTGTCACTTCCATAATCCTCGTGCTATGGTGGGGTGGTGGAAATCCCTTTGGAAGATAAATTTCCCATTGAAACACCGTATCTTCATGTGGTGTGTTCTCAATGACTCCATCCCTACCTGGTATTTTTTACAACGCAAGAATCGGACGGGGCCTGGGTGGTGCACGCTGTGCAAAGCAAATGAGGAAACATGTCATCATCTATTCCTGCGCTGCCCATACATGGTGCAGGTTTGGGCGGAATGCTCCCGACTGAAAAGCAATATGTTTAATTCGGATGGGGATTTGATTCTGGCCGCATGGACACAGTGGTTTAGGGACCCTATTGGCATGTACTATAGAAATCTTCCTTTACTGGTGGCATGGGGAATCTGGTTGGCACGGAATGGATTGGTATTTAATGATAAACCTTGTACTCCGGTGGTCTCTGCTGTACAGATCTGTGGTTTTTTAAAGGCCTATCCACACCACATCAAAGCTGCAAAACAACGAGAAGTCCTTGCACTTGAGATTGATGACTCCTTACCTTGGGGATTCTATGATGGGTCTACTTCTGAATACATATGTGGGGGAGGGGCGATTCTATATTTATCACGTACCCACTATTACCACATGTACTGGGGTTTGGGGGAGGGTGGAAACAACTATGCTGAATTAATGAGCCTTAAACTGCTTCTTTTGTTTGCTAGGGAGGTTGACTGTCTACAGTTAAATGTGTATGGAGACTCTATGAATGTCACAAATTGGGCATCTGGTACACAACAATGCAGGGATATTAGACTTGACAATATTCTACGGGATATCTTGGAACTGAAGATGCTCTTCTTACATTTTTCTTGCAGACATATATACAGGGAGAACAACCAGGAGGCGGACCAGGTTGCTAAGGCTGGCAGGGACTTGGCAGTGGGGCTGTGGAAAGTGATTGAACATTAGACTATGAGTTTTATCATCGACCCTTTATGGACACAGGTTTACAGGATTAGCTGCTGGAACAGTTTTTCTGTTGATGGCACATTATACTATGGATGGTTTTTTATATTGCTGGGTACTCTAGAAAGGCTGCGACCTTTCATAATCTTTAGATTATGGTCTTTTTTGGAAACAGGAGGATCGGGGATCCAACTGTCTTTTATTTTGGTTCTTATGCCATATTTTGATATGTTGGTTTATGCTGTAATTACTGGACATATAAGGTTTTTATTTTGATGATACTCTTTGGACTGCAAAACTGAAATTTTTTGCTACTAATGTAACGTCCTGCAATGGATGAACTCATGCTATACGCATATACAGAATGTAATTTTTCACCACTGTGAATAAAATTACGCTTTTTTCTTGGGAAAAAAAAAACTGTTTGGTAGATTCTGGAGCATCCTCAAACGTTATGCCACTGTCAATTTGTAGGAAAATTAACGGGTAGCCTGTTCCATCTCCAGCCCAAATTATTCAATTAGATAGGACTGCTGTCAAGGTTATTGGGGAGATGAAAGACGTTCTCATTAGACTATGAGCTGACCCTAGAGTCTGTCAATTCATTGACATAATGGTGGTCGATATTCCTGAAGCCTATGGGCTGATTTTAAGTAGGGATTGGTCTACCAAGCTAAGTGGCTACTTTGCTACTGATTGGTCCCACCTATGGCTGCCTTATCAGAACAGGCAGAATCAGATTAAAGTTCTTAGGGAACCTCATATGAAGCAAAACGTAACTCAGTTAGAAGAAAAGAATGAGGTTGTAGCCTTCTCATCCTCGGTTCTGGGGAATTATTTCTTAGAAATGGATACGAGTAATTATCAATCTGAAACCATTAGCCATGAATCAGATAAACAGTCCGATCTCCTTCATTTCTCTCGAACTGATGATGTTGATTGTAACATAGTCAATTTAGTTACTGACATAGATCACAAAGAAACTAACTTAGTTGAATTTAAAGATACTTTTTGGACATTATACTTTGATGGTTCTAAAACTCTGGAAGGATCCGGAGCCAGTTGTGTTTTAATGGATCCAAAAAGAAACAAGTATTTTTTGTCTTGTAGATTAGAATTCGATTGTACTAATAACACCGCTGAATATGAAGCTTTGGTACATGGATTAAAGAAGGCCATTGGCTTAAATGTTAAGTACCTGAAGGTCTTTGGTGACTCCGAGATAGTTGTAAGACAGGTAAGGGACACCATTCATTGTCTCTCACCTCATTTGAAGGGTTATCAGGCTGAGGTATGGGATTTAATTATGCATTTTGACGCTTTCAATATAAAATCTATTCCTAGATTGCAAAATTCTGCTGCTGATTTGTTAGCAACATCTGCTTCTAGATTGGTGCCATCAAATAATAAATGCTCAATTGAATTGATTTTCAGGCCTTCCGTCCCCGATAACATCATGAACTTCAAAGTCTTCGATGATGATGAACAAATTATCAGCTTTCTAACAAACGAAGATAGCTTTCAAGGAGCTGCAATAGATGAGGAAGAACACGATGTTGATTTGATGAAGAAGGATGAGGAGAAAGGAAATTTCATGCCCAAGGGGGTAAGGTCCCTCGAAATGTTGTTCGATCTTCAAAATAAGTTCAAAAGGCCAGCCAATACCAAAACTAACAGCTTATCAATGCAACATAAGTTAGTTAATTTGGGTACTGAGGCAGAACCAAAATTTGTCAACCTTGGCAAATGTTGTTCACCAGGAGAAAGAGATAGGTTCATCAAATTGTTTAAGCAATACAAAGATGTTTTTGCATGGACCTATCAAGATCTGAAAACGTATGACGTCCGCATCATTCAGCATGTTATACCAATGAAAGCGGGTGTCAAGCCATTTCAGCAGCAGTTAAGAAGGATGCATCCTACTCTAGAACCGTTGATTCAAAAGGAATTGAAGAAGCTCCTAGACGCTAAGATAATTTTCAAAGTTTGGCATTCTGAGTGGGTTGCAAACTTGGTCCCCGTAAGAAAGAAGTCAGGAGAGATAAGGCTATGTGTAGATTTCAGAAATTTAAACAAAGCCTCAGATAAAGATAACTACCTCGTACCTTTAATGGAACAAATCCTACAAATGGTGTCAAGATCCGAATTGTTTTCTCTCCTCGATGGTTTCTCTGGCTACAATCAAGTGTTAGTAGCCGAAGAGGATCGCCTTAAGACTACTTTCAGAACTAAGTGGGGAACTTTCACCTACAGAAGAATGCCATTTGGTTTGATAAATGCAGGAGCTACATTCCAAAGGGCGATGGATATTGCCTTCCGAGGATTGGGTGGGCAATGCGTGGTTGTATACTTAGATGATGTGACAGTCTTTTCGAAGAAAAGGGAAGATCATGTCGTGCATCTAAAGCATATTTTTGATCGCTGCCGGAAATATGGTATTTCCTTGAATCCCAAGAAGAGCATATTTGCTGTGCCCGAAGGTAAGCTCTTGGGTCATATCATCTCCAAAGGGGGAGTGTCAACTGACCAAGAAAGAGTCCAGGCCATTAATAAGATTCCAATGCCTCACAACAAGAAATCTATGCAGTCCTTTATGGGCACCATCGATTTTGTCCGCAGGTTTGTTCCAGATTTCGCACAAATTGTTAAGCCGTTGCAACAGATGGTGAAACAAAGTATACAATTCAAGTGGATAGATTTGGAGAAGGACGCATTTAGAGATATCAAGGCAGCGATAGCTAAGGCTCCTTCCTTAAGAAGCCCAGATTTTGATAAGGATTTCATCTTATATACCTTCGCTTCGGATGACTCTCTCGCAGCTGTACTCACGCAAAAGGTGGAGTTGGGGGACGAATACCCAATTTCGTTTATGAGCACTGGTCTGCAGGGGGCTGAGCTGAACTATCCCGTAGTCGACAAGCATGCATATGCTGTGTTCAAAGCAGTCAAGCAGTTTAGGACATACATTCTCAAGAACAGAACTAAAGTCATAGTTCCCCATCCAGCTGTTAGATCCCTTTTCGTTCAAAAGAAATTGGGAGGGAGGAGAGGGAACTGGGTCACAACTCTGCAGGAGTATGATTTGGAATTTAAACCAGCTACAATCATCAAAGGGCAAGGCCTGTGCAAATTACTTGTGGGAAACTCAACTGATGAAGAACAACATTGGAAAAATGAAGTTGAGCTCAATTCGGTTGAAGTATGTCATATCTTCACAGCCCCTCAGTCATGGTATAGAGATCTGGTGCACTATTTATAGCAGGGATATCTACCTGAGCACTGGAACTCTAAACAAAGAAGGGAACTCCGTTTGAAATCGGCTCTGTATCAAATCATTGATGGGATACTGTTCAGAAAGAATTATGATGGAGTTCTTCTCAGATGCCTAGAAAAGGAAGATGCAAACAAAGTTGTCAAAGAATTGCATGATGGCCCCGCAGGCGGACATTATTCAGGTGAGACAATAGCACACAAGATACTGAGAGCTGGTTATTATTGGCCCACTCTGTTCCGAGATGCCCACACGTATGCACGAAACTGTGATGTGTGTCAAAGAAGTGCTGGGAAGTTACCTAAGGCAGCAAGACCATTGCAGCCGGTCATCATCTCTGAGCCCTTTGAGCAGTGGGGTATAGATGTTATCGGAGAAATAAATCCAAATTCTTCGTTGCAACATCGATACATCCTGACGGCTACCGACTACTTCACTAGGTGGACGGAGGCCATCCCGTTGTGCAAAATCAACGAAGACGCGGTCATCAGCTTCTTAAAAGAGAACATCATAACCAGGTTTGGGGTTCCAATTTCCCTTATTTTTGATAATGCTATTTATTTTTCATCTTGCAAGATAAATGAATTTGTTTATGAATGGGGAATTAAGTTGCATTATTCAGCCAATTACTATCCTCAGGGGAACGGATTAGCTGAATCCTCAAACAAGAATCTGATTCGAATTCTTAAGAAGACTGTGATAGAAAACCAGAGAAGTTGGCATGTAGCTCTCCCAAACGCCTTATGGGCAGATAGGGTGACCCCAAAGAACGCTTTAGGTGTTTCCCCTTTCACTCTTGTATATGGCAAGGAAGCCATCCTTCCCCCAAACATCTTACTCCCATCCTTACAAGTATCCAAAGGCTCTCGAGGTTCTGGTAGCCAAGCCTTACAATCCAAGATCAATACCCTGCTTCAACTTGAAGAAGCCCGACACAAAGCTAAAGATCGATTCCATCAACACCAGGACATAGTTAAGAGATGGTTTGATAAGAGGAAATCCGGTAAAAGAGATTTTGAAGTTGGGGATTTAGTCCTGAAATGGGACCATAACCATGAAGGAAAAGGAATGCATACGAAATTTCAACATCTATGGGTAGGACCGTACCAAATTTCTGCAAAATTAGGCCCATCCACTTACAAATTGACAAATCTCGAGGGAGAAGAAGTAGCCCTTCCTCTCAATGACCTCGCTCTCAAACAATACTTCGCATAGTCTCTCTGAGACTTACTGTACATATATAAAGTTTTCGTTTATTGTTGCTTTAGCCTTTAGTTGCTTTATTTTCGGCCATTTTATTTCTTTCATTGTCGTTTGAACCTTTCCTACAAGTTTTTGTTGTTTGAAAGCCCTTTTGGTTGAGTTCCCCGTCGAGGATATCTCTCTCAAAGAAATCTCGCAACCCATGAGTCCGGAACTATGCTCGAATGAATTCTGTCGGTTGTGCTCTCACTGAAATGCTCAGAAGGAAGGAAGCCTACCCTGCTAGTCACACTAATCCTGTTTAATAGCAGATACCTATGACCATCTTCACTACTATCGTTGGGCTCCACCCACTCTCACACTTTAAAGGCATCTCAAGAAGGTTATTAGAGTTGGACCCATGGAAAGTAGCACACCTCGAGGGCATAGGGTATTGAAGTGACTCCATGCTGCAAATCTAACAGCCAAAATGGCATGTACTCCAGAGTCTGTTTTCCAGAGATTCTCGCCTTAATTAAAGCATGGCTAAAAAAAAAAAAAAAAAAAAAAGACGTGTGAAATCAAGAAGGTTATCCAAAAGGCTCAGCTCAAAATGGGCTCCTCTTCGTCCGTGAGGCTTGATCAAATCAATAAAATTTCTAACTCACACAAAAGGACATTATGGATTGAGGAGCCTAAATCAAAAAATCATGTCCAAAAGAAAACATCTCTGGAAGGATCAAGCAGCTAAGCTGTCCAAAGTACAAACATCCAAAAGGATGCAAGCAGCATGGGAATGAGGAACAAGAGCAATAATGTCCATGAGAAAGTGTTGCAAATCCTGTGGATTCTGGCAGTAGTGACCATCTGAAAGATAACCCTCCTAAAATGAATCTCATATATTGGCCCTTGGAGAGCGGTGAAGATGTCTCGGTCAAAGCTCCCCTTTCCCCAATGACTGGCAGGTAAAGTGCCTTCTCCCCCTCACATGACTTTTACGGAAGCTGAGTAGTGCAGCCAAGATGGATGTCTTTGGTGAGGTTTCGGACCATGAAGATGATTTTTTCAGAGAATTGTGTTCTCCAGCGACTCGCCATTGTTGTTGCAGCAACAATCCCCCCCAAAATTTTGTACATATTGGGGCCCCTCCTTTTAATTTTTTAGAAAGGCTGCCTCAAGGGGCCATTCCCAGCTTTTATCTTTGCTTCCCAACGGAAAATTCCGGCAATAAACCTTTTCGATTTTCCTCCAAAGGACAGAAAAAGGAACTTAGAAGATTTTCCCAAATTTTCGGAGCTTCTCAGACTATTCCCAGCAGTTGCGTTTTTATTTTGAGTTTTCACCCCGAAATGCGAAAGCCTTTGTTTAAACCTTCGAAGAAGAACGTAGAAACTGTTTAAAACAAATTGCGGAACGTAGGGAAGAGACTCTGCGGAAGCATTCAGTTTTATGCTCCCGAAGCATCGATAACCATTCCCATAAGAATCCCAAACAACTTAGATTTTCCTTTTGAAAGTTGCGGAAACTAATTGGGAAAGTCCCCCGACATTTCAGAGTCTTTCGGGCTATCTTCTCGCAGTTGCGGAAGGCAAACGTATAAGCCTCTCGAAAATAACTTAGAAAATCTTGAGCGTTTGCGGGACGAAAGAAGGAAGCTTCGCGGACCATTTCGGTCTCTTCTCCCGAAACGGGGGAAGTCTTTTACATAACTTTCCCGAAGAAGACTTAGAAAATTTTACGACCTTTTGCGGAGAGATTGGGGTTTTCTTTCCGAAATGGCGGGAACAATTTGTAAAATCCTCCCGAAACTCGGAAGAGAACTTAGGAGCTTTCTTTGAAAATTTGCGGAAACCTTCACAAAAGCTTTCCGAAATCCCGCGGAGGAATTCACGAATTCCTTCTGAAACTGTGAAGAGACTTAGAAAATTTCCTTTTGCGGAGCTGTTGGACTTTCCATCCCGAACCTGCGGAGCCATTCATTTTATCCTTCCGAAACGGCGGAAGCGAATCGCAAGAGCTTTCCGCAACATCGAAAGCGAGTGCAGCTGAAACTTAGAAAATTCTCGATTTCGCGAGGGCCTTTTTTTGGAAGCATTGGCTGAAGTCTTTCGAAACGGCGGAAGCCATTGGCGAGAGTTCCCCGCAATTTCGGAAGCCCTAGCGATATCACCCCGAAAATGGGCCACCGAAAAAATCAACCATTCACGTCCTTTTGGCGGGGAGCTTCGCCAATCTCTCCCGAAACGCAGGAGAAATTCAGTGGAAGCTTCCGCGTTGCACTTCCGAACGAAATGACCTTTGCGGAACGTTGTCTCTTCCGCGTCGCGGAGGCCTTTTGCGGGAGCCGTTCACCTTCACGCCCCGAAACGATGGAAACGTCCACTATATCCTTCCGCAACGACGGATGAGATTCGCAAATTCGTTCCGCAGGAGGTGGTCGCACGCAAACCGAGACGACTTGATTTGACACCGACGTACCGGTATTTAAACCGCGGATAATTGCGCCACCCACCAAATTAAATGCTCGCACGTGCCTGTTCTATTTAAATATACGGTGGGGGCTCGAACCGACCCCATTGCCGTTTGTCGATTGCCAAACCATTGGACGCCGCGCGATCGTTCTAGCTCGGATTGCTCGACTACGTTCACGGCCACCTCAGTCAGCTATCCTCGTCGGTGCCAGGTAGGATCTTAACCATGAAATCTGTCCCTTCTACGCGTCATATTGCTATTCGGTTATCTTTTTTTCGAAAACGATAGGCATGAGTTAAATGTCGACGGGCAAAATGCCCGTCATGGGCTGTTTTGCCCGTCGAATGTGGTCTAATTTCATATTTCCTGTCGTTGGCATATTCATTAAGAAAAAATGATGATTTGGCCGGACGGATTTATTGTTTTCCCAAGTTCCTCCCGAGGCCCCGTGGACCTTTCCGTGTCCCCGGCCGAAAGCCAAAGCCGTAGTCACCCGGGCTTTACCATAAGCCTCAGTCTTGGCATAGCCTACCCATTTTAAGCTAGAAAAGGGCGCCATCGTCCCTGATCAAACCAGCCGTAGGACGCCCCTTTAAAGGTTATGAATAACGACGGCGTTTGGGCTGAAACCCCTCGCTTATGGGTCAACGCAGGAGCTCCTCCCTGGTCTCCTAGTTGAACTTGTTATGTCACCCCGAAACTATGGCCGCTCGAGCCTTTTCGTCAGTCTTTCTCCGGCGCCATCACCCTCGCTCGAACTCAAACCTCCCATAGAGCACCTCGGCAAGTGCCGTAAATAACAATAGCATTCGAAGCCCTCGCCGGGTCGTAAATATACAAAAAAAAAATGCCTCTTTATTTCGTCACAAAGTCTTTCCAACCCGAACTTCCTCGCCATTAGCCTTTCGAACCGCAACCCAATGACGAAAGTTACCCTCTTCCCCAGAGAGAAACCGAAAGTAGGTTGCTTCCGCAACACGCTTATCCTCACAGGAGCATTCTGAACCTGCCCCTTTAAAGAATTAAGATGGCTAAAATTTATAATTATGTTCCTGTTGAAACGAAGATCACCTTTTCTCCTAGGGCCGGCCCGAGAGTGGATTGTTTCCGCGACATACCTATCCTCTCAGGAGCACCCCAAAACTCATCCCGTTAAAAGATTCAAATGTTTCAATTTATGTTTCATGTTGAAATAGTGTATTTTGCCCCCTAAGCATACAACTTCATTGTACTTATCTCATTGACATATTAAAACAATGAGGCTCTCTGTTAAAATCTCACAGTATGTTGCTCAATATCATGATGACTTGTATATGGGTGCTATCAGGGATAAATCAAGATGCCGAAAGCCGGTAAGAAGAAGGCTAAGATGACAGAAAAGAAGCCTGCGCCACTTAAAACTGAGACCTCACTCCAAGATACTAGGTGCACCACTGGTGTTCCTCTAGAAATCAGATGGGGTGACATTTACAGGATGATCCGAGACCAGGATGTCCCGGACATGTTGTTAGAAGATGGGCCATGTTATCGAAATATCAAGGCCTCAGGCATAACCAGAGCTGCTACCCGCCCTTAACTATTCCCCTGTGATGAAGTAATCGGATGGATACTCCAACATGCCGATGCTGAAGGAAGAGTGATAAATGACAGCAGGAAAGTGGCCATTGCCTCATTTCAACCCGCATATCTTGCAGCAGCCTACAAATTCCCCCGTGTCCAACAATCTCTGACTGATGAATGGCTGAGCCAGATGAATAACGTCGAGATGGCCAAGAAGCTACTAATGGCAGGCAAACATTTGAGAAAGAAAGGAAATGATGAATATGACGTACAGAATCTGAGACCTCCTTTCAGATTGATCGCCTTGATGCTGTGCAGAATCTTCGGCATGCCCGATGGCACCGTGTATAAGATTCAATGGGCCCCTATTATCCACTTTGTGGCGTTTGAAGGAACCGTGTTTGACTGGGCCACTCTCCTGTCAGATAGTTTGGCCTCGATGATAGTGGCTGCTAGAGAAGGATTAGCCTCGAAGAAGGATGAATTTTTCATGTCCTCATATCTGATTGATTGTATTTTGGCCAAGATAGACTTCCCCAAATTGGGCTGCACATGGGATAAGGCCACCACCCCGTTCTATACCGCTTTCAGGATGTTGTGGGCTCAGAATTACAAGCCCAGCTACAAACTCATCTGTGAGGGGTTCATCATGCCCCTATATGAGAAGATGTTCAAGGAAGAACCAAACTGCCTATCAGAGAATGCTTTGGAAGTCCTTGAGGATTATGGAGATTTTTACTTTTCAGAGCAAGGCACCTACCTCAGAATGTTTGGAGGGACTAAGCCCCCATACATTTTGCCGCAGTATGCCACGGATTATGTGGTCCTCAAAGAGGCAGTAAGATAAATCTTCCTGGATGGAATTGGAGCAATGCTCCACAAACAGCATAAGGCTTCCTTTCCCCCTCTACCTTTCTGCATAGGTGCTTACAAGTTCTCGGGGGTTGCCTCGGCCGATGAATTTGTTCAAGAGATGAAAGCCTTCCACTTTGGTGAGGTAATCTTCCACAGGAATGACAGGAAGGGAAAAGTTGTTGAGCACTGTAAGGAGATTTATGCTCACTTCGAGTACTCTCACTATCCTGATGCCGAGGAAGAGGCATTCAGAGGCATCAGCAACATGGCTGAGCTACGGGTCTGTCGCCAAAGCACTGGAGCAAGCTCCAGCTCAACCAAGGCCCAGAAGAACAGCCAGCAGAAGGAGAAAGAAGCTGAGGATGCCCGAGCTCAGATTAAGAGAAGAAGCAAGGTTACTCCAGGAAGCCGAGGAAGCCAGACTGCAGCGGGAAGCCGAGGAAGCCAGGTGGCAGCAGGAAGCTGAAATGGCAAGAAAGCAGCAGGAAGCTGAAGTGGCAAGAATGCAGCAAGAAGCTGAAAATGAAAGCCTGCGGAAAGAGGCTGAGGAAACCCAAAAGCAGAAAGAGGCTAAAGCTGAGCAAGCTGAGGAAAAAAGGAAGGCGGAAGAAGAGTTGAAAGCAAGGGAAGATGCTCAAGCAAGTGGGTCCGGTGTCCAAGACATGGATATAGACACATCTCAAGAAGGTGGCTCTAGTACCCAAAAGAAGGGCGTGGATCCAGCTCAGGAAGTACGGACCCCACCTGCTGAAGAAGACACAGACATCATAAACCGACCAATTGTCCCGTACACGCCATCGGGAAAACATACGGTGTCCAGGTGGAATGATTTTGTCTACGACAAGAAAAGGAAAGCAATGGTCCTCAAATCAGAAGAGAGGATCAAAAGTCCCTTCCACGAAGACATCGTTACCCACCGAGAGGTCACTGTAATGAAGAATACAGATCAGGATCCCTTTGCTATGGCATCCGCGGTTATAGAAACAACAAGAGCATCGCTGGACAATGTGGGTGTGATAGTTAGAGAAAATGTTTTGACAAAGAAGAGAGCTCATTCGCTACAACAGACGGTGGCTAATGAGCAAGCCCAAAGGGATCTGGTAGTAAACAAGTATAATTTCCTGTATGCCGAGCATAAAGAGCTAACAGGTAAGTATAACCAGCTGGAAGAGGAAAAGGACCAACTGACACTCCAAATGATGATTGTGGAGGCAGAGAAGAATAGAGCGTAAGATAAAGCATCCCAGCTAGAAGTAGACAAACGGACATTAGCTGAGCAGTTAGAGCAATCCGAGGGTAGAACAATGGACATGTCTCCCTTCCATGAGTTGTCATGCAACATCCTGAAGCAAGTGTATGACACTCAGGAGCTAATCACTGATGAGGTTTGCAAGCTCAAGGCCATGGTGGTCAGGTTAAAAGAAATTAACGCATAAGCCCATAGGATCAAAGGAAAGAATACCCGTGTCAAGGAAAATATCATCAGTCAGATGGCATGGAGAGAAGGAAAAGGGGGTTTTCCCACGCACCTCCCATTTAAATCTGTGGACGGTTTTAATGAGGACATAGCCCTTTTGGAGTTTGGCAGGAACTGTGCTAGTAAGCTGATAACCAGTGTGCAAAGAACAACAGATAAAATTAGCAATCTGTACCAAAGGCTCCAAGGGGTACATGACAAATGCACATTGAGTTTCCCTCAGACCTTGGAGGACTTTTCGGAAAAGGAGCAGCGTTTGTCTCAACTAAAGGAAGAGCTAGGCGTTCAAACGGAGTATGTGAAAAGGATTGATGTTCTGGCTATTGATGACCTCCAACATTATGTTGGATTGTCATCCCTCCACAACCATCTGCTGAAGGAAGTGCATCAAGCTGCAGTAGTAGAAGTTCAAAGCATTAAAGCAGAGCTCGGGAAGAATGTAACTTCTCAGAAAATCTTGTTTCCTGCTGCAGCAAACATAGTCATAAGGGACACAGGTGTGTGGTATAGCTACATAGCGGAAGAGGAAAAGAAAGCTGCAGCAGTAGCAGGAGCATCAGCAGATCCAGAATCTTCTCTGCCAGCAGCCACTCCAGCAACCACAATGGGCTCGTTTCCCTCTTCCCCAGCAGTGGCATAATTCCTAGTAAGCTCATCCCTTCTTCCCAAGTAGAAGCAACAACAGCATTAGGTTCGAGTGTCTCTTCCGAGGTAGCATCAGCAACAATTAAATTGGGCGATCCTCTGCCAGCAGAAGCTCACGCACAGGAGTGAACTCGCTGATTTCAAAGCACTATTTCTGTTAATTTTGTTTTTTGACTCTCAAATGTGTAAAACGTAGAGACTATGGGACAGCTGTCCCTATTTTCTGTTAAATAATTTCTGTAAAAGAAAGGGAATCGCATTTTGTCTATTATAGGGGAGAATTTTATGTAAACGACAAGTGGAAGGTGCTAGGTGGCAGCCCAAAGGGCAGATTTGTAATTATAAATAGAAGCTAGGAAGAATAGAGAAGGACTTTTGGCAGGGAAGGAAATTTTGAAACCTTTACGAGCTATCTTGTATCGTTTCTGTAAAATTGAATTTTCTAATAAAAGCCACGGGAGATGGACGTTTTGCATGGGATGTTGGATGGATGTATGTTGGAATATTCTAATGACTGTTGTTCTGCAATGTGAGATCATTCTTACCATCTGAACTATTTCTTTGTATCAATGATTTTTCTCCTTTCTGTGCATATGATTTTCTCTATTTTGTGAACAATGAATGCGTTTCATATTAAATCAGGAGCTAGCTGCTGATATCTTTATCATTGCTGTAGATTTCTCTTTTAGATTGAATGGCTAACTGTTCTTTCTTCAGGATAACTCATATGGCTCATTGTTCATGCCTTTAATTTTCTCCTTGCAGGGATCTTTAAATTTAATTTCAGTTTGTTTACATTTAGATCTGTTTCTTCATTCTTGCCATTTAGATTAGATATTTTTTGCTTCTTTCTCTGTTTCATGAGCAATAGATGCGTTTTACATTAAACTAGAAGCTATCTTCTAAGATCCTTTTATATGGCTGTAGCTTTACCTGTAAGAATTGACAGCTATCTGTTCTTTCTTTATGTTATCTGTTATAGCTTATTGCTCATTCTTTAAGCGTGCTCCCTGCAAGGATAGGTAGATTTACTTCAGTTTCTAGACTTAGATCTGTTTTAATTGCATCTAGATCAAGTATAAACTAGGCACTTTCATCTCATTAAAAACACATAAAATCCAAAAGAAAGGTGGATAGGGCCATAACTGATACAAATCGGAATTAAAACTCCAAAGCCACGGTTGCCGGAACAGCTAACCGGACGATCCCTACACCAAACGGGAGATAGTCTAATTGGGATCATCTCTCGGGGAGAATCCCTTTCTGATTGATGCTACGATATCCGAGGCATCAACAGTTATATACCGAACTCATAATTTTTCTGGTCTCGACAACTAAGGTCACTTTTACCTCCACCAATTTTTCCAAAATCCCCAAAAAGTGCCCCAGAATAATGGATTTTCGCCTTATTTTGCACCTTATATTCACACCTTTTGGAATTTGGCCATTTGCTACCATATTTATATGTGTGCCTAGTCTATGACTACACCATAACACTTTTGACCACAATAGGGCCCATATCTGGTCTCTAGGTATTGATTTTTTAAAACCACTATTTCAAAATTCATGTCAAATTGGAGCAAAATGGGATGGTGCCCCTCACTAACAGTTTTCTAGGCTTCCTCAAAGGCATTGGAATGTCACGAGTCTCATTGGATTTTGAGGTAAACTACTCTTGCTATGGCCAAAACAAATTTTGAGCTCCATACTTGATTTTTTTAAACCATTTTTGGAATACAACCATCGCATCAACTCTCTTCCATTGGATTGACTTTCTCCCATCGAACACTCCTCATTGGGTCGAAATTATCTTATCAACCCATTCTATATTGCCAAATGCAATGTGTCTTGATGTCCTTCATCAAACTGATATCATCTACCCTTTTTCTATCGGGAGGACTCCATCACATCAGAAGCTGCCTGTCAGACTTTCCTTTGATGTTGCATTTCTCTAAAAAACTAAAGGCCAATGTCTAATGGTCGATGTTTGATAGTCTATATTCGATGGTCAATGTTCAGTGGTTGATGTTCGATATCACATCAGAAACTCCTTGTCGAACCTTTTACAGTGGACCTCCTTTAACATACTTTTCACATCATAATTCGACGCATGTGCTTTCAAGATTAATTTTTAATGGTCCTCCTCCAGTGAGGACTTTCCGATAATTGGGTTTCGATCCATAAGAACTTCCCATATACACTTTCAAGAGTTCTTCCTGATGGCCTACCTTCGATGGGGAATTTACTCCATCGAGGTCCTCCGCATTCATGTCCAATAGCTTCTCCCAATGTGCAGCCACCGATGAGGCATTCCTGATACTCTACTCCTAACGTGGTATTTCTGAACTATCGAATCCCAATCCATCAGGAATTCTTATTCCATCAAGATCTCTCATGTTCACCTTTGGAAGCATTCTATGATGAGTCAATCCAAATATAACTGTCAGGATCCTTACATTGAACCATTCTCATCGAGCTCATGGGTTAAAACTAAAAAGTATATTCTTGGATAAGCTTCTTTTGATGAACTAGAAATATCTCTACAATTTTCGAATCTTTCTCAAATATCCTCAACCAATCTACCATTCATGATGGTAGATCACATATTTAATACCTGGGTTCCATTAAAATACCTTGTGTTACTAAAACCATTGTTTGCATAAAAGCATTTGTCAAATAGTTTGTGTGCGAGCTCAATTTTATGCTTGTAACTATGGATTCTAGCCCATATAGCCCTAGTGCTACAACCAATAGCTCTAACACCACTTTGTCACATCCCCATCCATCATTTCGACCAATAGAACAGGGATATTTATGAATTACAGGTTTCCAAATTTCTTCCCATGGGCCATAATAAGAATTCATAAATAATCATTGCATGGGAAAATGCATACATTTAAAAGATACTGGAAATAGAAAATCTATCCACGCATACAACATGCATATACGAGCATAATTATCACAATAATAATATGAAATCATTCCACATTTTCAAATATAAGAGAATACTTATCTTTTAGCAAGGAATATCCAAGCAACTAGTTGTGTAAGAGCGATTTTCTACACAAGCGTAGGTATCAACTGCATATACCACCCCCAAGCTGGGCTATGAGGCCACCATGGATAATGAAACATCTATAGGCTTCTCTCTCACATCCCACAACCCATTTTCTCACATGCTTATCCAAACTGCCCACCTTTGAGCATTTATAGGGATGCCACTCAACCATCCCAGCCATGATACTCTTGTCTACTACCCCACACAACAAAAGGAAGGTAGTTCCCTTCACTGATCCACAGTTCCCTCGAAAATCCAAACTGTATAGTGCTTACTAGTGTGTGCAGAAAGAGTCCAATCTATTCTATGTTCTTGGAGAACCTCTTGTAGCATTAATTCATGGATTCTCAAGCATCTAGGAGTATCAAAATTAAATGGGTAAAGGTTCCTATCTTGGCCAACCTCTGTGCTCACCTACAACCATCTCTTTTCTCTAAAATTTGCAATTTCCTTCACAATTTTGAATTTATGGTTAATACATAGTTTGGTAATGGTAATGGCAATGGAAACAAAAAACAACAACAGGAAAAACTCTTCCTACAACAAAACCTGTTGTAAAAATCTTCCTGAGAAAAATGGATGATAGAATCTCAAAATATATGAGAGTATGGGAAAAATACAATTGACATAACTTATTCCCATATAAGAGAGGACTCTTACAATAATAATAGAAGTATATCCATCCCATGCTTCCATAACGACATGAAAATAATTTCCCACCAACCTCACACATGCATTCAATGATTGGATTTAATAGTTAAAAGGAAATAATTGGCTCACACAAGGCACATGGAAACAAATGGATGAGTTCTGGGGTTGAAACTTGGAAATATAGGATTTAATCTCCCATAGGCCCCCTTTCCTCCTCCCCTCTAGACGAATCATATCCCCTCTAGTGTTATTTACATGACCATCTTGGATCATTTTATTATTTTTCCAACATAATATTTACATAGCTTTTTGAGTTATCATGACAAGCTAATCACATGGTCCATATAGAAATATTTACATCATACATGACTAGGACTCACAACTCGAGCCTTGGCCTTGATCTATGCTCTAGGAGTCCATACTAGCATATTTACATAATCTACATGCTTTTTATTTAATGCATTTCAAGTCAAAACTAGGGGTATTACAGTTGCAGGATTAATTTACATTTGATGACTTGAACCTACCTGAAAACAACGCAAAAGAATGGTCCTTGTACATGTCCTAGTTAAAGAACTGTGTAATTGTTATTTAGGACTATTAATAAAAATATAAAAATAGATAATAATGTTGAAATATTGTAACTTCTAAGAATATTATATTTGTACTTTATTATTCCGGAGATGTTTCATTCCTCCGTGAAGACCTTATTGTATATCCGGAGAGGTTTATTCCTCCGTCGGAATGTGGTAACTTGGGTTATTAGACTTCCCTAGTGGGGGTCGGCCCTGTATGTGTTATGTGGGTCAAAGGGTTATTAGAACACCCTAGAGGGGTCGACCCAATCAGTTGTAATGGGGTGTTTAACCCAGTGGTTAAGTTGGGGCCGACCTAGTTAATGTAAAAGACAAGTCGGAGTAGTGTATAAATAGAGGAGGTGTGTTCCTCATTTATCACACACATAATTCATTCTCTCACTTGTGAATGGTGCATAGGTGAGAGAGAGATATGCTATGGGGGAGAAGGAGCTCATGTCTATGGTTTACATCTTTGTATTTGCTGGTCATCTATATTGAGGAAGCTTTGCTGGGTTTTCTTCCCCATGAGGGTTTCCCAGGATAAATCTGTGTCTCTTATGTTTATGTTGTGCTTGTTGTTCTTTCAGTGATCCTATATATGCTATTGGTGTGAAATGGAATGTAATGCTGATATTTTATGTCTTATCATATTGAATCTTAACATGGTATCATAGCTAACCTGAAGGAAGGCAATGTATGGCACTTACGACACTTGCTGCACTTGCGATAATTTGAAGGTTAGGGTTTTGTATAGCAAAAACCAGTCATCGTGGAACGTTCGCTATAAATCCATTTTGGTGAAGGTTCAGGATCTGAAACCCTTACAAGTCGTAGATAACATCCGCATGTACCTTGTGTCCAAAGGACACACTCAGATTCGTTGTACTTTGTGAGTTATGATCAGTACAAGTTAGGGTTTCTGCCTCTTCCAGATCTCAGTCATAATCAGGTGACCTAGGAAAAAAGGTCATAACTTGGGATAGGAAGCTCCAAATGAAATTTCATAAAAAGTGATAGGTAGAGCACGGACTGCAGTTGCTCAGGTAACTTTTTTAGAGGCCAAAGTTGAACCAGTGACACGTGGCACGCCGTACAAGTTCACTCTTCTGTTTTATCCCATAAACAGGTCACGTTGCAACACTTGGCATAACTCTCTCTCTCAGAAAATCCAATTGAGGTCAGATCTGTGGGGTTGGAAATATGACAGGTCAGGCTACCACAGGCCAAAGTTTTAGACCCTGTGAATTTGTAACTTCAGAGATGAACCATAAACAATCAGGTGCATATTTATGTCAAAATAGATTTGGATTTTGAGCAACTTCATTCTTAAATCGTCACTGCTGTGGGAAATTAGGGCTTCGGAGAAAGTTGGAATTGTTGATGTATATGTAACTTCGGAATGTATTTCACATATATGTATGTTGTATTCCTATAGAGATGTTATTATTCCTCTATACGGAAGTGTCGTCATTTATATTGTAAGTGTCGTAACTTATACTTGATGGGTTATTAGACCACCTTGTTGGGGTCGGCCCTGTATAAGTCACGTGGGTCAAAGGGTTATTAGACCACCCTAGTGGGGGTCGGCCCAGTCATCATTATGTTAAGTGGATAAGTTGAGGCCAACCTAGTTGAGTAAAGGTCAAGTCAAGTTAGTGTATAAATAGAGAGTGTGTCTCTCTCATTTTACACATTCTATTCTCTCACTCACACTTGGGAGAGTGGCACACTTGTGGAGGAGGAGGCTCTGCTGCTAGGAGAAGACCATCTCTTGTATTCTGGTTGTATCATTTCTCTATCTATCTCTGAGGAAGTTATTGCGGTTTTTCACCTTTATGGTTTTCCCCAAGTAAACTCTGTGTCTCTTGTGTGCTTGCATTATTGTGTCCATGATTGATATGCTGTAGATTTGCTGTACATGTTGTTCTCTCAGTTAAGATCCTAGATCAGATTGAAGTAAATTCTAAAAATTGAACATGGTATCAAAGCTAGCCTGAAAGAAGGCATGATATGGCATGTATGACACTTGTTGCACTTACGATGCTAGGGCTTGATATAGCAAAAACCAGTCATCATAGCACTTTCGCTATAAATCCATTTTGGCGAAGTTTTCGGATCTGAAACTTTTACAGGTCGAATATCAGATCCCCATGTACCTTGTGTCCAAAGGACAACCTCTAATTCGTTGTACGTTGTGATTTATGATCTGTACAATATAGGGTTTCTGCCTCTTCCAGATCTGAGTCAAAATCAGGTGACCTTGGGAAAAAGGTCATAACTTGGGCTAGGAAGCTCCAAATGAAATTTCATAATAAGTGATAGGTAGTACACAGATTTTACTATCTTAGAAAAAAAATTCAGAGGCCGAAGTTGAACCAGTGACACATGGCATGCCGTACAAGTTCGCTCTCCTGTATTATCCCATAAACATGTCATGTTACGACACTTGGCATAAATCTCTCTCAGAGAATCCCATTGAGGTCAGACCTATTGGGATGGAAAGATAACAGGTAGGGCTATCTCAGGAAAAATTTTCAGAGGTCGAAGTTGAACCAGGGACATGTGGCACGCCGTACAAGTTCGCTCTCCTGTATTATCCCATAAACAAGTCACGTTGCGACACTTGGCATAACTCTCTCTCAGAGAATCCAATTAAGGTCAGACCTGTCGGGATGGAAAGACAACAGGTCGGGCTATCTCAGGAAAATGTTTCAGACCCTGTGGATCGAAAAGTTCAGAGTTACACCATAAACAATCAGGTACATATTTCTGTCAAATCAGAATTATTTTTGAGCACCTTCATTCATGGCTTCCGGAATTTAGGGCTTCGGAGAAAGTTGGAATTTTTGTAATCGGAGACCACGGCTAAATGATACTCATCAAAATCGAAATTTAGAGACCAAGATCAGAATTTTTGGTTAGGCAGAAGGCCGGGCTTGATCAAACCCTATTTCGGGACTTTGATCAGAAAAGTGGAAAATTAGGGCTTCTGCAAAAATGGGAATTTTTGAAATCTATGACCACGGCTGGAAGCTCCTCATAAAAATAGAAGATTAGAACTTTGGATCAAATCTTTTGATTGGGAAGAAGAGCGGGCTTCATCAAATCCTAGTTCGGGGTCACGTCCAGTGAATCCGAAAGTTTCAAAGGAAAAATTGAGGAGTGAAACTTTGCAGTTTTGAAATTCTGAATATACCAGCTTGATCAACTCATCAAGGTGCATATTTCTATCCTTTCGAAAGTTTGAAATTCAAAGTTTGAATTTTTGGGGTTTCTCTGACAAACCCTATTACAGCTCCAGATCCAGTTCCTGCAAATCAAGTGGATTGGGTTAATCCTAGAAGAGGATGGATTGGTCACCTGCATAAGTGAAGAAGTTCCTGTTTCAGAGGGAGATGAGGCTAAGGCCTTCCATAAGAAGATTACAAGCAATCTTCACAGGTATGGCTTACAGGTATGTTTCATGGTTAAGTTTATCATATGTTTGTCTTCATATCATTACAGTACAATCTTGATTAATTACTAGACTTGTCGTATCACCTTAATAGAAGATATTCATTGATTAAGGTTTTGACACTTATGAATGTACTAATGCATTGTGATGTTGTATGAGGTTTATGTTGTTTGCTAACATAAAAGGTACACCAAGAAAGACAAATCATGTTCTACTTCAAGAACATATGATCATGGTGACATGAAGACAAAGATTCATTCATTGTCATGGATCACATAGAAGATCTACTTTCGAGGTATGTATAACTTGGTCTTACAATGGTTAACCTATGAGACATGCAGGTTACTAGCACAAGTCACTGAAGAGAACCAGAAGAAATTATGCGGGTATGTTAGACATAACTAGCTATCATGCTAATCCAGGTATGTTTTTACTATATCAAGCTAGAATCCTACCTTGTGTTAGGATCTTATATTGTTGTGTTGTTGATAATGATTATTCATGAAGTCATAGGTTTGAATAATCATGGTTGTATGCATATTATGTTTCTTACCATAATTGATGATATGACCAAGAATCATGAAGGTATAGGTTTGAATAATCACGGGTTTTATGCATATTATATCTCTTATCTTGATTGATGATTCAACTAACCAGAAGAGTCCTATGATCAAATAAGAATATGTATGAGTAAAAGAAGACTTCCCTGAAACCTTGAATACTAATGCTTATTATTTCTGTTTGAAATGATCATGACTATACATGCTTAAGATTATTGTGTTTTGATAGTATTAAGATTATACTAATAAATGTGTGATTATGTATGAGTCCTCAAGGATAACAAAATGATGATACTAACAAGCATGCATAGGGATCGAGAATGAATATAAGTTCAAGAATAGGTAATCCAGGAAGCAAAGATCAAGAGGGAGCACACTCCAGTAGTTTCTGCAAGGATGCAGATATTCAGAGGGAGTTTACCACTTCTCACAATCCACATCAGAATGGAGTTGCAGAAAAAGAAGCAAAGACTGAGAGGGAGTCAACCCAACAATCAAACAAAGATAAGTATTTTTATTATCATTTCTTGCATATTTGTTTGTTTAAATAAAATTGTTCAATGATGTATATGCTCATGTTCCTAGACTTAGGATATGTATTGTGCATATTAGAATGATTGCATTAATGAACAATATACTACTAATATGCATGTGATGGGTAAGTGGCCTATGGCACTATACAACATTCCAGTGCTACTTATCTAGATTGAAACCTCTTTGCTGACATGTTGGGAGTAGTGCAAACTCTTAACAATGTTCTGGTAGATACTGGAAGGCATCTAGAAGGTTGTGGAACATGGATGAATGTTGTATTGAAGCATTGGCAAAGATAATTGCATGACTGTATGACATATTTCTTTATGTGTAAGAATTTGTCTGAAAATTATGAGATGTTTCTAATCATGCAATTTAAATTGTTTTGTAGGAAAGACCGTATACCTTCACCTACAAAAGAAGGACCACAACATTTGTTCAAGCAACAAAATTATCTATTGAAGATATTGAAGTTCCCAGGATATGGGAAGAATGCCATGATCCGTCGATCATGAAGAATGATGTTTGGGATGCGGTCCCAAGAGTTGAAGGGAAGTTTGTTGTGACTTCCAAATGGAACTATCAGATCAAGCATGCTGCAGATGGCAGCATAGAGAAATATAAAAGTGATGAAATAGAAGATACACCAGATGGATTTCAAGACAGCTTTCTTGAATGGTGTAGTCATATATGTGTGCAAAACTTGGGGATGATGCACTATTTTTTTTGGCATGAAGGTGTGGCAGAGTGCAGATGGAATCTTCCTTGGACAAGGGAAGTATGCAGTAGAGATCCTGAAGAGGTTCGGGATGATGGACTACAAGGCTATGGCCACACCTATGGAATAGAACCTGAAGCTTCTGTGTGATGCTCCATCTAATCCGGTTGATTATGGGCTCAAGTACGATGCGAATCAAAATTTTAATCTGCAGGATTATGTTGATTCAGATTGGGCATGCAGTGCTACAGATAGGAAGAGCACTTCTGGGTGTTGCTTCAGTATGGGATCAGGTGTGATTTCTTGGTTTAGCATGAAGCAGTCCTACGTAGCACTGAGTACAGCCGAAGCAGAGTATTTTGCGATGGATGAGCAGGTTGCAGATGTATTGACCAAGCCATTGGCCAGAGTGCAGTTTGAGTACTTCAGAGAGAGGCTTGGTGCACTTTAGATCAAGGTTCCTTCCAATGGGAAGTGATGAGTCCGGAAGATGCAGATGCACATGAGCTTTTCTGACATGGTTGATATGTTCTCCCTTGGTCATGATGTAATTGCCGAGCCATTTTTCACATGGTGGTAGATGTGTTCTCCCATGGTGAAAAAGTAAGGGTTGGAGCCTTCCCCAAATGGTGGTAGATGTGTTCTCCCATGTCGGTGGTGTAAGTGTTGGATGATGTGCATCTAGGCTGTGCTTCGTGGACGATGAGATGATCTAAAGAGGACGATGCTATGATGATTAGGATGATCATGGATGACGAGCTTCTCCAGATGACATGCATCAGGACGATGCAGTGATGATGATCAGGATGATCATGTGTACATCAGGATGATGTATGGTGAGTATCAGGATGATATTTTGTGGCCGTGGATCAGGTTGTGCAGATGAGCATGTCTAGGAGATCCTATAGGTCGGAGTTGTGTACCCGTAATAGCCTCGGATGCTCTTTCGAGACATTGCTCTGGGAGGACATGTAATTTGTGCCCTGGGAGATCTTCAGGTCGGAGTTGTGTACCCATAACATCCTGAGAGGCTCTTGCGAGGTTTTGTCCTATGGCATGTAATTTGCTCCTGGGAGATCTGGATAGGATGAAAAAGGCCTCAGATGCTTCAGCCAGGTTTTGCCATGACCACATGTAATTTGCTCCTGGGAGATCTAGACAGGATGAAAAAGGCCTCAGATGCTTCAGCCAGGTTTTGTGGTGGACCACATGTAATGTGCTCCTGGGAGATCCGACAGGTAGAGCTGTGCGCTTGTAACAGCCTGGGATGCTTCAGCCAGGTTTTGTGGTGAGATTACATGTAATGTGCTCCTGGGAGATCCGACAGGTAGAGCTATGTGCTCGTAACAGCCTGGGATGCTTCAGCCAGGTTTTGTGATGGGTCACATGTAATGTGCTCCTGGGAGATCCGACAGGTAGAGTTGTGTGCTCGTAATAGCCTGGGATGCTGCAGCTAGGTTTTGTGACGCACGTAATAAGTCCTGAGGATTCCACAGTATGGCCAGTGATGATGAAGACCTGCAGGTGGTGGGCCTACATCCAGTATGAAAAAGGACTGGCTTTATAGAACTTCCTATGACAAGTAGATTCAGAGATTGATTGAGATAGCAGCAGCAGTGACGATGATGATGACTCGATGACGATTATCTAGTGACAATGATCCAGAGAAGATGACTTGTGATAGAAGAACTGTGTCGAGAAATACCTTCCTAGTTAAGAGGGAGTGTTGATGTATATGTAACTTCGGAATGTATTTCACATATATGTATGTTGTATTCCTATAGAAATGTTATTATTCCTCTATACAGAAGTGTCGTCATTTATACTGTAAGTGTCGTAACTTATACTTGATGGGTTATTAGACCACCTTGTTGGGGTCGGCTCTGTATAAGTCATGTGGATCAAAGGGTTATTAGACCACCCTATTGGGGGTCGGCCATGTGGGTCAAAGGGTTATTAGACCACCCTAGTGGGGGTCGGCCCAGTCAGCGTTATGTTAAGTGGTTAAGTTGAGGCCGACCTAGTTGAGTAAAGGTCAAGTCAAGTTAGTGTATAAATAGAGAGTGCCTCTCTCTCATTTTACACATTATATTCTCTCACTCACACTTGGGAGAGTGGCGCACTTGTGGAGGAGGAGGCTTTGCTGCTAGGAGAAGACTATCTTGTATTCTGGTTGTATCATTGCTCTATCTATCTCTGAGGAAGTTATTGAGGTTTTTCACCTTTATGGTTTTCCCCAAGTAAACTCCGTGTCTCTTGTGTGCTTGCATTATTGTGTCCATGATTGATATGCTGTAGATTTGCTGTACATGTTGTTCTCTCAGTTAAGATCCTAGATCAGATTGAAGTAAATTCTGAAAATTTAACAGGAATTTTTGAAATCTGTGACCACGGCTGGAAGCTCCTCAGAAAAATAGAAGTTTAGAGCTTTGGATCGAACCTTTTGATTGGGCAGAAGGGTGGGCTTCATCAAACCCTAGTTCGGGATCCTAACCAGAAGATCCAGAAGTTTCAAAGACAATTTTGAGGGGTCAAATTTTGGAGATTTCAAAATTGAAGTATGCTAGGTTAATCTGCTCAGCAAGGCGCATCTTTCCATCCATTTAGAAGTTTGAAATTCAAAGGTTGAACTTTTAGGGTTTCTCTAACAAACCCTAATCCAGCTCCAGATCCAGTTTCAGCAAATCAAAGTGGATTGTGTTAAAAGAAATCCTGACAGGTATGACTTGAGGAGATACAGGTATGTGTTGAAATCTATTCATGATTAAGTTTATAATATGCTTGTTTTCATATTATTGAGGTTAGTACAATTTTGATTAATCTTAGAATTGCCTTATCACCCTAGTAAAAGTATGAATGCATGTGAATGATAGAAGACATTCTTTGATCAAGGTTATATGATTGTACTAATGCACCTGTGGTGTTGTATGAGGATGATGTTGTCTGCTAACAAAAGACAGGTACATCAAGAAAGACAAATCAAGTTCTATGACCATGATGACATAAAGACAAAGACTTATCCATAGTCTTTAGAATCTCTACTTACGAGGTATGTATGATTTATTTCTACTATGCTTAACTTATGAGGTATGCAGGTTACTAGAACAAGGTCTCTAAATCATTGAAGAATAAAGATATTGTTTGGGTATGTTAGACATAACTAAGCATGTATCTAATCCAGGTATGTTTTCCTATGTTAGAATCCTACTTTGTGCTAGGATCTTAGTATACCCATGTATTGAATGATCATGACCATACATATTCAAGATTATTTATAATTATAATGTTGAGATTATACTAATGAATGTATGTTTGTATATGAGATCATGAGGATGACACTAGTGCACACTTAAGCATGCAAAGTGGTATAGAATGAATAGAAGTTCAAAAGACATATAGAAGATCAAGCGGGAGGCAACCACACAAACACAAAAGATAAGTATTTGAGTTGTTATTTGAATCTCTGAAATAGTAAATGATATTGCTTGTAATAGTTGTATGCATATTTGTATTTCTAGAATATATCATGCTGAGTGTAAACAATCATATAGCATTGAACATTATACTACTAATATGCATATGATTGATAAGTTGGACAAACATTCCATTGTTGATTATCTAGAATGAAACCTCTTTGCTGACATGCTGAGAGTTGTGCACGCTCTCGATAGCATGTTCTGGTAGAGATGGAAGGCATCTAGATAGCCACTGTATGCATACAGGATATGGAAAAGTGTTGTGCCAAAGTATTGGTCAAGATAGTAGCATAACTATGTAAATCATATCTGTATGCATAATAGGTTATCATGTCAACATGATTTGATGATTATGAAGTATTACTAATCATGTACTTAATTTTGATTTGTAGGAAAGATCATGAAGAATGATGAACACTGAACAAGTGATGGATGTTCAACAAGAAGACTTACAAATCAAACATACTATAGAAATCTCGTGGCTAGAAGATTCTCTTAGAAAGAGGAAGAGGATCATGACGAGTGGCTAGATAAGACCATTCTCTTAATGGTGTAATTGAAAAAGAAGTGTGAATCAAGCTCTGTATGGGTACCCAGGATCGATAGTCATTTGATGAGCTTAATGATCACCATGGGTGATGTAGATCTCAACCTTTGCTACAAGGTTGAAGATGGTTTCTATATACAGATGACATGGATGCAAGAAGGAACTCACCACAGAGTTCGAATGATATTAAGGCTCATATCAGTAGACCGATTTGACGAGTAATGGCACAGATAGATATGCAGAAGATCACTCAATGCAGAGTGTGAATGATGTTCAGTCACAGAGGGAGAATTGACAGTTTCTTTACAAGATTGGGCTTTACCAGAAGTAAAGCTGTTAATAACCTTTACCTTAAGGTTATGGATGATACTATTATTGTATGTGGATGATATCTTTCTGACAGGGAATGAGAAATAGATCATGGAAAGCAAGAAGAAGCTAGCTACAGAATTTGAGATGAAAGATCTCGGATTGATGCATTACTTCCTAGGTCTGGAAGTATGGCAAGGCTCAGAAGGAATCTTTCTCAACCAGGGAAAGTATGCTGTGGAAATCTTGAGAAGAATTGATATGTTGGAATGTACAACCATGTCCACTCTCATGGGTTCCAACTTGAAGCTGTTAGCTGATGACTCCTCAGAGTTAGTTGATGTGACTCTGTACAGACAGATTATTGGTTCATCAATGTATCTGACGAGTACAAGACCATATATATGCTTTGTTGTGAACATCTTGAGTCAGTATCTAGTGGAACCTAGGTGTGTTCACCTGATAGCTGCAAAGCATGTGATGAGGTACCTAAAGGGTATGATAGACTTTGGTCTATGTTATCTTGGAGATCATGACTTCAGATTGTATGGCTACACAGATGCTGATTAGGTAGGAAGTGTACATCAGGCGGATGTTATTGTCTAGGATTTGCCATGATATCGTGGATTAGCAGGAAGTAGTATAGTGTGTCTCTTAGTACAACTGAAGCGGAATATATAGCTGCTTGCTCTGCTAGTTGTGAAGCGCTATGGCTTCGAAAGTTGTTATCAGGACTGTTTGACTTAGTGATGGACCTCACTGTGATCCTGTGTGACAACTAGAGTTGTATCAAGATGACAAAGAATCCAGTGTTCCATGATAAGTTAAAGCACATCGAGATCCGATATTTCTATTTACAGGATATGGTGCAGAAAGGAGCTATCAAGCTCGAGTATGTAAGCACTGACGAACAAGTTGCTGATGTATTGACCAAAACCTCTGTCTCAAGAAAAGTTTGAGCATTTTCGAGACAAGCTTGGTGTAGTTCAAAAGTACCCTCCTCGAAAGGGGGAGTGATGTGGTCGCTGATGATGAGATTGCCTGCATCGATAGAAAGGTCGATGATGTGGATACATGTATTGATGATACCGATGGTGAGGTCGATGATGTGGATACAGGTATTGATGATGCCGACAGAGAGGTTGGTGGATGGTCCTTAGATAGTGTCTAAGTTGACGAAGGGATTGCATCATCCTTGAACACATGTTCTGAAAGGTTCCGTAGACATATGTCTCTGAGAAAGAAGAGGGATTGCATCATCCTTGAACACGTGTTCTAAAAGGATCCGTAGACATATGTCTCCGAGAAAGAAGAGGGATTGCATCATCCTTGAATGCATGTTCTAAAAGGATCCGTAGACATATGTCTCCGAGAAAGAAGAGGGATTGCATCATCCTTGAACACATGTTCTAAAAGGATCCATAGACTCTTATCTTCGAGAGAGATGTTGGTGAATGATGTAATGTGCGCTCCTGGACTGCTCAGCAATGGGTGATCATTCACGAAACCTGTAATGATGTAATGTTCGCTCCTGGATTAGCAGGTGTTCATTCATAGGTTGTAAATCCTAGATTTGATCTAGGTCACACCCTAGTTGAAATAGTACTGGCTCTGTGGTTGACTGGAATGATGTAATGTTTGCTCCTGGACTGCTTAGTGTAGCAACAAGTGATCATTCGCAGGTCCTGTAATGATGTAATGTTTTCTCCTAGACTGCAGAAGGTGATCATTCACAGGTGATAAAATCCTAGATTTAATCTAGGTCACATCCAGTATGAAAAAGGACTGGCACTGTGGTCGGGATTGCATCATCCGTGAACGCTTGGTTCAAAATGTACGTGATGGGGATTGCATCATCCCAGAACCACTAGTTCAAAATGTACGTGATGGGGATTGCATCATCCCGGAACCACTAGTTCAAAATGTACATGATGGCGATTGCATCATCCCGGAACCACTAGTTCAAAATGTACATGATGGGGATTGCATCATCCTGGAACCACTAGTTCAAAATGTACATGATGGGGATTGTATCATCCCCGGACTTCAGTCCCTAAATTGATCCACATACTTATGTCTCTGTGGTCCCTAGTGGACGAGAGGGGATTGTATCGTCCCCGGACTTCGGTCCCTGAATTGATCCACAGACTTATGTCTCCGTGGTCCCTAGTGGACGAGAGGGGATTGTATCATCCCTGGACTTCAGTCCCTGAATTGACCCGTAGACAGATGTCTACTAGAAGTGGTCCCTAGTGGACAAGAGGGGATTGTATCATCCCCGGACTTCGGTCCCTGAATTGATCTGTAGACATATGTCTTTGAAAAATGGTCCTTAGACTTTTTCTAAGTTGACGAGTGGACTGCATCGTCCTTAGACATGATATGGTGTCTTAAATGTATAGGGATTGATCATCCTGTAAATAGATCATGTGTGTTGCAGGGTATGCTGCTATGTACTGTTGATTGAGAGGATCCAATTGATGCTATTGTACTATTGATCGAGAGGATCCAGTTGATGCTATTGTACTGTTGATCGAGAGGATCCAGTTGAGATGCCGATGCTGATGATCATGATGGTCTAGATGACGATGATGTTGATCGTGATGGTCTAGATGACGATGATGTTGATCGTGATGATCTAGATGATGATGTTGTTGATCGTGATGATCTAGATGACGATGTTGTTGATCGTGATGGTCTAGATGACGATGATGTTGATCATGATGATCTAGATGACGATGTTGTTGATCGTGATGATCTAGATGACGATGCTATTGATCGTGATGATCTAGATGACGATGCTGTTGATCGTGATGATCTAGATGACGATGTTGATCGTGATGGTCTAGATGACGATGATGTTGATCGTGATGATCGTATGATGATGATGTTGATGATCGTGTAATGACAATGTTGATGATCGTGTGATGACGATGCTGATGATCATGAGGATCCAGATGATGATGTTGATGTTCCAGTATTGAAGATGTTCCAGTAACTGCTTGAGTTACTGATGATGTTGAGAAAGCTTCCAATGATTTATAGATGTATCATGTATGATGTAGTTGATGACTCCTTGCTCGTGCAGATGTTGTTATAATATCCTTCTCGTTAAGGGGGAGTGTTGAAATATTGTAACTTCTAAGAATATTATATTTGTACTTTATTATTCCGGAGATGTTTCATTCCTCTGTGAAGACCTTATTGTATATCCAGAGATGTTTATTCCTCCGTCGAAATGTGGTAACTTGGGTTATTAGACTTCCCTAGTGGGGGTCGGCCCTATATGTGTTATGTGGGTCAAAGGGTTATTAGACCACCCTAGAGGGGTCGGCCCAGTCAGTTGTAATGGGGTGTTTAACCCAGTGGTTAAGTTGGGGCCGACCTAGTTAATGTAAAAGACAAGTCGGAGTATTTTATAAATAGAGGAGGTGTGTTCCTCATTTATCACACACACAATTCATTCTCTCACTAAGTGTGAATGGCACATAGGTGAGAGAGAGATATGCTATGGAGGAGAAGGAGCTCATGTCTATGGTTTACATCTTTGTATTTGCTGGTCATCTATATTGAGGAAGCTTTGCTGGGTTTTCTTCCCCATGAGGGTTTCCCAGCATAAATCTGTGTCTCTTGTGTTTATGTTGTGCTTGTTGTTCTTTCTGTGATCCTGTATATGCTATTGGTGTGAAATGGAATGTAATGCTGATATTATTGTCTTAGCATATTGAATCTTAACAAATAAAACTATCATCATCAAACCTATTATAATATTCAAAATGGTTAGCTTCACTTCTATTAAAACCTTAGATCATCATGAAGGTGTCAAATTTTATGTACCATATACTTAGTGCTTTTTTCAATCCATACATATATTTATTGAGTTTACAAACCAAATGGTATTTGTTTATTTCTTTATAGCCCTCAATCTTACCCATATAAAATTATTTCTTCAGATCACCGTGGAGGAAAGCAACTTTTATATCTAGTTGCTCCAACTCTAAATCCGGTGCTACTACAAGTGCAAATAAAACCCTTACAGTAGTAAGCTTCACAATCGTTGAGAAAATTTTATTAAAATCTATAACTAATTTCTGCACATAGCCTTTTGCAACCAAGTGAGCTTTGTAACGTTCCAACAACCCATCATTTTTCTTATTTACTTTATACACTCACTTGTTTCAAAACAATTCTTCCTGGTGGGAGATCCACAAGTTCCCATGTTTCATTCTTGTGTAGTGCTTTCATTTTTTCATCCGTGGTTTTCCTCCAATTATATGCATTCTCAAATTCTCTAGATTCCTAAAATGAACTAGGTTCACCATCATCAACTAATAAATCAAAAGAAGGCTGAAAATCAAGAGAATACCTTTTTGGACATCTCTTGGGACATGTAGATCTTCTAAGTTGTGGTTATTGAACTTGTTGTTCTTCGTGTTTATCATGAGCTTCATTTTCATCTTCACCCATTTATGCTTGAATGGGTACAATCTCAAGTGTCTATTGCACCTCCTTCATTTGCATGTATTTTTCATTAAAAATAACATCCCAACTAATAATGACCTTATGGTTAGTAGGATGTCACATTCTATACCCCTTTACTTATTATCATAATCAAGAAAAATGAGTTTCCTTAACTTTGGGTCAAGCTTGGACCTTTTTCTTTAGGCACATGGGAAAATGCATTTCGACCAAATATACACAAATGAGAATAACAAACTAGCTTACCACACCAAACCTCCTCTAGAATCTTCCCATCCAATGCAATTGTAGGTGATATGTTAATCAAGTATGCAACTGTATTAATGACCCCTACCTAGAATCCTTTATCCAACCCATATGTGTTGAGCATGCTTAGTGCACGGTCCATAATTTTGCAATTCATTAGATCAGCCACACCATTTTACTTAAGAGTATATGGAGCAATCTTCTAGTGCTTAATTCCTTCCTATGTACAAAATTTATCAAATTCCTTGGGGAAATACTCTCCTCCATTATCCAATATAAGGCATGAAATAGGCTTGCCCGAATTTTCCTCTACTCATGCCTTGAACTCCTTAAATTTCTCAAAGGATTCCAACTTATTTTTCGGAAAGTGCACCCAAACTCTTATAGAATAATCATCTATAAAAGTTAGAAAATATATATCATTATTTATAGACAAAATGGGGACTGGTCCAAATATATCAGAATGAATAAGTTGCAAAAGGTTTGAATTTTTACTAGAGCTTGCAGTAAATCAAACTCTCTTATGTTTACCAAAATTACAATGCTCACACAAGTCTAAATTACAAGACTTAATCCCATAAAGCATTCATCAGTCGTGCAAAATTTTCAAACCATTTATACTCATATGTCTAAGTCATTGATGCCACAACATCACTACATTCGGAACATTCCCTAAGTCTATTGATGCTACATGATTTGTCACTCTATCACCACACAAATGGTATAGGGTCCCATAAGATTTTCCTTTTGCTACAACTAGGGCTCCTTTGGTAATCTTGCAATGATTATCACCAAAGGTAGTAGAATACCCCAATTTATCCATTATCTTGATTGAAAGAAAATTATTTTTTAGATCTAGTACATGGCATACATCACACAACTTCATTTCCCTCCCATCATCTATATTGATCCTAATATCCTCTCTTCACACAATTTCTATAGGGTTTTCATTACCCAAGTAGACAATCCCACCATTATAGGGTTGATATTTGACAAACCAATCTCTATGTGGAGACATGTACAATAATGCACCTGAGTCCAAAACCCAAGCATATAAAAGTGATCTATTATTACTAAGACACAAAGCCTGACATGTTGTTATTTCTTCTGAATCTATTGTGCTAGACTTACTGGATGGTTGATATGGATTTTCATCCTTATTTTCCTTATTTATATGCCAACAATCCTTCCTCAAGTGCCTTAGTTTCACACAAATCCAACACTTCCCTTTCATCTTGCATCCTTTGGACTTAGATATAGACTATGATATACCTTGTTGACCCCTTTCACTACATCAAACTCTCACAAATAGGGATTCACTTGTAGAAGGCTCCAGAGATTATTTTCACCTTAACTCCTTTCCCATGAAAACGACTACCACATCATCAAATTTCAAATCTCTTGATGATGAGTTGGTGATGGTCGCCACTATATGATCCAAAGTATCCAGGAGGCAATAGAGTAAAGTGATTTCTCTGTCCTTGTCCATGGCCTTTACACCAACCACTACTAGTTTGTTGATTAGGGTACCAACTCATTCAAATGATCTGCCACAAATAACCCTCCTTCATCCTCAGATGATAAATATGTTTTCTTAGGAAAACCTTATTTATTGTTGATTTAGTCTCATTCAACTTACCAAGCTTCTCCCAAAGGGATTCCACGACCTTTTCTTCAACAACATTGAACAAGACGGATTCTACTAGGCCAAGGAAAATTGTAGAAACCGCCTTCTTATCCATATTTATCCGCTCCTCATCTATCATGCCACTCATTTTTTTTACAACCCCTTTCAAGGATAGGGCTTAGTCATTTTGAACTAGCAAATCCTCCACCTTCATTTTCCATAGGGATAAATTATTACCATTAAACTTCTCAATGTCGAACTTGGTTAAACCTCCTATCATTGTTGCAGATCCCACTCATAGAAAACCCTATGCCTACGAGTTTTTTAGGCTTTGATTCCATATGTTAAAAAAATTATAAAAACAGAAGCAAACGACAATAACAATAGAGCATGAGATTTATGTGAAAACCTTGTTGTGTGCAAGTAAAACCACAAGGCGATGGGAGATTCAATCTTTTGTTATTACTTAGCAAAAAACTTACAATACTTTCTCTTGTGATATAATGAAAGGGGTAACTTTCCTTTTATTATCTAGAAGGATCTAAAATACACTAGAAGGGTCTAGAAATTTTTCACCTCGAAGGGGGGTGCTACCTATGACCCTCCTACGCACCTAATAAATTGCACAATAAGATAATCTTATGCCACTCTATAGGAAAAATGTCAGATATATGGATATTGAATTGACCTCCTAACAATGATTAGGAGGATGAATTGACGTTCTATATGAATAAATCCCATGCGACTCCCACATCCAAGCTGGATTATGAAGATCTAATGGATAATTTTATAGAGGAAAACCTAAGAAATGGTAAGGTTTAGTGGTGGTGTCTTATCTGGAAATTTGAAATCCCTTTAGAAACTAAGTTGTTTATGTGGCTAGCCATCTCCAATAAAGTCCTTACAGGGACAATGTACAAAAAAAGGAGCGGGAATAGTCCCAATAGACGTGTCTTGTGCAAATAGGATTGTGAATCAATAGATCATTCTTTGTAAATTGTTCCTTCTCAAGGTCTATCTAGAGAAAAGTCTTATCACTCTTTAACAATGTAGTTATTTTGAACTAAGGTACTTTGCTAGACTCTTTTCAATTATGGATTTTTGATAAGACTACTTCAGAGTGTAGATATTTTCCCTACTTTGTTTTATAGTGCCTTTGGCTGTCTAGAACAAGATGTTGTTCCAAAATATACCTTTATCTATAACTCAAGTGGCTCACTCCATTAAGTTTTCCTATAAATAAGGATTGGAAGGCCCCTCCAAAAAGTGCTAAATATTTATTACATCCAATGATAAACACTTCTTTTGCATGGGTTTTTTTTTATGGACCGTGTCAAGGAACTCCAAGTACATGTGGGGATGGGGTGTTTCTTCATATTTCTTCAATGAATTACTTTACTTTAAAATATGGAGCAGGTCTTGGAGCCAACAATATAGCTAAGATTCTTTTCCGGTGGTTGATTTTGAAAATAACTACAAATGAAGGGATTAGGAAGATTCAAGTGTTGGGTGACTCCAAGCTACTTGTAGACTAGACAAATAATAAATGTCCATTAAGATATTTATCCATGGACCTATTATTCAAAGAGTTTTTTTTCCAAGGAATACCTCACAAGAAACCCTCCGAATACTTCCCCATATTTTATGGATGGTAGACGAGGTAAACCGTCAGCTCTGATTACGGAGCCTAACCTAATGGGGACATTGAGTGAGGCCCTTTTACATTCTATGCATAGCCACCCAAGGATTTGACCCCGAGATCTTCTGCTTGCGATTTACATCTCTCAACCACTCGAGCTAACCCATCGTGATCTATTATTCAAGAGTTATAGAGGTAAAGCTCAATTTTGATTTTAATTCTTTTTCCCACATCTGTAGGGAATTCAACACAAAAGTCGTCTCTCTTTCAAAAAATCACTTTCCTTGCAAGAAGGTTATTTACTCACTCAATAATTTAGAAGTGTTGACTTCCTATATGAAAATATGATTTCAACCTCATGGGGCTTTGTGGTTCTAATATTATTAATAGGCACTGATTGGGTTCTACAACCATGTTTATGTTATTTCAACTATTGCATAAAAGGTCAGTGGAAGACTATAATTACGCCAAAGGCGTCACTATATCAACTCCTCGGTAAATTAATCCAAAAATTAACAATCAACGAACCTACTTCCTCCTCGGCCATCGTCTAACGCCTATCTACGACAATGAGTAAACAAGGTAAATATCGATTGCTTTCTAATGATAGATTAAAAAGGAAATTAAGATATTAACCATGCATCATTAGCAAGTGACTATGTATATGACCACACCAAAACTAGTAGCTCCACAACACATATTGGTTTGCCACGAGATTGTTTGTCGTTTCAATTTAAAAAAAATGGCATTTCATTTTGCCACTAGATTGTTCCAATTTGACGTTTCAATTTTCCACTAGATTGTTCCATGATGAATACCATTTCATTACAAGAAACCCTAACGTCTATGATGTGCTTTAATTTCTTAGCTGGAATTAAATGATGTTTCCATTCAGCCATCTCTACACGGTTTCCATTTCTCTTTATATAAACACATCCTGAGCGTTTCGAAATTCTCTACGGATTGCAATTCTATACAAACTGGTTAGGATAATGTATCCAGGAGGATGAAGACGTGAGGTGATTATAAGCAAAATGTTGCATATATTGGAAGGCATTCCACTCCTCCGGGCTTCCCCTCTATCTACATACCTTCCCCACTTCTGCGCATGCATTGTTAATTTATGGGTTTTATTATCTTTGTTTAAAGTTTGCTTAAAGTTTGCTAACTTACAGGTGTTCAATGTTTTTTTCAATTATATGTATTTGTGTTTAAATTCTTTCAATATAAGAATTATATCTTAAAATTTTTGGTTTTATATTATAATTATTATGATTATGATTATAAATTTATGATTTTTATTTTTTATTTTTACAATAATACTCCTAAATTATTCTTAACTTCTATGGATTATGCTTATTGGCGTTTTCAATCCAAGTGATATTGATGTGGATGTGCTGATATGTCATCTCTATGTCTAGTTTGTTTGGTGTTGTGGGGAAACTACATCTAAAATACTTGGTATACTCTAACTTTGTCTCTAAAAGTTGGTACATATTAGCCTAGGACAATGGTTATTTTAAGTTTGGAGAATTAAAATCCTTGAGGTTTAGTCAATGTATACTTTGATTTCTTAATATAGATATCAAGTATAAAGATTTTTCCCTTGGAAAAATAATAATAGTATAGATATATATTTTATATATAAATATACATAGTGTGTAGATAAATATTTTTTATTCGAAATATATATTTTGGGGAAAGCCAAATGGCACATCCCCTCATTCTAAGGATGGTACCTAGGGTAAACTAGATCTTGCAATAGCTGAAGGTTTTGTCAACAATTTAAGGATGATCATGATATTCAACAAATGAATCACAAAGAGCATCATGTGGAGAGGATAACAATTTTTGTCACAACCACTAGAGTTAGGCCCACTTGGCAACCAACATGTGTGTGTGTGTGAGGGAGAGAGGGAGATATAGAAGGTGGGTAAGTGCTCGAGAGGTTTCTCTTAAAAATATATTTCAAGTGTGTGTGTGTGATATATGTACACACACACACACTTGAAATATATTTCTAAGAGAAACCTCTCGAGCACTTACCCTCCTTCTAAGGATGGTTCCTAGGGTAGATTGGATGTTGTAGAAGTTGGAGACCTTGTCAACATTCTCTTGATGATCATGATATTTAATAAATGACTCATTAAAATCATCATGTTACAATATGGGATTTGAACTTAGGTGGTGAGGATAACAATTTTCTCACAAACACTCAGGCTAGACCCACTTGACTAGCATGTGTGTGTATGTGTCATAGAAAAATATTTGATCTAGCCTACCTAGATGCTCTTTGACCTTCCTAATGAGATTCTCCAACCCCGTGTTTAGCTACCTATGCTTCCCTAATAGCCAATAGATGACCAATTGTGAATCATCAAAGGTTTGTAAATTGCAACAAATTCACTTCACAACAATCTCTGTTAGAAAAATCATCACCATAATCTATGTCACATTGTTGGAGATAAACCCTAATCCATAGTAAAATGGGTTGAATTGAAAGATGCAATACACCACCCACCCAACATTTGTCAAGGTTTCCCTCAAATGCACGATTGAAATAACCTTCTTGTAACCTTCAAAAGCATATCTAATTTTGGAAAACACTTGAAGAGGAGAAATCATCACATCTTCAAACAACATCTCTTTCCTTTCTTCCCATAGCCAAACACATAAGGAGGGTCAATGTTTCAAATGCTTATAAGCTTATATTTTTCTATAGGAGATTGAGAATCCGCACAAGAGACCCCCTTCTTCATGTACCAACCCCTACGATGATAGCAATGGTTGCATCCCAAACCTCCAAATAAAAATGGCAACGAACTAGAAGGTGATAAACAATCTTTGAAGCAAATCTACATAAAGGGTGTTAGCTAGGACCCTCAAATGAACATTTGATAAAATTATCCCACATAAGTACTTAGTTTGAGAGGGCTAGCCAAAGGAACAATCTACATTTGAGAGGAGCCCTAACATTCATGGTGTTATTCCACCTCTATTGAGAATTTTGATCTGTATAGAAGGAGAACAATATAGCCTCATGTACAAGCTTGAGTGCATATAAACCATCTATTAGATTTTTAGTCCATACTAAGTTTTCCTCCTCCTCTTGAAGGTTGATGTTACTAAAACCAACATTTGTGTAATACCCCCAGTTTTGACTTGGAATGTATTTAATCAAAATTATGTAAATGATGTAAATATGCTAGTATGCATTACTAGTGCAGAGCTCAAGGCCAAGTCCCAACTATTGAATAGCTAGGCATGTATGATGTAAATATTTCTATTTGGACCATATGGTTGGCTTATCATGGAAATTCAAATGCTATGTAAATATTATGTTGGAAAATAATAAAATGGTCCAAGATGGCTATGTAAAAGCACTATAGAGGCTATGATTCCACTAGAGCGGGAGAGGAAAGGGGGCCTATGGGAGATTAAATCCTCTATTTCCAAGTATCAACCTTAGAACTCATCAAATTGCTGCCATGTGCTTTAAATGAGACCATTACTTCCTCTTGTCTGTTGAATCCAATCATTGAATGCATCCGTGAGGTTGGTAGAGAAAGTCCTCTCATGTAGTTATGGAAGCATGCGATCAATATACTTCTATGACAGTTGTAATGTTCCTTTCTTCTATGGTAAAAAGTTATGTCAGTTGTCTTGTAACCATTCTCTCCTATCCTTTGGATTCAACCACTCATTTTCTATTACTCATGCAAATTTACACTATGTAGAGTTCTTCCTCTTATTGTTCATACCATATGATTATAAGATTGTGTATTACCTAGAAATTTGAATTAGAGAATAAAGCTGCAAATTTGAGGGAAATAGAGATGGTTGCAGGTGAGAATAGAGGTTGGGAAAGTTAGGAACCCTTACCCATTGATTTCTGCTACTTTTGCATGCTTGAGAATCCATGAACTAATATTATAGGAGGTTCTCCAACAACATACAATAGGTTCGACTCTCACTGCACAAATTGGTAAGCACTGTAAGGGTTGGATTTCCTTAGGGAACTATGGATCAATGAAGGGGGATGCCTTCCTTGCGTTATGTGGGGAAATTGGAAGGAGTGCCATGGTTGTGATGGTTGAGTGAGCTTTTTATAGAGCTTTGGATGAGCATTTGGCTAAGCATGAGAGCATAATGGGACATTGTGGGGTAAGAGATAGAAGCATGTAGGTGTTTCCTTCACCCTAGTGGCCTCATAGCCCATCTTGGGGGTGGCCTCTTAGCAAAAATAGTACATGTTGGATAGAATTCCTACGGTTGGGTGGAAAATTGCTCTTACACAACTCGTTGCTTGGATCTTCTTTGTTTAATGATAAGTATTCTCCTTATATTTGGTGTGTAGTGAAGTTATTATTATTCCTATGATAGTTATGCTTGTATGTGCATGTTATGTGTGTGTGGATAGAGTTATTTCCATTGTGTTTTACAATGATACATCTACACATGCATATTTATTGTTTATGAATTCATAATATGGCCATGGGGAAAAATTTAGAATCCCGAAAATTAGTTCATGTCCCCCTCTATTGGTCGAAATGATGGATGGGGACGTGAAAATTTGTTCAAACTCGTCACATTCTTTAGTATCCAAGATCACCAATCCAAGAGCTTCCAACCTTAACCAACCTCCACCCCACAAACCCAAGCTCTAGGCACTCTTAACATCGACTAATGTAAGTTTATTTTGGGGAGATCAATAGAAATCCTACAAAATCCCACCCTCCAATCACTAGTACAAAATGGGTGATACGTGACTAAAAATTGGTCATAAATGACTAAATTTGGTCACGTGACCACTAGTCATAAATTAGCAGTCACTTCTCACCCAACCAAATTGGTCATTTATCACTTGGTCATAAATTGCTTCATGTGTTGGCCATATATTTAGTCATTTATTTGGTCATTAATTGTTGCTATTTGGTCATTAGTTATCGTAGTTTGGTAGTACATTTAGTCATTGATTGTTGTTAACTAGTCATTTATTTAGTCATTTTTTTTTAATAGAAACGGCTAATTGTATTGATTATATATAAAAAAAGATTACATCAAAAAGACTGATATGATTTCTCCCATGAAAGGAAGTCAACCATCAATCCAAGTTCATCAAGTTCCAGCTGAAAATTAGCTTGATACCTATCTGTCCTGCTGAAGCTATAACATTTAACAAACTGTCCTAAGAGGAATATGCAAGTGCAAAACATTTATGATAGTCTGCCTTATACAAAATTTGGACATTGAGCCCATCCAGAATACCATTATATAACTAAAGCCTAGAGTGAGAGTAGCAGAGATTCTGTGCATAGTACTAGATAGCATAGAAAACATAATTTAACTAGAAAGCCGACCCGAGGCCTGAGTAGCTAAACTGATAGTGAAGACCAACGTCCATGGCCGCGTCTGCAGCTTCCGCAGCCTTATTCTTTTCAGTGCTTAGGTCCACAAAGTTTCCAGTTGTTGCCATGAACTTCTTTAGCTTCTCCATCTTTTGGTTGATGTCCACGAGCTCGCTGTCTGTTAATTTGGGCTTCCGAACCTTGCGGGGGTAGGCCAGACCCAAGGTTTCCTCCAAGTGCTCTATCTTGTCAGCCATACGTGAATACTGGTATTTGAACTCAGAATGTGAAGCAGTTGCAAAGTTGTAAAGTCGAGAGATAACCTTTTTGAATTCAATGTTTTCTCCATGGACCATCCTCATCTGCAGCTCCAAGTCCTGCAAACGATCCAGGAACTCCACCTCAAACTTGGAAATACTACGTTTCCCGTCCTATCCAATAACGTTTCTATCCCCTGCGTGCCTTCGACAGGGTCCAAGCCTTGGATGACTTTCCAGTTTAGCAGAATCACCCCACCTTTCCTCAGGCTGTGCTCCCTTGCCACACCCAGCATTAGGGCCGCGTCTCATCTTACAACAATTCCCACAGGATGGGTTCTCATTCCCCTGGTAACGCCCACTTCCGCGACAGTAGTGCTCCCCTCCACTCCCAACTCCATGGTGAGACATTTCCTTACCTACACTGAGTTCGTTCCAATACCCAAACAACAAACTCAGACCAGGAAGGGCGACGGGATGACAGAGAGCAAAAGATTGAGATTTGAGGGAAGCCCGGGGGCAGAATTTAATCAATCCAAGGAGCTCGCATGCTAGCCAGCTGTCTGAGCTATGGGGAGAATTAACTTCGTGCATGCGAAGGGTGCGATCAAGGAGGAAGAGGACTGTCGAATCTCCAAGGGAGAAATCCCAATTTTTTATTATTTATGATGTTAATTAAATGAGAGAGGTCCATTAATGTAAGAGGGAGTAATGATGGGTCTTATCCCCAAAATTTAATCTTGGTTTAAGGAATCCAAGATTTTTCCATGTTATCTTCATCGAGCCTTAACTTGCCATAATCAAGCTCGACACCAATATTCGTCATCTTGTCTGCCTTCTCATTCAGCCCTCTCAGAATGTGAAGGAAGGTGAGCTCATGAAAATCAATACTGATGCATTGAAGAAGGAGATGCATTTTGGAGATGGGATCTTTTCGTTTGACTATAATACGCCTAGCTTCTCTAATTATGACTAGAGAGTCTCCAAGAACAGTGAGTTTCTTGATTCCCAAGCTGGTTGCAATCTCCAAACCTTTGATGAGTCCTAACCATTCTGCTGCATTGTTGGTCTTTCTCCCAATGCTCTAGGCGAAGTCTTTCTGCTTGTTTCCCAAGGAGTCTAGGATTACTCCCCCTGCACCTGCCAACCCTGGAGTCATTTATTTAGTCATTGATTGTTGTTAAGTGGTCATTTATTTAGTCATTAATTGATGTTAAGTGGTCATTTATTTAGTCATTGATTGTTGTTAACTGGTCATTTATTTGGTCATTGATTGATGTTAACTGGTCATTTAATTATTCATTGATTTATGTAGATAGGGCATAGAGAAATCGAACCACCAACCTCCTGCTTGTAAGGTGGGTGCTCTTTCATTGAGCTAGCACCCTTATATAGAATCAAAGTTCACACTGAATCAAATTTCACACTAAAAATATATCACAAACTCTTACAAGCATTAACACACTACGATTATAAACATATGATGCTAATAATCTTGACAAAGGGCTTTGTTTCTTTTCTTAAAAGGTTAGTTCTATCATGACTATTTTGTGTACATTGTCATATGTTAATGGTCAATTTCTACCCACTAATTTGCAATCCATCAACACAGCTAGTGCTTCCATGGTTCTTCTGTTCGAGAATACGAAATCCACAAACCAAAGACCTCAAGTGCCTATTAGTGACTATTATTTTTTCCTTTTCCTACTACATATGCTACAAAGATGACAATGAAATTTCATAATCATTTACCATTATCCATGTCAATCAATTCTACATGCTCTTGAAGCTCCTCCAACAATCCTGCAAACCAAATGATCTATATCAACCATTGGCTATTCAATGACATCTGCATCCGCAAGCAATCCTCTTTTTAAGGAACTTGACCCGACCGGTGCATTGGAACAAATTGGAAACTAGACAAAGAGAGTTGGCACTCAATGGACCTAAATGTAAAGGCATGGAAGAAAGGGACTTCCGAATTGATGAACGAACAAATCCTTAGTCCTCCCGGGAGAATGAAGGTTCAATCCTCCTTTTAGTAATTTTTTAGTCACTTATTACCCATTTCTAGATCATATCTAAGTAATCTAGTTCTAATATAAGTTTCCTACTTGTTTTAATTTATAGAAACCCAGAGACAACATTCCTAGATAGCTCTTAGATTATACCTTGTACACATATTTTGTTTATGAGATGATTGCTACGTCCCTTTGTCCAAAGTCATGTCCACATGTTCCTGCAAAGGATTTAGAATGAGCTCTCAAACATTCAAGTTTGATCCTTGCCTTCTGTGGTAGCGATCACATTTAACCTCCAAGTCAATATGATGAAGCCAAATTTTATGCTTTATGCAAACCACCAAACATTGGTCTAACATGATTTCTTCGAATTCAAGTACAAAATATTGTGTACCACTACACCAATATTGGATAGATCAGTATATATTTTTATAAGAGACTGTATATATATAATAATTGAATGCCATGAAATTAATTTGAGACTTATCCTTTCCCCTTCTATTTGGAAGTGTGAATGTGCATGGAAAACTAAGCTATTAAAAGAATGTGCAATAGACCTATATATATCCTTCTTCTACAAGACATGTTTAAGTGACTCATTCACCATGTATTCTATTACTGTAAGCATGTAAGCTTTCCTTTGGAAATAAACTCTCTGAGAATTGAAACAAATTTTATTTAGCTATGCTCAGTATCTAAAGAGAATTGAACATAGTCATTGATATCATGCCGCTAAAACAACTACTAAGGAGCAGCCCAGAAAGGAGTTAAGCTCTTACCAAACACTCTTGCTCAGATGGATTTCCCATAAACAAACTATTATTTATCCATTTGATTACAACATTTGCTACTCTCCATTTGCCATGATATATAGTCCCAAAGGTGCCAAACCAAGCTCTCTCGACTCTTCAAGGTCAACATTTTTTATTGTCTGCTAAAAAGCGTGCAAAGACGAGGGAATCCTCAATACCAGACTCAATTGAAATTCAGAAAAACATGTGCCAATGCAAACACACATAAAAAGTTAATCAAATTTTATAGTAATATAAAATAAATTCCTGAACCTGCATGTTCAATAAAAATCGATTCTAATATCTACACCCGACCAACCATCATGCACATCTTCAACATTAGGTTCCTGGATAGTTATTATAACTTAGAAAGAATAAAGATGATTACTGCCATCACTATGGAAGAAAACAATTTGTAGGGAGAAACAATGAAAATAACATTAATACCTCCGAGTTGAAATCTATAGCTTCCTCCTCTGTCCCTTTTAGAAATGTTTTTGGTATACTGTTTTAGTGAAACTTGTCATCTTTGGTATCTTGGTCCCATTCATGCATTGAGAGTATTGTAGGAGGACAAAGGGTTAGTCGAAGAGCTGTAACAACAACTTCCTTAACAACAATCTCTCTCTCTCTCTCTCTCTCTCTCCTTCCACACTTTCATCTAGAGGATCACATAGGATTACAAGTTGAGACAACTCTTAATGTTCTTGAAATATGAATAATACATGAGGTAAAACAACCACTGATACATTGAAAGATATACTAAACAATTAAACCTATAACAACAACTTCCTTAACAACAATCTCTCTCTCTCCCTCCATACTCCCATCTAGAGGATCACATAGGAATAAAAGGTAAAACAACTCTTAATGTTCGTGAAATATGAATAATACATGAGGTAAAACAACCACTAATACATTGAAATATATAGTAAACACTAAAACCTATAACAACAACTTCCTTAACAACAATCTCTCTCTCTCCTTCCATGCTCTCATATAGAGGATCACATAGGAATAAAAGTTAAAACAACTCTTGGTGTTCTTTAAATATGAATAATACATGAGATACATTGAAATATATAGTAAACACTAAAACCTGTAACATCAACTTCCTTAACAACAATCTCTCTCTCTCCTTCCACACTCTCATCTAGAGGATTGCATATGATTAAAAGTGAAAACAACTCTTAATGTCCTTGAAATATGAATAATACATGAGGTAAAACAACCAATAATACATTGCAATATATAGTAAACAGTAAAACCTATACAAGGGAAATTTTCCGTACCTTCCACTTTAAGATCTCAAAAAGGCAATGTTAGTGAAGGTAGTCCTGCACTAAGGTCATCCGTTGTAGAGTTCAATTCCTGATATGTTTCCTCTCCTTTTGAAAGAAGGATAGTCAAAATAGTAGTGTTGTTGGTTGGTGACAAATTGTTAGTGGCAAGAGATTATGTCCAGGAATAAACTTCTGACACCTTGCCAATTGTTGCATAAGCGTCTTTTAAGTATTCACCGAATGAATCAGATCCCTTTATTATGTTGTGATGTTACAGTTGTAGAGTCATAAAATCCACCTTTGACTTCAAAAAAGGGACTGGTATTGGACTAAATATTGGAATGCACATTATCATCATCAATATGCTCTTCACCTATACTGCTCAAGTATGCTTTCTAGCAAGGTGACAGCTACAAAGTTAAAACCACATTCATTGATTTTATCAATGAATTTGCTATAATCCTTTTCGTGTGCATCCCCTGCAACTAAGTATGTGAGCTCCTCATTCTCACTCTCCCTCCATCCAAAATCCATCTCTCAACACCTTTCTAGAAAACTAAGAGATTATCATACTTCTCATGGTTTACAATTTCTCTATTGTGTGATTCACACAAGTTTCCTAGAAATGGTTGTCTATTTCATGCCATTATTCATGATAAAAACACACAACAATTTTATGTGATTGTTCACCATTAGCCACATCAAATTTTCACATGGGATTTTTAGCCTCAGTTGTGCCATGGTGCAACTATCATAGGAACTTATGTGTGAGTCTCCCTTCAATACCTATGCAATTCAATGAAATCCCACAATGGGTTGTTTCTAAGCCCACAAATCCACAAAAATGTAAATGTAGACAAACTGAAATAACATGTAGGATGAGAGGACCAACTTGGAATTCATGGAATTGAGTTTCATTGATTAATCTCCCATACTCCACAACTAAAGAATTGGGTAAAAACCACCCTGCTTTGATTTTGTGTGTAAGAAGTGAATTTCCAATCATGTTTTTCCCCTATTTATAGGCCTTTTTTCCCTAAGAAAATATTTTGTCCCATAAAGGAGCATCCTAGCTTTCCTTTTATGCCATTTGCAATGTTAGATTAATTTCCTTGAGCACTTTCATACTATGGTTGTTGTTTCTCATGTGTAATATTTTTTGAGCCATTTCTATGCCATGTTTTATATGGAATTCATTCCCCCCTTTCAATATACATTTACAAACTAACATAAGACATAAGATTACCCTCTACAATAGTGACATTTAACCTTTTACCTAAAGTTTACCATTTAGAATATTGATGCATTAGAAGTTCTTAGTGCAGATTTTGATGTATTGAGAGTCACGTTTGAAGGGTTATTTCGGTATATGAAGAAGTCTTCAAGCAAGTGTTAATGGTGGCAGTTGTTTGAGCTTGTGCAATTTATGGAAGAAATTGTCCAAAAGGTTATGGGCATTAATACACAAGAGGGAATAAAAGAATAATCATGGCAAATGTTTCTAGAGCTTATAAAGGATATCCCGTAGAATACTTTCCACCCATTCCTGAAGATATTTTCTTTCAGTGGACATAGTATCATTTTTGTAGGACAACTCCAAGAAGATGAGGAAGCATGTGTATCTAGAGTAGTTGGATATACCCAGTATGCATTTATTACAATCATTTGGCTTAGAATCTGTGTGTGCATCAAATGCATGCTCTAGTTTAGTTAGCAAGTGTGATGTGATATATAACTGATGGGAGCGGCAGACAAGAAGAAATGAGCTGAGAATAAATCATATTGAAAGAAAATGGTAGTTATGTTTGAGCTTTTGGTTGCTACACCTGAAGATGAAAATAATAAAGGTATGGTGTTTGGAATATTGTTGCTTAATATCTATGGATCTTATGGTTGCACCACAATGGCTATACTAAAGCATAAAATTGCAAAACACAAGTGCAGTAACTGGAAATGTGAAAAGTGAATGAACTAATCCTCCTTTTATGTCACAAAAACTAGCCTTTACATATGTGCAAGAGGCATCAAGAACCATATGTGGAAAGGCTTACATCCCAATCTGTTTTTTCTCAATGATAGGAAGCACTCTGTATGGATGCCTGCCTCCAATTTCTATGCCTGAATCTAGTGTTAAATGATACATGCATGAATACATTTAAGAAGAGAAATAAACCCTACAATCAGGATGTTGTTGCTCAATAATAGATTTGCGGTTATTCTTCCAATGATACTTAATTCATCATTGAAGACCTGTAGCATCAATTATGTTCTTCTCTTTTCTTTCTTATGGTTTCTACCCAAGTCAACCTTTTTTGGTTCCTCCATTCAAGGGAAGTCTCGAGTCTTCTACTCTTCAACCAACTTATCTCATTATTTCAAGTCTCACTCCATTACATTTATCAGTATGTTATGTTCCTTGTATTTAGTTACAGGAATAATCATTTCCCTTTCTCTAGTGGATCTACCCCAATCGATACTACCCATTTCACTTTTACCAATCAAAGGTGGATCCACGTTTCCGTCATAATGAGAAATGACATGCTCTTGCAGAGGATGTGAAACTCTTACATCTTGAACACTGAATCCAGAACTTGGCACTCCCACTTCATTATTTCTTCTAGTCGGTTTGGTTGTTTAGAATACATTAGGCATGATGCCAGTTTTCCCACATCACCTACATTGATAACCTTCTTGAATTGGTTTGATGTTGGTACAAAGGATTCAAACATCTCAACTTGTTTATAATTATGATAAGGATGACTCAAACCTGAAGCCGATAAAACATGTATGTCTTCTAACACAACAATCCAACTGGAGGCTAAATAAGGTTCTGTAACATCCCAAAATCCTTGTCACGTTCTAGAGGAAATGGGGTGAATTTTTGTTTTTGTTTTTATTTAACATGCTTTCTTTATTTGTACAATCATCAATTCACCTTCCATCAATGAATAACATCTAGACAATTAGGTACATAGCTTTACTGCAATATTGAAAATCCCTTCCAAGCATAGAGGCATGCAAACCAAGTTTCTCTTTATAATATTATAAAGCAGGTTGTAAGTAGAAAACCACATTCAACTTCGTGTACAAACTTGGATAAGAAATACCACACAAGCTTCGAACTTGGTACGACATAGAAGAGCACTATTTCTACACAATAAGTTAGTTCCATCACTTCGATGTTATCTTTAACAGAGTTCTCTTAACAAGAGTCATCTAACATCAGAAGCATGCATATGTACCATAAATCTCACATAGATATAGACCAAGATATACACCTATCTTTCCATATAATGGCATGTAATACCTGTTCAACATTTTATCAATAACAATGATATAGCATGGTGCAAATACTTGTAGAGTAATAAATCAATTCGATACTCAAATCATACTTGGTGATTATAACATTAAGTGCAACGATACACGAACATACACTCATGTGCTATATTCCATTTTATGCAAAGGTCCTTATTCAATAAGTTATATACTTATTCGACCTTTAGAAAATTGTCAACACATCTTTACTGCAGAAATGGAAATCCTTTTCGAACACAGGAGCATGCAAACCAAAGAATACTCAACATCGTGATGTCATAGTTTTTCTCTTACACCCATTAAATACTATCTCAACCATAGATTATGTCGAAAGATGTAATCATAACCTTAAGAAGATTTGGCTAGGTTATGTTGACTATTCTCCTTTACCTCATTCACAAAATGTATAAAAACATGTTTTTTTTCACACATACTCTTACATAGATCAATATCGATGCAAACTGATCTAAGATAATGTCTTATTCTTAGTCCACATAAGATTTTACACATTTATTCAAGTGCACAAGAATCTTATCCATTCTTCTATTGCATCCACAGTCATATGCTCACACATAATTTCTGAAATATGTTCTCAACATCAAAGACATGAAAATGGTGAAACCTTAAGCATGTATATGATACTATTCTTCCATAGGGTTAGTATCATATTGAAATCTCTTTTTCAACTAATTGTAGTCTCTTTCCGTTGGCCATCTACCAAACAACCTTACATAAATACACGAAGAAGTAAACATAATAGATTATACTCTTCACGTAGATTAATAGAATACCATTAAAGATACAATTAATTGAATCAATATATATATCAACAAGTATGATGTCTTTACAATCATACTTTTCTCACCAATTCAGTAGAACTGAAAAATGGTTGTTCTTCCCGTCTTCTTCTTCATGTATTCATCATACTTGCAACATTTATTAGTACTATAAAATATACTCTAAAACTCTAGATGCCTTTTCATTATTCACGATACATCAAATTGAATTATAAGCATAATTATTTATTAAGGGGAACTGTTTTGGGCAATGCAACGCTCCACCCAACCATAGGCTCTTCGACGGCTTCTACTCAGTTTGTCTGAAGGCCACTGAGTTGGGCATGGTGATCCACAAATAGGACAGGGAGTTTTTAAGTCTTGTCGCCCTAAAACTAACCACACACAACTCTAGAGGTTACTGCAGTGCTCTTGCAAATCAAAAGGTAATGCTCTTACCTAGATACTTCTCGTGTCCTAAACTTTTGCATAGTTGTGGTGTTGTTCTCTGCGGGCCCAAGTCTGTCATCCAGACTTGACCTTCTATTCCCCATGGCATATGCAAGTGTTTACCGATTTCTGTTCACGGTAGTCATCCCATATGTAATATAACCAATGCATTCGACAAGTCATCAAAGCATTTCGACATGCACGTGAAGCATTCGACATGCAACCAAAAGATATGATGTGATACAAGCATCATAAATATGTATATGAAACATAAGAAAAGCATTCGACATGCAACCACAAGGTATCATGCGATACAAGCATCATAACTTATGTATATGAAACATAAGAAAAGCATTCGCCATGCAAATAATGCATTCGACATGCAACCACGAGATATCATGCGATACAAGCATCATAAATTATGTGTTTAAAACATAAGAAACGCATTCGACATGCAACCACAAGATATCATGCGATACAAGCATCATAAATTATGTGTATGAAACATAAGAAAAGCATTCGACATGCAACCACAAGATATCATGCGATACAAGCATCATAAATTATGTGTATGAAACATAAGAAAAGCATTCGACATGCAAATAATGCATTCGTCATGCAACCAAAAGATGTAATATGATACAATTATCATGAATATGTAAATGTAACATTTCCAAAGCATTCGACATGCAACCAATAGACATAATGGAATACAAATATCCCGAATATGTACATGTAACATTTCCAATGCATGTTCATTCCAAAGCATTCAATGCTTAATATATTTTAATGTGGAATGGGTGCGGATAAATAACATTTAGCATGCAAAGGAATGCAAAAAGTATTCATCCAAAACAAGTCGACTCCAATTTGTCCAACATCAAAACCAACCACTATTCCATTGCATAAAACATAAAAAAAAAATACGATCTCATGCTCATAGGGATTTCACGAATTTTGTGGTTGTGCCAGTGTGTATATATATATAATGGCAGAACTCACTCGATGCCCTTCAACGTTTTCCATTAGAGCTTACACAAACTCGAAATAAACTACAGAGCATAACAACTCTCCACTATGTAGCACACACAGTAATAAACTATGTATAATTCGAAATGGACCTTAGGGCTGCGCCTTCTTTGTTCGTTTGGGAAAGAAACTATGTAATGATTATATGTAATGCCAAATGGATCCCAGGGCTATGCCCTCTCCATTATTCACGCAGGCACAAACCATTACAAGAATATATTGTCATTTCTACAAAAAAAACATAAATACAAGCGAATCAAACAAGGGACAAGCCTATAGGCTATCCCTTCCTCAATGCCCCCGATGACAAATATTTTCCCATTTATAAAAATATATAAATACAAATGAAATAGCATAGGGATCAAAAACATTTTACATCAAGCCCAAAAGAGAAAATGCAGAATTCCCAAACGTTTTTGTCCCTCGCAGTGAACAATACAGAGATCAAAACCGTTTTTATCCAACATATGAATAATACGGAGATCAGAAACGTTTTACATCAAACCCAAAATAAAAATGTAGAGATGCCCAAAAAAATGTGTTCCAATCTAATGGATAAATACCGAGCTTCATAAAACGTTTTTCCCATCCATTGAATGAAGAAAAATACAAAGCGAGCTTCAGAAAATGTTTTTCAATCTCATGAATGCATACCAAGCTTCAGAAAACGTTTTTTTCCCATCCATTGAATGAAGAACATATAGAGCTAGCTTCAGAAGACATTTTTCAATCTCATGAATGTATACCAAGCTTCAGAAAAGTTTTCAATCAAACTCCAGGAAGAGATACAGAGATCCCAAATCGTTGGCAGCAAACTTAATGACGATATACCAGGCTGTAAAAACATTTTCAATCAAACTCCAGGAAGAGATACAGAGATCCCAAATCATTGGCAACAAACTTAATGAAGATATACCAGGCTGTAAAAACGTTTTCAATCAAACTCCAGGAAGAGATACAGAGATCCCAAATCATTGGCAGCAAACTTAATGATGAAATACCATGTAAAAACGTTTTCAAATCCAAATTACAGAGCTATAAAACGTTTTCAATCCACTCATGAAGAATACAGAGATGCAAAAACGTTTTAACCAAACCAATGCAAAATCAGGAATGGGTTTTGGCTTCCTCTGCCTGCCCCCAAAACTCCCACGCAACAATCCCCAATACCATGAACAAAAGTAGAGTTTGCAAAACGTATTTCTCCTATACAAAGAACCATACAGAGATTCAAAATGTCTTTCCCCAATACAACGAACAAATGCAGAGCTTGCAAAAACGTTTTTCTCCCAAACTTAATGAAGAAACAGAGAGCTGTAAAACGTTTTCATTCAAACTAAAGAAGAAACAACGAGCTGTAAAAATGTCTTTCCCCAATACAAATACATCCTATATGCTTTCGTATCAAAACATGCTCCACTACATCTATGTGAAGACCAAAATTCTAGAGGGCCAGAACTAGGTCAAAATATAATAAAAAATATATACCATATATTTTTCTCATATATATAAAAAAACAAGAGTTGCATGCAGCTTAGTCCTTGCCTTTTAGGTTAAAAAAATATAAAGAACTAAAAACCAAGTTAGTCAATCTCATTAGCACTAGGATATGTATGCCAAATTTCATTAATTTGTGAATCTGAAAAAAAGTTCCATAAAACATATGAAACTAACAATCTAGCAAAACTACTACGTTAGTATCGAGAAATCCATCTTTAAAATTATTCTTTAAAATTATTCTAACATATGCATAATAGTGTCTATGGAAACGACTAATATGGGGATTGGTACATGATTCATTGCATAAGAGTAATATGGTTTTAAATCTTATCAATACTCAATGGCCTTAAATCTTATCAACGATCAGAAATACGTGTAAATCACTGATTATACCCAGGTAATCGAAATTCAATTTAGACTAAAATTAAAGATTTTGTTTAGGTTTTATCGTTAATCCCTACCCTTATTCCATTCTTCTTAATCCACGGTGTAAAGTAAGGCCGATAAGCCCATGTTTATGAGGGTAATGGTCGGATAATTTTTTAGGTCCAATGCAATGGTATTTTATCCCATTTAATTATGGCAAAGTCAAATTAATAGGTGTCAATAATACACATGGATTTTCTTTTTGTTTTTTTTTCAAACTAGTTCAAAGACTGGCACAAAGGATTATAACTAGTTAACTATGATGAGTCTTCGATGCCAAATCACTAAGGATATACCAGAGAGCAGAAGAATTACATAGAAATTGCACAACGTGAATTTTGGTGGGTAGATCAACAAAACAGATCTGTAAACCAAAAAGTTTAGTGCAATAACACATAAAACAATTTTAATCACATGGAAAGTTTCAATAGAAAATTTAATGCACAGGGATATCCATGGCCCGTTGCCTTTGAATTATATGTACAACATCTTGTTGTAATGTGTCAAATTCCTTTATCAATTTGAAGGCATTATTTCTCGAGTTTAACAAAGGTGGCTTGTTTTTTTTTTAAATTAGGTTATTTATTTTTAGCGTTTAGCATAACGGACGAATTTGGTTTGTACCACACTTCCTTGCCTATAACAACAAACACAAGCAAGGAAAAACTTTAAAAAAATGATCAGTTATCTTTAATTACACATATGTATGTATGAAGTTAAGTAACTAGCACAACCACTTAATTTGTGGCCAATAGGTTACAATTTAAGTGCCATGAATTAATACAAGCATTAAACTAATTAATATAAACATAAAACATATACTATTTAATAAGCATATCCTTTTTTTTAACCACCACTTAACTAAAGTTTATTTAAATCTTAATCAAAATGCATTTAAGCATAACAAGATAAGACAACCATGAAATTAATCCAGATTGTACACTTGTTACACTCCCGTTAATCTTGTTGATCCACTCAAGGAAGTCCAAAATATTTGATAATATCTAAACACCTATAGGTGTAAATATCTGAGGGCCTATAGGTGTAAATATCTGAGGGCCCATTCAAGTTGGTGATTAAATCCTATGCACATTGTACATGTGAAATGAATACATCGAAATAAATGAGTTCCATGGGACACGGTTAGAGCACATGAAAATAACTTTGACATGCGATCCATTGTTCAATTGCAGTCATCTCAAGAGTCCATCTCTCTGGGAACCTATTAGCAATATATAACCTTGACATGCGTTCCCTTTTTTTTCATAATTGCAGTGTCGTGCACATCTCAAAGACTACGTCTGTCCAAGAACCTACTCTCAAGTAAAAACATTCAATATTCAATATACTCACTGATGGTGGAATGATATCTGTATTCATTAATATACTTTTATTTTATCTAAATATGAATATGAATATTCATTCATTGAGAAGACAACAGTGACACCTATCAGTGTAAATATCTGAGGGCCCATTCAAGTTGGTGATTAAAGCCTATGCATAGTGTACATGTGAAATGAATACATCGAAATAAATGAGTTCCCGGGGACACGGTTAGAGCACATGAAAATAACTTTGACATGCGATCCATTGTTCAACTGGAGTCATCTCAAGAGTTCATCTCTCTGGGAACCTATTAGCAATATCTACCCTTGACATGCATTCCCTTTTTTTTCATAATTGCAGTGCGATGCACATCTCAAAGACTGCATCTCTCCAAGAACCTACTCTCAATTAAAAACATTCAATATTCAATATACTTGATGATGGTGGAATGATATATGTATCCATTAATATACTTTTATTTTATCTAAATATGCATATTCATATTCATTCATTGAGAAGACAACAGTGAAACAAAAAAAGCCCTTCAATTTTTTTTTATAAACATAGTTCTTTTTCCTTTTAACTATTTGATAGATGGCAGCTTGCAATGTTTACTGCAAAGAGTTTTGTGTTAATTAAATCCTTTAAGCCCTTTTTTTAAGGTAGTCTCAACTTGGATAGATCTTGGCCTTTGTGAACTTCCATATCTCATTCCATTTTTGGTCTGTAACAGTTGGCTAAAAGCTGGATGGATGGGTTCTAGATGCCCCTCTTCTATTTCTGACATTTGCAACTTAAAATATTTTTGTTTTGGTTTGAGGGTTATATGATGGATAAAATATTTTGAAATAAGTAAAAATAAATAAATAAATATGGTGGTTTCTATACTATCACTTTTATAGCAGCAAGCATAACCTCTTTTGGTTATGGATCCTATTCCGTCTTCCTAGACATACAAGGTTTGATCTTGTCATAGTTGTCTCTAAGTGGACCAAAAGTCAGAAGTAAAGTTATATATACAGGGAGAACTGATTTTCACATTTGTGGCTGCCTTATGTGACTTATTTGACTTCCATTCTCTGCTGGCTATGTGCATCATTCTACCAAATTTAAATCATAACTGAGGATCTAACTTGAGCTGGTGTAAATGCTCTAACAACGATCCTTTCGTTTGGCAGAAGCTTTGACATTTCAGGTGAGGGGAAGATAACGTAAGGTGTGGATCACTTGCAAAGTGTTGGCAAGGTGCACTTATGTATAGATGGGCGTAGATATCTAGAGACTGACTCAATCATTTAATGTCTTCTACAGGTTCAACACAAAACAATCCAAAAATGGGCATACTTATTCTGAGATTGTGTACATTTCAATTCAAATGTCAAGACCCTTAGCATACAAGACCGAGAAATGCAACCACATATACGCTATGCCTAGCTTGCGATTTTACAAGTGTGGTGGATATATATATATATATTACAAGGGAGCATTACCGTCAATGTTTTTAAAACAAAATTACACTCTTGAAGAGTGTGGTTAGGGCTGGATGCTATCATATGCAGTTACATACACAGGATAATAAGGTGAATTTCATGCTACATGTAATCAGATTCTAAACATATAATTGTTATGTGAATGGAATTATTGAAACGTTACAACAAACTATCCATTCCTTTAGCAAATCCCTAATCTATCTAACTATTCTACAAGAATTTTAATTTCCTTCTATAATGTATGTTCAAACAATTGTAAAGTTTCCAAATCCCCAATCTAACTATGCTACACGAATTTTAATTTATGTCTATAATTTATGTTCAAACAATCGTAAAGTTGTCACCTACAAATAAGTACCGTGTCCATTGGCATTATGTGGGGTTCCAATATAGAGATACATGAACACAATAGTGCTCCACAGTATGATTAATCACTTTTTATGAAGGCTATTAAACTGAAACCAATTCTAATATATTACAAAAAGGAAAGAAAAAAAATTCATTTTAAACCAGAGAACCAACAGAGGTAAGTCACCCTCTATACTTCCCATTTCAACAAATAAATAATTTAAAAGAAATAACTAAAGTTCTTGACAGTTAATAAAAACAGATATCACCAAAAAATCATCAATAAGTAACAAGACATTTACTACAATCATGAGAAGAAGATGGAAACCCACTGCAGGTCGATTGAAACAATACAATGGATCAACCCTAAGTCATATACAAAGACAAATATAAGAAAAACTATTAAGGATCAACGAGAATCATAAAAGAAAACTTGACAAAGATTGCGTCAATAGGAGAAACAAAAAGTGAAGCATTCTTACAGTGATGTTGGCAATTCAACACTGGGTCTGCCTACCGCAACAACAATATTGTCATTCATCCATTAGCTTCTTTTTCTGTAGGTATTGAAAAAAAACCATCCATTAGTTATTGAGATCACCTCTCCTAACTATGAACAAACCAGAAAACTAGAAAACTAAAAGTTGATTAAATTGATGAAAAACATACCATCAAGTCTATCTCAAATTTCTCTAAAGAAGCATTCTTAGCATCCAAGGTTGAAGGAGACCTGTCAAAACAAAAATCCAACAAAACGGATTAGGGAACTACAGGAGACAAAGAGTTCTAGAGCTGTTGGATACAATGAAACAAAAGCTATAGGAAATTGCATGCATGTGCATCTTGGTTTTGATAGACTTACATCACTTGATATTAAAATTGCACCGTTGAATTTTCCGAGGGAAATACATCAGTCTGCCTATCAATCTTCTCTATTTCTATCTGATTCAGAAGTTCTGTCCACTTTCACAAGAACATCCATAGATTTTGCCTCTGCTATGGGGGAAACAACATCAGAATCCTCAAATTTATAAATGTTTCCATGATTAGCTCTCCATATCTTTGACCTAAGGATGAAGATGTAATATAATTGAAATCGCAGAAGTTGTAAGAGGAAAATCATTTGCAGTTTCTTTGTGCACCAACCAACACTATCAACATTGTTAGAAGAAACAATTTCCATTCCCGTAGATTGGAAATAAGCGAGTACAGTTGCTGGAGTAGCAGGGATCCAATTTCATCGATCTTAGTGGGGCAGGGCCTTTTATTCTTGGGACATGCAAGGAGATTTCAACAATTTTCAATTAAAAAAATCAATCAAGAAAAAATATCAAACATAAGAATGAAATCAAATAAAAAAAGATACCCTAGGTTGGTTGAATCAAATAAGGACAGAGAAGTATAAATAGGAGATGAAGCACGAATAAGGGATGAAATATTTGGAGGCAAAGAAAGAGAAGATGACGAGGCTGCCCTCTTGGATAAAGGATATAATTTCTTAATCATCTTGTTCAAAACTAATTTCACAAGTGTCATTGATAATGGAAAGAGGATAATAGTCATCTTATTCAAATCATTGATCTTGAATCAAAGACATAATTTCTCTAGAGTGATCTTATTCAAAAGTGTAATCAATACATACTTTCCAAGTCCTCTTTATATTTACTGATTTCACAGATCATTGATACTAGTCAAAACGATATAAATTCTCTTTATATTTACTGACTTCCACTTACTGATGTTAGGAAAAAGGTATAAATTATTGAGTAATAAAACTAACAAAACTCAAATAAATTATCAAGATACAAAACTAGTAAAACTCTAATCCCTTTCTCCAAATTCTTACAACTACTTGCAAATTTAGATCTTCACTTGATACAAATGTTACAGACAAACCTCTTTTGCAGTGGCACAAGTCCCTTACTACCACTATAACACTTTATAGTGTAACACTTTATTTCCTGTCCATACCTAACTACTAAGATTATGGATCTGTTCATTAAGTATATAAATGAAAACGTTACCCCAAAACACCATTAAACAATATGAACTTCAATCCATTTACAATTATAAAATCAGACAAAATAATCGTTAAATATTTTTGCTTTTCTTTGGGATAATATTATGGATCTGTTCATTAAGTATATAAATGAAAATGTTACCCTGAAACACCATTAAACAATATGAACTTCAATCCATTTACAATTATAAAATCAGACAAAATAACCGTTAAATATTTTTACTTTTCCAGGGATCTGTTGGGACAATAGGGATCTTTCCAGGGATCAAAGTGCATTACCGATACTTTTTAGGAAGATCTTGATGATCACGCTTGAATCTTAAAGTTTGAGGTTAAACTCATCAATTAAAAAATTTCAGCTTTCTTACCAAACTAGAACACACATTACATTTCTATCCATCAATCAATTAAACTTTTCCAGCTTTCTTACCAAACTAGAACAAGCATTACATTTCTATCCATCAATCAATTAAACCTTTTCAACTTTCTTACCAAACTAGAACAAGCACTACATTTCCATCCATCAATTTCACACAGGGTCATTTCAACAAATAACAAATAATCAAACCTTCTATCACCAAAACTTTAAATCTTAGCACATATGATACATAAATTTTAACCTTATTTACAAATAAATAGACAGGTTAAAACTGGTCAATGACTACGAAAAAGATACATTTCATAAATCGTCTTGATGTACTCAACTTCAATGATTACACAATTTCTATAAAGCAAATCGCAAATTTCAAAAATATACAAAGACAACTGACATAAATGAAAGAAAACTCTATCACTGTGATCATCTTTCAACTTCTCTGGATTAAGATGAGAATGATCAGTGAGATGTTTAAAGCTGTCAACACCCAATTGACAACTAAACACTACTCCCTAACAAGATAAATTCAATTTTAAATTTAATCAACGAATTTCTCTCCAAATAGATAGAAATATATATTGCACCCACTCTTCAACGTCGAAACTCTCTTACTATTTTTTAAAGAAGAGAATCGATTAATTCAGCGTTGTAAAATGCACAAGCATCAACTCATAATGCACCTCCTATTTTATGAAGTCTTATTTCTGAGATGCACTAACATTGAACCTTATCTTATGAAAGGTGGAAGCGGTGTTCAAAGGATGGAGTCGAACGTAGCACCTTCTTTCTCGTATGGCTTTCCGTAAGTGATATCCCACAGTCTTGCAGTCTCATGGAGATCTTCCTCGGACATATTATTCGGTCCTCGTGCTATTGTGGCTTCGTCAAATACTCCGTCTACCCACTCAACATCTCTCTAGTAGGGCACCGGCGATTTCTTCTTATGGCCACAAACGAAAATATATGAACATTCAAGATTAAGAATTTGACAAGCCTGTATCAAATCGAATTTGTGGGCATTTAAATCCTAGCAGAGGAATAAACTAGCGGGCTAAACATTTCTTCAATCAATAGCAACAAAAAAAGCTTGACAATTTTAGATGATTAGCAAGGAATCTACAGGGAGCTTGTTGATCGAAACTCTTGAGACATGTAACTTCTGGGACTCTCATGCTGTAAACAATCTAGTAAGCAAAGTGGGTCTTACCTGATGGGCTGTCGATAGTAGAATGATATCGAAGGTCGAGACACAAGCTTTGAAGATATCATTGTACTTGTTTACCAAATGCAAAAAGCATTTATACCACTTTTTGGCTTCCACCAGGAATGCATTTTCCCACATAAATGGATGAAAAAACAATGATTTTCAATCCCAACATGTTCAATCAATCAGAATAGTCACAGTAACAATTACCTTGTTGAAATTAGCACTAGTACAAAATGAGAGATAAGTGACCAAGCGACCAAAAAAATTGGTCACCACAACTTTTTCAAGGAATAAATGACCAAAATTGAGAAATTTTAACTGAACTGACTAAAAATGACCAAGATAAATGACCAATTTGGTCATGGGATAAGAACTAAACTAAAAATGACCAAGATAAATGACCAATTTGGTCAGGAGATAAGAACTAAACTAAAAATGAGCACATAACAACTAGTCATTTTTAGTTGTGTCATTCCGGCAATGGAAAATTATAATTTTGATAATGAATTTGTACAATTTACTAAATTTTAACACTGCAGATGGATGCAAAATCTTATATTTATAGACAGAAACAATACAAATTTGAACCAGGGGTTCCACACTTAGAATTTCTGATGCAATGTTATACTCAAATGAGCAACTTGTAGAGCATACTCTTCGACTCCTTTCCAACTCTAAGACTCAGATTATCAATCACACTCTTAGGCTCCAATTCCGAATGCCTAGAATGAACCTTTGCTCTCCTATTTATATACAAAATGAGAAGAGTCCTCCGTAAGCAAAAGTTGATGACTCATTAGCACGGAGATTCTTCTTCTTAGACCACTAGAGACTATCTGTACTAAAAGAAATGACTCATAAGCATGGAGATGCTTTTTCTTTCAAAATCATCAAGGACTGTCGGAAGCATATTAGCTTTCGGGTAACTCACGAAGAGACATCCACACTAAGAGGTTTAGGAACCAAATCAAATCAAATATGCAGTACAACATTATTGTACTTAAAGCTATTACACAGTGGAGATTCGTCTGAGAACCCACTAAAGACATGACATAAAATAGATGCGGAGATTATATTACAACATTATTGTACCTAAAGCTTATTACACAGTGGAGATTCATCCGAGAACCCACTAAAGACATAAAATAGATGTGGAGATCTGCAGTACATTAATCATCCAGATCCATAGTCAAGCGGACTATGATCATAATGAAATCCTTCTGATCCAAATCCATTTCGATCAGTATCGCTTTCTTTAGAGGGAGCATGTCAATGGAAATATTGTCGGTAAGCTTCTGTACCATATGGTAGGATATTTTCCATCCAATGGGGAGGATTTTCTCGGAAGCATGCAGAGAAAGAAGAATATCGGAAATGCTGTTGTCTTGCATATTCAGGAACTGATACGTCTTCGAAAAAGTTATTTTTAATGACAATTTTGAAATCTCGGCCTTCTTCAACAGATGGTTGTGCAACTGCACCTCTCCAAAGAATATCAAACTGGAAAACGCTATAAGAGATGGCTCCTTCTGTTAATTCATGCTGTAAGACTGAAGTAAACCAGGAAGGTGTTGAGTGCTCCAATGCAGAGATCCGAGGAACATATAGGGAAAAGAGGATTTTTATCCAAGGGCTCCATAATCTATAGGCACTCTGGATATCTTCACAATAAAAACATATGGAAACTTTATCATGAGCTCGAGCAATTTGGTTAATAGCATAAAAATCAATCCATCTTAAAGAAGGATAAAAAATATATGCAAAATACTGTGAAACTCCTGATAAAAGATGATAATGACCAATAACTATGTTGACATGATTAATCCTGAGAAAAGGATCATTAACATCTAGGTCATAGCTGTGTCGTCCTTCTGGAGAATCTAATCTGCTTTGAAGAATTCTTTGCTGAATTTCATAGGGTAAACCTTGAATCCTTTGATGAAAACATTCCAAACAGAATGTATAAAAACACTCATGACAAATTAAAACTGAATCATTTGTTTTCTTAGAAGATGAGGATGATTCTCCTATTGTGAAAACATTAATGTTCTTGGAAATTGTTCCTTCACGGGTTAACATGTCTGCAAGGTGATTGTCTTTTCCTGATTTGTATGTAATTTCAAAATCAAAACCTTGAAGCCATACTGCCTACCTGAGAACTCTGGCATTGCCCTGTTCTAAAAGTCATTTATTGCCAAGCATGCCTTTCATATGTTTGAGATATGTTCGGACTTTAAAACAAACACTTTTGAGAAATAGCCGAAAACGATGAATACCCTTTTTTATGACTAAGATTTCTTTATGTGAAGAAGGATACTTAACTTCTGCTTCAGAGAATGTACCAGAACTGTATGCACATACTTCTTCCTTTTTAGAATGCTTTTGCAGCAGAACTGCTGCCCAAACGTGATCTGAATCATATGTTTCTAAAACAAATGGGAGATCCAAAACTGGAAGAGACAGTGGAGGAAGCTTTTGGATATTTACCTTGATCCTTTTGATTGTGTCAGTCATTTCTGTTGTTCAATCTGTTCCAGGTTTTAGTCGTTTTTGTAATATCTTGGTATCTTTTGCTTGATCCTGGTAGAACTGTCGGATGTAATTCAAGCAACCAAGAAATCTTTGTACCTGTTTGATATCCTGTAATTTATCAGGAAATTCTAAAAGGTTCTGCAGAACATGAGGTTGTAGAATTATTTTTCCCTAGGATATCTGAAGACCTAAAAATTCAATAGAGATCTTTGCAATGACAAATTTATCTGGAGAAGAAGATAGAGCAATTCCATGTTTGAAGACAAAATCATAAAATTGTTCTAGATGCAATTTATGCTCTGCTATGTCTTTGCTGAAGATGAGCAAATCATCAATATACACAATGATAAAATCTAAATGCCTGAAAATATCTTCCATTCTTTTCTGAAATTCTGAGGGGGCATTTTTTCAGACCAAATGGCATGACTGTCCATTGGTATTGGCCATGTGGGACTACAAATGCAGTATTGAACCTGTCTTCTGGGGCTATGCCTATTTGCCAAAAACCACTTTTGAGATCAAACTTGCTAAAAACATTTGCTTTTGCAATCTTGGACAGAATTAACTCTTTGTGAGGTAAAGGATACCTGATTGGTTCTAATGCTCTGTTTAATTCTCCATAATTTACCACCAACCTTTTCTTTCCTCATTTTTGCTCAGAATGCTTGTTAACATAAAATGTTGGGCATGCCCAGGCACTTTTGCAGGGTTCAATCAGCTTTCTATCAAGCAACTGTTGTATTTATTCTTTGCATGCTTGTTGTTCTATTGGACTCATATTATTAGTTGAAGCCTTTTGAGGCTTAATATCTGCATTATGTTTATAAGGAAGTGTAACATAATACTTCTCTCTTTTCCAGAAAGCATCTGGATGGTCAGAAGTCCAATCTTCCTTTCTTCTTTGGACTATTTATGCAAGAAGTTCTTGGCCATGTAAATCTGCATGTTTTGCAATCTTTTTAATCTTGGCCAAATCTTTGACAGATTCCTCAATAATATCTGGTTTCTCTGCAGAAATTCTTATAATGAATTCAGATTTTACTGGAATAGAAATGACAGATCCTTGGACTGTATAATCTACTGAATCTTCTCTTACTGCCATTGGCAAGTGTTTTTTAACAAAATCTTGTCCTAATAACATATCCGCTCCTGTGTCAAGGCAATATAAAGTAACATATGTTTTGGATTTTCCCAATAAAATAGGGAAATAAAGAGCAATGAAATTGACATGGATAAGCTCTTTGTTAACTGCTTTGAAATGAATGGATATGGGCTACCAAAAGTATTCTGGAATAGCTTTATATTTACAACAACTACTCATAGCGCCGGTATCTACTTGTGCATCAATGTCATAAGCTTTGTACCCATCTGTTTTGATTTGGATAGAAATAACCATCCTATCTCCTAAACTCCTTTGTTTAGGTATTGGTTTAGGTTCAGGTTCTACTTCAGTAGATGGTGAAAAACTATGAGCTTTTCGCATTGTAAGCTGGATGTATTCAGAATTTAATTCATCTAGTTGATGCAAGGAATCTTGTATGCTTGTAGCTAAAGTAGCTAATTGCTCTCTTTCTTTCCTGACTTTATTTTCAAAGAAAACAATTTTTCTGAGTAGAGCTGACTCACCTGGACCGGAATACTCATAATTGTAGTCTGTTGATTGTGGTTCTGGCAGCTTCTTTGCCAATTCATCAATTTTTTCTTGGAGTCTTCTTCTGATTATGACAAGTCCTAGAGAGAGTCTTGCTTTCTTTTCTTCTAATTCTTCTATCTGATTTTTGATAGAAGCAACAGAGAACATGAAACAATTGCTTATGAATGTTCTATCATCATCAAAACTATCAGAGGTATCAATGGAAAGCTTCCTGAATTCTAACTCGTTTGTGTTAGAGTTATATTCAGAGTTAGTATCTGATTCATGAATGGAGAAACCTTCTTCATCGGACTGTAGGTCAGGGACCAAATCCCATTCAACAGGATTATATTCTGTAGTGAAGATTTCACAAAGCTTGTGCTGAAATTTTGTCTTTTTATCTGGGCATGAATTTTCCCAATGCGCGGTCTTGCCACATATATAACAAGCAGACTTCCTGAGTTGCTGGGTTCTCTTCTTGAAAACAAACCTTTTCTGTTTATTCTGGAAGAAAGGTTTTCTTGGATATTTTGAGATTCTTTTGTGGGAAGACTGAGGTCTGGGATGAGATCTAGAATGGGATCCAGAGGCCTTCTTAGAAGAGCAAGTGCATGCAGATGCAGATACTTTGCGACGTTTGAAACAACCATAGCTAGCAGTTTCACGAAATTGCTGGCAAGTAGAATGAGAAACAAAAATCTATTTCTTAAGATTTTTTCTGTGTTTTCATGGCAACACATTCTTTTTGAAGAGCAGTTAACACATGTTGGTGTAAACTAGCTAATGAAAGATTTTCAATCTTGACTTGATGATCAGAAAGGTATGTAGAAACTAGAACCGAGATCTTACCTGGAAGAGAGGCTAGATAATGGCGAAGGTAAGCAATATTTTGGTGGTCAATGATTTTATACAACATGGATTGCATAGTACACAAATATTCTTGTAAAAGACCAACACCACAGAGTTTCTGGGACATAAACTACTGGGCTGTATGAGATGCATCAGGGGGTAATGCACCAAGGAATTCATGTGCAAGAGCTTGGAATAAAGCTTCTAAAGGATCATTATCTTCAAGAAGATATTCTTTTTCTTCATCTGAGAGCTTTTCCCACCATAATTTAGCAATACCTTTGAATGCCCAAGTGAGTTGTGTAGTGATATCTTTCCAATATGCCTTGGTCTCTGCTTTTCTTTGGAATGCCCATGCATTAATTTTCTGGAATAGATTCAAAATTTGATCATGCTCCATGCAATCAAAATTAATAATCAAAGTGTTTCCAAATCCTTTGGATAAGTCTTTGGAATCAAATTTTATATCTACATTCTTCAACTCATTAGTCTATCGACTGAATGGACTGCGGAATTTATTCTAGCTAATGTCTTGGTCGGATATCCTCCTTGCTTGATTCTGAAAAAAGTGTGATTCGACTCTATTTCTTTTGGAGGGGCCAGAAGTTTCACCCATATATGAATCCATAGAGATATGGGAGGAGGAAGCCATTTTAATATCTGGCAATTTAGTGTCATTGCTCTATGCTTCACAAGTTCAAATTTTTCTCTGGCTAATTCAGCACCATGCTGAATAATCTACAGTTGAAGAGGACTTAATTGCTTGAGAGTTTTCTGTGAACTTGAGCTACCAGAATGATATCTGAATTTATAGCCTTCTTGATTGATTTGGCTATAATATGGAGGAGAAGAGGGAGATGGAAGAGCTGTTTGCAAATTCTCTACGGATCTTGAAATAATGTCTAAGCATGATTCTATTTCTTGTAATTTGACTGTCTTGGCTTTTTGATCAAGAATCAATGTCTCAACAGAATTTGAGATATGTGTAATAGATCCATGTAGAGTCTGGAGATGTGCTTTAAGCTCTAGGACATCTTTAGCAACATCATCAAGATTTTGTGCTATGCAAACAGACTGGAAATTTGCATAGTTTTGCAACTTGATCTGCTCTAAGGGTTCTGGATCAGTAGTACTTCTTAACTTGACAAACTGCAGATCTGACTGTATGGTACCCTCTCGGAAAGTAGGATTAGAATTCCCGGAATCTAATCATCTTGTAGCAATCTAGGTGAAAGCTCCAGACTTTTCTCTAGGGAGAGAAAAAATCTTAAGGTCTCGGAACAAAGCAGAACATTCGGGGCAACTGGAATGCTGTCCTTTATGCTTGGAGGAAGAGGATGCATTAAAAGACTGAAATGTTTTTTCTTTTTGTGGGATATGTTTTTCTTTACAAAACTTACAAGATGCAGAAGGGAACTGACTATGATTGACCATATGCTGGCGTAACTGATCATCATAAGGTTGTATATGCACAGATGAATGTAAGGGGGTTGTTGTTTGTCTAGGAAAATATTGGGAATGGGATATGGATCTGCTGAGAGAAGGTGAAGGTGGAGGAAATGACTATGTAGGGGCAAATATGAGGGAGGTATTACCATCAGGGTTCTGAACTATGCGTAATTGCTTTGAGGAGTTATTATGTAGTTCAGGGTATTTCTGGGAAAGTAGTTGGTAACTACTATTCCATTCCTCAGGTAGAGTGACTTGGGAGAAACCAAGTTGGAGGGGGGTGGTATTTCCCGGACCAACTACTACTCCTTCTTGGAGTGCTCTTTTCTTCAATTTAGTATTGATAGCAGGGATGGTTGTAGACACAAACCGAATACAGAGAGTAGAATGTAGCTGAGCAATTTGGGCCTGTGGGGCGACATCAAATCCATAAAATTGTATATAAGCTTGCAGGAATTCATTGATATAGGGATCTGTAAGAGAAACCTGATATCTAGGAACCAAAGAGGACCATGCAACGCCATTATTTAAGGGACTTTGAAAACCACCTAATAAAGCATCTTCAAATTTATTTAGATGGGAGTCTAAAATACATGACAAACAGGAAGTATTAAGTCCAGGACGAACAAGTGGGTTAATACCAAACCGAATTAGACCAATATGAATATATTTGTATCCATGCTCTAATCCCCAAGCAATATCTTCATATTTTATCAATGGGATTTGATAAACAGACTGGCCAATAGTAATTGGAATATTAACAGAGGTAAAACAGAATAACTAAGCAGCACGAAATTTAAACATAGGGAGATCATAGATCTTTTCAACATCTATCTCAGGCAAAGACCAATGTGGAGGATCATATTCTTGTGAAACAACACGAGTATCATAAAGATTATCAGGCTCAGTTTTGTTTAAATACTCATTCAACCAAGACCATCGTTATGTTTCTCTTTACAGGAAGAGGCAGATTTTGGAAAGTAAAAGCTGCTATTGGATGAATCCATAATGGAAAAGATAGTATTAAAAGGAGAACCTGGAGAAATGTAGAACAATGCTGGAGAAGAATCACTGCACGTCTGAATACCCTTGGTGGCTGACAGCGCCGAAAACGGGTGTGAATGCGTATGAAAGATCTTCAGACAACGATGCTCCAATTACCAGACTTTAAATACAATAACTCTTCCCTCCTCAGAAGGGAATAAAACAAGCAAGATAAACGAAACGATAGTAATAGATCGAGATACATAGGCTCTGATACCAAATAAATGCGATGCATAATCTTATATTTATAGACAGAAACAATACAAATTTGAACCAGGGGTTCCACACTTAGAATTTCTAATGTAATTTTATACTCAAATGAGCAACTTGGTCTCCGAATCCATATGTAGTGTTAAAATTTAGTAAATTGTAACATTAATTTCGTCGAGAGGTGCTCTACAGCCCAGTATGAGGGAAATCTTGTAACGTTTGTCCATGTTTGTCCATATTATTGTCGGCCATTAATAAAATGTAATAATAAAAGGTAAAAAGTAATAATATGAGGGAGATCTTGTAACGTTTGTCCATGTTTGTCCATATTATTGCCGACCATTAATAAAATGTAATAATAAAAAGTAAAAGGTAATAATATGAGGGAGATATTGTAATGTGTTTGTCCATGTTTGTCCATATTATTGTCGGTCATTAATAAAATGTAATAATAAAAAGTAAAAAGTAATAATATGCGGGAGATCTTGTAACGTTTGTCCATGTTTGTCCATATTATTGTCGGCCATTAATAAAATGTAATAATAAAAAGTAAAAAGTAATAATATGATACCATAAGCTCCGTAGAATCTCCATTTCTGTTTTCCCGATTTCCATTTTAGAGGCAGATAGAACTAAACCATGCTTAAAAACTAAATCATAAAACTTCTGCAAATGTTTCAGATGGTCCTGCAGACTTTTTGAACAAATTAAAATATCATCAACGAAAACAATAAGCCATGGAATATCCCTAAAGATATCTTCCATCCTCTTTTGAAATTCAGACGGAGCATTGTTTATACCGAATGGCAATACTTTCCATTGATACTGCCCATGGGGAACTACAAAGGCAGTTTTATACCGATCTTTGGCCTCTATTCCTATATGGTAAAAACCAGACTTAAGATCAAACTTGCTAAAGACTGTACAACCTGTTATCTTTTGCAGCAAGCTAGACTTATCAGGAAGTGGATATCTTATCTTTTGAAGAACAACATTGAGCGGCTTGAAATTCACCACTAACCTGGGTTTACCCCTTTTTTGCTCAGAGTGCTTATTCACTACAAAGGCTCTGCAAGCCCAAGGGCTTTTTGATGGTTCAATAAGGCCTTTGATTAACAAATCTTGGATTTCTTTGGAGCAGAATTCCCTCTCTGATGGACTCATTAGTCTAGCTGATGCTTTCATTGGCTTGATCTTTTGCAGAGGGTCAAAAGGTAGAGAGACAAAATACTTCTCTCGTTTCCAGAAAGCATTGGGGTTTTCAGAACAACAATCTTTTATGATTTTATCCTTTATTGTTGCTAATGCTTTCTCACCATGAACTTATCCATAGGAGATGCAGCATTCCATTTTATTCAGAGCAGTACTTGACTGTACAGGACTGACTGACTTAGAAGGAAAAGGTTTACACTTCTGTACAAACTTGTGACTCAAAGGCATTGACACTGACTGACCATTAACTGTACAAGAAAATACCATTTTTTTGGGTGTCAATGGAGAAAGGACTAACTTTACTCAAGAACTCAGAACCAAGAATGCAGTCTTCTCTTACAGCATCTAATCTAAACAAAGAAACAAAACTCTTCACACCAGATAATGCTATTAGGAAATCTTTAATCTTACCAGTAAGGTATACTGGCGATCCTTGGATTGCTGAACCAAATTATTTTGTCTTTTCCCAATAATAAGAAGGAATGGCATTACCCTTTGCCAGGTTAAACTGACAACCAGAATCTATGAGACATTGTACATCATAAGACTTAAACTCATCAGGACGAAATTCAAGATTGATAAACAATTTGGGACCTGATAATGCACCAAGCAGACTAACACTTTGAGATTTAGGAGATGGAGGTCTTTCAGGAGACGAAGAAGGAGAATCTTCTTTTGACTAAGGGTTGTAACAGACTATCTCAATTTCTTTGGATAGTTCTTCTTCAGAGGATTGGTCTCTTTCACTTACAAGAACTGAGATAGCACTTTTTATGGCTTCTGCTTCTTTTAGCAGTTCCTTTATTTTAGTCTGTTTTTCCTTTAACTGTATCCTCAACATTTTTTCTCTATCCTGTCTATGGCTTTGTCTATCAGAATGGTTACCAGGGTAGTCTTGGTATATTTCAACAGGATTATATTGGATATCTGAAACTTTAGATTTTCCTTTGCTTGCTTTTATGGATTCTAGCTGAGATTGCAGTTTCCTTTTTTCATCTCTTAATTCAGTTCTCTCAACATGCTTGTAGATGGGTATGGAAGATAATTGCAAATCAATTGAGGCTATTTGCTTTTCAATCTGATGGGGAGATGAGGAGCAAGAAAACATATACAAATTGAAATCATAATCGGGCTTACTACACCCCCCTAAATGTGCATCAAGATCAGACTCGGACCCAGAGGAAGTGGAAGGAGATTGATCACATTTAGTTATAAGGGGAGTATCAGACTCAGTAGCTGTACTAGAATCAGAAGAATAATCAGAATCAGGCAAATATACAATTTCTCTAGAAGGGAGAGGAGAATCAGCAGATACTTTATACAAATCCCACCATTCGGGATCAAGAGACTTGCAGAGTGCTGCAAGCCTAGGTTTAGACTTTCTCTCTGGGCATTTGCTAGCCCAATGACCACTTTTTCCACAAATAAAGCAAACATCCTGTTTACCTCTTTCAGACCGTCTTTTGATAAATATCTTAGATTTATATTTTGATTTCTTATAATGTTTCCTATGTCTGAACTCAATGTATTTATGCTTTGATCTGTGCTTATAGGGCTTGTCAGGGTGATATCTTGATTCTGAAGTGTAATATCATTTCTTCTTTTTCTTACATTTACACTCCTTTCCAAAGTGACCTCTGTTATGCGCACCGCACCCCCAATCTGGCATCCCTGCTACATCCTTGCAGAAGGATGCAGAAAACATCTGTTGATGCCTTTTGAAATCCTTACTTACTCTTCTCTCAAGACAATGCTCTTGCCAAGTCTCAAGAATATGTCCATGTAATTGAGCAAGAGAAAGACTTCGGAGCTCTATCTTCTTATCTTTAAGTGCCTGCTCAACAGCATCAAGCACATGACCAGGGTAGCTCCTAAGATAATGTTTTAAATAGGCAGGATTACCTGACTTTCCAGAAGAGATTAATAACTTTTGCATATAGCAAAAATATTCTTCAGCCTTGCTAAGGTCACACAACCTTGCAGACATGAACAATGAGGCAAGGTGATCATAATCTTCACCTTCTTCTGGTCCATAAAATTCTCTGCCTAATGCAGCCAAGATCTGTTCATCTGCGTCATCCGCAGATAGCATTTCATTTCTTGCTTCTTGAGGAAGCCATCTCCACCACTCATAGGCTAATCCAGATAAGCCTGCTATGAGTTGGGTTCCTATCATTTGACCTGTAACATTATGATCTTGCTGTTTTTTATACAAAGTCCAGTGTGACAATAACTGAATAGCATTCTTAACATATTCTCTGGACTGACACTGGATATTGAGCACAGGTTGCTCAGGCATTTGAGTAATCAAATTATTCATTGAATTTATTCCAAAGTTGAAAACTTTGGGAGGAGAGATTGATGCTGACTGAGCATCTGGCATATGTGTGTCAAACTGTTCATGGGGAGGAGGAGCTTGAATTCTTCTTCTATTAGAAGACTCAACCTCTAACGCATTCAAATCAACAATATACTTTGGATCTAAAACAGGTCTGAATTTCTTGAATTCCACGATCCATTCTTCAACATTCTGCTTAATAACATCACTAACACCGAAATCCCATTACGGTTTCTCATCTTTAGATATAACATTGAATTGACCTAAAGACTTACTTTTTGCATGACCTTTAGCAACTTGTCTTAAAACATGATCTGGAACATAATAATTCTTTCTTTTTAGTTCCTCTGTTTTAGAACTTATATCATTTAAGACAGCTAATCTTCTTTCTAATTTCAAAGAAGCTTCTTTAATTGCTTCCTGAATCTTAGTAGTATCATGCAACAGATGATCAAGCAGTTCTAATTTTGTTTGAACTTTGTTGATTTGTTCCTTTTGTTCTGTACATTGATTTTTTAAAAACAGAATATCTCTTTCCATATCATCAATGTTTCTTGCAGTATAGGCTTCCTGCAAGTTTTGTAATGTCCCTTATTAGGAATTTTATTAAAATTGCAATTTTCCACCTTTTTCCTTGGTTCGACCTTTGACTAGTTTCGATCTCTAGGTCCCAAATTTGCCCCAAATGATCCCAAATCTTCTGAGAAGGTATATGAATGATATTAAAACATAAATATGTGTTTCAGGGATGCCTTTGTACCTTTAAAACACATCTTCAAATACTCTTTCAATTCTAGTCAATGTAGGTAACTTTACTAGTGATTTCCCTTTGACTAGTATTGGTCTCTAGGTCTCAAATTGACTCCAAATGCCTTCAAATATTCAAGGAAGGTTTATGAATGATATTAGGAATTGAATATGATGTTCAGGGATAAAATATGGCCACCAAAAGACCTCTGAAAACTCTCTTAAGATTCTGGACCAAGTATGCAATTTTACTTGAAATTTGGGGTTCAAATCCCCCTAAGGTAAGTACTGAAAATGGCTTCCCAAATGCCTCCAAACCCACTCAAATTTATGAACAGAGGTATGTAATGTGTTAAGTATGTTATTAAGGTCTCATATGCACCATTAATGGTTTATTACAACTGTTCTCACCCTCTCCCATTCAACTGCAAAAATCCCCAATTCAACCCTTGGGGAAATGACACTATTTCTTCTCCCAATGCAATTAAACTGAGTAAAAATGCTTCAAATGCTCAAGTACAGTACATGAAACTTGTATAATACATCCATGGCAGTATATTTATCACAAATATATCATAGAATCATCCATTCATTCGAAATCATCATCAATACATTGGCTCACAACAAGGTAGTGGGGAAATGGCATTGTTCTTCCATTAAAAATGAGATTTATACATTTCTACTTGGAATTTCGACCTTAAACTTTTTGGAGATGAAGAACAGAGTATTTAATTCATATTACAAAAGAAATGGGGCATTATAAGCTCCCCCAAAGAGTACAATAGCTCACCAAAAACGCCCTCCCTCAAGGATCAAGACTATGCCATCAAAACTGGAAATGGTTGAAGGAGCGAGCTGCAATAGAAGAAACCATGAGCTGCCCTGTAGCTTACACCTGCAAATAAAGACTCCATTAAATATCCAAATGAAAGGTCTGAATGGCCTTTCCAATGGCCAACTTGGATGGGAATCTTTCACCCTCGAAATTGGCTAAGGCAAGAAACTAGTCATCCACTAGCTCTCCCTCTTCACAAATGCAATTGCAAATTCTACAAATGATCAAAATCTGGTTTCATTCTTTGTTATTGACATTTATAAACTTCTAATGTCCTCCATGGGTCGAATTCCTTCCAAGAGACTCATGCCAACTCATGTTGGGAAGAGATTCCAAAGAACGCCACTTGTACAACAATTCCTAGTCTCCCACTTCCACCAAATCACATGTGGAAGCATCTTAGCTGCCCTAACACCCTTGAGCGCCCTCTTGGAGTCTATTTTTAGACCTGACATGTCATATATGTCATATGTCAGCCTTCAGGTCTGATTTGTGTCATAGGTGTCATAGCATCTTCATTATTGTTGTCATAGAGCTAGGGAATCTAGCCCAAGTGTCTCACTAGCTCCAAATTGCCTCTTCCTCTTCCATGGGAGTTACTCTTCCTCTATATTTCGACCTTGGATGAGTCATGCAATGAATAATACCTTTTGGAATCCCCCAAGTATGTTACCATTCACCTTGAATTCGAATTGGTGAGAGAATGATGCCAAATGTAGTGAGGAAATCTAGCCATATGTGGGTCCCACTTCCTCCATGTGTCTTCATGATGAAATGCCACTTTGATTTTCACTTGTATATATTTATTTAGATCCTTTATTAAATATTTATGCTATTCTAATGTTCAAACATCATTTATTATCCCCATTATTCCAAATCCCAAAGCTTCCACCCCAAAACTAGGAAACTAGTAATTTTCCTCCTTGGCAATTATTTGACCTTTAGCATCAATTTGACAAACTCTAATGAATAGAGCCAATGTGATTAGGCCATTGTGACCCAATACCAAATTTGAGACATGACAAGTTTCCCCAATTTGCCAATTTAATCTCATCAGACACAGTCTGATCAGCAGCAGATGCTTTACTAGGCAGGAATTCTCTCTTTGTTAGGCCATCTTGCGCATATTGCCTGAATCGAGCTTCGGGCAAGTTTCTACCAGGGACAAAAGATCTTTGGCCATTATTATTTACCTCCAGGTCTGCTTTTTCACGAGGCAAAGAGAACATACCTAGACTTGGATTGCATGTTGTTTTTGCTTATGTTGCAATTTTTGTTTAATTTTTTGACATGCCTGACAGGCGGCATGCTAACCTCTATGTTCAAAATCAGAAAGACCTGAAAAGGAAGTATTTACAGAAGAGGCTGATGTAGGGGATTTTTCTGTAGCTTCAGCTTGATTTTCTCTACTCAGTTGATCTGACATAGCTTGTAGCCTTGCATTAGTATAAGAGGACATGGAGGTAGATTTGATAAGAGGAGGACCAAATCTTTTAATGGGTTCTTCTTGGGCAGATCTGAAAGAACTAGAAGCTTCATAAAAAATCAATGGTTTTGGATTAAAAGAAGCTGCAATTCTTTCTCTGTTTCTTAACTCATTGTATTTCAATTCCCAAGATGTAGGGTAATTGATCCCGGTCCAATTGAATGTGATAGGAGTAGTGTTTTTAGATTTTGCATTTGCTTGTTCCACCACGCTGGTGTCTGCAGAACTCTGATGGACATGAGTTCGCAGTTGAGGTAAGGTATCATTCCCAAACCTAGCACACACGCCACCTTTTAACTGGATAATCCGAGATCCAGTTTCCATATCAAAGCCACGAGGAAGGATATATGCCTTAAGAAGATTATAGATATGAGGATCTTTAAGGCTGACTGAGAATTTCGGATAGACTGTTCCAAAAGCTGGGCCATCATGAAGAGGGGTTGTGAAACCACCTATTACTGCATCAGAAAACTTTTTATGTCTTGTATCTACTATACAACAAAGAGAAGATACTGCTAAACGAGGGCATACCAGAGGACCAAGGCCAAGTTTAATGGCTCCAAAATGAGCATAGTTATAACCTTTTTCTTTATCCCAATCTATTTGACTTTTATCTAAAAGATTTATGTGCACAGGCTCTTGCTTATCTGTAAAATCAACATCAATACTAGACACTCTAATCTGTGTAGAAGCAGTTAGATTCCAGCAAGGTAGTCTGTAGACCTCTTTAGGAAGGATCTGTGGCAGTTGCCAGTTCTCAGAAGGATTTTGATCATTTATGGAGATATAAGAAGAAAATGGGTTTGATGAAGAAGGCTCAAAAGAAGATTGTCTGCGTTCTGCTAAGCAGACTTCAGTGTCATTCGATGAATCACACTCTAAGTGTGTCAGCTCAACAGTATCCATTGTTGGGTCCATTTTAAATAAAAGGGTGAGTGCTGACTCTATTAGTCTTCGACAACTTGTAGACTTACTCCCCTATCCCTTCGGGCCTTACTGCTACTGACTTCGGACGACTCTTACACCCTATAGCCCAAGAATCCGCTCAACGGTCATTTCCACCGCCTACAGAATACTATAGTAGAGTTGTAGATTCAACAAAAAAAAACTGATCTATGATGTTACAACAGATTTAGCAGAGATGCATTCATACAACATTCATCAGATTTAAGTGCAAGAATTACCAGATTAAAAGATGAAACTTTGTTCTGGCTCTGATACCATAAGCTCCAATATCTCCAAACTTCAAACTTCAACACATCTTTTATTATCCTTCGATATGCAAATACAGACTCCAGACTTGTGGATCGACTTTGGACAACAAAGTTCGTCACCACACACACAGACTGAATGCCTAGGTACAATGTCACTGGCCCGTTTATCTTTCAGAACTTCCCGAAGGCATGAACTTACTTGAAGGCTCCTAGGATTCCAGTGATCTACCCACTAACATTCATTACAGACTCAACCAAACTTTTTACAGGGTCAAACTTCGGCTTTCTGATGCTGTGTTATACCTTAACGGCAACCAGGGAGATCTTGTAACGTTTGTCCATGTTCGTCCATATTATTGTCGGCCATTAATAAAATGTAATAAAAAGTAAAAAGCAATAAATATTTTGTTGGCCATTGAGTGCAATACCTGATAAGAGGTTTGCACCTCGTGAGATTTGATCCCTCTCAGCGCTTGATAGAGCCTGGGATTTGGATCTAGGCTGGTAGTACACAACTTAGATGATGAAAATACAACTTTCCAGTTTTAGGATTGTCAACAAGTAGGACATTTGTAGGATTCATGCCCTCAAGCACATGTTTATTCTAAAATGAAAAAATGATATAAACAAAAAGCAAAGGATGACAATCATTCGAGTAGTGACTATCAGATGATGAAGATAAACAAAATCCATAATACGTACACAATAGTCTCAGAAAAGGATACCAATGGATAACTAGTAGTACGTGATGACGAATTAATGCCCTATTCGATGGATAGAGCAAACAACAATAATACGAAGATTATCCCCTTGAGGGTGGTAGTTACAAATGAAGCCCCATCAAGGGGAATGAAGTGACTTTATGAACCCGACAACTTCGATTCCAATACGGAGTTGGCACACTATCTAAATGGCGAACATCCAACTTCTATTCCACAATTAGTCCCCCATGGAACTGTAATACCCCATTTTGACCCTTAGGATATGTTAGCATTTAATGTAAATAATGTGTACATGTGATGTATGTTTTCCTAGCGTGGAGCTCAAGGCCAAGGCCCCGCTAGTGAAAGCTTGAATTTTGATTTAAAGGGCAAGCATTGATATTTGATGCCCATGTGCTCTTAAGCCATGGAAATTGTAATAGGATGTAAATAAACATCATGCAATAAAATACCAAAACTGGCTATGGGAGCAACGAATGAGAAGGGGCCATGTGTATCCACTAGGGAGTGGTGAGGGGGCTATGGGATTGAACCATAGGCTGCCATATGTCACCTTGAGAACCCATTTGACTTTCCTTGATGACATTTAATTCTGTTGTAAGGAAGTGGTTGAGGATTTCGGTCCATGGCTTCAATGGAGCATGGGCAGCCCAGAAATTCGTATGGCAGAGTATGGGCTCTGTTTTCTTGTACCACAAGCCACTCTACCTCATGGATGTTGCTTCTTCCTCATCCCCATTCCATTGTAAAACTTACCAGCACCATTTTCCATCCAAAAACGAATGCCAGCAGAGTGAAAAACCAGAAATCGCGACTTTGAAAGAACCCGCGTTTTGAAGAGCCAAAAACGCCCAGATTTGGCATCGGACAGTGAAATCCAATGGGGGATCCATTGGTATGAACCTTGGGGTGAATTTGGGAGCATTAGCTATCCCGAAATCCATGGGAAACCCCAGTTTTTATAGCCCAGAAATGAAGTGACGGGATTGAGCTATTGGATAACAGAACTGTGAGAAATCCAAGTGTGAATGACTGAGCAGAGGTTGGGTTTGCTCGGTAAACCCAGTGAAGGCTAAGATCTCAAGGATTAGAAGCTGGACCTTTCTACGCCCATCCTGAAGAGCACTGGAGGGGAAGAGTCGCCTGAGGGACTGTGTAACAGAGAAGGGGATCTTCCTTGTGTTGGATGTGGTAGGTAATGTGGGTGCCATGACTGCTGAGTTCACTTGAGATGCCTGTAGCTCTGTGGTTGAGCTCACTGGCTTAGCGTTACCCTCCTCTATCCTCTTGTATGCTTGAAAAACCAACTGTGTGTTGGCTTAGCATGGCTGTCTGAGTGAAACCCTGACCGTGAGTGAGCCATCTAGTTCCTCCTTAGTGGATACACAGCCCAGCTCGGGGGTGATCTCTCAGCTGAAAGAATATAGGCTGGACAGAGATCTATGGTTGGGTGGAACGTTGCTCTCACGTAGCCAGTCGTCTGGACGTCTACTTCTCAAGATAAGTGTTTTGTGTATTATAAATTATTTGCATTTTGTGTTCTGCAATATGTTAAATTGTCCATGTTTAATGAAATGAGTTGATTATCTTAATTTGGAATCCATGCATGGCATTGTAACGAGATTGAGTCTCTATATGCTGAATCATCCCCCGCTGTGATATATATATATATATATGTTAGGCACTACTGTTTGTGTGCTTGCTATTATGTTTAATTCCGCTGTGTTTATATTGAGATGAATCTGCATATAGAAGTTTTTAATTGTTATGAATTTATGAGTAATGTAATATTGGGGCTAAGTCTGCCAAAAGCCCCGGTGTGTTGTTAATGTTTCCTTCCCTGCATTTGACGACGGAAGGGGACGTTACAGAGTGGTATCAGAGCTCTAGGTTCAACACTACGGCTGTTGGGCCCTTCACAGAGATATAAATCATTGTTTGTACATGCATTTTGGTATTTGGGACTAAAATGCATTAAAGAAACCTCAGGATTGCATGGCTTCTATTTGTTGGAATGGGAAATCATTTCCATGACTGTTTGGGGATTTTTTGCAAGCTGCTTGCATTGATTGCATTCTATGAAATAGAGGAAGGAGTGAGAAAATTCATTTTTAGGTTGAATGCTTGCTCTAATTGTCCCCAATGCTATAGCATTCAGTTTGTATTTGTCTGTTTGCCTCCATGGAGGAGAGAAAGGAGGGGCAACCTCTGCCATCTTATATTGTTTTGTTGTTGTTGTTGTTAATTGTTGTGCATAGGAGATGATGCATCATGTGCTTGAGACCTTGATTAATGATTAATCCATGTTCCTTGAATGTCCATGATGTTTTGAATGCATGAACTTGAATGTTGAGCATGGCTGGAAATGAGTTCTGTTTGTTTAAAAGCATGAATAATCAGTTGTTACAGCCCCATGTCTTAATGATGATTGTTAATTACAATGAATTCACATTGTGTGGCCAATTGATGGTTTTCAGAAGTGAGGAAAGCCTGCAAATTATGCCCTTATGCTCATGAGTCTCCTTACCCATGCTTGTTGGCTGCTTGGAGATTAATTGTGAATCCATTGGTTGGATTGTTGAATGTGAAATGAAAAGAAAATCCCTTATTAGAGATGCAAGTTCTTGTCATTCTCCTACTGTTTTTATGCAAGTTGTTATGCAAGTTTGATTTGTAGTAGTTCACCTCTGTAAGGGGACGAAATGGCACATTCCAGAAAATTTTCTAACTGTTGTGAAAAGTTGCAGTTGCAGGCAAGAGACAGAACGGTTTTGATGTGGAATTGGGAAGTTGGGGGCGTAATTTTGATTTGGAAAAAATGACAGGGTCAGACTTCTCGGATGAAGAATAAGATCACATAGGTGCATAGAACTCTTCCAGAGCTTTCCAGCGGTACCAAATTTGTCCAATTTGGTTAAGGGACGAAGGAGAAATGGACCCCGGAAGTTACAGGAAACGCAAGGTGCGTGGCGGCAGTTTTAAAATCTGCGCGGTGCGCGGAATGTGTGCAGATTGCGCGCGGATTGTGCGCAGATTGCGCGCGGGGCGCGCAAGGATCGCGCGCGGATTGCGCGTAGGTCGCGCACAGATTGCACGCGGATTGTGCGGGGATTGCGCTCGGATCGCGCACAGATTGCGCGCGGGGCGCGCACAGATCGCGCGCGGATTTCGCGCAGGTCACGCATAGTTGTGCGCGGATTGCGTGCGGGTCGCGCACAGATTGCGCGCGGGGCGCGCACAGATCGCGCGCAGATTTCGCGCAGGTCGCGCACAGATTGCGCGCGGATTGTGCGCAGATTGCGCGCGGGGGCGCGCACGGATCGCGCACGGATTGCGCGTAGGTCGCGCACAGATTGCGCGCGGATTGCGCGCGGGGGCGCGCACAGATCGCGCGCGGATTTCGCGCAGGTCGCGCACAGATTGCGCATAGGTTGTGCGCAGATGGAGTGCAGGTTGCGTGCGGATAGTGCGCGGATTGCGCGCAGGTTGTGCGCAGGTGGCGCACAGGTGGAGCACAGGATGCAAAGGGAGTTTAAAATGTGAAAAGTAAGAAGTAGTTAAACCCAGAATTTCATAAAAGATGAATGGTGCATCGAAATTGAGATCCGCGAAGTGCCGAGTGTTCCTTGTTATATGGACTAACTTTTCCCGATATAAAAGTTTTGCGATTCTTCATAGATTTTCTTCCATAGGTGGCTGAAGTTGGCATTCTGGACTAGAATGCAACTGTGTAAAATGTGCAGAATTATTGGTAAGAGTTGTCATTTTTGAAACAACGTTGTTTCCACACCCGATGTCGGAATGGAGCACGGGGACAGGCATTGGAAAGCTTGTCCAGCAGGGAGCAATGATGCATGACCAGAGTTTGAATGAGGTCTACATATATCATAGATATTTAGTGCAGAAGAGTGCCATCGGCTGTTTGACAAACAAATTTTGTTGTCAATGTGGGCAATTTCTACAATTGCATGATATGGAAGAGGAATTCCATGTTACAGTGAGGGATCGAAAAGGGAAGAATTCTTTAAACCCCTGTTTGTTATCATACTTATAATTATGAAATTGTCATATGTCATAAAAATGTTAAAAATGTAAGGGATTACATAGATGTATATGCACTAGATGGCATCTTAACAAACATTGCATAGTGCATATGGAAATGCTTGTGCATAAATGGGATATTGCATATTGGTAGAATAATGAAGTCTGCATATGCAATGAACCACTAATGGAGAATATTGTGGTTGATAATCACTATTGATGTTGGTATTGGTTGTAGGACCAAGGATAACAAAGAGCATGGCTAAATGTGCAGAGGATGTTGTTGCATGAAGCCAACAACCTTATGCAGAAAGGATGGTGCAACAAATCTATGATCACAAAGTTGGCAAAATGACTGAGCAGCCTTGGTAAGAGGCCAACTGATCAGGTAACATCAGATGATGTTAATGATAACCATGCAGGTAATGATTATTGGTGCCAAATTGCATGAATGTTGAAAGAGGATTTGGTAAGATCTCTTCAACTATGTTTGAGCTATGATGAGTTAGTTTGCATGTGATATTGAATACCGATTGGGACTGTTTAGAAATCTCAATGCATTCATATGAATTTATATCATGCCATGTATATGTTGGTTATGTGCTTAATAACCAAAGCAAGTGAGGACTGGTGGTCCTGATTATGGTAATGAAAGTTATATGAGATAGTCATGTTTCAATCATAATATGCTTGAATGCATAGTACTCATGAAACAATGCAGGGTAGCATTGAGTAGATGTGCATTAAGAGATTTTATAAATCTTGTGATGCATTGTATGAATGCATAGAACTGATGCATATGTTATTGCAAAATAAATAATGAATTAAATGATGAATTGATGATAATTCTAGGATCATTTCATGGGCTGTTATGAATGCAGAATAGTAAGTGCATGAAGAGCCCAATCATGATCGATGGGCTGCTAGAATGCTCCGTGGAAGGACAGAGTTGTATGAATGATATGACTGTGAAATTTGATCTAGAACTTATGAGAAGGAATCTCATGGTTGAGAGCTCTAAGTTTTGTTAGTAAGAACAGTCGTAAATATCAGATTTGTAAGTGTTTCAGATTTGAAATTTTGCTAATAATTGCTAATGACTGTTTGGCTTATATGAAAATGTGTCAGGAGGACATGCTGTAAGTGGATGCTCATGTATGGCAGCGGGCATAAGACCATAGCGGGCAGAGTGGTGCCACTTACAAGAGCCAAACAATATGAGGATAGCCTCATGGATAAGAAAACCAATTTCTGTAGTAGACAGAGTTGCAAATTCATGCTGAATTTAATTATTAGTGCCATGGATTGGTTATGAAACAATCAGATTTGAATGGTATTGTTAAATGTTGCTGACTGTTTGGCTGTTTAATAAGTGTGCCAGGGAGACACATTGCAGTAAGACCAAGAGAGAGAGGTCCTGCAGAAGCCAAACTTCATGGGAAGGGATTCCATGATTTGAAAATGGGTTTCAGGTGAAACGCCATAAGACATTATTAATGTCTCATCTGCACTACATGATTGGTAAACAATATGAGTGAGATGGTGAATATTATGTCAGTAAGACATGTGAGAGGCATGTAACATCAAAAGGAATTGGGATGGCAAATCGAGGGACTGTCAACTCAGAGAAGGAGCCCCCATTCCTCATTAAAGAAGAGAAATAACATCTGCAAATGGATAAGTGTTCCATAAACCCTAAATGATATATATATATATACATACATGCATGTTTAATTATTAGAGTTAATATGCAGAGCATGTTTTGATTTTATTTCCATTATGGAAGACTGCTTGAAGTATGATTAGGACCTTCATAGTTCACATCAGTAAGGAGTGCACGCCTTTCTGTTGCTGAGTTATGTTAGGGATACCAATATTGACTACGCCTTAAGGGAATGGACGCATTCCTGGTGTTTCAAGATTGGATAGTGAATGTTATGAAATATGTTTACAGTTTAGAGCAGCAATACTAATGAGCTTGCTATCCATTTGGTGTTGACAGATTATACATATGAAATTCAGTGCTGCACATTAAAGGGAAAAGTAAAGAAAAGAATACTCAAGAGGACTGTATGAGCAGTGGTAACTCTTGTGTAGGGTGAGTGGGTATCATGGGGCCATGATAGCCTGCAGTTAAGAAAGTCACCTAAAGAATTCCTTAATGGAACCGCCGGCTTACACAAGAGAAGAAGTGCCACCCTTGTGTGGGTGAAGAATTGTTATGCGCATTCAGGGATTGTGATACATGTGAAAGGCTGATGCAAGCCTAAGGCAAAGGGTAGTGGAGCCTTGACCTGTAATGGTCGGTGGCGCAGTTACCTTCCATTGGCCGATGACCCAGACGTATGTGCTGGCTCGGCAATGGAGAGGGCCAACCAGGTATGGGACTGGTTGGGCACCACCAAATGCTTGGTAAACCCAGTCGGCGTGAAGGTGTACTGGTAGGGCATTAATTATTTGATGATTTGGAGCAGCCTGCGTGCTGGCCAAACATCCTAGTCCACAGGAGGATCCCAAGGCTTATAAAGTAAAAGCAGGACCCTGTGGACCAGAGAAGAAATGCACAATACAGATAAGTATTCAATTTCATTTATTTCTTGTTTGGAGTAATGAAGATTACAAGTATAAATCTTGTAACAGTGAGCTGATGCATTATTGTTTCTTTGTTGGAAACCTTGGTCATACAGGAAGCAAGGACCCTGAAAGAACTAAAAGTTGCTTGGTAAATCCAGAGAGTGGCTGGTTGGGCAAGATTATTTATGATTTGGAGCAGCCTGCGTGCTGGCCAAACATGCAAAGATTATTGATGATTTGGAGCAGCCTGCGTGCTGGCCAAACATGCAAGATTATTGGTGATTTGGAGCAGCCTGTGTGCTGGCCAAACATGCAAGGTTATTTGATGTTGAGGGGCAGCCTGCGCGCTGGCTAAACATCCAAATCCATAGGTGTTTCCAAGGCTTATAAAGCAAAGAAGGACCCTATGGAATAAAGTGAAGACATCTAGTGCAGATAAGTATTTGGTTATCTTGTAATTTCTTGCTTATGAATATACATGTGTATTTGATTTGGCTATGATTTCCTATGAAAATAAACTAAACATGTGAATTAATTCAATGTTTGAGTGTAGGTATTGCTGGAAGCAATGACTATGAAAGCATCTTAAGGATGCATGTGGACATGTAACCGTCCTAAAGAGCTCAGCATGAGCAGTAATGGAAAGATGGGGCTAGTGGGACTGTGTGAGTCCTAGCAGCCAAGAGTTGTAGATAAACCATGTGGAGGGACTCCATGGTTGAAAGGTCTGAAATAGACCATAGACATTAAGTGTCATAGCCAAGAAGGGCAGGTCAAGCATTCACGTTGAGGTGAAAGAGACTAGGAGCATGAAAACCACCGTGGTAGTGTGGGTTCCAGAATGGAACAAGACTAAGAGAAGAAACTCTTACTGCTCTCTCTTTCCTTTTTATTGATGCATTTATAAACACAGAAAATTGTTGAATGCATGTATGGCTAAAAGTAGAGTGTGTTTATTTGCTTGAAATAAATTGTGAATGCTGAAGTAGTTAATTTAATGTGAATGGATGAACATGAAAGAATTCATGTGTATGCTGGAAAAGCATGGAAAGTGTGAAAGTCTCATGAATAGAGCATGGGACCTCCATGTCAATTGGGGAAAAACCATTGACTGATTTTTTTTTATGTTTGGGTTATGCTTGGCCTAATGATAATTGTAATGATGAATTTCACAGGTGGAAATTAAATCATTTGGTTGCAGTTGTTATGAGCAAGTGTTGCTTGTGAGCCAAGTGAGAACCAGCTGTGCACAATGACCATGGCAGCAGACCATAGGCTATTAGAATTGGCTGGAAGTCTTCTTCAAACAATTGCCAAGACCCAAGAAAATATTGGAGAGATGCTCAAGATGCAAAAGCAGCAGAACGAGATGAACCTCAAGAGGGTAGCAGCCATAAAGTTTTCAGACTTATGGATGAGCTGGAAGATCCGAATCAGCAGGAGCAGCTTGTGAAAATCAAAGGACTTGGTCCTGAAAGTTCAAAGTAAAGAACATAATGCAGGGCAAATTTGCAAAGTTTTTGAAGTTTTGAACATGTGTAAATTGTATACGTATGCCTAAGTCTTGGAACACCGAGGACGGTGTTATTCTAAGGGGGAGGGGATTGTAATACCCCATTTTGACCCTTAGGATATGTTAGCATTTAATGTAAATAATGTGTACATGTGATGTATGTTTTCCTAGCGTGGAGCTCAAGGCCAAGGCCCCGCTAGTGAAAGCCTGAATTTTGATTTAAAGGGCAAGCATTGATATTTGATGCCCATGTGCTCTTAAGCCATGGAAATTGTAATAGGATGTAAATAAACATCATGCAATAAAATACCAAAACTGGCTATGGGAGCAACGAATGAGAAGGGGCCATGTGTATCCACTAGGGAGTGGTGAGGGGGCTATGGGATTGAACCATAGGCTGCCATATGTCACCTTGAGAACCCATTTGACTTTCCTTGATGACATTTAATTCTGTTGTAAGGAAGTGGTTGAGGATTTCGGTCCATGGCTTCAATGGAGCATGGGCAGCCCAGAAATTCGTATGGCAGAGTATGGGCTCTGTTTTCTTGTACCACAAGCCACTCTACCTCATGGATGTTGCTTCTTCCTCATCCCCATTCCATTGTAAAACTTACCAGCACCATTTTCCATCCAAAAACGAATGCCAGCAGAGTGAAAAACCAGAAATCGCGACTTTGAAAGAACCCGCGTTTTGAAGAGCCAAAAACGCCCAGATTTGGCATCGGACAGTGAAATCCAATGGGGGATCCATTGGTATGAACCTTGGGGTGAATTTGGGAGCATTAGCTATCCCGAAATCCATGGGAAACCCCAGTTTTTATAGCCCAGAAATGAAGTGACGGGATTGAGCTATTGGATAACAGAACTGTGAGAAATCCAAGTGTGAATGACTGAGCAGAGGTTGGGTTTGCTTGGTAAACCCAGTGAAGGCTAAGATCTCAAGGATTAGCAGCTGGACCTTTCTACGCCCATCCTGAAGAGCACTGGAGGGAAGAGTCGCCTGAGGGACTGTGTAACAGAGAAGGGGATCTTCCTTGTGTTGGATGTGGTAGGTAATGTGGGTGCCATGACTGCTGAGTTCACTTGAGATGCCTGTAGCTCTGTGGTTGAGCTCACTAAAATATAAAAATTGAAAACCAAACTTAAATATAAAAAACAATTTAAAATTCAACATCAATTTAAGAAAATAAACTTATACATAATTTTTTTAATAAAAAATTTTAAAACTCAATTTTATACTAATTAAAAATCTATATTAATAAATATAATTACAATATTGCCATAGTCCTATTCACTTTAATAGTGTAATTGTCAAATTCAACCCACTCAAATTTTATCTTATTTAACATTTTAACATAGATCATTATCATAAAGAATTCAATCTCTCACCTACCAATAAAAAACAAAAAAACCCATATATATATATATTCCAATTTACATATTTATTATCCTTGCTCCTATGTATTTAATAAATAATAATAATTCTCAAATTTCATTGAAATATGAACACAGTACTTCCAATTTTTCAACTACGAATAGAACACAACGCAAATGTATATATATTTATATATTCCAATCTTCTTTTTAATTGTCCCGCGCAAATGTATATATATTTATATATTCCAATTTTTTTTTAATTGTCCCGGCCTCTGCTACGCATTTCAATAAGTTTGAAGTCCGCTTAGGTCACGGAGAAACCAGTCAATGGCAAAATCCTATACAATACCCACATCACCATTTTTATTATTATGCTCAAAATTTGCCTTTTTAACTGTTAGCGAGGCTTATTATTGGTGACTGGATATCAGTATATCTACTTGAAGTTGACATTATTTGAGAAGCCAGAGCTTCAAGGGCTTGAACAGGTAAAACCAGGGTATTGAGGGTTTGATCGCAGAAGATATCAGGTAAGTCTTTTGCTTCAAATCCACTAACAGATATTGCATATTTAAATATTTTAGTCCTTTCTTTCCCATCCACTGCTGTCTAGGAAAGGAAATTGATTACGTGTATTGGAACTCCCTGACATTGGGGCAGATAATGATCGCTTGCTATTCGAACTGGTGATCTCCTTGTGGCAACCGGGGCCCTTTTACACCTAGACTAAACTCACTTCCTCATTCTGCGGCTCTGGGTTCTTCTTGCTTTCATAGATCCAGTGAGGGCTCCAATTTTTTCGAAAAGGGTTTCAGTTTTTGACCTACAGTTTTTTGTATTTTTGGGCAGTTTTGTATCATTGGTTGTTGTTAACTTGTTACGCGGTATGTTCTCTGAATTTCACCTGGAGCTGATGTTGTAGTATGGGAAGTATTGGAACATCCGGATCTTCACCTGGAGAATATGAAGCTCGATCACGAGGGTCAAAATTTGGATCTGGAACATCTAGCTCTTGGGCTGGATCACGATCACAAAGGTAAGAATTTGGTGTTTCAATGGGAACTGGATATGCATCATATATAACTGGCTTGCCTGGCTATGGTATAGTAGCTTGTTGTTGGCTTGGCCTAGCTTTTGGCTTTGGATATATGGCTTTCTTTCTTTGCTATCTGTCTGGCTCTAAAACTGGATCTTGACCACGAACTGTATCTCGCTCTTCATCTATCAAATATTCATCTATATAACTCAGGTCAGAATCTCAATCTCGTCCTGGATCTCTATCTCGAACACTAGACTCAAAATCACAAGCATATAGTTTGGAAGGGAACAATACATACAATTAACACTTAAGTACCAAAAGGAAGGGTCATTTTCAACCCTGATTAAATAAAGAGTCTACTTGCCCCAAAATACTTGCTGTTGTCCACTCAATTTTATATGATCAACACATCAGGGAAACCAATCAATACACGGAGACAGACACAGAACATTCTAAAGCATTTCATTACACAATTAAAGGAATCCAACCCTACTATTTTAAAGCCTCCACCTTCCTCATCTTCTGTAGCTATTACCTCCATATTCCCTATTCCGTGGCGTAGGCTTAAACGCATTAAAGATAGTTAGTCATCCCCCAGGTAATATATACATCCCATCTTCTTTTAATTGTAATCCTTCAATGTATCATAATTACTTCAATCTGGAAATAAGTTAATTGTATAACCATTCTGGTTACATTTCAGGGCATAAGTTACTCTAGGCTTGCAAATCTGCCACCTATATATGGTCTATGTAAGTTCAGTGATCTGGAAATTGTGTAGAATAGGTGTTCTTTTTCTTATTTATTTTGATGTCAAGCTTTTTGTTTTTCAAATGTTTTACCTTTGTGTAATCTCCCTTACTGGGTTTTGCAGACTGTAGTTTTTGTACCACCTCTAATTCATTCGGTGCTAGGAAGTTCAAGGGACCTTGCAGCCGGGCCTGTTTCCATAGCTTCTCTATTATTGGTAGCCATGCTCAGGGAGCAGGTTTCTCCAATTGATGCCCCTGCCTTGTATTTGCAATTAGCTTTAACAACGACATTCTTTGCTGGAGTTTTCCAGGCTTCTTTGGGTGTTCTCAGGTGAATAGTTGGTACAATTTGTATATTACAGTCCATTTTCTCACTTTTTTTAGTATAGAACCTAATACCCTAATTGACATCGAACATTCCAATTTCTCACTTTTTGAGTATAGAGACACGTACCCTTCTTTTCATTCACGAACATATTTGTATTTACACAGGCTTGGCTTCATAATCGACTTTCTCTCTCGAGCAACCCTAGTTGGATTCATGGCAGGGGCAGCTATTATAGTGTCCCTCCAGCAATTCAAAGGTTTTATGGGAATTCAACACTTCACTCCCAACATGGACATAGTTTCTGTCATGCATTCAGTTTTGGCGCACAGAGATGAGGTTGTTATATAGTGATTTTTTCCAAACCGCATTAATTAATATGCATAAGTAGTTTTCAAAAGAGTTGGCTCTCAAGACTTTGTCTTTGCAGTGGACATGGCAGAGCAGTCTGATGGGAGTATTATTCCTTGCATTCTTGCTCATTGCACGCTTCTATGTATATGTCCTTCTCCTATTTTATCTTCCAGTTTCTTCCATAGAATTTTTTTTCTAGAAATACAATGTTGGATCTTTAATCCCATTGCACCAAGAGAACAGGGTGGGGAAGATCTTTGTCTCTATCTTCATATGTTTACTGTTAAAAGAACACAGTCAATGAGTTTGATCTAAACATAATATGGGTTTCAAATTTTCTGATGCTTAATTTCTTTTTGTTTAGGATGAATCTATGTTAATAGACAAATAAGATCGAATTCTATATATGTTCAAACATATATTAATTACATATATTTCGCAGAGCAGGAAAAAACCCAAACTGTTATGGATTTCGGCCGCTGCTCCTCTGACATCAGTTATTCTAGCTACTGTATTCAACTTCTTTACAAGGCATGAACACCATGGCATTAGCATTGTGAGAGATCTTCACCAACTTTGGGGTTCTCTTATATGTTATTAAATTCCTCTGTAACTGGGCTTGGTTCTAGCTTGCGGTCTCTTGTAAATCTATTGAATCCCATTTTCTTTGAAGCATTTATATAAATTGTTGTCGAATTTCCTCAGATTGGGCACTTGCAGAAAGGACTGAACCCTCATTCAATAAGCATGCTATATTTTCATGGTCCTATCACCAGTGGCACTGAAAATTGGTCTTGTCACGGGATTTATTGCACTCACGGTAAGAACAAAATGGATTAGTACAAAGCATTTAATATCTATGAATTAATTTTTCAAAAAATCTGGGAAATATCGATCGTAGATCTGAGATTTGCAATTTTTTTTAAATATCAATAGATCATTCACATGCTAAATATCTATATGCTGTTACAGGAGGGAATTGCAGTGGGAAGAACATTTGCTTAAATAAAGGGCTACTAGGTGGATGGAAACAAAGAGATGATGGCCATTGGGTTAATGAACATGGCAGGCTCTAGTACGTCCTGCTATGTTACAACAGGTACGTATATACATCTTACTTCCAGATTATGCTTCAAAAGAAAAAGCCAACCGATTCTACAACTTTACATCTTACTTCTAGATTATTTTTCAAAACAAAAAGCCAATCAATTCTACAACTTTAAAAGTAATGGTATAGGTCCCTTCCATTTTATATTTAAAGACAAAAAGCCAATCTATTCTACAACTTTAAAAGCAATGGTAGAGGTTCGGCCTTCAGGGGCTGTGCGGAACTATCTTTAAATGCCAAAGCATATACCATTGACACAAATGGACAGTGATTTGCATGCTTAACTAATACAAACATTACACACATATGATAGCCTTACAAGTATATATATTCATATGCAGGTTCTTTCTCTAGGTTAGCTGTGAATTACAATGCAGGATGCAAGAGTGCAGTATCAAACATCGTGATGGCTTTAACAGTCATGGTCTCTCTTCTTCTTTTAACTCCACTTTTCTACTACACGCCTGTAGTGGTGTTATCATCAATAATAGTAGCAGCAGTTCTAGGTCTCATCGATGTCCCTGCAGCCTATTTTATATGGAAAGTTGATAAGGCGGATTTCTTTGCATGTATGGGAGTTTTACTGGGAGTCATCTTCATATCAGTTCAAATAGGCGTTCTAATAGCGGTACAATATATGTTCAGTTCCATTTCTATACTAACTTCGGCCAAATTTCCCATTAGCTGGCAACAATATGTTACTGTAGATCAAGTTTTCTCATACCTATTGAAATCTGTAGTGGGTATCTCAGTGTTCAAAATATTGTTGGACGTGACAAGGCCACACACTCTCCTCCTCGGCAATATTCCAGGCACAGTATTTTACAGAAATGTGGAGCAATACAAAGAAGCTTTAAGGGTACCAGGATTTCTAATTCTTGGGATCGCTTCACCAATTTACTTTGCTAATTCTACCTATTTGAGAGAGAGGTTAATATTCTAACGCAACTTTCATTTAGATCTTATTCCTTAAATTAATGGCCAATAGAAAAACATAAAAACATGTGTTTCAATTTTCATAAATTAATTGTTGCAGAATACTGAGATGGGTACAAGATGAAGAAGACCGCATAGAGAAGGAAAAGGAAAATACACTACAGTATGTCATACTAGACATCACAGGTAATCATTCATAGGGATTCTTACTGTTATTGTGCATAACGAGCAATATCCAAATCTATTAAGGTGACAACAATAATTCTTACTACTATTAGAGATTATGAGAGAAACAAAAATCTTATAGGAAATGCCACAATCTTGCTGCAGCTGTGACGACTATTGACACCACAGGAATTAACAGTCTTTTGGAGGTGAAGAAGACATTGACGAAACGAGGACTTCAGGTGAAACCATTTGTTTGCTTTTAGAATTCATGAATACACATCTCAATGAATACACCTCTCAAATATATAATTCCCATATGACTTAGCTGATGGAAATATTTATAGGTTGCTTTTGTAAACCTTGGAGCAGGAGTCCTGGAGAAGCTGGAACGAGCAAACTTAATGGAGAGTTTTGGTAGGGATTGCTAGTTTCTTTCGGTAGGGGAAGCTATCTATTCATTTTATTCACTGCTCAAGATCGAGGCTTGATAAGAAATAAGAGAGACTTATAATTATTATTGAGTAAAATAAAACATTCTAATCCAGGCTCATAAATTTTAAGGTAGGAGGTGTGAGCACAATTGTGCATTTTTCTTATAATTATGGACATAATTATAAGGTGACAGCTTTCGCTGCTATGAGTACTAGCCTCTCAGTCCAAGCTAGAGTAGGCAGAGTTATTAAGGACAGAGAAGAGTGTTACGAAATATTTTGCATGTATTAATTAATAATTAATAAGGTGGGGGCCAGAGCTGGTCTTTCCACGTTCTATAAGTTCATCTATTATTTAAATGTGGAATATCTAGTTTAGTAAAATATGTGCACAAATATGAACTCAATAATCGATTTCTAATTTGTGGGGTTTTCATGGTTGATATGAAAGCTAAGTTGTATTTGATGGCAGGCAAGATTCTTGGTTCATATGGTTAATAAAGTTTAAGGTGATAGAAAGAAAGGCCTACCATGCCATAATTATCAATCTCTTTAAGTCCTATCCATTCTTTTTAGGATTAGGTTGAGTGTAAAATACATTAATGCCCTTATTTCCTAACCATTCTTTTAGCATTAGGTTGAGTGTAAAAGGCATTGTATGTGATATTACTACATTATAAATGATAAAGTGTAATGATAATGATTATTGATTTGAGTTATTCATCAATGCCTTTATTTCGTAACCATTCTTTTAGCATTAGGTTGAGTGTAAAAGGCATTGTATGTGATATTACTATATAAAGTGTAATGATAATGATTATTGGTTTCAATTATTCTTTATATATTATTAAATTAATATATACTGATTTAAATTTAAATTTTATTAATAGAATTAGTTAGGAAATAAATTAAAATAAATAAATATAAAATACAATGATTATGCCTATGATGTACAAGAACAATTTATCTTATTTGACAGTTTTAACGAGCAAAATCATAGTTCAAAGGTACATATTTGAACTGAACTTACTATACAACTGCATTCTTGATTTTTGAGAGATTTTGACAAAATAAGGTTATCATTAACATGACCCTTTTTTGTGACTATTGGGTAATCTTTGTTTCTTACCTAGGTATGTGACCATTTTCCAGAATTTGGAAAGATGGTGTTAATTGTTGGAAATTTTATTCTCGTATCAATCCATAAGGAATTCTATTTAAGGCTAGCTCAATGGTAGAGCACTTGCCTTATAGGCAGGAGGTTGGTGGTTCGATTCCACCGTGCCCTATTTATATTCTGAAACCACTAAAAAGAGATAAATGACTAAAAAAATGACCAAAGTTTGCATATAAACGACCACCATTACAACATGAGAGATAAGTGACAAAAAAATGACCAAAATATGCATATAAATGACCAGTTTTGAGTTGGCGATCGCTGGTAGCAAATTAGCGGTCATTTATCACGTGACAATTAATGACCAAATATACGACCAAATACATGACCACAAGATAAGCTATAAATGACCAAGCTAAATATGACCACATTTTTTGTCGCGTGATATATGGCCACTAATTTGCTACCAATGGTCACCAACTCAAAAGTTGTCATTTATATGTGGATTTTGGTTTTCTTTTGGTCACTATCTCTCATTTTGTGTTAATGTAGTATTTCGATTTTCAATTATGTAAGACTTATGAAGCCATAATAACACCATGATAATATTTGTTAATTTGTTCAAAGCATCACTTTCTGCAATCATAAAATACATAACCACAATGACCTAGATGTCAAATCAAGTCGTCCGTTCTCATAGTGAGTGATAAAAGTAGTTACAGTAGGAATACCAAAAATTCAACCAAAACCATGAAAACCTAAAATTATAATCCTCCATATGTTATCTTGAACGCAATTACAGCCAAAAATATCTAACCTGACTACTTAACCTTCCACTCTAACATACAAAGTGTACATTGAGAGCAATTAACAACCACTACAGTTGTATGCTAAAATAAATGACTTACCAAACAACAAGCATTACGTTTTCAAAAACTGTTTAACAGGTTAACAAAATTCCTGTGCATAAAAGATTATAGTCAGATCAGGTTGATGAAGTAACCCACAAGTCAAATTATTCCAGGCACATTATCGATATTGATTAAACTAAAATTCAATTATACCACATTAGAAGTCCAACAACCTCCAATGCATCCCTGCGAGGGGATCCCCTTAACAAATATATATACAGAACATAGAAACCCAAAACTTCTTTCGTTACAACACTTCCCAGTCAAACCTAGGCCCTTTCCCCACAGATACTCCCAACAAGTTGAATGTCCTTGGGCATAATGGTCACAAGTTAGTATCTTCAAATAGGCCAACGAGGTAGGCCTCAGCTGCCTCTTGAAGAGCTAAAAATGCATGACTTTGGAAACGTAGATCCTTTTGCAAAATAACATAACAATAATTAGACAACAAGATAGATCCAAAATTCAGCTATAAATGACGGTTTGTTAGTGTTTTTTACCATTTCGCAATGCAATACCTTGAAGTCCTGGGTGATTTCCCTAACAAGACTTTGAATGCAATGGTAATTTGCTACAACGACTTCGACCTCTTGCTCTGGAAATGCTGTTGTCACTTGCATAATTAAAATCATAGTAACAATCAAATGGAATCCATGTTTTTGCTTTATTTGTTTGAAAAACCTAGTTGCTTATCAAAAAAATCCTTGAACACAACAGGACGTTAAAACAGCTGGCTTCGGCTTCCATATATATATATATCAACCTAAAGAAAATGAAGGAAGGAACTTGCATACCCACTGTCGTTGTGACCACCTTGCTCTTAAGAATGAGTACTTGGGTAGGCTTCCGCCATTGCAATGAATATTTGGGTATGCCTCCACCATTGCAACAACCAAGGAGTTGAAGTGTGTGCCAACAAATCTATGATGGAATGGAAATCCACTAGCTTATAAATATTTCTGAAAATTTGGTAAGTAATACTATGCAAACATTTTTTTTTTCAATTTTTAACATTCCGTGCAATGATAAAAAAATGTCTAATCAATAGCTCTAGTCCAATAAACGTTAAGAACAAATATAATAAAGAAAATTAGAAAATAACCTTATTTTGGTTAACATTAATAAACATTATTCTTGTCAATAAATTGATCTTAAACTAATTGCAAAAGGCGGAACATATAGTCTCTGCCTACGGCAAGGACTAAAAACACAAACATATATATATATATATATATATATATATATATAGCACAATACAAATCTATTGTAAACACATTAATTTAAAACAAAAGTAACTCAACATTGTGTTTAACATTATGTTGATGCTCCTTCCTGTAATGTCCCTTTTTAAGGATTTTATTAAAATGACAATTTTTTTTCGCTTTTTTCCCTAATTCGACCTTTGACTAGTTTTGATGTCTAGGTCTCCAATTTGCTCCAAATGCTCCCAAATATTCTGAGAAGGTATATGACTGATATTAGGACTTGATTATGATGTTCAGGGATGATATAGGACCAATAAAAGACTTCTGCAAACCCATTTAAGATTCTGGCCAAAGTAGGGAGTTTGACTAGCAATTTCCCTTTGACTAGTATTGGTCCCTTGGTCTCCAAATGACTCCAAATTCTCCAAAATTGATACAAAAGGTACTTGGATGATATTAATACATATTTATAATTTTTATGGATTCTCTGGAGTGTTCATATGAATTCTACAACTCCTCTTTCAAATATGGTCAAGATAGGGATTTTTACTCGCAAATTGTGGTTCAAATCCCCTAGGGGTAGATGATGAAAATGACTTTCCAAATGCACTCAATCCAACTTGAATTTCTGAATGGAAGTATGGGACATATAAATGAAATCAACATGAACTCATATGCATCACCATTCAACTTTTAATGTCTGCTATAACTCCCTTAAATCAGATGCAAAAAGACTAGTTTCAACCTTGGGGGAAATGATAGGCAATCTTCTCCAAATGCAATGAAACTAAAAAAAATGACTCCAAATGCTTATGTACTGAACACTAAAATCATATAATACATCAATAAAATTCCATTCATCAATGAACCATCAGTAGTTTACTTATCCATTCAAATCCATCAACATTACATTGGTTCACAACAAGGTAGTGGGGAAATGGCACTGTTTCTTCATTAAACATTAGATTTACATCATTTTAACTGCATTTTCGACCTGATACATTTATGAAGATGAATAATAGAGTATATGAATCTTATTACAATAGAAATGGGGCATGATAGGCTCCCCCAAAGAGTACAATAGCTCACCAAAAGCGCTGATGAACCCAAATTATAGGTATCCTATAGCCTTTTTGCCACAGTAAAACACAGGATATGATGAAGGAAATACACTTGTTCAGTGGGTTAATGATTTAATTTGATTATTTAATGAATATGTTTTAATATTATTCTTTTTATGCTTAAAAGGTGTCTTCTATAAACTACTTACATGAAAACGAGTATGAATGAGCAGGCGTAGGTACACTAAGAAGCAACACGCAAATCTAGCTCGAGGAATAGAAGACCATACGAGGCTCAACGCTCTTTTTCCCTGACTTATAAAGAAGAAATCCTATTCAACAGGATTGACGATTAAAGCAAGTAGTTAGGTTAGAATTTGAGGCATATATATATGGACCTCTCGGGTAACGAGGGGGTCATGTTGCTATTTTGTGGAATTACGTTTTTACATTTTACTGCAGAGACAAGTTGTGTTACAGATTATTTTTGAACCATGAAGTTATTATTTTAATGAGAAGACTGATGTTACTTTCCCACCGACGTTTATAAGTTTTCTATAGTCCTGAGTACGGGTTGGAGAGGGCCCCTCCAACACGTAAGTCAGGAGCTTTACTCTGTTTTCAGGTATTTTCCATTTATGTTGTGAATTGATTTACTTCTTATCGTGTATGAAGATACCTTGATGGAATTTGAACAGTATGGTTTTATTTCAACTAAAAGAATATTTTCATTCAACATATTTTTTGTATTTGATCAATGCTCATTTTGTAGTTCGGTAGGACGCATTCTGTAGTCCTATAGATGTGTTCTGCACACACATATTTTGACATATGTTTTCATATATTTTCATATTGGTTCTAAGGCAATGATTCAGATCCATAAAGCTCATGCATATTTCTTTTATGAGACTTAGATCATAGAGGTTAATTATTTTCAGTTCCCTGATTTAATGATCATCACTTGTAGTGTTTAAATTCGAAAAAATAAGATTGGTTAATTTGCAACAGTAGATATTTATGTTCTAGATTTGGTTTTTGGCATTTGAGTATTTCAGATTAGAATTCCAGCTTTTAGCATTTTATTCATAGATTAAATTTACTAAGCTTCGGCATTCAAATTCTTAGTGTAGATTTACTGTTTTCAGCAATCCAATTCTTAGTATAGATTTACAGTTTTCAACATTTAAACTTCTCAACATAGGAATTTGTCATTCATAGATTTACAGTCTTTTTAGCTCACCTTCTTCTTGATTAGATAAACATTTAAGATCTATACCAACACCCCAAATACGACGAAGACTATCCTCTCGAGCACATATAGTGTTAGCACCTCTGAAGTTTGTACGTCCCCCAGGTTGATAATTAAAGTAGGCTCCTGGTCTAGTTTCCCTCATTAGGCATCCATTCTAAGAGCTCACCACTTTTTGGCATCATTGCCCAGGAGGTGCTTAATCTTTAGGAGACATCTTTGAAAAAAAAACATATAAAAACAACCAAAAACATAAATTGTTTTACCATGAATGCCTAGACGACAGAGAGATATATTTGGACGCTTCCTACTTGCCCGCCCTATGAGCAACAACAATTCTGATAACTCTCAATTTGAATTCCTTAACTCAGAAGAAGAAACTGATTCTAGCTACGACCCAAACCTAGATAACTTCTTTGCTGGCTCTAGCTCAAACACTACTATGGCAGAAGAAGATGAAGAACCTAGGGAATTGTTCACCTTTCCCATTAGTATACCTCTTGGAGATGCTAGGATGAAGAACATCAACCCTAATAATCTGCCAAACTTCCATGGTTTGACTTCTGAAGACCCTGACACATTCCCGTTTGAGTTTGAGGTAGTTTGCAGATCCTTTGATTACACTAATGATGCACAAAAGCTGAGGCTTTTTCCTTCCACACTGAAGGATATATCACTTAGGTGGTTCATGAGCCTTGAAGGAAACAATATTTTCATTTGGTACCAAATGAAACAGGCATTTCTAGAAAAATATAGGGACTACTTCAAAGCAAAGGATACAAGAGATGAAATCTTTCGGATGCAACAAGGAGAAAGAGAATCATTAGAAGATTATTCCCAAAGATTTCAACTCAGCTACAAACGAGCTAGTCACTGCATCATAGATCCTGAATCACTAAAACTTGTCCTTCTTAGAGGTATAAAGGAAGAAAATTTTGAAGTCTTAAACCTTCTGGGGGATGGAGATATATTCCACAAGACTTATGACCAAATCCTACAAATCTTCAAAAACTACTCTAGATCTAGGAAAAGTAAAAATGGGACCAAGGATTCGCACCCATTTACTGGGGTATCAACATCTTCAGGACCAAACCTTACAAAATCTGATTTAGGAAACCTGTTAGATGACATGAAGACTGATATCCTACAATCTCTGGCCATGCAACTTGATGTACTTCAAATCAAGAAAAAACAGGACAAAATCAACCAATCCTTGGCAGTCTTTTGTCCACGCTGCAGAAAAAAAACATGAGAAAGGGCAGTGCACACTGAACACCATATAAATATGTGGTCTCTGCACTGACGATCACTCCACTAATAAATGTCCTCTGTTGCCCTCATGTAAAGCTGCTATTCAAGATCCCACAACTGAAGGAGCAATAGAACAACTCTGTTTTGTGAATCAAAGGAGGAATAATTTTCCTAGACCTTACCAACCCAACAACCAAACCTACTACAATTAGGGAAATAACCAACAAAATTGGAACTCGGTACCAGCCCAATGGCCATCCCAGCTAAGTCCAAACTAGTGGCAGCAAAACCAACCATATCAACAAACTTATTACCCATAATCTTACTCTCCATACCCCCCACCTTTTGCTCATCCAACTACCAATTATGGCAATCCATACCCTTATTCATCTAATTGGAGAGCCCCATTGTAGCAACAACAACCACTCATCATGCCACCACCACCAAATCAACCACCCCCTAAACCTCCACCAATTCCTGCCCAGTCAATTCCAAACCCTAACAACAACAGGCCACCACAGCAACAAGCCTACAATACTGAAATGGTATAGTTTCCAACCTATGTAGTGGATACGTTGGAGATAAATGACATTAATCTAAGATCTAGGAAAACATTGCAAAATGCACACACACAGAGTAACTAAGAAGATGAGGCTCACGAACAAACAACACAACCTCACATTCTGCATCCGGATGAACCAAGCCCTCGGGAGGAAGAAATTCGACCACTCACACGAAATAGAAACCCTCCATTCCTTGAAAAACTTGTACGAAGTACAAAAGAAGAAGAGGAAAATGCAATTATGAACGAATTGGAACATTTGAATATCCAAATTCCCATCTTGTAGGCCATCAAAGATGTACCCATCTGCAACAAATTCATTAAAGAGAATTGTTTGAAAAGACCTGGAAGAAGAAAATGAGACCCACCCACTATAAATGTAGTAGGCCAATTGGAAGATTTAATGCTAGGTGTCCTTGTAAACCCCAAATATATTGATCCAGGCAGCCCATTAGTCAATGTAATAATCAATAACAGACAGATAGACAGAAGCTTAATTGATTTAGGAGCTGCTATCAATGTGATGACCAATGATACTATGATACACCTAGGACTCCAATCAATGGTCATACCAACAACTACAGTACTCCAGCTAGTTGACACATCCATAGTGAGACCTGAAGGAATGCTCGAAGACATAATAATCAATATAGAATCCTGGGAATACCCAGTTGATTTCATAGTCATTGAAGTAAAGAGTAAACTTAGTGGTTACCCGATCATACTAGGCAGACCTTGGCTAGAAATTGCAGATGCTTACATAGGTTGCAGATCATGTAACATGACAATCACCAGTGGATATGCCAGGAAGAAAATCATGATTTACCCACCAGCAAGGAAATCTTCAGACCTAGAATATCAAAACTGGACTGATGATTATAATGACACATCAAATCAAAACATACGACCTATCCTTACAATTGATGTTGCATTATCACTAAAATCCATAGACGAAGATAGTCATTTAGATAGGTTTATCCAAAATGCATCTTCTAACAATGATGTTCTTGAAGAATTTTTTGACACAAACCAACAACAAGAAGGTGAGAATTCAAACCAGAATTTGGATAAGATATGGGCAAAAGTGCTGTCACTGGAAGAACAATTAGCAAAGGCAAAAACAATAGAAATTATGCCTGGAAAGACAGTCAACATTAATTCTAATATGAAGCCAGAGCAAGAAAAGCAGCTAATGAAGGTACTCTCAAAACAAAATAAAGCTTTTGCATGGACATATGCTGACATGAAGGGAATCCATCCTGATATCTACAAGCATTACATTTACATAAAAGAAGGTTCTATTCCTATCAGACAACCACAAAGGAGGCTTAACCCAACATTAAAGGACATAGTTAAAGTAGAACTACAAAAGTTATTAGATGCAGGGTTCATATATCCCATCTCTGATAGTGAATGGGTCTCACAACTAGTTATAGTCCCTAAAAAAGGAGGCAAATGGAGGATTTGTGTGGACTACAGAGAAATCAATAAAGCAACCAAGAAAGATCACTTTCCTCGCCCATTTATCTATCAAGTACTGGACACATTAGCTGGGAACAAGTATTTCTCATTTTTGGATGGCTTCAGTGGGTACAACTAGATTCTAATACACCCAACTGATCAAGACAAGACAACGTTTACATGCCCATGGGGCACTTATGCATACAAAGTACTACCCTTTGGGCTATGTAACACCCCAACAACATTTCAAAGGGCCATATTAAGTATATTCTCCGATTTTATAAATGATCAAATGGAAGTCTTGATGGATGACTTTACACCCTATAGCCAAAACTTTGATCAGGCATTGAACCATTTTGAATTAGTCTTGAAAAAATGTATTGAGATGAGCTTATGTTTGAGCAATGACAAATGCAGAATGTTAATGGAAGAATCGTTCTTGGGCACCATATATCACAAAGGGGAATTGAGGTTGATCAAACAAAAGTTTCAATAATCAGAACGCTACCACCACCTGTCAAACAAAGAGATGTGAGAAGTTTCCTTGGGAAAATAGGATACTACAGGAGATTTATTGAAAGTTATAGCAGGATTGCTGCACCAATGTTTGCCCTTCTCACAAAGGACATCGAGTTCATTTGGACAAAACATTGCATGATAACATTTGATAAACTTAAGGAGAAAACAATTACAGCTCTAGTACTCCAATGACCAGATTGGACACTTCCATTCCACATCCACTCAGATGCATCAGATAAGGCCATTAGATTTGTCCTTGGACAATAAAGAGACAAGAAGCCCTATTCTATATATTATATCAGTAAAAATTTGGCAGGGGCATAATTAAATTATACTGTCACAGAGAAGGAATTTTTGGCTTTCATACATGCCATTAACAAGTTCAGACACTACATAACTGGTTACCAATTTTTTGTCCATATGAACCATTCAACAATAAGGTATCTCACGAACAAACCTAATACAAGTGCTCGAATCATTAGGTGGCTACTCCTCCTGCAAGAGTTTGACATCACAATTTTGGACAAGCTAGGCAAACACAATGTAGTGGCTGACTTTCTATCTAGGCTCACCCATGGACAAGACACTGAAGTGGTGAATGATAGTTTTCCTGATGAAAATCTTTTTGCAATCTCCACAAGAAACCCATGGTTTGTTGACATAGAAAACTATTTAGTGTCTAGGAAATTTCCAGCACATTACAGCTACAAAGAAAAGAATAAAGTCATAACACAAAGTGCCACTTACACATGGATAGAGGGAATGCTTTTTAAACAAGGACTAGATCAAATACTCAGAAGATGCATTAGAGAAGATGAAGTGCATGACATAATGCATTCCACTCACAATGAACCATGTGGAGGACACTATGTTGCAAAGAGGACAACCTATAAAATTTAGCAAACAGGGTATTATTGGCCAACACTCCACAAGGATGCTTATGAATATGTTTCACACTGCGATGAATGCCAAAGAATGGGGAAGCCAACACAAAAAGAAGAAATGCCTCTCCATCCACAAATATCCTTGGAGGCATTCAAAAAATGGGGATTTGATTTCGTTGGTCCAATCAACTCACAGTCAAATCAGAAAAGCTACATCCTGGTATGCACTGACTACCTTACAAAGTGGACTAAAGTAGTAGCACTTGCTGTAGCAAATGAAACCAACGTGGCAAAAATTTTCACTGAGCAGATCTTCCACAGGTCTGGAGTCCCAAGAGAACTAGTTTCTAATCAAGGCCCACAGTTTGCATCAAATCTGATAGAAGACTTACTTCGAAGAAACAATGTTAAGCATAGGAATTCTTCCTCCTATCACCCTCAAGCTAATGGTCAAGCTGAGGTAACCAACAGAGAGTTAGAGAGAATTTTGACAAAGATAGTGCAACTCCACAAAAGAGATTGGGTAGACAGATTAAGTGAAGCAATTTGGGATTATAATACCACGTGGAAAACAACAACAAGCTTCACACCTTATGAGCTAGTTTATGGAAAGAAAGTCATGCTACCCATTGAATTTGAAATAAAGACATTAAGAATTGCAGCACAGTTAAAAATGGAACTCTCAGACATCCAACAGGAACGCATGCTACAATTAAACCAACTGGATGAGCAATGCCAACAAGCACTTGGCCATACTGAAATCATCCAACAACAAAGAAAGAAGTGGCATGACACACACAAAGCAGAAAAAGTTCAAGGAAGGTGATTGGGCACTACTCTATGACTCCAGGTTTCACACTTTCAAAGGAAAAATAACAACTAGATGGCTTGGACCTTACATTATTGAAACAATATATGAAAATGGAGTTGTAAAGATTATTACAATTGATGAAGAAGAGTTTCCCATGATAGTGAATGGACATAGACTCAAACTTTACAAAAAGCCACAGTCAAGAGAGGAGTTCACACAGATACTCTACCAGCAACAACTGATGCTGATAGAGAACATGGAAAATCATTGAAATCCAATTCTAAGAGAAAAAAAAAGAAAAAAAAAAGAAAAAAGAAAATGATGAAAAAAAAAGAAAAAGATAAAATGATAAAAAAAAGAATAAGAGAAATGAAAAAGAACAAGAAGAAGAAAAAATGAATGAAAAAAATTAAAAGAACAAACCAAAACTGAGCCACTCAAGGTAATCGCAAGTAAATTTGCAGGAAATCATACATCCCCATGAAGAACTAGCCAGCATCCTGCAAATAAATCAAATCAAGAGATCCAGGTATCAATATTCAAGCGAGCCAGTCATGTATTCAACTCAGCCAACAAAAATATCAGGCACTACAGAATTCAATCAAGCAACCAATCTATTCAAGTGAGCCTGCCATTATTCAAGCGAGCCTTCCATATATTCACGCAAGCATGCCATACCCTAAAGCGAGCCAACACTACAGAAAACAAAATCGAAACTCAATATAGGGCATCATCACAAAGTCAAATCAGAAATTGGCACAAAAATAAAAAAACAAGGAGATACAACATTTTCAATGGGACCAAAAGCAAAAAGCAAACATGCGTAACTACAAACATGCCTAAAATAACTACAGACAATGCAAATATCTACTACAAAATCCAGAGCACATCAAATCCAGCCACGTCATGCACTCAAGTACGCTCAGCATAATAAGGTAATCTCTAAATCTCTTTGTTTTATTTTTGAAGTGAAATCATAATCCCACAAAACGGTTATTCCTGAAGCTGAGGACAACTTATAAGTTCATTCGGCGGCACGGTTCAGAGCGACCTCAAGAATCATGATTACTACTTGAGTCATGTCAGCGAATGATAAACCCGCATCTAGCTACCGTATTCCTCAATGATCATAGCAAAAGGGCAATATACAATGATGACATGAAATGCAGGGCTCGATTATGGAAAAGAATGGATAAGGTAACGAGTACAATGAACAATGATGAGGATAAGTGAATGGAAACAACTTAAAAAGGTGACACAATCTACAAAAAAGACCAGTTTTGCAATACAAGCTTTCCAGAAGAAGAAAAACTGTAAGTTCACGTCGGCAACCAGCCAGCAGCTGCCTTTGAACCTGTGAATCACTCCCGGCCAGTTGAGGTAAGTCAGCAACACTCAAATTTTTTCGTTTTGTTGATTTCCAAGGATGACAAAGGGGTTCAAAAAGAGTGAACCAGAGGATCACAGAGCCATTTATGAAAACCCAAGGGTTTTATTTATCCTCCATAATGCGGGCTGTATGCCCTTCATCTCAGGGTTGAGGGGGTCTAATACAAAGGTAGCTTTGGAATTTGCAAGAAACATAAAGCACATCAAAGAAGAGTAGTTCGTCACCTGGGTTAGAGGACTTCGTATCAGGCTGGATGAGGAAGCCATTGCAAAATACATAGGGCTACCCATGGGTCTACATTGGGCCAAGGAAGATAGGGAATCCAACCAGAGTGCAAAGGCAGTTTTCTTTGGACCTGAAGAGGCTTATGAAGAAGACAAAAATGGGGTAAAGAGGGTCACTATGCCAGCACCTTGGGATGAAGTAGCTGCTGTCATTCTGAAATATGTAACATGTACAGGGAGGCTAAGCTACGTCCCTCTCTTCCATTTTCGAATTCTGGATCTTCTGAGGCACAGGAGCCACATCACACCTAACAACAACATAAGCATTCCTTATTATCTTCTCCTGTCATTGGGAGAAATGAGCAAGAAAGTCATTGAAGGAAAAGAGGATGCGTTAGCCCACCATGGGCTAATCAAGTTGATAATTCGTGAAGAGTTAACAGTACAGGTCCCAGAACTTTCATGGCAGGAATTTGTGGTAATCTCAACCGAGGATGTACAGAGGATGAAGGGTACACCTACTATCGGCATACCCCTAGCTTCTGGGCCAAAAGACAAGACCGCTTCTACATCAGGAGCTAAAAGAAAAATCGACCTGGACAGTGTGCCTGATACCCTGATAAAAATTAAGCATTCAAGAGATAGCTCCCACCAAAATGAATTGGGGGTTTCCACCGGCGAGCAAGGGCCAAAGCGGTGAAGCAAAAGGTTCACACAGCCACCCAAAATCAGGCATGAAAAGGAGATAGAAAGGGATCCCAACCCAATAATTCAGGATGTATTTGACGGTGATGACGATTGGGTAGATCAGGATGACCCAACCACACCTGAGGAACAAGATGATGACCAATGGAACCCCGCTGGTCAGGATGTGAACCCTGTCGATCAAGACGTAAACCCTGAAGCCACTGACCGGCTAGCCGAGGCATTGATAGAATTGGCAAAGGTTAAGGAGGAGTTGGCAATACTAAAGATTGAGGCAAGAACACAGAGAAGCCAGCCAACTCCACCAGCAACCTCACTCTTTGTGCATGAAAAGACACAAGTTTTGAAAATGCAGCACGCGTGAGAGTTAAAATTGGCAGAGCAGCAAAATTCAACATTAAGGGAGAAATTGGCCCAAGCACAAGAGGAGTTAGCCCAAAAAGATCAGAAAATTCTCCAGCTGGAGGACACCCTGGCAACCACTACAAGAATCTATGATGAAATATTGCAACTCAAACCCCCGTCCAGAGTCTATACGCTCTACTTAAAGGAAAGGTGGGGAAGGTTCCAGCTGCAAAGGCTAAAACAAGGCCTATCTCTGGAACTGAACACTACAAGGTAATTTGTGGACACTTCTCTGGACTGCACAAAGTTGGAAAAGGATCAACTGTGCGAATTCTTATTGCACAACTTCGTGGTGCCAAGCACACCTAACTGGTCACCTGATCCATATGTAGGCGACTTCCAGCTGAGAGCATTATGCTTCTGGATGAACCATGAGGTGGAAAGGGCACAGGATGATCATATATACCTTGTAGAGAAGTGGAAAAATCAATTATGGATCAGGGCATAGGAATCTCACCCTGAAAGGGTACTTCAGGCCCACCAAATTATTACCACTGATGAAGAGATAATTCCTATCATGCTTGAAAAATAGAAGGAAAAGTCAAACATTTTGATCTCACCCTGCAATGCTCATATAAAGAGGTACAGGAGGCCATCAGTGATAGGTGGGCAAGGATTGGAGATGATTTGAGGAAGAAGGAGCCTCATTCTCCTCCCAGACTAGAAGCTTCTCTCGTCAAAGCTAAGCTATACAAAGAATCCTTGATCAAGAATCAACTCAGATGGATTGGCATGAAGCTAAATCCTCCATTTTTCCTTCCTCTGATTATTAAAAAGCAGATTAATGAGGAAGAAGAGAAAAGAGCATGGGCCAAGGATGATTAGAGCATGGGTTACTACAGGCAAGCAGGAACTCCAAGAATGGTCGCATGGGACATCAGAGAAGCTATAGAAGATCTGAGTGTGTCACCCAAGGATGGGTGAATCATTCAAGCATGGGGGAGATGATGAACCCAAATTATAGGTATCCTATAGCCTTTTTTCCACAGCAAAACACAGGATACAATGAAGGAAATACACTTGTTCAGTGGGTTAATGATTTACTTTGATTATTTAATGAATATGTTTTAAGATTATTCTTTTTATGCTTAAAGGGCGTATTCTATAAACTAATTACATGAAAACGAGTATGAATGAGCAGGCGTAGGTACACTAAGAAGCAACACGCAAATCTAGCTCGAGGATTGGAAGACCATACGAGGCTCGGCGCTCTTTTTCCCTGACTTATAGAGAAGAACTCATGTTCAACATGATTAGCGATTAAAGCAAGTAGTTAGGTTAGAATTTGAGGCATATATATATGGACCTCTCGGGTAGCGAGGGGGTCCTGTTGCTATTTTGTGGAATTACATTTTTACATTTTACTGCAGAGACAAGTTGTGTTACAGACTATTTATGAACCATGAAGTTATTATTTTAATGAGAAGACTGATGTTACTTTCCAATCGGCGTTTATAAGTTTTCTATACTCGTGAGTACAGGTTGGAGAGGGCTCCTCCAACACGTAAGTCGGGAGCTTTACTCAGTTTTCAGGTATTTTCCATTTATGTTGTGAATTGATTTACTTCTTATCAAGTATGAAGATACCTTGATGGCATTTGAATAGTATGGTTTTATTTCAACTAAAAGATTATTTTTGTTCAACATATTTTCTGTAGTTGATCAACGCTCATTCTGTAGTTCGGTAGGACGCAATCCGTAGTCCTGTAGTTGCGTTATGCGCATGCATATTTTGACATCTATTTTCATATTGGTTCTAAGGCAATGATTCAAATCCAGAAAACTCATGCATATTTCTTTTATGAGACTTAGATCATAGAGGTTATTTATTTTTAGTTCCCTGATTTAATGATCATCACTTGTAGTGTTTAAATTCAAAAAGATAAGATTGGTTAATTTGCAGTAGTAGATATTTATGTTCTGGATTTGGTTTTTAGCATTTGAGTATTTCATATTAGAATTCCAGCTTTTAGCATTTTATTCATAGATTAAATTTACCAAGCTTCGGCATTCAAATTCTTAGTGTAGATTTACTGTTTTCAGCAATTCAATTCTTAGTATAGATTTACAGTTTTCAGCATTTAAACTTCTTGACATAGGAATTTGTCATTCATAGATTTACAGTCTTTTTAGCTCACCTTCTTCTTGATTAGATAAACATATAAGATCTATACCAACACCCCAAACACGACGAAGACTATCTTCTCGAGCACATATAGTGTTAGCACCTCTGAAGTTTGTACGTCCCCTGGGTTGATAATTAAAGTAGGCTCATGGTCTAGCTACCCTCATTAGGCATCCATTCTAAGAGCTCACCAAGCGCCCTCCCTCAAGGACCAAGAATATGCAATGAAAACTGGAAATGGTTGAGTAAGTGAGTTGCCCTGTAGCTTACACCTGCAAATAAAGAATCCATTAAATCTACATGAAAGACCTGAATGGCCTCTCCAAACACCAACTTGGATGGGAATCTTTCACCCTCGAAATTGGCTAAGGCAAGAAACTAGTCATCCACTAGCTCTTCTCTCACAAATGCAATTGCAAATTCTAAAAATGATAATGAGCTAACATTCTTCTTTGTTATTGTATTTTATAAACTTCTAAGGTTCTCCATGGGTCGAATTCCTCCCAAGAACTTCATGCCAACTCAAGTTGGGAAGAGATTCCCAAGTATGCCACTTGTCCTTCCAATTCTAGCTCCATCCTTCTCCAAATTCGACTTGGTGTCTCTTTGGCTGCCCTAACTCACTTGAGCGCCCTCTTGGAGGCTATTTTTAGCCCTGAAATGTCATATATGTCAGATGTCAGCCTTCAGATCTGATTTTTGTCATAGGTGTCATAGCATCTTCATCATTGTTGTCATAGAGTTAGGGAATCTAGTCCAAGTGTCTCACTAGCTCCAAAATGCCTCTTCCTCTTCCATGGGAGTTACTCTTCCACTCCAATTCGATCTTGATTGATTCATGCAAAGTATATTGACATTCCAACTCATCCCAAGAACCTTGGGCTTCTTAGAAATTCGAAATGACAAGAGGAGGATGCCATGTGGCACAAAAAATCTAGCTTGTGTGGGTCCCACTTCCTCCATGTGTCTTCATGATCAAATACCACTTTGGTATTCCATTGTATATATTTATTTATCTCCTTTATTAAATATTTATGCTCTTCTAATGTCCACACATAATTTATTATCCTTCTTATTTCAAATCCCAATGCTTCCACCCACAACCTAGGAAACTAGTAATTTTCCTCCTTGGCAATTATTTGATCCTTAACATCAATTTGACAAACTCTCATGAGTATGGCCAATAGGATTAGGCCATTGTGACCCAATGCAAAATTTGGGACATGAAACTTCCCTTATAATTATATCATAAAAAAATGACAAATATATATAATATATATATATATATATAGTCAAAGTATGCCCTTCTAGGATTTTTGAAAAATCGCTCCAAGAAACTTCGAGTTCTTCACGCAGGAACACGCTGAAACCTTGATCGATTCTCATCTCGAGTACTGAGTAGTGTACAGGAGAATCATGCTGATCCAATTTGAAATGGCTGCTAGAGGGGGCCCCGAGGTCTTCCCTCCCCTGCCCGAGATTGCTGCGTTCAAGAAGATGGTGGCTGCTTGTGGGAAACGGCCTCCGAGTGAGAAGCAACAGAAATTCGTAAAATGCATGGCCAGCATCCCCAGTGTTGACCTACCGTCTGAAGACCCGTGCAGATCAACATCGAACCTTGCAAAAAGAGGGCTCATAGGGCAGTTCACCGGTCTCTGGCCTTCGCCCAAAGCAGTGGATAACTGGGTGCAAAGAAACTGGCGATCATTGACCCAAGACGGCATCAGTAGTCATCTAGTGGGTAAGGGCTTCTTTGTTTTTGTCTTTGCCAATGTAGAGGATAGGAACTTAATTTTTAGGAATGGACTTTATTTTATGGGCCCTCAGGGTCTATATCTGAATAAATGGACACCGAACTTTGATTCGATGCAAGCTGTGCCCTCAGCTGTTCCAGTCTGGGTCCGCTTGCCTCAACTACCCTTGCACTGTTGGAATGCCAAATCTTTGGAAGCCATAGGCAATAAACTGAGGAAATACATTGACCGGGCAAAGAGGAAGGACCATTATACCTGCGCCAGAATTTGTGTGGAGGTGGATTTGGAAATAGGGTTTCCCGAAGCAATAAAACTCACACTGGTGGATTGGTCTTACATACAAGAGCTGGATTATGAGAGCAACTTCCATTTAAATGCCGATATTGCCATGGTTATGGACATTTTTCCAGGAACTGCAAAAAGAAGGGAGAGGAGGAGGTCGAAAACGTTAAAGGAAATCAATGGATCCCAGCTCAGAAACCAATTGCAGCAAAACAAGCCAACAGATCAAAAGGCAAAGGAAAGTCTATGGGGAGTGAAGGCCCATCCTCTAGTCAGCTACAAGGTGAACGGAGCTCAGGACCACCAAGGATGAAGACATCTAATAATCCGTTTGAAACTCTCAGAATTCCAGAGGAACTATTAGTATCAGTGGTAGAAGAGGTTGAAAAACAGCCCAATTCAATGGCTGAAGACAAATCCCATGAAGAAACTACATCTCTACAGGATGGATTCCCTATTGGAGCCTCAAGCCCTCTCTCCTATGCTGAAATGATAAGAAAGAAGTCTTCAGAGATTTCAGGCTCTTCGGAGGATGAGACCTTTGAGAGGCCTTCAAAAAGAGTTGGGAGAAAATCTCATAGGGATACAAGGGCAGAAGAAGCGGAGAGACAAAAAATGAAAGGTAGCCAACCAACGATCGAGATGTCCATCGACAAAAATACCAGAAACAGACCTCCCAAGGGAAGAGCTGCCCCCTCTCTAGCCAACAAATAATGTGTCTAGTCTCTTGGAATTGCCGAGGATTGGGGAATCCCTTAAAAGCTGAAGCAGTTAAAAATCTAGTGAAATCTGAGTTTCCTGAGATCCTCATGCTCCAAGAGACTAAAATTGAATGGGAAGCCCTCCTTCTGCTCAGTAAATTGAATTGGAAAAAGAATGCCGGGAGAGAAGTTAGTGCTAGGAGCTCCTCCGGAGGGTTGGATACTCTGTGGGAGGAGGATAAATTCCATCTCGAAAGTTCTCATGAGACACAAAACTTGATTTACACCGACCTCAGGCACATTGTGAATAAGTTGTCCTTCGCTCTTGTCAATTTATATGTCCCTATCCAGTATGTTGAAAAGAGAGAGTGTTGGCAAACTCTGTCAGTCTTCCTCAAGTCAAGATCCCCTAAGAATATAATTCTTGCTGGCGATTTCAATATCATTTTTGAACCTAAGGAGAAGCGTAGTGGAAACACTAATCGAGATCAGTTCCTTCCTTTGGTCGAAGATCTTCTCCAGCAGTGGGACTTAATTGATTTTAAGCCAAAAAAAGGGTTATATACCTAGACCAACAATCGCGTTGGGGATCAATATATATCTTCCTAACTGGACATATTTTTAATTCAGAGCTCCTTTCTGCTTGAAAATAAGATCATCTCCTCCAAAATTTTGCAAAAATTGACATAGGATCATAAGCCTATTTTACTGCAGTTTGAGGAAGCAAAAAAAATGGGACCCATCCCCTTCTGGTTTAATCCTCTCTGGGATGAAAGAGATGGATTTGTGGAAACTGTTAACAATGCCTGGAGAGCTCCTATTAATGGGTCGCCCAGCTATGTATGGGAGTAGAAAGTTAAGGCTACGAAGGTGGCTTTGAAAACTTGGATAAAAAATCCCTATGTTTCACCCACGAGCTGTAGAAAGCAGTAAACCAATCAACTGATTGACTTGCAATTAGAAATGGAATCCAAAGATATCACTTATTCTATAATTCAGAAGGAGCAAGCTGCCCAGCTCATCACTTTTCGATCTTACAGGCATGAGGAAGAACATTGGAGGCTCAAATCAAGAAGTCTCTGGGCGAAATCGGGAGACAGAAATACTCCATTCTTTCATAAACAATTCAAATCTCGCCTCTCTCATAATCACTTGGACAAAATCACTGCTTCTGATGGGACTGTCCACAAATATATAGCTCACTTAAAAGAGGCAGCAACTTCTCACTTCCAGGAGCTTTTTACTGAAAAAGGAATGGAAACGGAGGAGGAATTTACTGAATTCCTCACTAACATTCCGAGACTGGTAGGAGAGAAAGATAATGCTAGTCTTTTGAAGCCATTCATTGAAACTGAAATTAGAAATGTTATTTGGGCAATGGAGCCGGACAAAGCCCCCGGTCCTGATGGCTTTTCCATACACTTTTATTGTATTTGCTGGGATATCATCAAGGTGGATTTAGTCCATATGATCAGGGGTTTCCTCCAAAAAGCCAAGGTCGGAGGCAGCATCAATTCTACATTTTTGGCTTTAATCCCCAAGGAATCAAACCCCGGGACCTTCGATAGGTTTAGGCCTATCTCGCTGTGCAATGCATCATATAAAATTCTGTCTAAGCTTATGGCCAATAGAATCAAGCCAATGCTGGGCAATCTCATCTCTTCCAGTCAAGGTAGGTTTGTGAAAGGTAGCAATATCATGGATAATGTGACCATTGTGCAGGAAACCATTCATTCTAGCCATCAACGCAATGAACAATGGATGATTATAAAGCTTGATATGGCTAATGCCTTCGACTAGGTAAGACATTCCTTTTTGTTTCAAGTTCTTCTATCTTTTGGATTTAGCACTGATTTTGTAAGGCTGATCAAAGCTTGTATAGGTAGGCCATGGATTGCTCCTTTAGTGAATGGTAGGCCTGCCAATTACTTCCAAATCACTCGGGGTATAAGGTAGGGCTGCCCTCTGTCCCCTTTCTTATATATTTTGATGGTAGACTCCCTCAGCAGAAAGTTGAATGCAGAGAAGGCTGCAGGAACAGTTCCAGGCATTCGAGTGACGAAAGATCTTGTCCCCATTAATCATGCCTTATTCGCAGATGATTCTCTCCTTCTGGGAGGAGCATCTGTCAAAATTGCAAGGGTTTTCAATGATGTAATACAAAGTTTCTGCAGAGTCTCTGGAGCTCTTATCAATAAGAGAAAATGTGTTGTTTATGGCTGGAATGTGAATCATGCTACCATTCAGTGTATTACTCATTACTTAGGCTATACAGGATTTGTAGCTTGGTAAAATGTTAAGTATCTCGACCTGCCTTTAACCCTGGGTATCACTAAGGCTACTCATTGGATCGAGGTAATAAGAAAAATTAAATCTAAATTGGCAGCTTGGGGAGGACAGTGGCTTACCAAAGCTGTAAAATTAATTCTCATCAAATAAGTTATCTCCTCTCTGCCTCTCTATCAGGCTTCGTTTTTATTGGCACCTAAGCTGATTAATAAGTAGGTAGAAAAGGTTATACGAACCTTCTTGTGGAAAGGATGTAAGGGGAACCATAAAAAAATCCATTTGGTGTGCTGGGATGTTGTGAAAAAACCGTTTGTTGAAGGAGGTTTGCAGGTCAGATATCCCAGGCTAGCGAATTTGGCACTTGGTGGAAAGATGCTGTGGAATATTTTCTCCAATCCCAGTCACCCTGTTAGTCGAGTTCTAACTAAAAAATATCTTAATGGAGTATCAGAGTCCAGTATGGATGAAGCAATCGCCATCAAAGGGACCACGATGTGGAAATTATGTAGCCATGGATGGTAGTTTTTCAAAAAACAACTTTTTTCGCATACCTGGCAATGGGAGACAGATTTTAGTGTGGGATGATAAAATAATGGGTCTCCCTCCTCTTAGGAAGAATGAATAATTCCATGAATTATGCAGCTGGCTCACCCAGCGTGGCATCACTAAACTCGTCGATGTCTCAAGATGGGACCAGGATGGAAATTGGCATGAACGGAATCTTCCCAGGCCGCCTGATAGGTTGCTCGATCAAGTGAGTTTGCTACTCTCAGCCCTTAGTGGCTTAGCACCGGTTCATACTCGCTTAAAGGATAAATGGGGCTGGGGATCGATGGAGAATATACAACATATCTAGGATTCATAGCCCTTCAGTCGCAGCAATCTCAGACTCAGTCAAACGTTATGTGGAAGCAGGTTTGGGATTAATTTGGCATTCCAAAAATTAACTTTTTCAGCTGGGTCCTTATGCACAAAAGACTCTTGACAGGTGAGAACCTTGCAAAACGTGGAATAACCGGGCTGCACAGATGTCCTCTTTCTCAATTAGCCCAGGAAACAATCGAGCATGTGTTCATAGATTGCCCATTCACGCAGGAGGTGTGGCAGCTGGCTTTGCAAGGTCTCAACGATCAAACTCCATCTTAGTGCAATATTGACTTCTTATTTTCCACTTGGATAGACCGTTATCCTCTGGCGATTAAGAGCAAATATTTATGGTCCAAGATCTGGCATGCAGTCCCAAATACCTATGCTGGGAAGTGTGGTTAGCCAGGAATGAGGGCATCTTCCAAAACAAATTGTGTACCCCTGCAGTTGTGGTTGTTAAAGCCAAGGTGTTGCTTTTGGAAACGGTGGAAAATCATCCCTTTAGTGAAAATAACTTGCTTCTTCCTGCAGAGAATAGCTGGATTGGCGACCCAACGCTGCGTACTAGGAAAAAGATTTATGCTCGACCTATCAGCAACCCAGAGTGGCGGCTCCGACACAACGAATCCGAATTTCATGAGTGGTGGAAGAATCAAGGTAAAGTCACTATTTTCGATGGGGCAGCTAAAGGAAATCCAGGGATAGCTGGAGCCGGAGGGGTATTCTATGCTCCTGATGGTCAAATTAAGGGCAGTTTCAACTGGGGGTTAGGGTAGTGTACAAATAACCAGGCTGAATTATTAGGTCTTCTCAAAGCTTGTCAAATAGCTCATGGAAACAGAGACCATGATATTCATATTTTTGGAGACTTGGAAATCCTAATTAAACTCTTAAACACTGAAGATCATTTCAATAATGCGGTGTTAAATAAGACCTTGCAACGAGTTTGGAAGTTGCTGCAAAATTTCAACTCTGCCTCCTATTTCCACATCCTTTGGAGTCTAAATCAGGAAGCTTATTTTAGGGCCAATGTAGGCTGCCTTTTAGCCCCAACAGACTTGATATATGCATTTATAAAAGCATAAGCATATAAAACACATACACCTACATTAATTAATACATAATCATATGTATTCGGAATTAATAGTTAAGAGACTCTAATTAAAAAGACAACTAAAGGATACTCCTTTAATTATTAACTATATTTGTCTATTGAATTAGATCATAAATTAACTTAACTTAACTCAAGTTTAATAGCTAAACCAAGTCAAAGAACAACGCAACTTTATCTACATCAAAACTCTCCCCCTTGTGGTTCACCATGCCCTTTTTCCACTCTAGGTTGCATTGCAGGAACAAGTTCAGGTTTTAGATAGCGTCGTCATGTAAGATAGACAAAAATTGAGCAATAAAAACTTTTACTAGAGATGGGGACATTACAAAACTCTCCCTCTTGGAAGAACACCATCCTCGGTGTTGTGCCACTTTTGCACTACCTCACCTGTTCATCTTCCTTCCCTACATTTCTACCATATGCAACCACATTCTCTTTCCAATATATCTTAACGACACAATAATCTTATAACAAAAACATCATAAAGATATGGTTTTTACACCTGCAATACTTATCTCCTGTATCACTCTGGGCCCTATCTTGGGCAATTGCAAATACTTTACAATGTTGGTACCAGTTCTTCCTGGTTCAAAGTGTTAGTTTCATAATACAAAACATAATACTTCGGAGCCAATGCTCCCATGCATAGTCACTTACTGTTTTACTGTGCTTGTTTATTTAACTTGCAATGTCTTGCTGACATTCCTTCATGTTAGTTTACAATATACAATCATTAAGTTTTCCAATATGCTATTAAAGTTTCTCAACTTCAGTTAGAATACGTATTCACTGAAATACAAAGATAGCTAGCACCTTCAGTGCTTTCATCTTATCATGTACCAACAACAACTGCCACACCAAGCCATCGCTTCACATCCAATGTGTAAAAAAACAAACTATACATGCATAATGCTATCAGTATACTGAGTACAATGTTAAACCAAGATATTAAATGTACTTCAATCCTTTTTACATTTAAGAGTAACATTTTATTTGAGTAACAACTCTACGACACATTCAAGTATTTCAATAATACAAAATACATCAGAGTATTTTCATTCCAACTTAATCTATTCATTAATTCACATATACATGAATTTAAATAAACATATTTTTGCCATAAAATTTTCCATTTGCGTACCTTTGGTATAACCATACTAGTCATAGCATTGTTGGAATGTATCAACAGGTGATCTTCAAGTTTTTCCACTCAAGCCCTCTCACTTGAATTTCGGAGAATTATTTTTCCCCTCAAGCCCTCTCGCTTGAGTCCAGGACAACTCTATTTCCCCTCAAGCCTTCTCCCTTGAGTCCAGGAACTCTTTTTCCCCTCAAGTCTCCTCACTTGAGTCCAAGAAATAATTTTTCCCTCAAGCCTTCTCGCTTGAGTCCAGGAACTATTTTTCCTCTCAAACCTGCTCGCTTGAGTCTAGGAACTCTTTTTCCCCTCAAGCCTTCTCGCTTGAGTCTAGGAACTCTTTTTCCCCTTAAGCATGCTCGCTTGAGTCCAGGAAAACCTTTTTCCTCTCAATCCTGCTCGCTTGAGTCCAAGAAAATTCCAAGCCTTCTCGGCGTGCACCAAGCACAAAATGGTACTCAACACCTTCTCGGTGTCATGCTCCTCAGGGCATGCATCATGCACATGATGATACCCAACACTCACCCAGTGCTCCTGAGTTACAGAGTGCTCTAGGGATTTTTACATCACTAAAATCATGGAACCACCTCTAACAACTATTCAGGGTATTGCAGTGCTCCTGCATTAACCTGGTAGTGCTCCTACCTGAACACATCTCGTGTTCTATACCCAACCGTAGGTGTTCCTTTCTGGCCCAAATCAGTGCTCCATACTTGGCCTTCTCTTCTTCATTCTTCTTTCTTAAATTTTTTTACTTTTAAGTTAGCTTTATTTTACATTGCAAGGCGCCTCCCTCACCCTCCTGCTTATCTTATTAATGTGAAGGTTTTATTATTTTTAGGGTTATATTTTAAATTGCTCTTGATGCTCTCAAGATTTACACTTCTCAAATCACATTATCTCATGTGCATGTAAGAATGTCTCATAACATTGCATTAGTGAACCCTTGGTTCTCATTGTGTCTCTAATGCCACTATCATGGCTAACTGAATTTAAATCACAAGATTTAAGTTGAGCCTACTGCACATAACCATCTATTACATTTAACAAGCATATAGAGGCATTCACTTACAGTGATTTTTGCGAAATCCTTTTGGTCTGGCGATTCTCTCGCCATTGATTATCTTTGGTTTTTGATTGCCAAGCCCTTGCTTCGTGCGATCAATTCCTTGCACACATCAAAAAATTATGTATATTAGCTAAAGCCTCATGGATATCAATTGATCCTGGACATATATCTGCATCATCTTCTGTACGAGCTCTGTAAATCCAATACCTCTATGGGTTGTCACAATCCGAGTCTCACCCCCCACATAACTGAGGGCACCATCACTTGGACTCGGAAGAACTTTGCCACCAAAACTACACATGAACTTCACCTTATGGAACCCAACATCATCTGATGCCCCACCGAGCATGTGATCCAGATGTGTAAAGTAGCTCCACGACCTTTGAAAATCCCCTATCATTTACTCCACCACCATTTATTACCCTTTGAAAATGCCTTTCAATCTCTCTCTCTCTCCACCTTTTCTACATAGCATCTACTTTAATAACAGTATGCATACATGACTGATTGTCACTAACCCTAAGACACACCTTCTTCCTGCGAGATCATGGCGACAGAGGTTTGAAAAAGTCCTCGGGTGTATCTAGATTGAGGTCAAGAACAGGATCACTTATACATTAATCGTAGGAGGCCTGTCACTTCCACAGTCAAAGGAGATTTGTGCAATCTTAGGAAGTTTGTATCAACAAATGAAGGAGGTTGGGTATGTTCCTGCCACTAACTTTGCTCTATGCAATGCTTCAATATTTTGATTCATGTGTCAAACCCTTAGGGAATTAAGAAGATTTTGGCAGATGGGAAGGAAGGCATCTAGAAGCACAGAGGCCGAGATGGAGATTTTTGGTACTTGGTTTTTTTCCATGGGCCAATTTATTTTGTGTCACTTGTTGGGCACTTATGAGAAATGGAGGACAACCAGGCTTCCAAGTGGGAAAACCCCATGCACAAGAATAAATATTCCCATGATGCTCAAAGTGAAAAATGCATATACGAAAAAACCAGAAGTAACGAATAATTCTGGTAACTAAATCACCTAAAGCATAAGTTTTACATGTGATGACTGTTTGGTGACGGTGGGCATATTTCCCTTAAACCTTTGTCCTCCATCGACCATTTTCACCTCTCTAATTCAACATAGATATAGCAATCGATAATTTCATGTCCTTCACTTCCTCCCACAGACCCAGGCATTCCTCAGTTAACACCAGGGAAAAGAGAAGAAAATTCCCAATTGAAACCCTCCTCAAATAGAATGAAAATAGAAAATCCCCAACTAAAACCCTTTCTGCCCAAGTTTTTTTTCATTGTCTTTGTTATATTACTTTATTTTTGTTATTTATTTTTTAATCTTCTTATATATATATATATTTCTGTGTGGTTCACGGAACACCCTCTTTTTTCGGTACCCCGCTACGTCCACAGTAACCTCCCCGGCGTCCAGAGACATAGGAAGGGCGGTTAATTGGCTACTAGAGCTCCTGAAGAGCTCAACGACTCACTTATGATCAAGTGTCATTGGCGGGACTTGAACCTGTGTGGAGCGGAAAACAATCCGATAACTCAACCACTCGGGCTAAACCCAATTGATAGATCTTATATATATTACATTTAAATTAAAATTTTATTAAAATTTCTTTATTTTAAATGGGAAAGGGAAAGCGAAGGGGTTAGGAGTTATGCGGGCATACAAATTATTATTATTATTATTATTAAAGGAGATGGGAATGAAGGGATTTTTACAAAAAAGGAGGATTTTTTTTTTCTTTTCAAAATGGAGGATATTGGCATTTTTTGCAGGGGAGGAACCCGGAGGGACTTTAGAACTTTCTAAAATCAACTGTGAGGAGAACCATGACGAATGGATGCATATGGATAATTAAAGGAGGTTGTGAAATTAACATTTTTTAGCTAACATGACACAAATACATGAACTTGATGAAACTTTAAGACATTGTTGAGAGGGTCAAACAACAACGATTTTGTTCAAACAAAATATGAACTCGACCACTATGACAAGCTGAACACATTGACGCCAACTTCATGACATTACGATGTTGAAAGGTAAAGACGAAAAAAATCCAAGACTCGACTTAACCACACTATGATGATGCACATGATACAACTTGGCGGATCTGTTGAAGGGATAATATGAAAGAAAAATTGGTGAAATAAAATATGGACAGGACAAGCATATCGAAATGGATGTGACAATATAACATATGTAATGATCTTGCAAAAAAGTTCATTAGGTTTATCTATGGAATCATGTTTCTACACCACAGAATCATGTCGATGTTGAGCATCAACATTATACTGTCAAGTAAATGGAGCAAGCTAAATATCATGGAGCATTCTTCCCTTTTTGGTCATTAATGCAAACTAATCAGTCATTGCAAACTAATTAGGTCTATTATGTCAATTACAATATAATTGGCATATCTAGAGATGTATATAAATATGTTATGTATAATTTTAAAATCATAGATTATATTATATATAGACACTCTTAATTTGTGTGTGACGTATAAGGAAAATATTTGACAATTACGACATATTATATAATTATTATCTTAGTCTATCTAGTCGTATTTTTTTATCTCATCACTAAATTAGTCATATTTTTATCCCATGACTAAATTAGTCATTTATTTTAGTCATTTTTAATCACTTAAAATTGGTCAAATTTGGTCATATTTCACTTAAAACCACTGTGGTGACCAACTTTTTTTGTGGTTTAGTCATTTATTTTGCATGGTGACCAACTTTTTTGGTCTCTTGGTCATTTATCACCCATTTTTCTACTAGTGAATCCAACAATTGACCCCCAATCTATTGCTCCTATAATCACCAACCTTCCAATAAAGCCACCTCCAAACCAATGGGAAGACTTGTACCAAATATTTCTAGATTATAGAAGCATTTGAGTGATTTTTTTTGGACTTCAAATCATTCCAAAATGGAGAGAGGATGAATATGTTTTTGTAGTAGGACATGTCTCCAAAGTCCTTCACCCAATATTACCTTCCACAAATCTTTAGCGACAAGAGCCTTTGACAACTATAATATATATTTTTAGGCTCCATTCCCATTTCTTCCATGAAAGAACATATCAATGTTGATCATACAATTTACTAAACACTCCACTCTTTTGAATTAAAGTACCCTATTACCCTCCATTTAATGGTAAAGTAAAGGGGGTATGTTACACTTCCTAGGGTTGGAAATCCTATCCCACATGACTGGAGCCATCTTTTCTTTATCATTCTTACATGTCCACAAAAATTTTAAGACATTGGTCATGATATTTTGAAAAATAGATTTAGGGATGTAAGCAAGAGGCTTCCAATAAACATGAATGGATTCTTGTATTGATTTGACTAGAGTTAATCTGCCTCTTAAGGATAACCATATTGTGTGCCATGAAATCATTATAATTTTAATCTGGTTATACAATTAAAGCCAATCTTCTGAATATATATTCATTTGGCCCCAATCGATATACAAGGTATTTGAACCCCCCTTGAAAGACACCAACTTGGAAGGGAAGAATGTCTACGATAGTTGTTTCTTGACCAACAATAATATTGTGAAACAAAATGCAATATTTATATTGGTTCACTTCCATCCTAGTGGCCCCATAGTACAATTCCAACGCCTAATGAATGGCTTTTTCAACCCTCCAGGATCCATCTCCCAAAAAACAACAAAATAATCCATGGAAAATAGATGAGTAATAGACATGTGGGACCATGATCTATTACCCTGCAATATTACAACCCCTCTTTCTATATAATACATATGCTTAATCCTTTCGTTATCAATAGAACAAGTAAAGCTAAAAGTGGGTGATCCTACCCCAATCCTTTAGTAGGTGGGAAAAAGGAGGAAGTGGAGCCATTGATTGGTATTGAAAAGGAATCAAAGGAAAGCATCCTTCCACCTAATTTATAAACTCATGAGAGAGCCCAACATGTAATATCATTAGTTTGAGATAAGACCAAATTACTTTATCATATGATTTTTGTAAGTCTAATTTGATCATAAAATACAATTTCTTCTTCACCTTTATAGAGTGGATACCTTCTTGAGCTATTTCAATAGATTCCTGAATTTTTTGGTCATCTAAAATTCCAAATTGATTAATTGAGATGGTAGGTCGCGGAATTGGGCAATGAGTCTTTTAACAATGATCTTGTACACAACATTACAAAGAGAAAAGGGCCTAAAATCTTCAAAAGGATTAGGAACATCTTTCTTTGGAATCATAGCATGAGAGGTTGATTTAAAATCCCCAATAAATTTACCTAAGTTCGTATATTCCTCCACCACCAATGATAAATCATTACCAATCAAGTCTATAAAACCATCGAAAAATCCATGGAAAACCCATCAAGACTCGGGATCTCATAAAGCTAAGATAAGCTAATAAATAGGTTTCTAATATGATTGACCTAGTATCTATTCACGGATACAGTGCATAAAAAATTCTTGAATTATGTGTTCTTAAAAAATGCAAGCATGAGAAGTCATGGTTAGTGTAGTTACCTACAGGAACTAAGAGAAAGGTACATGACTTGGTGGAGGCATGTCCACTTGAGATGGATGGACTTTCCACAAGGGAAAAATCGAATATATTTCCACTTGGGCCATATGATATTTCAATTGGAATGAATTGTTTAGCAACGCATAAGGTGAAACTTGATTGTTACTATAAAACTTTTGAATGTACAGATGATAATGCAAATCCAAAGATAATGAAAGATGCTCCAAAATCTCTCTATATAAGACAAATTGATTAAATTTAGCAAGTGATCTTTGGTGTATGTAGTTCATGTGTCGGAGTCAACAAAAAATGAAGAACCAAAGTTGATGATTATCTAGTACTTCAAGAATTCGGTGATGTGTTTCCATGTGAGATACCTAATTTACCTCTCAGGAGGGACATTGATATTTTAATTCAAATCATGCATGGAGTTGCACTTATATCTAGAGCTCCTTATAGAATAAATACTTTTGAGTTAGTAGAATTTAAAATGTAGTTGAAAGAATTGTTAGAAAATGATATATCATACTAAGTGTGTCTTTTGTGGAGCATTAGTTTTGTTTGTAAAGAATAAGGATGGGAGTGTGATGAACCTGCAACAATTAATTAATGAAAATACACAAGATAACAAAAATAACAGAACTCGGAATAGATTTATTGATCGCGGGCCACTTCGAGAGGGCAACCTCCTTTGAGCAAGCTCAATACAAATAACTTCACAGTGCCTTCATTGGCCTCAACACAAACTTATATACTAAGTCTAGGCGCCAATACTATGAATCAATACCATGGGACATATAATACTACGGTATGACTTATAAAGCATTATCCAATTCTGATAAAATAGTTTGTCCTCTGATGTTGGTGCCAAGAAATTTCTTTAGACAAGAGACATGAAATATTGGATGAATGCGGGAAGAAGGAGCAAGTTCCAATTTATAAGCAACGGACCCAATCTTCTGAAGAATCCTATATGGACCATAGAACTTCGGAGCAAGCTTATGACGCCCTTTGAGTTTCAGGGAGGATTGCTTGTAAGGCTATAGATGAAGAAAAACCATATCACTTGCTTGAAAAGTGCGTTCAGAACGATGTTGATTGGCTTGTTGCTTTATTCGATTTCTTGCCATGTGAAGATTGTCCCTCAAAATGCGAAGAATCTGATCGTAGTTTCGAAGGACCGTGTCAACTACCTGAACTGATGAACTGCTGGGGGTGTATGGAAGAAGAACTGGTGGTGCCCGACTATAGACTGTTTCATATGGAGTCATTTTAGAGGCAACGTGGTAAGAGGTATTGTACCACCATTCAGTGAGAGGGAGCCACTTTTCCCACTGATGTTGTTGTTCGGAGGTGAAGCAACGAAGATAAGTTTCCAAGCATTTATTTATAATTTCAGTTTGACCATTTGTTTGTGGGTGATACCCTGAACTCATCTTCAGTTTGGTGCCAGTGTGGCGAAATAGTTCTATCCAAAAATGACCGTTGAAAGTTGCATCGTGATCCGAGACAATGGAAGAAGGGATTCCATGAAGACGAAAGATCTAGTCCAGGAAAAATTGTGTGACTGAGGAGGATGTATAGGGATGGCTGAGGGCACAAAAATGACTATATTTGGAGAGGCGATCGACCACAACCAAAATCACTGTCTTCCCTCCAAATTTAGGGATCCCTTCGATGAAATCCATAGAAATGTCTGTCCAAATCCGTGTAGGGATGGGCAAGGGTTCGAGCAATCCCGGAAGGAGTGTTGTTTCACCCTTTTTGCGCTGGCAGGTATCACATGTAGCCACCATCTATTGAATTGTCCTTTTCATTCCTTGCCAAAAGAAGTTACGCTGTGCCCTCTCATACATTTTGAGGAACCCAGAGTGCCCTACCGATGGAGAAGCATGGAGTTCATAAAAGACCGCCTGTTGAAGATCTGTGCTCTGGGGAAGCACCAGACGACCCTTGTATCTCTGGGAATCACCATCCCAAGAGTAATGTGGTACAGTATAAGTGTTGTTGGCCAAGCGTTGGATGATTTGAGATAATGAAGAGTCATTGACATAGCCCGGTTGAACATATTGCAACCAATTTGGAACAGGCATAGAAATAGATGAAAGAGAAACTTGGTTATCAAATGTGTGAGAAAGAGCATCTGCCACAATATTTTCCTTATCCTTCTTGTAAGTGATCTCATAGTCATAACCCATGAGTTTGCTAACCCATTTTTGTTGTGCTGGGGAGGATACACGTTGTTCCAGGAAATATTCCAGACTCCGTTGATTAGTCTTGATGCAGAAATGATTCCCTAGTAGGTATGGTCGCCACTTCTGTACTGCATGCAAAATAGCCATAATTTCCTTCTCATATGTAGAGGCAGCTAAATTCTTACCTGAAAGGGATTGGATGGTGAACGCAATAAGATGTTCATCTTGAAGGAGAACAACACCAAGTCCATTGCCGCAAGCATCACTCTCAATAGTGAAGGGCTTGGAAAAATTGGGCATAGCTAGAACAGGTGTAGTACACATAGCTTGTTTCAGTTTGTCAAATGTACACTCAGTAGCATGTGTCCATGTAAACGCATCCTTTTTCAATATAGTAGTTAATGGAGCTGCAATATTCCCACAATCCTCGACAAACTTGCGGTAGTATCCAATCAATCCCAAAAAACCACAAAGGCTCTTGAGTGTCTAAGGAGGCGGCCAATTGTTCATGGCAGCTATTTTGGCAGGATCCACCCAAACCCCTTGTGTTGAAATAATGTGTCCGAGATACTCTACTTCCTTCTGTCCAAAAACACATTTAGATTGTTTGGCGTGGAGATGATAGTCAAAGAAAAGTTCCATTACAGGATCCATATGTTGGAGATGTTCAACCCATGTTTTACTGTAGATGAGGATAACATCAAAGAAGACTAGAATGAATTTCTGCAAATACGGCCGGAATATTTTATTCATCAATGCCTAGAATGTGAAAGGAGCATTAGTGAGGCCAAAGAGAAAGACCAAAAAATCATAATGGCCATCATGTGTGCGGAAAGCTATTTTAGGGATATCATCCTCATGAACCCGAATTTGATGATACATAGAACGAAGATCCAACTTGGAGAAAAATTGAGCACCATGAAGCTCATCAACAACAGGAACTGGAAACTTATCCTTGATTGTGAGGTGATTAAGTGCTCGGAATTCAATGCAAAGGCGCCATGATCCATCTTTTTTTCAAACAAGAAGAACTAGTGAAGAAAAGGAACTAGTACTAGGGTGAATAATACCTCGCTTTAGTAAGTCCCGAAGGGTAGCGATAGGGCCTGATGTTGGGAGGAACACTTCCAGGAAGGAGCTGAACACGATGGTCCTCTGGCCTTGAAGGGGGAAATCCCACTGGTTTAGCAAATACACGTGTATATCTATCCGAAATTTGTTGTAGATCCAAATGAGTAGTGGAGACCGTTGATGGTTGCATTTGAATGGAATGGATCTAAGCGATGACACCATGTGAATTCTTCTTAAGGAGCTTCTCCATGCAATGTGAACTGATGATGCTGAGAGACACTGATTGTAAGCTTGTCATTGTGTGTTTTTGTCCATTGGTTGAAAACTACATCCAAAGTTAAGCAAGGCCAAGTGTGTGTAGCCATTGAGCGCCCAAAACCACATCACATTCGCCTAAGGCCAAGGTAAACATTTCAGAGCGCAGGTTATAATCTCCCATAGAGATACGCACATTGTGACACTTCCCTTTGCAAGGTAAGGTGCCACCATTGGCAACCATGACTTCAAAGTTGGAGCAAGGATGAATAAAACAATCCGCATGTTTGGCGATCCGAGGGTCAATGAAGTTATGAGTGCTGCTGGAATCAATGAGTATTGTAAGATGAAACTTCTTGAAGTAACCCCTGACCCGCATTATTTGGGGAGTGGTGACTCCGGCTAAAGCATGGAGAGATATCTCTGGGTGGTCGTACTAAGACAGAGAAATAGGCGGCTCTTGAAGGTCGACCTGATCATCTATTGTATATGGAGCTTCTTCACCAATTTCATAGGCAGGCAGAGAATCCACATCCAAGAGATAGAGCATTTTGTCAACACATCTATGTCCCCGAGTGAATTTATCATCATAATTATAACAAAGCCCTTTTTCTTTGCGTGCCCGCATCTTTGTTTCAGATAAATGCTTGATAGGAGTTGGTCGAGGAGTTGGAGAGATGGGAGGTCATTGGGAACCCATATTTTTTAAGGTAACAAAAGTGGGTTTGGAGAGATGTTGGGCTGCGATCTTGTCCTCTTCCAACTTAGCCAACCCCAGGGCTTCCATCATTGTGTTGGGACATAACATTTTGACCTCAGATCGGATTGCATCCTTTAGACCACTGATAAAACAAATCCTGTAGAAGTCATCAGGCAATCCTTCTGTGTGATTGGCTAGTTTCTCAAATTCGGTTTGATACTCTCTCACAGTGCCAATTTGGCAAAGTTTAGTGAGGGCTCCTGTGAAATCATCAAAAGCACTAGGACCAAATTGTTGCAAAATGAGCTGGCAAAAATCTGGCCATTTTGGCTCTTCATGAGCCTTGATGTACCAACGGTACCATTGAAGAGCTTCTTGTTCCAAATGAAAGGATGCAAGTGGAACTTTGTTGACATCAAAAGTATTATGCAGACTGAAATATTGTTCTGTTCGATAGATCCATCGAGTCGGATCAGTACCATTGAAGCGAGAAAAATCAAGCTTCGGACCACGGGAATTGCTAGAAGAAGAGAACTCAGTGTCTGCAAAAGACTCTAAATGTCGTTTATTGTTCATGGCTAAGTGCTTAAGATGGAGGCCGAGAAAGTTTTCATCCAGATCCTGGAGTTTGGTTTTGAGGGCTGCAAGTTCTTCCTCCATGTTTTTTGCTCCTGTGCGGGTGACAACACTTGGTCAATCCCCATAGCACAATAATAATAAAATAGTCATCAATATACCAAATCGTGCCTCTAGGGACAAATCGTAGGCCTCAAAGACCTCAGAAATCATCAGAAAGTGTCATAAGTGATGGATACGGGCCCTGATGAAGCTGAAACTGCTGGAGGAGGTGCAGAATACATCAATCCATCATCATTGATCATCCCATGCCAAAACATTTCCTCAGTAGCCCAAATCGAATTCCTCAATAGCCATTTCTACCAATCCCGAAATGCCTCGGGAAGCGTGAAACTGCCCCAAACTGCCTCCTGGAGTGCCTGCGCTGTCAAGGTGAGGGCACCAGTGTGTCCAGGAGGGGGGTAATATGGTAACAATAAGTGGTTGGACCACCCCCTCCAAGCACAGCGCCCTAGGTCAACCGGATAAAAATCACATCTGCTCTGACAAGGTCTCCGACAGACCAAAACTACACTGGGATAGCCTACTAAGGCTCAATCATCACTGTAAGTGCCCAGAAATGAAAAAAAAAAAACTATCTCATTGGACTCAGAAGGTCCAAATCCATCCAATATTTGTACTCATACACCATATGAGTCTCTGCATGATCAAAATATATATCCAATATACCGGAACAGGTCAAATAATAATAATCTGTAAATGATCAAATACTGCTGTAAACCATGGATCATCATCATAACCCCGTAGCTGCTGCATAGAATCATCATGTACATGTACATAGACCATATATCATCAATCCATATCATCACAAGGTCCAACCATCTCATGTCCTATGGTGTTCCTTGGTCAAACTAGGTTTGACCAAGTCAACATGACCAAATATAACTCAGATCTATCATCAGAAGCTGCTGCAAAGTGTCAAAGGTTAATGCATGCTCTACAACTTATTCAAATAACAATTATAACACAAAGTAATCATTACTGGTGATCTAAGTCCAAATATATAATGTCATTGATTATTATTATTACTCAGACTAGACTTTCAAGATCATACTCACTTCATAGCTGTGATCAATTTGCTAGTGAAGGGTTAAGGCTAAAATAACTGGCTAGGCTAAGGGGTGACTTGACCGACTTAACTTTGTGACACTTTAGCAATGGGAAAGGGAATACACACCATAGTATATACTGAATGTGCAACAACACAGGGAATGGCGGTGTCTCACAAATGGATAAGTTGTTTAGAGAGTGCTTATTCAACTTAAGCATCATGTCTATATCAAGTTGATCCAGGTTCATTAGGATCATTCAATTTCATTTCATGGCCTTTTTGGCCTACATAACCCTTCGGATCTCAGGTGTGCTGATAAGCACAACTAGTTGCAGCTTGCATCCAGGGCATGTTTTTGTACATGTATAAGGTCAGCAATTGTTTAGATATAGCTTTTAAGAATCATTGCTTTTTGGACCTTTCTTATACTCTAGAGTCAAGGAGTATTTTTCAGCAGTTCATCGCTCTTACCCTTTTTAGTTTCCATGGGCGAATTTATTAGTTTCCATAAATAGTACATGATCTTTCAGTTTTAGCTAACAACATCTCAAGTGACTAGGGGGAGTTCGAGCCAATGCCAAACATCGGGACAACCGACCAGAATGATTTAGGCCTACAATCCAACTCACCAAAGGTAAGTTTTGTCACCAACTCAGAGCCGAGACACAGTAAACAGGAAATCTCATCCAATACAGAGGCTACAGTGGGGAAAAGATCCTCCATATCACTAGTCAAGTAGCAAGTCAGGGTGATAAACTAAGAGGTAGGCAATGGATGGATGAAGACAATGAATAATGGAGCCAACAGTAGCAAGCCAAGGTATGGTAGAATGATCACCTCTATTCTCCCTAAGGAGGATAAAACCAATGAGTATGAATAGTGAATTTCTAAGTCTGAGTAGGGACAATATAATATATATAATAAGATCAACCAGGTCCACATATCTATACGATCGCCAGATCATGACACTAAGTGCTAAGACATGCTATAAGAATAAGTATAAAAGCAATATAGCCATAACACAATGATATACCTGTTGAGTCATATACCTGGATGTTCATCAACCTGTACCATCATCTATCCTCTGAAACTGCTACTGTAACTCTGGGCACTACTGACTGCTCTGTACCAATGGTATAATGGCTACATCGGTCATCTCTCTGAGTGTCCTGAGACTCAGTCATGGAATGGGGAATACAACTGCTATCCAAAATCTGATAGTGATCCAATATAGATGCTCATCTCAGCATCTCAAATGTAAAGGAACTGGTTGAATAGTGTACTAGCATAAGAAAAATAATGTATGGTATCCCAACTACTATATATGTGTTAACAGTTCCCTACGAAGTTTTCTGAGATGAAGGGAATATTGGGGGATCTAGGGGAGATGAAGATTCTGTTGAAGCCAGATGCGAAACCAATAAGGCAGTGACCATATCGTCTGAATCCGTGACACAAGGAAAGGGTCAAAATTGAATTTGACCGAATGCTGGATGCTGGAATAATTGAGCCAGTCGAAGAATCGGAATGGATTAGTCCCATGGTGGTGCAAGATAAGAAGACGGGTTAGGTGTGAATTTATGTCGACCTGAGGAAGTTGAATGACGCATGTATGCATGATCCATTTCCGACGCCATTCACGGATGAGGTATTAGAAGGAGTGAGCAGTCAAGAAATGTATTCCTTCACATATGGCTTTTCTGGTTATCACTAGATCAGGATCGCGAAAGAGGATCGCCACAAGACAACGTTTGTGACTGAATGGGGTTGTTTCCAGTACACTGTGATGTCGTTTGGGCTAAAGAATGCCCCTGCGGTATTCTCTCGGGTTGTTGTCGCTGCATTCAAAGATTTTATTCAGAAGTTTCTACAAGTCTATATGGATGACTGGACAGTTTATGGATTGATCAGCGACCATCTGGCAAATCTGTGACTAATGCTGGAGTGATGCAGGCAGCATTAGATCACGTTGAACTTGAAGAAGTGTATTTTATGTGCACCATTTGGGATGTTGTTGGGTCACATCGTTTGCAAACATGGATTCTTGGTTGACCCAGCAAAGATTACGCTGATTTTGAGCTTGTCGTCGCCGACAACTATAAAGCAGTTGTGAGCGACGCTTGGGCACATAGGGTACTATCGCAAGTTTATCCGTGGTTACGCAGTGATCACGGCTCCTATGGAAAGGTTGTTGAAGAAGGATGCGGTATTTTTATGGAGCCCAGAATGTAAAGTAAGTTTTTAAATGCTGAAGGCCAAGATGGCTTTTGCACCGATACTGGTATTTCCTGACTGGAGCAAGGAATTCCATGTCCATGTGGATGCATTGTTGATTGCACTGGGAGTAGTACTTATGCAGCCATGAGAAGGAGATCTGGATCACCCGATTGCTTTTGCGAGTTGGAAGTTGTCATCTTCGGAGAAAAAATATACCACTACAGAAAGGGAAGGCTTGGCGATGGTATATGCACTGTAGAAGTTTAGGCATTATCTGTTTGGAAGTCACTTCAAGATGTTCATGGACCATTTTGCTTTGAAATACCTGGTTAATAAGCCTGTGTTGGGGGGAAGATATGCCGCTAGCTACTTCTCTTTTAGGAGTTTTATTTTGAGGTAATTGTGAAGCCAGGTCGTTTGAATGTGGGGCCAGATCACTTATCACTGATTGAGACATGGGAGGAACCAACAAACATTGAAGATGGATTTCTTGATGCGCAACTGTTCAGAATTGAGGTGGATGACGACTACTATGAAGAGATAATTCAGTTTTTGGAAACAGGATCTGCACCAGAAGAGTTTATCACAAGTCAGAAGAAGCATTTGGTGGTTAAGGCTGTTGATTTCTAGTTAATCACAACTCTATAAACTAGGACCAGACGAGATCTTGAGGCGCTGTGTCCTACCTCATGAATAAGGGAAGATATTTCCAGAGGCACATGCAAGAGTGGTTGGTGGACACTATGGAGGTCGTGCTACTGCCAGGAAGGTACTTTGCGCAGGGCTTTGGTGGCCCACTCTTCATAATGATGCGACGGATTATGCGCGGACTTGCGACGTCTGTCAAAGAACCGGAAAACTATCGCGAAGGGATGAGATGCCGCTGGTACATCATGTGACATTGCAACCATTTGATAAATGGGCGGTGGATTTCATGGGGCCAATCAACCCACCTAGAAAGAGAACTGGTGCATGGTACATCATTACAATGACCGATTATTTAATGAGGTGGGCAAAGGCTACACCTGTCGTAGATTGCACCACTGCAACAGCAACACGGTTCTTGTTTGACAACATTGTTACTTAGTTTGGATGCCCAAAGATATTGATGAGTGACCAGGGAAGTCATTTCATCAATCGCACAGTCAGCGCATTGACAGAAGAGCTCCAAAGACAGCATAAGAAGAGCACCCTGTATCATCCACAGGAAAAGGGAACAGTGGAGGCTTTCAACAAAGTGTTGGAGCATGCGCTTACAAAGGTGTGTAACGCAAACCGCGATGAATGGGATTTGAAGATTCCATCCGTATTGTGGGAATATCACACAACTTGTAAAATATTGATAGGGAAAACACCATTCAAACTCGTGTATGGACAAGAGGCAGTTATGCCTATGGAGTACATTGTTCCGAGTCTCTGCATAGCGGCAGCGACAGGCATGAATGATGAAGCAACATTAGCAGGATGACTGGAGCAGCTGGTACAGCTTGAGGAAGATCGCGTTGTCGCAGTTTTTCACCAGCATGTGGAGAAGGATCGACAAAAATCTTGGCATGATCGCCATATAAAAAACAAGCAGTTTCAGCAAGGATACTTGGTGCTGTTGTATGACAGCAAGTTCATGAAGCATCCTGGAAAGTTACAGATGCATTGGCTGGGTCCATATTTCATTAGTTGCATTACTTCAGGAGGTGCAGTGCAGCTGTAGCAGTTAGATGGAGCGATGCTGCCAAAGCTGGTGAATGGTAGCAGGTTGAATCCCTACAAGACGGGAAAGGAGCCGCGTGATGCTTAAGGCATTACGCAAGCAAAAAAAAAATTAAAACACAAAATAATGATAATATGCCAGGTAGAAGGATGGCGCACTCCGAGGGAGCAGATGCACATGTAGCAAAGGTTGTGCCGCAGTTAGGGAGCCATGCTGCGACAGCCGCAGGGCCGTGACACAATCAAATCAGCAATAAATGCAGACAGTTAAATGCAGTTAGGCGACGACGCTCGGTGAAGGGATGCATATTTATGGCGAATGCGACCATTAGATTTATAGGATCGGCGGAGGATTTGGACAGTTAATGTATGATTTGGTCATGATGATCGGCGTGATTTGGTCATGATGATGGCGGGATCGATTTGGCATTCTAAGAATGGGCTGAGGCCGATCAGAAGCCATCATTTTGCAAGGTGTGAATTTAGCAGAGTAGTATTGGGTTGAATTGTGCAAGGATGAGTCGAGTTGTCGAACGAAGTCACGTTGTTTTGAGCGAGTTGTCTAGCAATTCGGTGTTACGAGGCATTGGTGCGGCATGCAGAGCGAACCAGACACGGTGGAGATCTCGAGTGAAGTAGAATCACCAGTCATCCCTGTTACCATTGAAGCGGAAGTTGCTAGTATGTTGGTCGGGTCATCATCCGTGGTGCGGAAGAAGGGGGGGGGCAGCGGCCTAGATCCCCACCGCCAGGGAAGAGGCATACCAGATCATCTGCACAACTGCTGGAGCAGGTACCTGCACAAGCGATTCCATCAAGCTCAAGAGTTGTGGAATCAACTGCTCGAGCAGGGGTATCTGCTACGGATATCCTTAGGTATATACCTCCCTATGGCTAGGTGGAACATTGTAGTGACATAGCTAGTTGTTTGGTACAATTTCACAATTAAGATAAGTATTCTATCTCTGTGTATTCAATTTTGCAATGTATTGATTGTTCTAATTTTACTGAATGTATGCATGAGAAATGTGTGTGGACAGTTTAATTCCATTGTGCGTGTTATTTTGATTTGCATTTGCACACATTTGTTTTATTTGTATGAATCTAATGAATTGGGCTGCGTTTTTGGCAAAAAGCCCAAGATCTGCAGTCATGTTCCCTTCCTTGCGTTGGATCGATGGGAGGGGATGTGACAACAAGAGGCCTTTCTATTTCATCGCACCTTTAGATCCTCTAGAGACTTAAAAATCAACAATTGTTAGTCAACTAGAAGAGTTTATTAAGTGATTGACTAACAATTCGACTAGGCACTCAACTAGTTGGACCAACCGACCAATGGAGGAGTCGACTAACCGACTGACGAATCAAGAAATTGTAATAGAATCTTCAACTATGGCATAAAAAAGGTAGAAATCAAGGAAGCTATTATGTGTTATGGCCCAAGTACTGGACACATTCTTCCTCACTTCAAGGGAGATGATTACATCTTGATGCTAAAAATGGATGAACCTATGGGTCGAGTGATATGGAAAATTGTGGCTAATGAACAATGCATTTTATTGTATCGTTGATTGTACTATGTTGTGCTTGAGTGCTAATTCGATCTACATTGACACCACCTCATCTTGGAGTAATTAGTGCCATGATATTTCTAATTATTTGGTTTTGCCAACATGGTATAATTTTTTTTGTCTTGAATCATAACTTGTTGTCTACAAGTATTTTGAGGTGTCATCTAGATATGCTCTATTGAGTCAAATCTATCTATGACTGACTCTAGGTTTCAACTTGCAGACTCCATCAAGGATTAGATTGACATATTAATGTTATGGCTTCCAAGCAAGAACTAGTGATATTCAATGTTACAACTATGGAATATGAGCATGAGATATGGATACATTACTTAAAAGTAAGGTCCTCTAGTAGTTTACCAAGACCACGATCCTAGATATGAAGGATGATCATTAGAAGTTTATACTTGACGAGAAAAAGGATGAGGTCGTAAGAGTGAACGCTACCTACATTTTGAGGGAGATTTAATTTCATATAAGCGAGATCGACTGACCTTATTAGGTCCAGAAGAAACTAGATAATCTATTTGATAAAATCAACAAATGTCAGGTTATGCATATTGAGAAAGAGTTAATCTCCTGGATCCTCTCCTTTGAAAGGATTGAGGACTATTTGGCTAATGACAATGAGTTACACTTGAAATTTATAGAATGTGACAAGGAATTTATGAAGAAATATTGTCATCTTATTGAACTGGTCCTCATGAATATGAAGGTACCCTATGATATTTTTTGTTCCACGTTTTGTGCTAGTTGGGCATCCAGAAAAGAAGACAATAAGGACTATACCTTTGAATATTTTTGTGGATTGTTCATTAGGGCACAAGAAAATTTGTTTGATAGAGGATTAAATGTCAAGCTCTAGGAATACCTATTGAACAACAAAGGTTGACTGAACTAAAGAGAAATGGATCAATAGTGTAACCCATAGAGAAGTTAAGAGTGTATTGATCGGATTGAGAAAACAAAGCGTGATGATCCAACTAAGAAAGTTAGGAAGAAGAAGACCTGGAATTATTGTGGGAAATAAATAAAGATGGATAATTTTTTCTAGAAGAAAATCAATTTGGAAGAAAAGGTCAAGAAACATGAAGCAAACATGTCAACTAGACAAATGACCAATATTTAGGACTAAAATACAAAAGGCATGGCAGACAATTATACATTTTATGTTAGTGCTTCTCAGGACCTATTGCTTAGACTGAGTGGATAGTTGATTATGGTTTTACCCACCATATGGATAAACATGCTTCTCTCTTTTATTCTTTGAGTGAAGCTACTAAAAACACAAATTTTGGCATAGATGATTATGCACTTACTATTGTTTGCTGTGGTAACATTAAATGTCAAAATGGTGTGATTACCAATGTGTATCATGTACCCAACTGTAATGTCCCCTGGGGATATCAAATGGAATTAGGGACATATCATTAGCTCTAAGAGGCTAATTACAAAGTTTAAGCACAGTGGAGAAATAGAATAAATACTTAATTTCAATTTTCACAAATTGATTACGACAAAATATCGATAATCGCAAATTAATTAAAATAAGATTTACATCTGAGCAAGCAACTGAACCAAGGCTGGGAAAGCTTATCCAACACTATATAACATAATTATACATCCATACCAATCCATAACACACGTTACTTGCACCCAAAAAGGTCATTCCCAAAAATATGTCATTAACTAGTTAATTAAGGTAATTAATGCGCTAATTACGACACTTAACTTACAAATGGTGACACTTAGTATAAAATAATTTGTTCAACTAGTTAATGAAATTTATTAATCCCAATGGCTAATTAACACATACATCCATGTAAATATGGCCAAATAACCATTTTTAATATTTAAACATAATATACACGAAAATGAGATGCCCTGACTAGTCAACTAGTTTCACTACGTAAACAACTAGTCTTGTGCATTTTTTACGCACAACCATACCAACCTATCCAAAAAGTGAACCTACAGCCATTATGTGTATAAATAAGCATGCATATACAGCAAAATAAAATTACATTTTCAAATCTGATCCGAGTACATAAACGAAGAATCTTTCAAGTTTAATCAGTACAACTAGTTAATAGAGACTGCTAGGAATTCAATCAAACCAATCATACTGAGTTCTGAGGCACACAGATTTGAAGGTACAGATCTGGAAAATATCATTCTACAGCACAAATAAAGTACCAAAAACATATAATATGGCTGTGAATTCATCTTTTACCAAAAACAGAGATTCGAATCCAAAAACTAGTTACCAATTTCACCGTTTTGAAGCTAGTTTCCAATTCTAGTTTTCAAAAGCAATTCAAAAAGAAGGAAATGACGATCATAGATTGGGATCGACATATTAGAGGTCACATAAATTCATATGTATGTAGATTCATACTCATATACGGTCCACATTTCAAATCCCAAATCTAGCTATGGCAACCTCTCTGAAAAGAATAACAGTTTGAGAAATAGACTAGGATCGCGGTAACAAATTTTATAAACTATCTTGGAATATATTTCACACATTTAGTCAAACATATCAGGTATGAATCAAATAACTCATATATACATTTTAACAAACAATTCTCTTGCAAAGTCTTGAATCTAGCTAAAACTATTTTTTCGGAAAACTAGTAATTGAAAAACAGTTGGATTCATTACAATGGATTACACGGAACTTTCTAAAACTCTTCCACAATCGAATAAAACTTTCTAGCAACATTATCAGATACATATAAGTTATATATGTAGCATAGGAGTCTCATAGACATTTTAACAAACATTTCTCTTGCAAAGTCACAAAACTAGCTTTCGCAATTTTTCCAAAAGAATTAGTTATGGAAAAACAACCGGAATCATAGAAAATGACTTTTCACGTTTGATTCACACATTCCATCAAATATTTCAGATCTCTCTCTCTCTCTCTCTCTCTCTCTCTCTCTCTCTCTCTATATATATATATATATATATATATATATATATATATATATATAATCCCATATAAATAAAATAAAACCACTTATCTTGCAAATTCCTGCAACTAAAATCGACCATGTCACGATCCACCAAACCGTAGACAATGTACAAGCCAAATATTTATTTGCATAGGTCACCCCAAGCCGGAACCATGATGACACAAGAAATATTTCACTCAACCATAAAACCCAACTATCATTGGTCCAAACACAATTCCAATGGCAAGTGGATTCCACATCACTACCAATCCAGGATAGTGGCTCTAGGACAGATAGTCACAAGTATACATGTTAAGATTCAATATGATAAGATAGATAACATCAATATTCAACTCAATTTCACAACAATTGCATATACACGATCACTAAAAGATTAACAAGCACAACATAAACACAAGAGACACAATTTTATCCTGGGAAACCCTCTAGGGGAAGAAAACCCAGCAAAAATTTCTCAATATAGATGATCAAAATTACAAAGACAAAACCCCAAACAAGTGCTCCTTCTCCTTGCAGATCTCTCTCTCTCTCACTCTCTCTTATGCGAATTACACAAGTGAGTGTGTGTGTGTGAATGAATGAATAAATGAGAGAGCCTAGCTCTCTATTTATACATTCACTTGTACTTCATGTCGGCCTCAACTAACTTTACTACTCAACTTAATGTTGACTGGGATGACTCCTCTAGGGGACTTAAAAACACCATTACATTTGACTCTAGGGGATCTATTTCCCCGACTTACAAGGGAGGATTTACCTCATGACTCTATGATGACCAGATACAATAATAACATCATGACGGAGGAATAAAACATCTCCAAATAAATTACAATAATAAAATACAATAGAATATTATTCGAAGTTACAATATTTCAAAACTCCCCCTTAATGAAAAGGGTATTCTACTGACAACAACAACATCAACTATAGGAGCAAGGAGAGAGAGCATCATCAACAACATCAAGGTGATACATCTATAAATCATGGGAATTTTTCTTCAACAATATTAGTAATTGGAACATCTTCAACATCTTCAGTACTGGAGCATCATCTTCTACAACACTGAGTCTTCATCTTCTGCAGCACTCGATCGCTCAATCGTCTACAGCAACACTTGATCTTTCAATCGGCAACAACATCATCTTGATCATTCGATCAACAAAATCATCATCTTGATCTTTCGATCAGCAACAACATCATCTTGATCTTTCGATCAGCAACAACATCATCTTGATTTTTCAATCAACAACAACATCATCTGCAGCAACATAACATGCAACACACATGATCAAGTTACGGGATGAACAATCCCTCTTACTTTAGGACATAATTCCAAGGATGATGTAATCCTATCCACACTCTCAGAGACAAAAGTCCGAGGATCCATTTAGAACTAATGTCCAGGGATGATACAATCCCACCCACATTCTTGAAGACAAAAGTCTCTGTATCACTTTAGGACTCATGTACAGGGAAGATGCAATCCCAACCACATTCTCGAAGACAAAATTCTATGGATCACTTTAGGACTAATGTCCAGGGAAGATGCAATCCCAACCACATTCTCGAAGACAAAAGTCTATGGATCACTTTAGGACTAATGTCCAGGGAAGATGCAATCCCAACCACATTCTCGAAGACAAAAGTCTACGGATCACTTTAGGACTGGTGTCCAGGGAAGATGCAATCCCAACCACATTCTCGAAGATAAAGGTCTATTGATCACTTTAGGACTAATGTCCAGGGATGATACAATCCCACTGCAACATCATCATCACAAAAACTACATCACGGAGACAAAAGTATGTGGATCACTTTATGACTAATGTCCAAGGATGATACAATCTCACTGCAACATCATCATCACTGCTCCCCCTTTCGAGAAAGGTCCTTTCTAACCACACCAATCTTGTCACATAAGTACTCAAACTTCACTCGAGACAGAGGCTTAGTCAACACATCAACAACTTGCTCATCAGTGCTCACATACTAGAGCTTTATAACTCCCTTCTGTACCATATCCCGTATGTAAAAATACTGGATTTCTATGTGCTTTGACTTGTCATGGAACGTTGGGTTCTTCGTCATCTTTATACAACTCTGGTTGTCACATAGAATCACCGTGGTATCCAACTCCAGGTCAAATAGACCTGACATCAAATTTCGAATCCATATGGATTCACAACTTAGCAGAACAAGCTGCTATATACTCTGCTTCATCTTGTGCTGAGAGAAACATTGGAGTGCTTCCTGCTAAACCATGAGATCATGGCGGATCCTAGACAATAACATCCACCTGAGGTGCTCCTCCTGTCTGAGACACTTCCGGCCCAATCTGCATCTGTATAACCATACAATCTGTATTCATGATCTCCAACATAGTATAGACCAAAGTCTATCGTACCTTTCAGGTACCTCATCACATGCTTTGCAACTGCCAGGTGAACACGTCTAGGCTCAACTAGATATTGACTCAGGGTGTTCACAACAAAGCATATATCTGGCCTGGTATTCGTCACATACATCAACAAACCAATCATTTGTCTATAAACTGTAGAAAACACTATCCATCATCCCAGATCTCTACTTCACATTTTCCTTGGCTAAGGAAAAATCTCATCCGATCTCAGCCACATATCTAATCACAAGAATCATGCCAAGATTCTTTAACTCTGAGATCTACTCCCTATGAAGTGGAGTCTTCTACATCTGAGTATTTTCCTCCCTCTGTGACTGAACATCATGCACACTCTGCATTGAGTGATCTTCTGCATATCTATCCATTCCATCTCCCGTCAGATGGGTATACTGATATGAGCCTCAAGATCACTCGAACTCTATGGTGAGTTCCTTCTTACATCCATCTAAGATAAACATGTCATCTGTATATAACAACCATCCTCAACCTTGTAGCAAAGGTTGAAATCCGCATCACCCGTGGTGATCATCAATCTCATCAAATGACTATCGATCCTGGGTACTTGTTGAACCCATACAATGCCTTCTTCAATCATGTGATTCTCTTTCAAATCTTGGGAGTTTGCTTGATATGCACTTCTTCTTCAATTACACCATTCAAGAGAACGGTCTTGTCATCCATGGGTGTAATCTATTTTTGGAAGTGTGTCTAGCCACTGGAGCAAACATCTCATCATGATCCTCTCCCTCTCTCTAAGAAACTGCAAGCCATATACCTTTCCTTGTACCTTTGTAGTATGTTTGATTTGTAAGACTTCTTGTTGTACAATCATCACTTGTTCTTCGGAATAGGTGTTCATCATCCTTCTCTTGTAGATCATAACACACGATCTTTCCTACAAATCAAATTCAATTACAAGATTAGTAACACTTCATAATCATCAAATCATTTCAATGATAACCTTTTATGCATACTGATATGATTCACATAGTTATGCAACTATCTTCGCCAATGCTTTAGCACAACACTTTTCCATATACCGTATGCATACGGTGACTATCTAGATGCCTCCCATTTCTAACAGAACATACTATCAAGACCATGCACTGATCCCAGCATGTTATCAAAGAGGTTTCATTCTAGACAAGCAACAATGGAATGGTGTCCAACACAATTGGCTACTTACCCATCATATGCATATTAGTATTACACTGTTCAATTCTATATGAATGCTTACCATGTGCATGATACATTTCCCGTTCTAGGAAAACAAATATGCATACAACTATTAATATCATTAACTATTCATAGATTCAAGAAGTAATTCAAATAACAACTCAAATACTTATATTTTATGTTTGTGTGGTTGCCTCCCTCTTGATCTCTAATTTTCCCTTTATGATAGCATCATGATTATATGTCTTTGAACTTCTATCCATCTTGTACCAATATGCATGCTTAGGTGTGAACTAGTTTCATCATTGTGTCATCCTCAAGATCTCACACATTCATTAATATAATCTCAATACTATCAAAACATTATAATCCTAAATAATCTTAAACATGTATGGTCATGATCATTTCATACACAGGTAATTTATCGCAAGTGTTAGTATTCAAGGTTTCATGGAGTACTTATTTTACTCATGCATATTCTTATTTGACCACAGGACTCTTCTAGTTTGTCATATCATTAACCAAACTAAGAAACATAATATGCATAAACCCTTGATTACTTAAACTTCTAACATCAAGAATAATCATTATCAATCATGCAAAAATATACTTATCTAAGATCCTAACACAAAGTAGGATTCTTACTCGATATAGGAAAACATACCTGGATTAGCATGCTTGCTAGTTATGCCTAACATACCTAAACATTATCTTCTTTGTTCTCTTCAAATATTTAGAGATCTTGTGCTGTAACTTGCATCTCTTAAATCTCATATGTTAGGAGTATTAGAACCAAATCGTACATACCTTGTAAGTAGAGATTCTATGTGATCAAAGACTATGGATGAGTCTTTTGTCTTCATGTCATCATGGTTATCTATTCTTGATATAGAACTTGATTTGTCTTTCTTCATGTACCCTTCATGTTACCAGACAACATCATCCTCATACAACACCATAAGTGTATTAGTACATTCATAATATCATAAGTGTCATAACCCTAATCAATGAATGTCTTCTATCATTCACATGCATTCATACTTTTACTAAGGTGATCATACAACCCTAAAAATTGATTATTATTGTACTATCCTTAATCATATGTAGGTAAACATATCATGAACTTAATCATCAGATAAATAAAAACTAATTTCAAAACATACCTGCATCTCCTCAGGTCATACCTATCGAGATTGCTTGTAGTCTTCTCTATAAGGGTAAAACCCTAATATTACAAGGTAGATCACTTGTAAACATCTTATATAGAATCATGGTGATAGGATGATAGAATACCAGTGCCATTTAAACCTCCTTCATTACTTCCCTATGATTCTCCCAACTTTGTTAGGGTTTCTTCTTACTTGTAGAACCCAAAAACCCTAATTTTTAATCTCCTTCCTCCCGCAACATTTTGATGGAAGATTAATATCTATGATGAAGGGATTCCAAATCCATTTTCAAAGTTTCCAATGTTGCATCATGTGTCTCCAACATTGTATCAAGTCCTACCATACCTAAAAACTGAAAACCCTAAGTGAGAGCTTCTTCCTCCTCTTCTTTGATTTCCTCCGTTGAGTTATTTCAGATGTGCCTTATTGTTTTTGGTGTATCTCTGAAATTTAGGATCCTCAAGGTCATAAAATTTGGCCTATGGTAGCCAGACCTTTCATCTTTCCAACCCCATATATTTTAGCTTCATTGGATTCTCCATGAGAGAGATATGATAAATTTCCCAACATGACCTTTTTATGGATGAAACAACATAGCGAACTTGTACGGCATGCCACGTGTCACTGTTTCAACTTTGGCCTCTGAAATTCGGACCTGTGAAACTACACTCCTTTCCCTAACTATCACATTTTACTTCATTCCATTTGGAGCTTCCTATGCAGAGATATGACCTTTTTTCCTAGGTCACTTGTTTGGGGCTGCATTCTAGAAGAGGCAGAAACCCTAACTTGTATGGATCATATATCATAAAGTACAACGATAATGGGGCTTATTTTTCGACACCGGGTACATCTATGTCTGATATTCGTCTTGTAGAAGTTTCAGATCCTGAACCCTCGCAAAAACAGATTTATAGAGAAATTTCCATGATGACTATTTTTTGCTATACAAAGCCCTAGCTTTCAAATTGTCGCAAGTGAAACAAGTGTCATAAATTCCATACATTTCCTTCTTTCATGCTAGCTATGATACCATGTTAATATTCAATATGCTAATATAGATAACATAAGTATTCAATTCAATTTCACAACAATAACATATACAGGATCACTGAAAGAATAATAAGCACAACATAAACACAAGAGACACAAATTTTATACTAGGAAACCCTCTAGGGGAAGAAAACCCAGCAAAACTCCCTCAATATAGATGATCAAAAGTACAAAGACAAAACCCCAAACAAGTGCTCCTTCTCCTTGCATATCTCTCTCTCTCTCTCTCTCTCTCTCTCTCTCTCTTATGTGAATTACACAAGTGAGTGTATGTGTGAATGAATGAATAAATGAGAGAGCCTAGCTCTCTATTTATATATTCACTTGTACTTTAATTTTACAACTTGACATGTCGTCCTCAAATAACTTTACCACTCAACTTAATGTTGACTGGGCTGACTCCTCTAGGGGACTTAAAAACCCCATTACATTTGACTCTAGGGGATCTATTGCCCCGACTTACAAGGGAGGATTTACCTAATGACTCTATGATGACCAGATATAATAATAACATCCCGACAGAGGAATAAAACATCTCCAAATAAATTACAATAATAAAATACAATAGAATATTCTTCGAAGTTACAATATTTCAACACTACCATCGGTCCAACTGTATTCCAATGGAAAATAGATCCCACTATTTCCAATCTAGGAAATACAGCTCTAGGACATATGGAATCAATAAAACACTAATTTACCATCGTTCCAACTGCATCCAATGGCAAGCGCATTCCACGTCACTTCCAATCCAGGACAAGCAGCTTCCAGGACAGATAGACTAGCAACAACCAAGTCTCTCTGCTTGGGCACGGGCTCAGCAAGGGCACACCAACCATCCAAAAATACCATTGGATCATAGGCTCTCACACATACCAAGGGAAGCAAATCAAATTCCCAAGTGCCAATGAGAAATTCACATGAGTGAGTGAACCAAGAACAAAGAGAATGAAGCCAAGAACCAAGAATAAAAATGAAGCACACACAAACCAATTCGAATTCCTCATGGAGAACTCAAGTTGGGGGGGAGAGAGAGCCACAAGAGGAGTTACATTCCCAGAATAGAAAACCACTAAGGAGGAGTTACAACTTTCATGAGGGGAAACACCAAGTGGAACTCAAGCGGGTGCACTAGGAGAGAGAGTGACTGCAAAAATAAAAACCATCCCGGAATAATAAAATCAAGGAGAAACACAACATAAGAGGGTGCATAAGTCAAGAGGGTCCACCAACATAGACACAAACACTTAGGAACACACTTTCCCACTTCCCCTTGCTCGTAACATCATGATTCCTCATACTCTATTATGTGGCATCGGTTATGTGGCATCGGTCAATATCAATTGTTTTATTTTATTAATTAATAATAATAATATGCAAACCATAGTCCTCGCACCTCATGCCATAACATTGCAACATCAAAATAATAATAACATGTCCAAGGGATAAACCAGAGGGTATTACATCCCTCTCCCCTTAAACAATGCATCGTCCTCAATACATATTACATGCATGCCTTTACAAAAGGATAAAAAACATGCACATACATGCCTTAGAAAGATAACATCTTTCAAACTCTCACAGACATGCCCATACATGCCTCATAAAGATAACATATTTCTAACCACAATACTTCCTACTACCACCTACTTTCTTGTCCGTCTCCACTGCCCATGGGAGAACTAAGACTAGTAGAGTGGACTCAAGGAAGCAAGGGTCGATCTTCAATCCCCATCACGATTCACAGGGTCTTCGATTCTCTTTACAAGGACTTCAAACCTTCAACAAAGATACATCCACCTAAAAATCATATTTCAATCAATCATATGATTAACATCGGGTATATAAAAATTTGTGATACATGATATAAATATATTCTTCTACAAAGATATTTTTTATGTTCCAAAAAATACACAATCAACAACAAACATGTATATATATTGTTCATCTAGATACATAAAATACATCTTCAAGATACATTCTACATGAAATAAATCACACAAAATACATTAGTATATACAAGGTACATGAGATGTAGATACTTCTTAAACAAAATACTTGAAATGCATCTACCTTAATCTTATTCTAAACAATTCAATCATACGAAATGCATCAGGTGTATCAATTAATTGCATCAAGTATACCATTCAATCTCATGAAGTGCATCAAGTTTGTACTATTTCTTCATGAAATGCATTCCAGTCAATCAATCGCATGAAATGAATACACTTTACCTATAGATACATGAAATGCATCATGCATATGCTCTATCAACAAAATACATTAAATGCATCATGCATATGCTCTATCAACAAAATACATTAAATGCATCTAAGATATATGAAATGCATTACAATCAGTCAATCACATGAGATGCATTACCAAGATGCGTTTACATGATTTATCACCCAAATGCTTTCCCCACGAGGATGCATGAGATTTACCATGATACTTTGCAAAGATTCATTTCAACAAAGGTATTTGATATACCACAAGGATACCCTAACAAGATACTTTCAGTAAAGATCACAAAGATGCTTTCTAACAAAGATACTTGTATTAGTATTGGATATATAAGGATACATGAAGTAGATCTTCAACAAAGGTACATGAATCATGCTTTAATCAATCACACGGTTAGTACATACTTCTCAACAAGATATACAAAATACCACCAGGATACCTACACATGAAATGTCATCAAGATACCACCAAAATACCTTTCAACAAAGATCACAAAGATACCTTTCTGACGAAGATCGCAAAGATAAAAATCACAAAGATATTTTCTAGCAAAGATTGCAAGGATCACCATAACATTTTATGCACTTTATGTAACAGGTAAGCAAACTTATATGCAACAATTCCAATCTAACTAAGAAACCAAAAATGGCCATAACAACTAGTAGTTAAACATACTACCTTTCATCTCCACACAAAGCATAAGTCTTATTTAGAGAACAGTAAAAAAAAGGCCAATATACATCAACTAATAGTAATTAGTATCAACTAGTAACATCAACCAATATCAATCATACATTAGTCATACAGGCGTCGATCTATAATACATCAATTCATAATACCTCAACCATATATCAATCATACACCAATATCAACCAATGGCAACCATACATGCATCGATTGACCATACAAACATCAATTAGAATACGTCAACCGGACTACATCAACCAAAACACATCAATCAGAATACATCAACCAGAAGAAAAATACATCAACCAGAATACATCAACCAAAACATATCAACTAGAACACATCAATCAGAATACATCAACCAAAAGCAAAATACATCAAGCATAATACTTCAATCAGAATACATCAATCAGAATACATCGAGCAGAATAATTCAATCAGAATACATCAACCAGAACACTTCAAATCGGAATACATCAATCAAAATACATCAATCGTAATACATTAATCAGAGTACATCAATCAGTATACATCAATCAAAATACATCAATCATAATACATCAACCATACATCGATCATCAATATCAACCAATGACAACCAATAAATCATCAATAACAACCAAAGATAACCATACTTACATTAATCATACCTCAATCACCCATCAATCACCATGACAACCAAGAACAACCAATAATAGTCATATATACAGTAATGACAATATCATACATGTATCAACCATTAATCAACCAACGTCAATCATTAACAACCAATAGTATCAAACAACATGCATCAACCATTCAAACATCATACATCGACCATATCAATCATTTTGAATAGTTAATATTTATCATAATATTATATATAATTATTAGCACATGACAATATATATAATAGACATACATCAATAATACATGTATACAACCAACAACATCTCACAAAAACTACTAATATTGCACTTATGTAAACACTCAACACATACACAATCATACATGTTTCCTGCATACATACTCCATCAATAACAATGTTATACATACTTTGATGGAAATCCCATCTAATCCCCATATACTAACCATACATTACGTTACTAATTATGTGCATGTAGCACACTACTTATACTATCAACCAAAGTAAATAAATAGTCGCCTCAAGCAACCAAACATCCTGCCACCAAAATCTTCTAATAAAAATAATTATGAGCTATACAACACACCATCATACACTCATACGATACACCATACTTGCTATTAATATGCATTATTTCTATACATACACACATTTTGTCTACATACATATTATAATTCTTCAATCATATATCATACTATTATTAATCATATACACAACACATTAATCATATAACCTATATATCCTATATTTTATACACTCGTATAATTATTATGTTTTACCATAATAATCATACAATTGCAGCGGTATAATTATTACTTAATCCAATACTATCATATTAGAAACACATTATAACATATATACTAACATAATACTTTTGATCACACTATGTTTCCTAATACTTCAAAAAACTTCCAATATTTTACACTTACTTCATTACATATGTTCACATCTTTACATATAGTATATACACAAAATCATATACACGTAATACTAATAATTATTACATATTTTAAAATACATATTACAGTATATACAAACATATATATATATATACTTTTAACAACTATATATATATCACACGTATTACACACACACACACACACATATATATATAACATTTATATTATGTTATATTCAATATCTAATACCCCTCATCTATCTTACATCACATGTTATGTTATGCATAGTTAATTTTATGTCATATATATATAAGAGTATCATACACTACTATACTACATACTTGCACACATAAAATAGAATAAAGAGAATATGAGCCATTAAAGACAAGTGACTCATTTCCTCCAAAAATAAACGAGTTACATTTACATAAGCAAAACAAATAAAATAAAGAGAATATGAACCATTAAATACAAGTGGCTCATTTCCTCAAAAAATAGACTAGGAGTTACATCTCCATAAATAAATAAATTAAATAAAAGAGAATATGAACCATTAAAGACAAGTGGCTCATTTCCTCCAAAAATAGACAAGGAGTTACATTTACATAGACAAAATAAATAAAATAAAAAAGAATATGAACCATTAAAGACAAGTGACTCATTTCCTCCACTCAATAAACAATATGGTAAGATAAGTTAGGATAATAATAATGCCACCACTAACCCTAAAATAAATAAATTAAATAATCAATAATAAAATACAAGAATAGTCCTTAGCTATACTTACCTCCAAGTGGCAATTCCACCACTAACTAATTAGATAAGTTAGGACAACAGTAATTAGTAAATAGTATAAAACATACTACATGCATAAAATAAAAAGGAGATTGGGAAACACCATTTAGACAAGTGTCCCATTTCCTAAAATAGCCAAGGAGTTACTCCTTGATGTGACAATGTAAAAGTGGCAAAGCATGCCCACACATAAAATTATTCCCTCAAGAGAAGCAATACAGACAATAGAGAGTATATTTCCCATTAGTAACATTTCATATTGATAATATCTATACTACATCATCTTTATATATTTGTTAGGATATTTCAATACTCCATCCTTGTACTACCTAGCATTATTTATTTTTCCTAGTTGTTGATGATGTCGTTTGCTCCCTAATGGTGTGCAGATTCCATCCAAGATCCATCTACCACCTTTTGAGCCCTGCATGCATAATTTTAGGACTACTTCAGTCAATTCCCTATTTTATAGGAACCTACTGAGTGTTCCAGTGCAGTCCACCTTAGTTAGATGACTCTTGTGGGGGGGTAGAGCTCTGGATGCCATTGATTGTGGACTCATGCGCCCATTTATGATTGACATGCATGAAAAACTCACTATTGCGCCCTCCTTAGTCAGTTAACTAATTGTGACTTCGATTAGTTGAGTTTAGATTTAGTTGAGTTGAGTTTGAGTCTTCCAAAGAACTCTAGTGGTGATAATCCCTATGTTAGACCAACTAAGGTTCAAATTCTCCTGTGTGACTCGAATTCTCTCCATTGTAACATCATTTTTCATTATACTGATTATTGGATCATGTGACATTATTCTGCTCCTATCTGAGTTCTGCTGCATAATTATTCTTCTTCTCTTTTTTACTGCAGTTTTCACTCTTATTCAACTTTTCTGCTCATTCTTTCTTTGTGAGGTATCCTAGGCTCTTAGATATGTTGTGACTTAGATTTCCACATGGTATCAGATCCATTTGAGCGAATAGTTTGAGAAACTGCTTTTGGTAGTGCACTTGAAGCCTTTGGATTTCCACAGCAAATCCTGGTGCCATTGCATTGAATTCATTGGAGAAATCCAATGAGGTCTATCCAGGTGTGAAGGATCCGGATAAAAGTGCCTATTGTCCTAAAGCAGTGCTCGGTAGTATTATACCTCCATTATTGAGAGTTTTTTGCAGGTTATTTAAAGTTTTTGAGTGTGGCAACAGTTTTCTGCAGTTGTAGCAGTTTTTCTACAGTTGCAGCAGTTTTGCTACAGAAGCAGCAGTTTTACCTTGTATTCGCTCCAGCAGTTGTAAGGGACAATTTGAACTCTCCTCTCTCTCCTAGGATCCTGACACCCTTCAATTACCTTGATTGGAGGGTTGATCTGTATATGGTATTGCACAACAAATCACTGTACAAGGTGACAATGGGGAAGGATCTTGAACCAAAATCAGCTGTGGATAAAACCAAGTATCTAAATAGATTGGATGAAGCATTTGGTTTCATGTGTATTCATATTTCCAGATACGTACTCTTTCACCTCGACGGATTGAATACTCCAAGAGAATTATGGTTGAATTTAGAGACCCTCTTTCGAAAACAAGATGAGCTAAGAGGCCATATTCTGGAAAATGAGTTGATTGCTCTACAACCGAGTAGTTTCGTGACCATTCAACAGTTCTTTTCAAAATTCAAATATTTGTTTATGCAATGCAATTAGTGTGGCATTGAGAAGAAGGATGAGCAACTCGTGCTATCTAAGCACGCTAGGTCCTGAGTTCTCCATCTTTGTCTTTACCTTCCATTCTGGGCGAATGTCAATCCCTGGTTGGAAGATTCCCTCCTTAGATGTTTTCACTGAATCTCTCATCCAAGAACAAGATAAGTTGATCCAGATGGGCGCCTTGAAGGCCTTCAAAGATCAAGCTCTTATGGTTAGAGAAGCAAAAAGTGAAAATGGGAAGGGGAAGCACAAGGGAAATGATAAGAGGCCATCTTAACCCAAGCAAAATGCTAAGTCAAGTCCATCAAAAGGATCCTCCAGCTCCAAGAATGGAAAACAAAAGGGATTTGAGAAATCCAAGTGTTCCTATTGCAAGAAAGGAAACCACCCAGAGATATCTTGCATGCAGAAGAAGATATATCAGATGACCAATCTTCTTGAACAACACAACATTTCCCTCCTAGAAGGTGCAAGAGAGACTGATTCTGGAAGTGAGTCTAATGGTCATAAGAGATGCCACAATCCCAAGCTGGATTTTCAAAATCACAAGCCCTCATCATAGATTCAGGAGCCTCCAAACACATGGTTGCCTCCAGAGAATCATTTTCTTCTCTAGATCTCAAACATGGTCTGATTATTCACATGGGAGATAACTCTTAGATCTCTGTTGAAAGGAAGGGCATAGTACATATGGAGCATGGGAAGTTCAAAAATGTTCTATTTGTGCCTTCTTTGTTAGCAAAATTGTTATATGTATATCAGATGACCCACACATGTTCACCAAAGAAAGTGGTCTTTGGTCCTAACACAATTGAGATTGCATAGATCTCTACTGGGAATATTATAGTGAAAGGGTTTGCAAACCATGCCTCGAAGGCATGTGATTTCTCACATTTTTTGCCATACTCTCTGCCTACCCCATCAGAATCTGATGAATATCAGAGTGATGTCTCTTCTGATGAAGATGAGGATCAAGATCTTGACGTGGAGAATAAAGTTCAAGGAGAATCAGATTCATATCTAGATCCAACACATGCTCCCAATCCATGGCCAAGGCTAATATGGGCTCACAAAGTCCTTGTAGCTGCTGGGAACACAGTTGGGGATCCATCTGACCATAGTACCACCAGATCTCAGTATCATGCAAAACTTGCACTATGTCATGCAGATCCACTTCTCTCAGAGAAGTGCTACATGATGGTGGGGTTTGATCCACAATATCTTGGAGAGACTTTCCATGGGGGATCTACAACCAAGTACAAATCTCGGTTGTCTGAAAAAAGGTACTCAAAGTTTTATGATTTGGACCACAATGAGCCATTCTCTCTAGTAGCAAGAAGGGTTCTTGAAAGACTTTTTTCGGAAAATACCAATTCTACATAGTGGGAGGTACATCAGAGATCCAGATCCAGATCTAGCACCTGCATTGCTATCCTACAGAGGAGCAGCTTGCCAATTTTTTTACAAAGGTTTTCACTGAGGAAAGTTTTTTCCTTCTCTACTTAGTATGAAGGTTCTTTGAGTTCCCTACTGCTGTTCTTTTTTAGGGGGGTTATTTTTCCCATGAGTTTTTTGCCCATTTCCTTGGTTCATGAACAATTATTTTTTATCATTTATTTGAGTGTATGGGTGACCTTTGGTATTAGTAACCAGGGTCCATGATGCAAAAGTATGGATTAAGGGGGGGTGTTAGGATATTTCAATACTCCATCCTTGTCCTACCTAGCATTATTTATTTTTCCTAGTTGTTGATGATGTCATTTTCCCCCTAGTGGTGTGTAGATGTCATCCAGGATCTATCTACCACCTTTTGATCCCTTCATGTATCATTTTCATACCACTTCAGTCAGTTCCCTATTTTATTGGAACCTACTGAGTGTTCCAGTGCAATCCACTTGAGCTAGTTGACTCTTGTAGGGGGTTAGAACTCTAGATGCCACTGATTGTGGCCTCATGCACCCATTTTTTATTGACATGCATGACAAACTCACTATTGCGCCCTCCATAGTCAATTAGCTAAGTTTAGGTTCATTTCAGTTGAGTTTGAGTCTTTTGGATAACTCCAGTGGTGATAATCCCTATGCTAGACCAATTGAGGTTCGAATTCTCCTATGTGATTCGAATTCTCTCCATTGTAACATCATTGTTCATTATACTGATTATTCCCAAACTAGCTTTTGTAATTTTTCCAAAAGAACTAGTAATGGAAAAACAACTAGAATCATAGAAAAGGACTTTTCACATTTGATTCACACATTACATAAAATATTTCATATGCATACATATATATACCATATCAAAAATAAATAATCCCATATAAATAAAAGACAACCACTTATCTTGCAAATTCCCGCAATTGAAATCGACTATGCCATGATCCACCCAGCAGTAAACATTGTACAAGACAAATATTTATTTGCACAAGTCACCCTCGAGATGGAACCATGATGCCACAAGAAAGAGTGAACTCAACCATAAAACCCAACTATCATCAGTCCAACCATAATTCCGATGGCAAGTGGATTTCACATCACTTCCAATCCAGGACAGTGGCTCCAGGATAGATAGTCACAAGTCTACCATCGGTCCAACTATATTCCAATGGAAAATAGATCCCACTATTTCCAATCTAGGGCATACATCTCCAGGACAGATAGACTCAATAAAACACTAATCTACCATCATTCCAGATGCATCCAATAGAAAGTGGATTCCACTTCACTTCCAATCCAGGACAAGCAGCTTCCAGACTAGCAACAACCAAGTCTCTCTTCTTGGGCACGGGCTCAGCAAGGGCGCACCAACCATCCAAAAATACCATTGGATCAGAGGATCTCACACATACCAAGGGAATCAAATCCAATTCCCAAGTTCCAAAGATCAATGCACATGAGTGAATGAACGGAGAGCAAAGAGAATGAAGCCAAGAACCAAGAAGAAAAAATCAAGAGAAAAATGAAGCACACACCAACCAATTTGAATTCCTCGTGGAGAACTCGAGTTGGGGGAGAGAGAGAGTCACAAGAGGATTTACTTTCCCAGAATAGAAAACCATTAAGGGGGATTTACAACTTTCACGAGGGGCAACACCAAGTGGCACTCAAGGGGGTGCATTAGGAGAGAGAGTGACTCCAAAAATAAAAACCATCCCGGAATAATGAAATCAAGGAGCAACACAACATAAGAGGGTGCATAAGTCAAGAGGGTCCACCAACATAGACACAAACACTTAGGAACACACTTTCCCACTTCCCCTTGCTCGTAACATCATGGTTCCTCATACTCTTTTATGTGGCATCGGTTGATATCAGCTGTTGTATTTTATTAATTAATAATAATAATAATGTGCAAACCATAGTCCTGGCACCTCGTGCCATAATGACACAAGATCAAAATAATAATAACATGTGCAGGGGCTAAACTAGAGGGTGCTGCACCAACCTAAGTGCAAACGTTTTGTCAGGCTCACAACTTACACAGACTAGAAAATAGTTTGAATCATGGCCATACCAATTTGTTGCGAAGGAAATTGTTATTGAAGGGTTCCTTGTTCCCAAATGTGGTTTGCATGAGTTTTGTGATGTTTTTGAGAGAGAAATTAGATCGACTGCACTCATAGCTCAAATTGATGACTGCAACAAAATTCGGCATGAACAGATCAAACATCTAATTTTTTGAAGCTTGAAACCAATGGTGAAACATGAAATAGATGATGGACTACCTAAAATCATTCCCCCAGATGGAGTATGTGAAAGGTGTGTGCTTGGAAGGCATCACCAGGATCCCTTTGAGACAAGAAAGGCATGGAGAGCCAAGATGACTCTATTGGAACTTGTTCACGACGATCTATGTTACATGAATAAGTGTGAGGTATATTTTAACCTCCATTTATAATTCTTATAGGTACACTTGGGTATATTTCTTAAAGAATAAGAGTCATTTCTTTGAAAATTTCAAGGAATTTTGGGCATTGGTTGAAAAGTAATGTGGTCAACCTGTGAAATGTTTAAGATCAAACAATGGTGGAGAATATGTGGGAAAATTCATGAAAATTACCTATCACAAAATATAATATTTTGGTAGAGATATGTACCTCACACACCTCAATAGAATATATTTGCAAAGAGGAAAAATAAGATATTGGTTGAAATGGAAAGTTGTTTCCTTCATGCCAAAGACTTTTCGACTAGCTTTTGAGAAAAAAAACTTTTCTATTGTTCAAACTATATGCTAAACCTCATTCCAACTATAGTTGTTCTTAATATGACTCCTATTGAGAAATGGAGTGGAAGGAAACCATCAATGGTAACCTTAGAACGTTTGGATGTATTTCATGAGTGCACAATCCATATGACTACAAAAATAAATTAGATGCAAAGATTCATGCTTGATGAAGAGTTGAAGGCATGTAGATTGTTTAACCCAGTCAAACAACATATCATCATTTGAAGGGATGTTGTCTTTGATTAAAAGGCCTTGGGTATTAAATTGTTGAATTTCTCTTTTGGTTTGATAAGAGGTGATCCTTTTGAAATTGTAATAGGATTACTTGAACTACATTTTAGAGTTTCAACTAGACAAATGACTCACCTACCTATTTCGACTTATAGTGACCATGGAACCGACCACTAGCTTTAGAACCTCTAATCAACCCTCTGGTGAATTGGTAGGTGCAAAATTTTATTAATCTATGAATTCTTGTCTACCCCATTGGGATATTAAGACAATTGAATTTAATGGATTTTTTGCAAGAGATATTAATGACTTAAGGAAGGTTAGAAGTGAAAAACAATGTGGTAGTGTTGCTCTAATGACACATGTGCTAGAGGCATGTGATCTAGATACATATGTAGATGCACATGGTTGACATGAATGGGAGAACACTTTGTTGAAGAATATCATCCCTTGATGAAGATTAAAACATGGGATTTAGTTCCTCAATTGCAAGGAAAGAATATAGTGAAATGTCGATGGGTCTACAAGAAAAAATTCACATCTCACAGGGTTGTTAAAAGATGTAAGATTCATTTTCTAGCAAAAGGTTTTAAAATATTTTCCTTTTTGCAAAGATGAACTTAGTTCAACCGATTCTTTCATTTGTTGATCGACTTGGATAAGAGGTACATTAGATGGATGTCAAAAGTGATTTTATTTTTGGTGATCTAACTAAAGAAATCTATATGGAGCAAACCCTTGGTTTTGAGAAGGATTCCAACCTTATTTGTGAGTCCGGACTGAGAAATCCTTGTATGGTTTGAAACATGCCCCTAGGGATTGGTACGCGAAGATTGACCATTTCTTTATCAATATTAGTTTCAAATGTTGCAAATCAAATCATAACATCTATGCTTTATGTGTAAAAGGTGAAACCTGAATTATTGCATTATATGTGAATGATTTAGTCATTATTAGCAAGATATAAATCTAATATTGGATTTTAGAAACAATTGGCCAATACCCTTTAAATGATTTATCTTGGTATTTTACATTTAGTTTTATGCATTGAAGTTCTACAAATGGATGATGGCATGTTTATTCTCAACCTAACTATGTAATGGATCTTTTGCAAAAATTCAAGATGAACAACTATAAAGTGTTAATTTTTCAGAATTTACAATTTGATCTAGGATCTTAACCGAGAGAATAACATGTACAGCATATTTACAGCATATCAATCATGGACACAATAAAGCAAGCATACAAGAGACACAGAGTTTCAACGGGGAAAACCAAGAAGGTGAAAAACCCCGCAACTTCCTCAGAGATAGATAGAGCAGTGATACAACCCAAGTACAAGAGATAGTCTTCTCCTAGTAGCAGCTTCTCCTCCTCCACAAGTGCCCCACTCTCCAATGAGAGTATGAGTGAGAAAGTGAATGATCAAATAGAGTGCCTTCCGCACTCTATTTATACATGGCTTGACTTGCCTAATAACCTTTACTAGGTTAGCCTCAACTTAACCACATAACATAATGCTGACAGGGCCGACCCCCATTAGGGTGGTCTAATAACCCTTTTACCCGCATGACTCATACAGGGCCGACCCCATCAAGGTGGTCTAATAACCCATCAAGTATAAGTTACGACACTTATAATATAAATGACGACACTTCCGTATAGAGGAATAATAACATCTCTATAGGAATAGAAACACTTTCGTATAGAGGAATAATAACATCTCTATAGGAATACAATATACATATATGAAATACATTCTGAAGTTACAAATACATCAACACTCCCTCTTAACTAGGAATGTGTTTCTCGACACAGGTCTTCTAGCACAAGTCTTCTTCTCTAGATCATCGTCACTGGATCATCGACATCGAATCATCGTCATCGTCACTGCTGTTGCTATCTCAATCAATCTCTGAACTACTTGTCATAGGAATTTCTACATAGCTAGTCCTTTTTCATACTGGATGTAGGCCCACCAGCTGTAGGTCTTCATCATCACTGGCCATATTGTGGAATCCTCAGGACTAATTACATGCGTCAACAAAACCTCGAAAGAGCATCCCAGGCATTTTACGAGCACACAGCTCAACCTATCGAATCTCCCAGGATCTTTTACATGTGACTGTCACAAAACCTTAAAAGAGTGTCTTGCCAAGCAAGATCTCTAAAGAGCATTTGAGGCCTTTTTCATCCTGTCTAGATCTCCAGGACTTATTACATGTGACCCCTACCACAAAACCTTAAAAGAGTGTCTTGCCAAGCAAGATCTCTAAAGAGCATCTAAGGCCTTTTTCATCCTGTCCAGATCTCCAAGACTTATTACATGTGGTCCCCACAAAACCTTAAAAGAGTGTCTTGCCAAGCAAGATCTCTAAAGAGCATCTGATTCCTTTTTCATCCTGTCCAGATCTCCAGGACTTATTACATGTGGTCTAGCAAAACCTTAAAAGAGTGTCTTGCCAAGCAAGATCTCTAAAGAGCATCTGAGGCCTTTTTCATCCTGTCCAGATCTCCAGGACTTATTACATGCTACCCTTGCACAACCTGTTCCACGGCCACAAAGTATCAAACTGATACTCACCATACATCATCCTGATGTACACATGATCATCTTGATCATCATCACTGCATCGTCCTAATGCATGTCATCTAGAGAAACATCCTGAAGCTCATTATCCATGATCATCCTGATCATACAATGCATCCACCTGATGCATACCAAGTATCTTCTTAATACATATCACCATACATGATCTACCTGATCATACAATGTATCCACCTGATACATATCATCATACATGATCTGCCTGATCATACAATGTATCCACCTGATACATATCATCATACATGATCTACCTGATCATACAATGTATCCACCTGATACATATCATCATACATGATCTACCTGATCATATAATGTATCCACCTGATACATATACAAATACATGATCCAACTGATCATCACAAGCATCCAACATGATGCATATACATATACATGATCCAACTGATCACAACAAGCATCCAACATGATGCATATACATATACATGATCCAATTGATCATAAAAAGCATCCAACATGATGCATATATAGAGCAGTAACTGGAGCATTGTCCTGATGCTCATCATCCAGCGCTTACATCCACAGCCATGGAAGGATCCTCCTCTCACCATGCTCAGAATGGCTCCTACAAATGTGTCCATCACTTCTTCCTCGAAGTGTCATCAACCTAAAGAACACCAAGCCTCTCTCTGAAGTACTCAAACTTCACTCTGGCTAATGGTTTCGTCAACACATCTGCAACCTGCTCATTCATCGCAACATACAGGAGCTTCACTGCTCCTCTCTGCACCATATCCCTGATATAGTGATATTTGATCTCAAATGTGCTTTGACCTATCATGGAACACCAGGTTCTCAGACAGCTTCACACAACTCTGGTTGTCACAAAAGATACCAGTATCCTCCAGCAGGAGATCAAATATCTCAGACAGTAGCTTCCGGAGCCATACTGCCTCACAACTGGCCGAACAAGCTGCAACATACTCTGCTTCGGCTATACTCAGTTCTACACAAGACTGCTTCCTGCTAAACCAAGAGATCACACCTGATCCCATACTGAAGCAACACCCAGATGTGCTCTTCCTATCTGCAGCACTACCTGCCCAATCTGAATCAACATAACCCTGCAGGTTAAACTTTTGATTCGCATCATACTTGAGCCCATAATCAATTGTACCCTTCAGGTACCTTAGAATATGCTTTACAACAACAAGGTGAACACCTCTGGGATCCGTTAGGATCTGGCTCAATGTGTTCACCGCAAAGCAAATATCTGGTCTCGTATTTGTCAGGTACATCATGGACCCAATCATCTGACGATACATCGTGACATCAACCGGATCAGATGAAGCATCACACACAAGCTTCAGGTTCGATGCCATAGGTGTGGCCATGGCCTTGCAGTCCATCATCCCGAACCTCTTCAGGATCTCTACTGCATACTTCCCTTGTCCAAGGAAGATTCCATCTGCACTCTGCCACACCTCCATGCCTAGAAAGTAGTGCATCATACCCAAGTCCTTCATCTCGAACTCGGCAGCAAGCTTCCTCTTGGTATCGAAAATCAATCTATCCTCACCTGTTACAAACAGGTCATCCACATACAATAGTAGTATCACAGGATTGCCTTCCTCAACCTTGTAGTAAAGGTTGGAATCCGCTTTACTCTTGCTAAAGCCCAAACTGGATAAAAAGTTGTCTATCCTATCATACGAAGTCCTAGGAGCTTGCTTCAAGCCATGCAAGGCTTTCTTCAACCTACACACATATGACTCCCTGTCATATGTCTCAAAACCGAGTGGCTAATCCACATACACTTCCTCTTCGACTACACCATTCAAGAAAGTTGTCTTGATATCCATCTGGTGTATCTTTCATTTCATCAATGCAGCCAGAGCAAGTACTGATCTGATGGAAGTGTATCTGGCTACAAATGCAAAAGTCTCTTCATAATCAGCCATGAGCTACAAACCTTGCTTCGTATTTTTCTATGCTACCATCTGCAGCATGCTTGATCTTATAAATCCACTTGGAAGTCACAACAGACTTCTCATCCGATCTTGGGACTACATCCCAAACATCATTCTTCATGATCTGCAGATCATGGCATTCTTCCATTACTTCATCCCAGATCCTGGGAACTTCAAATTCTTCAATATCTTCAATATCTTCAATAGATAGCTTTATTGCTGGAACAAATGTTGTAGTCCTTCTTTTGTAGGTTATGGTATACAATCTTTCCTATAAAACAAGTTAAATTGCATGATTAGAAACATCTCATAGTTTTCAGAACAAATACTTACATGTAAAGAAATATGTCATACAGTCATGCAATTATTTTAGCCAATGCTTCAATACAACATTTATCCATATCCTGTAACTTTCTAGATGCCTTCCAATCTCTACCGGAACATTGTTAAGAGTGTGCACAACTCCCAACATGTCAGCAAAGAGGTTTCATTCTATATAAGTAGAAATGGAATGTTGTACAGTGCCATAGGCCACTTACCCAATACATGCGTATTAGTAGTATACTATTTATTAATGCAATTATTCTAATATACACAACCTAATTCTAGTATATACGTCATTGAACAATATTATTTAAACAATCAAATATACAAGAAATGACAATTCAAATACTTATCTTTGTTTGTTTGTTGAGTGGACTCCCTCTCAACCTTTGCTTCCTTGCAGGAACTACTAGAGTGTGCTCCCTCTTGATCTTTGCTTCCTAGATTACCTGTCCTTGAACTTATATCCATCCTCAATCACTTATGCATACTTACTAGTATCATCATTGTGTTATCCTTGAGGTCTCATACATACATTCATTAGTATAATCTCAATACTGTCAAAACACAATAATTTTAAACATGTATAGTCATGATCATTTAAAACACAGATAATAAACATTAGTATTCAAGGTTTTAGGGAATACTTCTTTTACTCATGCATATTCTTATTTGACCAAAGGACTTTTCTGGTTAGTCATATCATCAATCAAGGTAAGAGACATAATATGCATAAACCCTTGATTACTTACATTTCTAACTTCATGAATGATAATAGAGTATGATGTTTGCATGTAGGGAGTTAGATCTGCAACATATCAATCTATCTTACTAAGAAATGGTGAGTTCCTATTTCAGCAACATGAAAAGATTATCACAAGTTTATAAAGATCTATATTCATTAAGATCTAGATTCATTTAAGAATTAAATTCATGCATGATAAGCCAAATTCAAACTCTTAGATGGTAGAAACTTGAATCCATTCATATTAAAACTAAGAAGAAGTACTTACTTACCAATGATCTTGGTGTGAATCCCTCTTCCATTGTCATGAGCTTCCCTTCCTTCACCCTTGCTTTTGAAGAATTTGAGCTCCTTCTCCTCATTCAGAATCTCTTCAGCATACCTTTGCTCCTCCTTTTCTCCCTCTACAATTCCTCCCATGCTTTTCTTATATAGCATTGGGAAATGAGCCCTCATGTTTCTCTTTTCAATGTGGGATTATCCCTTTTCATCTTTTTTTGATTATTTTAGCTCAAAACCCACTTTTCCATAGTTTTTAGGCTTTTTGCACAACTTTAACATACTTTAAGTACAATTAATGCACTTTAATGCATTCATCTTCACTTATTGATTGGTGTAGCTTAGTTTTAGACCTTTTATGAGCGGTTCAGTCACTGAACTTGGTCTTCTTAGGTTCTTATTTTCTTCACCTAATCCTTCCATTTATAGGAGAAGTGATTAGATCCGAGAGGACTTGTTTCTGAATGTACTTATGTTTCTGTCTTCATGTTGCGAGCGCATGGTAAAAATGTGCTTCTTCTGTCACATGACTAGGGTGTTAATTTGATTGTTAACAATGAATAATCATTATCAACCATACAACAGTATAATATCCTAACACAAGGTAGGATTCTAACTTGATATAGGAAAAACATACTTGGTTATCATATTTGCTAGTTATGTCTAGTAATGTCTTCTTGTTCTCTTCAATGACTTGTGTTAGTAACTTGCATATCTCATAGGTTAAGCATTGTAGAACCAAATTGTACATACCTCGTAAGTAGAGCTTCTATGTGATCCATGACAATGGATGAACCTTTGTCTTCATGTCAACATGGTCATATGTTCTTGAACTAGAACATGATTTGTCTTTCTTGATGTACCTTTCATGTTAGCGGACAACATCAACCTCATACAACACCACAATGCATTAGTACAATCATAAGTGTCAAAACCCTAATCAATGAATATCTTTTATCATGCATTCATAATTTTATTAAGGTGATACGACAAGTCTAAAGTTAATCAAGATTGTACTAACCTTAATGAAGACAAACATACCATAAACTTAATCATGAGCAGATCTCAAAACATACCTGGATAAGTCATACCTGTCGAGATTGCCTGTAATCTTCTTATGTAAGGCCTTAGTCTTATCTCCCTCTGAAACTGGAACTTCTTCACTTATGCAGGTGACCAATCCATTATCTTCTAGGATTAACCCAATCCACTTGATTTGCAGAAACTGGATATGGAGCTGGATTAGGGTTTGTCAGGGAAACCCTAAAAATTCAAACTTTGAATTTCAAACTTTTGAAAGGATAGAAAGATGCGCCTTGATGAGCTGATCAACCTGATATACTTAGAATTTGAAAACTGCAAAGTTTCACCCCTCAAAATTGCCTTTGAAACTTCTGGATCTTCTAGACAGGATCCCGAACTAGGGTTTTATAAAGCCCACCCTTCTGCCCAACCAAAAGGTTCGATCCAAAGCTCTAAACTTTGATTTTTCTGAGGAGCTTCCAGTCGTGGTCACAGACTTCAAAAATTCCAACTTTTGCAGAAGCCCTAATTTTCCACTTTTCCGATCAAAGTCCCGAACTAGGGTTTGATTAAGCCCGACCTTCTGCCCAACCAAAAAATTTGATCTTGGTATCTAAATTTTTATTTTGATGAGTAGCATTCAGCCGTGGTCTCTGATTACAAAAATTCCAACTTTCTCCGAAACCCTAATTCTCGGAGCCATGAATGAAGGTGCTCAAAATCCAATTCTGTTTTGACATAAATATGCACCTGATTGTTTCTGGTGTAACTCCTAAATTAAGAATCCACAGGGTCTGAAACTTCTACTTGTAGTATCCCGACCTGTCATCATTCCAACCCCATAGGTCTGACCTCAATTGCATTCTCTAAGAGAGAGTTATTCCAAGTGTCGCAACGTGACCTGTTTATGGGACAAAACAGGAGAGCGAACTTGTACGGCGTTCCATGTGTCCCTGATTCACTTTCAGCCTCTGAACCTTTGGCCTGTGAAAGTACAGTCTGTTCCCTACCTGAAAATTTTTACGAAATTTCATTTGGAGCTTCCTAGCCCAAGTTATGACCTTTTTTCCAAGGTCACCTGTTTATGACTGAGATCTGGAAGAGATAGAAACCCTATATTGTACAGATCATAAAACACAAAGTAGAACGAATTAGAAGTTGTGCTTCAGACATAAGGTACATGGGGATCTTATCTTCGACCTGTAAGAGTTTCAGATCCTGAAACTTTGCTGAAATGGATTTATAGTGAAAGTGCTACGATGACTATTTTTTGCTATATCAAGCCCTAGTTTTGCAAGTGCAACAAGTGTCATAAATGCCATACCATGCCTTCTTTCAGGCTAACTCTGATACCATGTTAATTTTTCAGAATTTACAATTTGATCTAGGATCTTAACTGAGAGAATAACATGTACAACATATTTATAGCATATCAATCATGGACACAATAAAGCAAGCATACAAGAGACACAGAGTTTCACCGGGGAAAACCAAGAAGGTGAAAAACCCCGCAACTTCCTCAGAGATAGATAGAGCAGTGATACAACCCAAGTACAAGAGATAGTCTTCTCCTAGCAGCAGCTTCTCCTCCTCCACAAGTGCGCCACTCTCCAATGAGAGTATGAGTGAGAAAGTGAATGATCAAATAGAGTGCCTTCCGCACTCTATTTATACATGACTTGACTTGCCTAATAACCTTTACTAGGTCGGCCTCAACTTAACCACATAACATAATGCTGACAGGGCCAACCCCCACTAGGGTGGTCTAATAACCCTTTTACCCATATGACTCATATAGGGCCGACCCCATCAAGGTGGTCTAATAACCCATCAAGTATAAGTTACGACACTTACAATATAAATGACGACACTTCCGTATAGAGGAATAATAACATCTCTATAGGAATAGAAACACTTCCGTATAGAGGAATAATAACATCTCTATAGGAATACAATATACATATATGAAATACATTCCAAAGTTACAAATACATCAACATAAAGTATGTGCTACACTTTTTCAGTTAGGAGTAAAGTTAACAAAGGATTGTGACTCGTTGTGAGTCGACATGACTCTTTATTGACAGTTGGTCGATAGTCTAATCTATTTAATTCATAGTCAATCTAATATCTCCTTTGTTGTTAGTGTGGTTTCTTGATTTATGTAGGATCCTTGAGAAAGTCATTGGAAGTCCAAAAAGAGAATTGTTCGTTATATCAAGGCCACTTATCAACCTGGTATAAAATATTGTACACATATAACACATTTGTTAGTCAATTACACTGACTTAGGTCCAAGGATAGCGATGATAGGAAGTTGGCATATGCCTATGTGTTTCACCTTGGTTCAGGATCCTTGGTATGGCTGTGTAAGAAGAAGGAGGTGGTTTCTCTTTCAACCACAGAAACCAAATATGTTGTTCTAGTTAATGTTGGCACATAAGCGGTATAGATTTGATAGATCTCGGGAGATATTGATTTTTTAGTAGACTCAACAATTGTAATATTTTGTGATAATCAAAGTGCAATATATGTTGCTAACAATGCTATTGCACATAGCAAGATTAATTATGTGGAACTTCATACCCATTACTTAAAACAAGTGATACAAGATAAAATTGTAAATCTTGTTTATTGCAAAACCTATGATCATATTGCTAATATATTTACAAAGCCTTTGCCATAAGTTACGTTTGTTAAACTTCGGGCTATGCTCGGGCTTCAGGAAGTTGCAATTATGGGCGAGGTGGGGGAGGGTGTATAGAATTAATTTCACCTCCCAAATCTCCAAAGGGTTGTGCTGATGGGGGGTGTTGGATCAACACCCCTTTCTATTTCAACACACCTCAAGATCTTATAGATATAGATAGTTAGATAGTTGGAAATTGTTAGTCAACTAGAAGAGTTGATTGAGTGGTTGTCGTCTAGGATCTCGACTAAATAAAATGATAGACTGACAAAGGAGTCAAACAACCGATCAACTAATCAGGCAATTGGAATAGAACCATCGAATATGGAACAAACAATGCATAAATCAAGGAAGTCGTTATGTGCTATGACCCAATTATGTGGACACATTCTTCACCACTTCCAGGGAGATGGTTACATCTTAGTGCTATAAAAGGATGGCCCTATGGGTCAAGTGGTATGGAAAATTGTGGCTAATGAACAATGCATTTCTTTATATTATTGATTGTAATATGTTATGCTTAAGTGTTGAAACGATGTCTATTGAGACCACCTCCCCTTGGAATAATTAGCTCTCTAATATTTTTAATTTATTGGTTTATGCAACATCAACACTACTTATCATCCACACATAGATGAGTAGATAGAGAGCATAAATCAAATGCTAGAAGACATGCTTGTAATGTCCCCACCCTTGGACCCAATGCAAGGAAGGGAACCTGATTGCATTCTATGGGGATTTTCATAAACTCAGCCATATTCATTAGATGCATAGAGTTAAAAATCATGTGTGCAGATGTAAATCAAACAAACATGCACAACGGAAATAAACTCATCCACACACATTTTTCATATGCATTCAATCACATCGATAACAGTCATGAAATTATTCATTTGCAGAGGGAAAAAAAAACATAGATAGAAAACACTTATCTTTGTTGTGCAATTGTCCCAAACAACTAGCTATGTCGCTGCAACGTTCCTCCCAACCATAGGTCTCTGCCCAGCCTGTATTCTTTCAGCACTCAGAGACCACCCCCGAGCTAGGCATGATATCTACAAGGAAAAGGGAACCCTCAAGCACAGCATAGCCCAAAGCAATGGATACCCATCTCAACCTCATCACTCTCTTGAACACAAAACTCAGATATGGGCTTGGAAACGCACTTTCAGCAATGGGACATAGAAACTATATGGACATGGGATTTCGCAAAAACGTAGGCACACCAAAAATGGATTTGTGGGAAGAGGGAATCAATCCCAGGGAAGAAAACCGATTTCTCCCACAGATGTATGAGCATTCAGTGGGCCAAACAGCCTCAATAAAACCCCAAATCATTTTCCCCTTCTTCCCCACTGTTAGCCACAACAAAAACGCCCTTCCCAGTTAGGAAAAATGAAGGTAAACACAGCAAAACCATGGAGGGAACTGCCCAGGAAGGTCCCAACTCCTGAGAGAGAAAATTGATAGGTGAATAATGGCTTGGGGAGCAATTTCGTGGCCCTTTTCTTGCCCAAGAATCCAAACACGAAAATCTAGGAAGGGTGGCTTTCCCATACTCGAATTTGGACAGCCATACCTCCCATTCCCCAAGGCATTAACTACCTCAACCAATTCTTGGGAGAAATGAATCATTGGGTACAAAAGTCAACATGGGTAGTTGAGGGTTCATGGGTTCTCTCATTGACACTTGGCTTGACTTGATTGGCTCAAGGGTTTGAATATTTCCCTCCCAATTTCCTTGTAACATCATGCCCCCATCTCTTGTTGCATTGCATAGCTAGTTGTGGGCTTTTATATTAAAATGCATATTTACAATTCCCATGGTTCACTAGCACATGGGTAGCATAATATCAAATACTTGCCTCTTCTAGATCGAGCACTCACTAGCGGGGCCTTGGCCTTGAGCTCCATGCTAGGAATCATACATAATATGCATACATTATTTACATTATAGCCCAAAATATTACAAGGGTCAAAATGGGGGACATTACAATGCTTTGCATGTATTTCGAGCACAAAAAAAATAAGTGGGAAAATTACCTGCATCCAATAGAATTTGCCTACAACAATGGATATCGAGCATCATTGAAAATGATCCCATTTGAAGCACTTTATGGTAGAAGATGTAATACTCTAGTGAGTTGGGATAATCCAGTGAAAAAAATCATACTTGGACCATAAATGCTTAAAGAAAGGGAAGAAAAGGTTATTATAATTAAATAGAAACTAAATATAGCTCAATATTGGGTTGTGATTTAGGTGGATCTAGAGGAAGGATTCTAGCCAAAACCCCTATGCATCATAGACAAGAAAGTAACAATGTTGTGGAATCAAGCCACTGTTGAGGTAAAAGTGTAATGGAAGCACTTTGGACCATATGAGGCTACTTGAGAAATGGAGGATGCCATGGGATAGGCATATCTATACCTATCCCAATCTCAAAACATCGATGCAATAAAATAACACTAAGGACAATGTTATTCCAGGGGGGGTGTAATGTTCTAGTCTCAATCCTTGGAAAGATATGCACTTGATATTAAATATGTTTTAGATGTTGAGTGGGTCTAGCACGAGTTGTTGTGGGATGGAGAGTTATCCTCCCCACCCAAGTTCTATTCATGTAAGTGACATGTTGAGCTCATAATGAGAATATTATTGCAATGACTTCGACCCCTATTGTTGACTTGTTCTTGTACCCTGAAGAATCTAGGGTTTAGACTGGGTACCATCCTTGAAATGATAGAAAGAAATTGTGGGTTTTCCCTGAGTGTTGTCACTAGGAAAAAAAATATTTAAATGCTTTACATAGACATTTTATTTATCTATTCTTTAGTATACAATGAAATAGTTTTATCATGGTGATTGTAAATAATCATTGGCATGGATATTTTGTAGTTAATAAAACAACCAAGATTGATTTGATCATTAGTATCTAAAAGTGTTATGATACCACAAGAGGGGAAAGGTGAGGGGTTCCAAGGAAATGTTAATATGTTTTATCCACCTTGCCATTACCCAAACACTTTACTATTTTATGAAGTTGAGCCTAACTTATAGTTTGAATTGAGATAAAAGATAGTAGACTCAACCATCTCCTAAATCTATGAAACCACTACCTACATCCTGGGAAATTTACCTCCCCTACATTATTAGAACCATGAAGAGTTGGATTAGGACTCTCCTTGCCATCCTTCATGAATGCACATAAGAGAAATTCAAATGGGAAGACAAAGAGAGTTTTTGGAGAGGTGTAAAGGAGAGTAAAGGAGAGTTTAACTTTGAAAGAATTGGTTGTCATACTAAGGAACATAAAATCCATTAGAACCTTAGAAGGAGCCATGAACCAAGAAAATCTTTGATGGTAGTGAACACATAGTAGCTATAATGTCCCCTCCATGAGGGTCCCATGGTCATACTACTACTATATCAACCCCTATAGGTTCTGGAAAAAATTAATAAGTGAAGGGGTTAATTTTTGAATGCATTAATTGTCAAATTTAATTAATTTTAAAATTAGGATAGTGTGCAATGTATTAAATGTAATTATTTTATTATTATTTAATTTTGTAATGAGTGGATGTGCTTAGGTGGCCTAGGAGGGCACATAAGAGAGTTTGTGGACCCAATGAGTTGTCATCCACAATCTAAACTAGAAGAAAAGCAGAGAAAATCAATAAAGCCACAAAAAAGATGGAAGGTACATAAAAGCAACAAAACTAAAAAAAGCAGAAAGCAAAAGAAAAGCAGGAGAAAGAAGAAAAGAAGGAAAGGCAATGGAAAAGTAGGAAAGCAGAGAAAATACAGGAAAAGCGAGATGTTTCCAAAATCAGAAAATCAAACCAAAGCAGAAAGGTAGCAAAGCAAGGAAAAAGAAGGCAAAAGCTACATGAAAAAAATTAGTCAATGAGGGCGCGTTGGTTGAGGTGGATGGACCACATTCAATGCATCTTGAGTTCAGATAATCTTATAAAAGAAGGTGGAGTGCACCCTCTCACATCTTTTGGCCATTTGTTATTTGCATTGAGAGCTCTGAAGCTTCTCAGGACTTGGGAGATGTGCCCCTGTTGATCTTCATTCTACCTGTGGATTCAATATAATCATGAGGAGTAAAGCATACAACCCTACTTACTAATTCTAATTTCATATCCTTTCCAGTTTCATCCAAGATATTTCTTGTCCAGTGTTGCAGGTTCCATCCATTGGAGCAACTTCTTCATGTATTTGATCTTGTCTTTGTTCTTGGAGGTTGATAGCGATCCTATGGGTATGGATGACATATTTTATGCTTTGTAATGTAATGATTAATCTCTGAAGTTCAGTATATTGATGTGGTTAATATCTCTACAAATTATATTTTTACATGTGAATGCATTTTTTGGCACCTATGCTCGTTATAACATTGAAATTGACTAGATTTCCAGAAATTACATTTGATTGATTTCTATGAGTTCATTTGTCAGTCTGTCAGTTGTTGTTATTAGTAGAGATAATTCTGAACCTATATCAGTAATTATATTATATTTTTGTGACCCTCTAGGGTCATTCGTATTTGTTTGGAAATCAACTAGTTGAGCAGTCCTAGGTAGCGCAATTGTCTTTCTGACCTCCAAAACCCTGTCAAATCGAGTCTAAACTTTGTATAATTATTGTAGCAGGGTGGTAGAGTCCATTTAGCCCACATGCCTTATTACTTCCAGTGAGCACCAAAAGCCTTGGGTTTCCATAGAAGTCCTTAGGGAATGGGCATTTATAGCCTTGGTTCATCCAAGGAAATCTTCCCAGGCATGAAACACCCATAAATGTGCCACTATCGAAGTATTGGCCTTGTTTTCACCTTATTTTTTCCCTTAGCAGGTCCTGAACTTCATCTTGGATAATTTGGTAGAGTTTAGTCTTTTCTTCCTATCCCATCTATTGAGTGTTCTAATTTTGCAAATCTTGAGTTATTGTACCTATAATCAGTTTTGGTACATTACAGTGGTATCAGAGCATGGTCCTCTGAACTTGCTCTTGATTATATTTGATGAGTCCTAAGAGAAATCAAGCTCCCAAATGGAAAGGTCCAGAAGAACCTCTTATTGAAGAGGAGGTTGACTCCACTGAAGGCGAGCTTCAAGGAGACAAAGACATGTCTAACATGGATGAAAGAGAAGAGTTCAGGCACTTTGTTTGGAGCATGCTAAAATTCATGCAATACATATCTCAGAACATCATCAAGTCAGGTCAAGAGACTCGAGATTTCCTTGCCAAGCAATTGGTAAACAAAAATGGAGAAGGGAGAAACAGTGGCTCTCAACATGAAGGGAATAATATCTTTGGGGAGACTCTATTTTCAAAAACAAGGCCTCAAAATAGGTCCCATGAATTCAAAATCGAGATAAAGGGTCAGCCAAGACATACCATGCCCAAATTCATTGAAGAGAATAAAGAGGAACCAGAAGTGCAGAGCGAACCCATTAATACATGGGAGGATTGCTATGCAAAGTATCAAACTTTGAGTGAAGATTGTAGAAGCCCAATACAAAACCCATCCAAGAGGGGGCAACAGGATGCCTGCACAAAATTTTGAGCCGAGGAATGTCATTGGTAAGATATCTCTCCCATACTTTGATGTTTCGTCCAAGTTTCTGTCAATGCATGGATCTAGAAATTGGATACATATTTTCAATTGAACCCCATGACTGAAAGGGATGCCATCAAAATGGCCACCCTGCATCTTGATGGAGAGGCCAATGATTGGTGGTTACATGGTTTGAGGACTTTGGGGCATGATACTGTAACGAACTATGAGGAGTTCACAAGAAGGTTGGTGAATAGGTTTGATAGGAGAGATCCTGAAATGTCATTCAGAGATCTTGCCCAATTGAAGTAGTCTAGAACTCTTAAGGCACACATTTCAAAATTTCAAAAGGTTACAGTCATGGTGAATGATATATTTGAACCTATCTTAGTTATTTTTTTTACAGAAGGACTAGCAGAGCAGCGTAAGGGACTAGTTAAATCTGATCAACCTGCAACATTGCAGGATGCCATGAACAAGACTAGAGATCTTCAAGATGTTATTCCAAGAACCAGATTCCCACCTAAGAGTAGTTTTCCTCATAATATCAAGGATAATAGATCCTTTCAAAAGGGTCCAAGTGTAAATTTCAAGAAGGATAATTTTTCCAAAGATCAAGATGAGATAAGGAGAAAGAAGTTGTGCTTTTCATGTTAGGATCCATGGGTTCCATGACATAAATGTGCTAAGGGGAAAGCACATTATATACAGGTCTTTTCTAAAATTGAAGAGGAATAAGAGGATGAGGGGCAGCTAATCATTCTAGAAGAATATTATGAATCAACAGAAGAAAAGCAGCCACAACCAGATTCCAGAAAGATTGGTGTTATGTCTAGAGTACCAAGATTCCATACTCTTTGTTTCGAGGGAGTAGTCCAAGGCCAAAGGGATACTATTTTGGTGGATGGAGGAGGAACTCATAATTTTATTGATGTTGCAATGGTGGAAAGAAGAAATCTTCCCACCCAACCTTTTGATGGATTCACTGTCACGATCCATGGGAATGATTCCATGGATTGCACAAAATGGATTCCCAAGATGCAAGTGACCATTGGGAATTATACAGTGCCAGATGATTTCTATTTTGTGAATGCGGATGGAACAAACATAGTGTTACGATTTCAATGGTCATTTTCAATTGGTGAACATATTGTGAACTATAAAATTATGGAAATGAGACTCAAAAATTCTGATGGGAAGCAAGTAGTTCTGAAAGGTATGAACACCTATCCAAATCAAGTGGTATCTTTCCATAGAATGAGGCCTATATTGAGGCATGGGGACATAGAGTGGGTTGTTGAATGTTTCATTTCCTCACAAGGATCAACCCTTGACATTTCACAACATCTCGAGGATATCAATAAGTTGCTTAAGAAGTATGAGAAAATTCTTGGAGACTTTCCTCCAGGCAAGCCACCAGATGGAGGAGTTGAGCATGTGATAGAGCTGGAAATAGGAACACTTCCTATCATGACATGCCCCTATAAGCATCCCAAGAAGTTGAAAGAAGAAATTTAAAGAGCTATAAAAGATCTTCTTGAGCTAGGATTGATCAGGCCAAGCTCGAGTCCTTTTTTTTCCTCGGTATTTTTAGTGAAGAAGAAAGATGGTACACTGAGAATGTGCATAGACTATCGAGCTCTAAACAAGAAAACCATAAAGAACCAGTACCCAATCCCAATAATTGATAAGTTGATGGATGAGCTGCATGGGGCCAAGTTCTCCAATATTGACATTCGTTCTGGGTATCATCAAATCAGAATGAGGGAACAAAATATACAGAAGATAGCTTTCCGCTGTCACTATGGGCATTTTGAATTCTTAGTCATGCAATTTGGCTTAACTAGTGCACCTGCAACATTTCAATCTTGTATGAATAGAGTGTTTAGTAAGCAGCTCCATAAGTATGTGCTAGTGTATTTTGATGATATCTTGATTTATAACAAAACTTGGGAAGAACACTTGCAACAATTGGAGGTTGTACTAACTATTTATGCAGATCAATCCTTGTATGCAAAGTTGTCCAAATGTGGATTTGGAATGACTAAGTTGTTGTATCTTGGCCATGTGATTTGAAAAGAGGGGGTGAAAGTCCACATGGAAAATATCAAGGCCATTCTTGACTGGCGAAGCCCCAAAAATGTCACAAAATTGAGAGGATTCCTTGGGATTTGCACTTACTAAAGAAAATTTGTCAAAGGATTCTCTCAACTCGCAGCTTCCTTAATTGATCTCACCAAGAAGGAAGCTTTCTGTTGGTCAGAGGAAGCTGAAATTTTTTTCAAGAATATGAATGAAGTAATGAGGAGTTGTCTGATCCTTGCTCTACATGATTTCACTCAACCATTTGTGCTTTAGTGTGATGCCTCGGGAGAAGGCATTGGAGCTGTTCTAATGCAAAATAAGCACCCAATTGCTTTTGAGAGTAGAAAATTGTAGCCACATGAAAGACATCATTCCATCTATGATAAATAAATGTCGACCATTATGCATGCTTTGGCCAAGTTTCGATAGTATTTGGTGGGTATCAAGTTTGTGGTCAAAACTGATCACAATAGTTTGAGGCATTTATTGACTCAAAAAGAGCTCAATGGCAGGAAGCAAAAATGGGTGAGTAAATTCCAAGCTTATGATTTTGATATAGAGTACAAGAAAGGGAAAATGAATATAGTTGCAGATGCTCTTTCAAGAAAACCAACCCTTTCTTCAATTGAGGTTCCTATTGGTCGGAAAGATCAGTTAACCATAGAGTACTCTAAAATCAATTTGCATGTGAACTATTAGATGGATTGATTAGAGATGATTTTTATAAAGCGTTAGATGGAGTCATCTATTACAAATATAGAATATATTTGGTGCCATGATCAATATTGAAGAAGAATATTTTGGAAGCTACCCGTGATCCCCTTGGCAGGACATCCTGGTTACTTGAAGACTTACAGGAAAATTAGAGAGAGGTTCTCATGGAAGGGCCTCAAGAATTATGTTCTAAAGAATGTGAGAGAGTGCAGCACATGCCAACATATTAAAATTGAGCACATACATCCATCCAGGATACTACAACCACTACCGATCCCGGAGTAGAAGTGGGAGAGAATTTCAATGGACTTCATCACTGGTCTACCTAAGGTACAATGAAAAGACTGCATATTTGTTGTAGTAGATAGACTTATTAAATTTGCACATTTCTTTTTCCTTCCATCAACTAGCTCAGTAGCCCAAATTGCTGACCTTTTCTTTAAATAAGTGTCCAGATTACATGGCTTGCCAAAAACAATAATTAGTGATAAAGACGGTAAATTCACTAGTGCTTTTGGCAAGAGTTGTTTAAATTGGTGGGGACATATTTAGATATCAGTACAAGTTACCACCCCAAATTGATGGGAAAACTAAGAGGGTCAATCAATGGCTGGAAGGATATCTCAAAAATTATGTTACAAGGTAGCAAAAGACATTGATTGGATGGATGCATCTGAGTGAATTCTACTACAACACTTCTTATCACATGTTTATTGGCATGTCCACCTTCAAATCCCTGTATGGATATGAATCCTCCACCTATGTTGATCATATTTTGGAAGAGAGTAGAGCACCAAAAGAAAAATATTGGATCTAAGAAAATCAAGATATCTTGAGAGCACTCAAGGACAACTTGCAAACTGCTCAAAATAAACATAAAATGTATGCAGATAGGTGCATAACAGAGCGTAGCTTTCAAGTGGATGACTTAGTTTACTTGAGGTTACAGCCATACAAACAATCGTCCCTGAAAGGTAAAGGGGTTGAAAAGTTAAAACCAAGATTCTATGGTCCTTATAGAGTTGTGCAGAAGGTAGGAGAAGTTGCCTATGAGTTGGATCTTCCAGAAGGAAGCAAGGTACATCAAATGTTTCATGTCTCATGTCTAAAGAAAGTAGTTGGGAAACAAGTGACAGTATCAACAGAAATTCCACCATTGGATGATGAAGCACAACTAATATTGGTACCATAAATAATTCTGAAAACAAGAGAAAGAAGGCCAAGGAATAAGACCATCAAGGAATATCTTGTTTTGTGGAGAGGACTACCCAATGAAGATGCCAAATGGGAGAATGGGCAAGTATTGCAACACCCCGAGTTACAATTAATTAAGGACAAGAAATTTTTGGAGGGGAGGAGTGTAATGTCCCCTCCATGAGTGCCCCATGGTCATACTACTACTATATCAACCCCTATAGTTTGTGGCAAAAATTAATAAGTGAAGAGGTTAATTTTTTAATGCATTAATTGTCAAAGTTTAATTAATTTTCAAACTTGGGATAGTGTGCAATGTATTAAATGTAATTATTTTATTATTATTTAATTTTGTAATGAGTGGATGTGCTTAGGTGGCCGAGGAGGGCGCATAAGAGAGCTTGTGGACCCAATGAGTTTTCATCCACAATGGCAACTAGAAGAAAAGCAAAGAAAATCAATAAAGCCACAAAAAAGATGGAAGACAACATAAAATCAACAAAACTCAGAAAACCAAAAAGCAAAAGAAAAGCAAGAAAGTCATAAAAGCAGAAGAAAACAAAAAAGCAGGAAAGTCATAAAAGCAGAAGAAAACAAAAAAGCATGAAAGTCATAAAAGCAGAAGAAAATAAAAAAGCAGGAAAGCAGAGAAAATCTAGGAAAAACAAGATGTTGCCAAAAGTAGACTAAAGCAGAAAGGCAACAAAGCAAGGAAAAATAAGGCAAAAGCTACAGGAACAAAATTAGTCAATGAGGGTGCACTGGTTGAGATGGATGGACCAAATTCAATGCATATTGAGGTCATACCATATTATAAAATAATGTGGACCAAACTAAACCCTCTCATATCTTTTTTCCATTTTTTATTTGCATTGAAATCTCAGAAGCTTCTCATGACTTGGGAGATGTGCCCCTAGTCACAGCTGGGAGATGTGCCCTTGCTGATCTTCATTCTACTTATGGATTCTATCTCACCATGAGGAGTAAAGCATATATCCATGCTTATTGAATCCAATTGCATATTCTTTCCATTGTCATCCAATATCTTTCTTGTCCAGTGTTGCAGGTTCCATCCATTGGAGCAATTTCTTCATGTATTTGATCTTGTCTTTGTTCTTGGAGATTGATAGCGACCCTATGGGTATGGATGACATATTTGGTGATATTTAATGTAATGGTTACTCTCTAAGGTTCATTATATTGATGTGGTTAACAACTCTGCAAATTATATTTTTACATGTTAATGTATTTTTTGGCACATATGCTCGTTATAGCATTGAAATTGACTAGATTTCCAAAAATTGCATTTGATTGATTTCTATGAGTCCATTTGTCAGTCTATCAGTTGTTTATATTAGTAGACATACTGTTGAACCTATATCAATCATTATATCATAGTTTCTTGACCCTTTAGGGTCATTTGTATTTGTTTGGAAATCAACTAGTTGAGAAGTCCTAGGTAGCGCACTTGTCTTTCTGACCTCCAAAACCTTGTCAAATCGAGTCTAAACCTTTGTATCATTGTTGTAGCAAGGTGGGACAATCCATTTATACTATCTTAGGTTTGATTACTTCCAGTGATCACCAGAAGCCTTTAGTTTCCACAGAAGTCCGCATTGATAGCATTTGTTCATCCAAGGAAATATTCCCAGACATGAAGCACCCATAAATGTGCCACTGTCGAAGTATTCGCCTTGTTGTCACCTTATTTGTATCCTTAGCAGGTCCTTAACTTCATCTTGGGAGAATTTGGGAGATTCTAGTGATGTTTGTGGTTTTTCCTTCTGAATTATAGTCAAACTAGCTAGTCTTTTGTTCCTAGCCCATCCACTATGTGTTCTAATTTTGCAAATCTTGAGTTAGTGTACCTATAATAAGTTTGGGTACATTGTCTAAATCCTTGATATGCCATATTGAAGAGCAATAGAAGGAGAGACTTCTAAGCGACTATTGAGTATAAAAGGAAAAGCTTCTCCTTGTGTTGTGTGGGAAGGTATTGTGGGAAATAAACAACTAATCCAACTTAAAATTTCAGCAGTAATATACTTGGTAAATTATTTTCCTAGTTTTTCTTTGAGATGGAGTGATTGTACTAGGAATTCGGTATCATCATCTTCACTCTGGTGGTATCATAGCTTGGTTAGGGGGTGGCATCTACAACAAAATACTCATGGTTAGGTGAAAATTGCTCGTATTCAAATTTTGAATAAGATAAGTATTTATTTAACTACTCTGAAAATTCCTTATTTGAGTTGGTAAAATTCATTTGAATTTATGTTTTTCGTGGGATAGAAAATTACATAGTGAATAAATCAATTTAGCGTAATAATTCTATATTGAACTATTAATTGTGTTAGGAAAAGGTTTTATATATGCACGTTTAAATCATTCTCAAATATCTAAGATAATCATCTTGCAAAGCTAATGAAGGCTTTTTGTCCAGAGCAAAATTTTCAATATTTGGGTTTTTTGCATATTCCTCTTGTAGACTTGGTTTTTGAAGGATTCAATTTGGAATGCTTTCCATATTCCTCACTTGCAAGGATTTTTATAGATATTGCTGCCCTTTCTTCATAATCCTCCTCCCTGCAAATATCTCTATTGGTACAAATTCATAACACAGATTTATGCATTGGATTATTCTAGATTGAAGATTTATGGATTTTTTTTTTGTTTTTTAAATAACTTGTATTCACTTACAGTTAGAGAATGGGTTTATGATGGATCTCAACATTTGGATAAATAGATACATTACAAATTGGAAACTAATTTATCTCTAATATAGTATATCATACCCACATAACATAGAAAGCCTACTATTTAGTGTGTTTGTGCTATACTTAATGCCATTTTTTTATTATCGTTGCTAATTGTGATTATGGATGGTCTTTAAGGGAAACTATTTTCTCTTATGTGCATTTCCACTTTCTCAATGTCCTTTTTTCACTTGCTTAAGCACTAGGATATGATATTGATCTTAGTATGCATGTTGGATGTTTTCCTATTGTATTATTTCTTACTTACAATAGTGCACACCTAAAGCTGGTATTTAAAATAATTATATCGTTGGTGGACTGGACATTTGGAGGCATTCTTGTTTCAACCGAATTCATCAAATTGTTGTGGAATTACCATTCCTTGTTCGTTTTATTTTAGGGTCAATTCACTAGAATGGCTTTCTGCAAAATCACCTATTGAAAAACAACTCAACTTAATCTATTCACTAGATTCAGTTCCTATTTCACCCTCACCTTTGGTTCCCAACCATATCTCGAGAAGCATTTATGGTTGTTTCTACGCGTTGGAAATTGTAGTCTCCATGGAATCATTATCCCTTCCTTGGAAATGGGAACCAACATGTCCAATTTGTGTAGTGGCCTTGTGCATTAGTTGTAACAATTTAAAATGGTGCTTGTTGAGATCTATCAATGATCGATTTTCAAGCATTAATCATCCATAGGGATTGGTCATTTTCAAAGTTCTTAATAATCCAATTAATCCTTTAGATACAAATAATGATAAATGATTACATCATGCAACTTATTGGCACTTGGTGCATCAATAACTAAACACTAAGTATTCTCCCTACATTTCAATTGTATTTGAAGGTTGTATGAAACAATTATGATGTCTCTACCTACATATCACATGTAGGTAGCTTTGTAAGTCTCAAAATTGAACCAAGGCACAACACAATAACTCATGTTGCTTCTAAAGCATAGTTAAACTCTAAGTAAGGCTCTTGAAGTTGTGTTGCAAGCACATAATATAGTTTATTGTCTTCTTCATTATTTTTTGTCAATAGAATTGGATGTATTTTTGCTTAAATTATGTTGGAATTAACACCTGAACATATATGAAAATAATGTACGAAACAAATTTTGGTCATTATAAGTCCCATATGTGGCTCATGGTGCAAAATTTAGTGGATGTTATCATGTAAAAGTAGTTGTATGTTTATGATAATGTGTTACTTTGCTTCACCATTCTCCCCATATTTGCTTATAGTGGTGGTCTCTTTGCTACCCATTTTTTTCTTGTAATATGCTACACACCTTATTGTTTATGTATTAGAATTTAAAAAGAATATTAAAAAAAATCTCTAAATTTAATAGCAAACTATGTATCATCGTCTAGGGATTTGTACTTGAATGTTTGAAGTAAAAGGTCTATGCTTTATTGAATAATGTTAAGTTAAAAAAAAACCTGCTTCTTGTTATTCTTTCAAATCAAAGAAAGCAAAAGCATTTACATGGATTCTTCCTTCAAAGGAAATCAACTATTGTTGGTCAAAATTCTAATATGAACAGTCATCATATCAGAATGTGTACATATCCATCTATCATGGAAAATTAAAAATTAATAATCCTATCTCATCTTGAATAGAGATGAAACATAAACTTTGTCTTGTCAAGTTTATAGAATGCATATCTATGCAATCAGAGGAAACAACAATCATCCAAAACTGCAAAAAAAGCTTCAGAACACATCAATCGAGCCATGGGAATATATGGAGTTGTTCCAATGCTCCTCATATAAAAGAGTGCCATCAGAAAGACCTATGCCTTTCTTAGAAATATCATTTGCCACTGTGTTCAATTCCCAATATATATGCTTGAAAAGATAACATTGATTCGGTCAATAATGGATTTAAGGTTGATGGTTTACGAGCCCGTGGTTTTGGGTAACCCGTGGTATTTTCCCATGGTTTTAGCATGTGTGATTTAAGATAACCTTGATTCGGTAAATAATGGGTTTATCATTGGTGGTTTACGTGCCCACGGTTTTGGGTAACCCATGGTATTTGCCCATGGTTTTAGCATGTGATGAAGCCTATTTGAAGACTTGAGTAACTTCATTGTAAAATGCCTAAAGTGGTTGATGTTGGTTGAATGGTCAAGACTAATATATATCTAATTAGTGGTATTTTTTCCTACATAAGGTTTCCACATTAAAAACACTTGTTTCTCTTATGTGCTTGTTTTTGTGCATTGTTATTATATTCTATATAGTATTAGAGCCATGAAAACTAACAAGCATAGGGTTTTTTGTGAGTGAGAATTGCAACAATGGCAGGAGTTTTAACCAAGTTCGAGATTGAAAAGTTTGATTACAAGATTTTTTCCCTATGGAATATGAAGGTGGATGATTTGTTGGTTCAGAATGACCAATCCCTAGCCTTGCAAGAGGTTGCAAAAAAACTGAGTGGCATGACAAATGAGGACTGGATAAAGCCGGATAGAAAGGTGGTTTCTACAATTCGTCTTTTCCTAGTAGACTCTTTCTTGTTCAATGTTGTTGGAGAAAAGATTGCAGAAGCCCTTTGGGAGAAACTTGCGAAGCTGTATGAGACTAAATCGACAAGAAATAAGGTTTTCCTAAAAAAACATTTTTTCATTTGAGGATGGAGGAGGGTGTGGTACATCATCTGAACAAGTTTAATACCCTAATCAACAAACTGCTCTATGTTGGTGTAAAGGTGGAGGATGATGATAGAGCGGTCATTTTACTATGTTCTCTCCCAAATATCTGGGATCATATGGTGGTGACCATCACCAACTCATCATTGGGAACTATAAAATTTAATGATGTGGTAGTTGCTTTGTTGGGAGAAGAATTGATGCGAAAATCATCTATGGATCCTATTGAGTCAAATATATACCATATATTTCAACACTTAATTGTCAACCTGAGAAGGTAGACTTAGAGGCACCAATACAATATGTACAGGAATGGAGAAAGTTTGTTCAATAACTTCAATCTACTTCCTAAACTCACAAAAGAAATCTCATAACTTGTAATAGAATTTGTGCCAATCTGCCCTATCTTGTACCAATTTTGCACTGATCTAGTACAAGTTTTGTACAAATTCTAAAAAGGACAAATGATATTCTTGAATAATGAATGTCAAAGAAAAATTCTGGGATTGTACAGATCACCAACTTTGAATATGCAAACTACTAACTTCTTAATGACCATCACTATCCATTTCTCATGAAACCCTCATCAACATTTATGCAGTCATGAAGAAATTTATCACAGTAATTCAGCCACTCAATCTTTGTTTTTAATAATCAACCCCGGTGCAGATAGACAACTTTAGAAATATAGATCTCCTTGGTGACCATTATCCAGCCGATATTTATTAAAACCACTACCTTCTATAAATGTACTATGAATTGGCGAAGACGGACTGACTCTTTGACTAGATCGAGCTGCAAAGGTTTGGTCTTCGGCCCTCCTGGCTCTGATGTCGGCCCCCTGCCACATCTTCCTCCTCCTCTGCACACGGGTCCTCCCCTCACACCATGACCTCTCACCTTCTCGACCCTAGTTCCTCCTGCTCGCCCTGTTGGCCTCTCTGCCCCTCTCCTAGGGCGTGCTCCCTCTGCCCTCATGGCCTCAGGAGCTGAGAGCCTCCCTCCCGACCTCACTAGCTTCTTAAAGCTCGTTTCTGCTCAAGGCAAGAATCCGATCTCTTCCACCCAGCAAAAAATCGTGAAGAAGTTAAATGAGATCCCCACTGTTGCTCTGCCGGTGGAGCTCCCCTGCAAGACAGCCCTGAATCTATCGGAACAGGCTTTAATCAACCAGTTCATGGGCTTATGGCCTTCCCCTAAGTCCACTGAAAGTTGGGTTCAGAAAAAATGGAGACCCCTAATCGCCGAGGATGTTAAATCTTTCTTCCTGGATAAAGGCTACTTTGCATTCGTCTTCGATCGCAAGCAGGATCGCGAGCTTATCTTCAGAAATGGACCTTACTTCATGGGGCCGCAAGGACTTTATATGAATAGATGGAATTTGAATTTCGACCCAACGCTGGATATCCCTTCTGTTGTTCCTGTTTGGGTGAGGCTTCCCCACCTTCCTCTCCATTGTTGGAATACTGAATCCCTAGAAGCAATCGGAAATTCCTTAGGTAAATACATTGATAAAGCCGACTGGAAAGATCAATATTCATGCGCAAGAATATGCGTCGAAGTTGATTTAGAACATGGCCTTCCGGAAGCAATAAATCTCAAAGTAGCAGACTGGTCGCATATCCAAGAACTCGACTACTAGCAGATTCCCTTCAAATGCAAGTTCTACCACGAATACGGTCATTTCGCACGATCATGCAAAAAGAAGCCTGTGGAAACATAATGGAATGGGAAAAAAGAATAATGGACATCCATCCAAAAAAACAATACAGCAGGCACGAAAGCTCACTCAAAAATCCTAAATCTGCAGAATACAGATTAGCAACAACAAGATCCGATAGCCTCGAACAACAGGAACAGCTTCAAAGCCCTAGAGTCAGATGAGATCCAGGAAATCCCTGAGGCTGAAGAAGAAGGAGAAATACCCGAACAACAAGAAACTCATGCAACTCAGCAGGATCCTGATAATCCATCGATCTCCCCAGCCCAAAGTACTCCCATCCCCACAAGTTCTACCCTGATTAAAGAGACTCCCTCCTATGCCGAGATCACAAAAGCAAGAACCCCAAATTCACCCTCCTCTTCAGAAGAACCCTTCGACAAATCCAACAAAAAATTGGGTCGAAAATCCACCAAAGAGCTGAGGGAAGAAGAAGCAGAGCGAGAGAAAGTTCAAGGCTCCCAAGCAACAATACATATGGTTTTCAGCAGAAATACTAGAACCGAGACAACAGGAAAGAAATATGGGGACCTTCCAGGAGGAACTCCCTCCTCCATCTACACTCCTACATGATGAAACTGGTCTCTTGGAACTATAGAGGGCTGGGTAACCCCTGCAAGGTAGAAGCAGTCAAAGATCTACAAAGAATTGACATGCCTAATATTCTACTACTCCAGGAGACCAAAATCGATGACAAGATAGTATTAGCCATCGGAAAATAACATTGGAAGCATAACACAGGTTATGCAGTAAGAGCTCGAGGAGCGTCTGGAGGTTTGGAAACCTTATGGTCCTCGGAAAAATTCCAACTTCACAATCAATTTGCTATGCAACCCTGGATTTATACAGATCTCACCCATCTGCAAAAAGCAATAAGCAGATCACCCTCTTCAACATTTATGTGCCAAATATTCATTCAAAAAAAAAAAAAAAAAAAAAAAAAAAAAAAAAAGAAGATTGTTGGAGTCTACTAGACGATTTTTTGGATGTGTATAACCCTCAGAACATAATATTAGCAGGTGATATGAACATCACCCTCTCCAAAGCTGAAAAGAGAGGAGGCCTCGGTGGAAATGACTTCTTCAAACAACAGGTAGATGCAATTATTCAAAATAGGGATCTCATCGATATCAAACCAAAGAAAGGGAAGTATACATGGTCCAACAAGCATCTTGGTAAAGGGAATATCATGGCCAGGTTGAACAGATTCCTCGTCCATAGTAACCTTCTGACCGATACACAAATCATCTCCTCCAACATTCTATCCAATCTTGCCTCTGATCACAAACCAATCCAACTCCAATTTAATGATCTTGAGGACCACGGCCCCATTCCATTTAGGTTCAGTCCTCAGTGGTTGGATCATTCAAGTTTCTAGCCCATTTTGGAAAAGGCGTGGAGAATCCCCATCACAGGCTCTCCTTGCCACGTATGGGAACATAAATTAAAGAATACTAAGATCTCTCTAAAGAATTGGGTGAAATCCAATTGCCCTGCCCCTGCAGAACCCAGAAAAAACGCCGTGGGAGTTTTAGAAGACATGCAATATGCTATGGATGAACAACTCATTGATGCTAAAACACTGCATGAGGAAACTAGTCAACAAATCAGGGTGTATCACGCCTTTAGAAAGGAGGAGGAATACTGGCGTCTAAAGTTGAGGAGTGTTGATGTATATGTAACTTCGGAATGTATTTCACATATATGTATATTGTATTCCTATAGAGATGGTATTATTCCTCTATAAGGAAGTGTCGTCATTCATATTGTAAGTGTCGTAACTTATACTTGATGGGTTATTAGACCACCTTGTTTGGGGTCGGCCCTGTATAAGTCATGTGGGTCAAAGGGTTATTAGACCACCCTATTGGGGGTCGGCCATGTGGGTCAAAGGGTTATTAGACCACCCTATTGGGGGTCGGCCCACTCAGCATTATGTTATGTGGTTAAGTTCGAGCCGACATGAGTTAGGTAAAAAGGCAAGTCAAGTCAAGTATAAATAGAGTGCGGGAGGCACTCTATTTACTCACTCACTTCACACACATGCTCTCAAGGAGGAGAGGCGCACTTATGGAGGAGGAGGATTGCTGCTAGGTTATGGCTATCTCTATTGGTTGTATCATTGCTCTATCTATCTCTGAGGAAGTTATTGGGGTTTTTCACCTTTATGGTTTTCCCCAAGTAAATCTTTGTGTCTCTTGTGTGCTTGCATTATTGTCTCCATGATTGATATGCTATAGATATGCTGTACATGTTGTTCTCTCAGTTAAGATCCTAGATCAGATTCAAGTAAATTCTGAAAATTTAACATGGTATCAGAGCTATCCTGAAAGAAGGCATGATATGGCATGTATGACACTTGTTGCACTTACGATGCTAGGGCTTGATATAGCAAAAACCAGTCATCATAGCACTTTCGCTATAAATCCGTTTTGGCGAAGTTTTCGGATCTGAAATTGTTACAGGCCGAAGCTAATATCTCCAGGTATCTTGTGTCCAAAGGACAACCTCTAATTCGTTGTACTTTGTGATTTATGATCTGTACAATATAGGGTTTCTGCCTCTTCCAGATCTGAGTCAAAATCAGGTGACCTTGGGAAAAAGGTCATATCTTGGGCTAGGAAGCTCCAAATGAAATTTCGTAAAAAGTGACAGGTAGTACACAGTCTGTACTATCTCAGAAAACTTTTTCAGAGGCCGAAGTTTAACCAGTGACACGTGGCACGCCGTACAAGTTCGCTCTCCTGTATTATCCCATAAACAGGTCACGTTGCGACATTTGGCATAACTCTCTCTCAGAGAGTCCAATTGAGGTCAGACCTGTCAGGATGGAAAGGTAACAGGCCGAGATATCTCAGAAAACTTTTTCAGAGGCCGAAGTTAAAACAGTGACACGTGGCACTCCGTACAAGTTCGCTCTCCTGTTTTATCCCAAAACAGGTCACGTTGCGACATTTGGCATAACTCTCTCTCAGAGAATCCAATTGAGGTCAGACCTGTCAGGATGGAAAGATAACAGGTCAGACTATCTCAGGAAACTTTTTTAGACCCTGTGGATCAAAAATTTCGGAGTTACACCAGAAACAATCAGGTACATATTTCTGTCAAAACAGAATTATTTTTTGGTACCTTCATTCATGGCTTCCGGAATTTAGGGCTTTGGAGAAAGTTGGAATTTTTGTAATCGGAGACCACGGCTGGATGCTACTCATCAAAATAGAAATTTAGAGACCAAGATCAGAATTTTTGGTTGGGCAGAAGGCCGGGCTTGATTAGACCCTAGTTCGGGACTTTGATCAGAAAAGTGGAAAATTAGGGCTTCTGTAAAAATGGGAATTTTTGAAATCTGTGACCACGGATGGAAGCTCCTCAGAAAAATAGAAGCTTAGAGCTTTGGATCAAACATTTTGATGGGGCAAAAGAGTGAGCTTCATCAAACCCCAGTTCAGGGTCACGTCTAGTGAATCCGGAAGTTTCAAAGGAAAAATTGAGGAGTGAAACTTTGCAGTTTTCAAATTCTGAATATACCAGTTTGATCAGTTCATCAAGGCGCATATTCCTATCCTACCGGAAGGTTGAAATTCAAAGTTTGAATTTTTGGGGTTTCTTTGACAAACCCATATCCAGCTCAAGGTCCAGTTCTTGCAAATCAAGTGGATTGGGTTAATCCTAGAAGAAGATGGATTGATCACCTGCATAAGTGAAAGAAGTTCCTGTCTCAGAGGGAGATGAGGATAAGGCCTTACATAAGAAGATTACAAGCGATCTCGACAGGTATGACTCATCGAGGTATGTTTCGATATTTGTCCATGATTAAGTTTATGGTATGTTTGTCTTCATGTTATTACGGTTAGTACAATTTTGATTTTATATTTGTTGTATCACCTTAACAAAATTATGAATGCATGATAGAAGATATTCATTGGTTAGGGTGTTGACACTTATGATTGTACTAATGCATTATGGTGTTGTATGAGGTTTGTGTTGTCTACTAACATGAAAGGTACACCAAGGAAGACAGATCATGTTCCGATCCAAGAACATATGATCATGATAACATGAGGACAAAGATTCATCCATTGTCATGGATCTCATACAAGATCCATTCAAGAGGTATGTATAACTTGGTTTTATAATGGTTAACTTATGAGACATGCAGGTTACTAGCACAAGTCACTGAAGAGAACCAAAAGACATTATACGGGTATGTTAGACATAACTAGCTAACATGATAATCCAGGTATGTTTTTCCTATATCAAGCTAGATTCCTACCTTGGGTTAGGATCTTATACTATCGCGTTGTTGATAATGATTATTCATGAAGTCATAGGTTTGAATAATCATGATTGTATGCATATTATGTTTCTTACCATAATTGATGATATGACTAACCAGAAGAATCATGATGGTATAGGTTTGAATAATCACAGGTTTTATGCATTTTATATCTCTTATCTTGTTTGATGATTCAACTAACCTGAAGAGTCATAGGCTTGAGTAATTACAGGTTTAGACATGTTATGTTTCTTATGATTTGACTAACCATAAGAATCCTTGAATGCTAATGCTTATTATTTCTGTTTGAAATGATCATGACTATACATGCTTGAGATTATTGTGTTTTAATAGTATACTAATGAATGTATGATTTTATATGAGATCACAAGGACAACACATTCATGATACTAATAAGCATGCATAGGGACCAAGGATGAATATGAGTTCAAGAACAGGTAATTCAGGAAGCAAAGATCAAGAGGGAGCACACTCTAGTTGTTCCTGCAAGAAAGCAAAGGAGCACACTTCAGTAGTTTCTGCAAGGATGCAGATATTCAGAGGGAGTTGATCATCTCTCTACATCCCACAACAGAAAGGTGTAGAAGAAGCTACTTCAGATTAGGACTCCAGCAGCTCCTGCAAGAAAGCAAAGACTCAGAGGGAGTCCACCCAACGAACAAACAAAGATAAGTATTTGAATTGTCATTTCTTAAATAATACTGTTCAATAAATGTATATACTGATGTTCCTAGAATTAGGTTGTGTATTATGCATATTAGAATAATTGCATTGATTAACAGTATACTCTTAATATGCATGGGTAAGTGGCCTATGGCACTGTACAACATTCCATTGCTACTTATCTAGAATGAAACCTCTTTGCTGACATGTTGGGAGTTGTGCACACTCTTAACAATGTTCTGGTAGAGATTGGAAGGCATCTAGAAAGTTACGGAATATGGATAAATGTTGTATTGAAGCATTGGCTAAGATAATTGCATGACTGTATGGCATATTTCTTTATGTGTAAGAATTTGTTCTGAAAACTATGAGATGTTTTCTAATCATGCAATTTAACTTGTTGTGTAGGAAAGATCGTATGCCATCTCCTACAAAAGAAGAACTACAACATTTGTTCCAGCAACAAAGATATATATTGAAGATATTGAAGATATTGAAGTTCCCAGGATCTGGGATGAAGAAATGAAATGCCATGATCCGTCGATCATGAAGAATGATGTTTGGGATGTAATCCCAAGACATGAAGGGAAGTTTGCTATGACTTCCAAATGGAATTATCAGATCAAGCATGTTGCAGATGGCAACATTGAGAAATATAAAAGTGATGAAATAGAAGATGCACCAGATGGATTTCAAGACAGCATGGTGTAGTCACATATATGTGCAGAACTTGGTATGGTAGGATAGACAGCTTTCTATCCAGTTTGGGCTTTACCAAGAGTAAAGCGGATTCCAACCTTTACTACAAGGTTGAGGAAGGCAATCCAGTGTATGCGGATAACCTGTTTGTTACAGGTGAAGATAGATTGATTGCCGACATGCAGCGGAAGCTTACTACCGAGTTCGAGATGAAGAACTTGGGGATGATGCACTATTTGTTTTTGGCATGGAGGTGTGGCAGAGTGCAGATGGAATCTTCCTTGGACAAGGGAAGTATGCAGTAGAAATCTTGAAGAGGTTCGGAATGATAGATTGCAAGGCAATGGCCACACCAATGGCATCGAATCTGAAGCTTCTATGTGATGCTTCATCTGAGCCGGTTGATGTCTCTCTGTATCATCAGATGATTGGGTCCTTGATGTACCTGACGACCAGACATTTGCTTTGCTGTGAACACATTGAGCCAGTTCCTGACGGATCCGAGGAGTGTTCACCTGATTGCTGTAAAGCATGTTCTGAGGTACCTGAAGGGTACAGTGGATTATGGGCTCAGGTATGAGGCGAATCAAAAGTTTAACCTGCAGGGTTATGTTGATTTAGACTGGGCTGGCAGTGCTGCAGACAGGAAGAGCACATCTAAGTGTTACTTCAGTATGGGATCAGGTGTGATCTCTTGGTTTAGCAGGAAGCAGTCCTGCGTAGCACTGAGTACAGCTGAGGCAGAGTATGTTGCAGCCTGTTCAGCTAGTTGTGAGGCAGTATGGCTACGGAAGCTACTGTCTGAGTTATTTGATCCCCCGTTGGAGGCTACTGGTATCTTCTGTGATAACCAGAGTTGTGTGAAGCCGTCCGAGAACCCAGTGTTTCATGACAGGTCGAAACACATAGAGATCAAATATCACTATATCAGGGATATGGTGCAGAGAGGAGCTGTGAAGCTCCTGTATGTTGCGACGGACGAGCAGATTCCAGATGTGCTGACGAAGCCACTAGCCAGGCTGAAGTTCGAGTACTTCAGAAAGAGGCTTGGCGTGCTTCAGATCGAGGATACTTCGAGGAAGAAGTGATGGACACATTTGCTAAAGCCATTCCAAGCATGTTGGAAGGAGGATCCTTCACATGGCTGTGGATGTAAGCGCTGGATAATGGGCATCAGGATGATGTTCTGGTTTCTGCTTGGATATGATCAGTTGGATCATTTATGTATGTATGCATCATGTTGGATGCTGGATATGATCAGTTGGATCATGTGTATGTATTTAGTATATGCATCATGTTGGATGCTTGGACCATGTATCTGTATATGTATCAGGTGGATACATTGTATGATCAGGTGGATCATGTATGATGATATGTATCAGGTAGATACTTGGTATGCATCAGGTGGATGCATTGATGTATCAGGTGGATACATTGTATGATCAGGTGGATCATGTATGGTGATATGTATCATGTATTTGTATCAGGTGGATACATTGATGATCAGGAGGATCATGTATGATGATATGTATCAGGTAGATACTTGGTATGCATCAGGTAGATGCATTGATGATCAGGAGGATCATGTATGATACTTGGTATGCATCAGGTAGATGCATTGATGATCAGGTGGATCATGCAGCAGGATGTTGCAGTGATGATCAGGATGATCATAGATGACGAGCTTCAGGATGTTGCTCCAGATGACATGCAGCAGGACGTTGCAGTGATGATGATCAGGATGATCATGGATGGTGAGCTTCAGGATGTTGCTCCAGATGACATGCAGCAGGACGTTGCAGTGATGATGATCAGGACGATCATGAGTACATCAGGATGATGTATGGTGAGTATCAGGTTGATACTCTGTGGCCGTGGATCAGGTTGTGCAGATGAGCATGTCTGGGAGATCCTATAGGTCGGAGTTGTGTACCCGTAACAGCCTGGGATGCTCTTTCAAGACATTGCTCTGGGAGGACATGTAATTTGTGCCCTGGGAGATATCAGGTCGGAGTTGTGTACCCGTAACATCCTGAGATGCTCTTGCGAGGTTTTGTCCTATGGCATGTAATTTGGGCCCTGGGAGATTTCAGGTCGGAGTTGTGTACCCGTAACATCCTGAGATGCTCTTTCGAGGTTTTGCCATGACCACATGTAATAGCGCCCTGGGAGATTTCAGGTTGGAGTTGTGTACCTGTAACATCCTGAGATGTTCTTTCGAGGTTTTGTGGTGGACCACATGTAATTTGTGCCCTGGGAGATTTCAGGTCGGAGTTGTGTACCCGTAACATCCTGAGATGCTCTTTCGAGGTTTTGTGGTGGGGTCACATGTAATAGCGCCCTGGGAGATCCTACAGGTCGGAGTTGTGTACCCGTAACATCCTGGGATGCTCTTTCGAGGTTTTGTGACGCACGTAATAAGTCCTGAGGATTCCACAGTATGGCCAGTGATGATGAAGACCTGCAGGTGGTGGGCCTACATCCAGTATGAAAAAGGACTGGCTCTGTAGAACTTCCTATGACGAGTAGATTCAGAGATTGATTGAGATAGCAGCAGCAGTGACGATGATGATGACTCGATGACGATTATCCAGTGACGATGATCCAGAGAAGATGACTTGTGCTAGAAGAACTGTGCTGAGAAATACCTTCCTAGTTAAGAGGGAGTGTTGATGTATATGTAACTTCGGAATGTATTTCACATATATGTATATTGTATTCCTATAGAGATGGTATTATTCCTCTATAAGGAAGTGTCGTCATTCATATTGTAAGTGTCGTAACTTATACTTGATGGGTTATTAGACCACCTTGTTTGGGGTCGGCCCTGTATAAGTCATGTGGGTCAAAGGGTTATTAGACCACCCTATTGGGGGTCGGCCATGTGGGTCAAAGGGTTATTAGACCACCCTATTGGGGGTCGGCCCACTCAGCATTATGTTATGTGGTTAAGTTCGAGCCGACATGAGTTAGGTAAAAAGGAAAGTCAAGTCAAGTATAAATAGAGTGCGGGAGGCACTCTATTTACTCACTCACTTCACACACATGCTCTCAAGGAGGAGAGGCGCACTTATGGAGGAGGAGGATTGCTGCTAGGTTATGGCTATCTCTATTGGTTGTATCATTGCTCTATCTATCTCTGAGGAAGTTATTGGGGTTTTTCACCTTTATGGTTTTCCCCAAGTAAATCTTTGTGTCTCTTGTGTGCTTGCATTATTGTCTCCATGATTGATATGCTATAGATATGCTGTACATGTTGTTCTCTCAGTTAAGATCCTAGATCAGATTCAAGTAAATTCTGAAAATTTAACAAGGAGCACTTGGCTAAATTCAGGGGACAAAAATACAAGATATTTTCATAAACAATTCAAGATAAGACAGTCTGGCAATCATATCGATGAGATCAAACTTGAGGATGGCATGACTTGCAAAGGAAATGAAAATATCAAAAATGTTGCTCATGCACACTACTCCACGCTATTCGCTGATGATGACAGGGTTGAAGGAGATGAGGAGCGCATTCTGCTGGAGCATATCACGAACAGCGTCACGCCTGAGGAGAATCAGAGTATCCTGGAACCATTCACCGAGCAGGAAGTGGTCAATACAATCAATTCGTTCGATTCTGATAAAGCTCCGGGCCCCGACGACTTCTCTATTCATTTTTATAAAGCTTGTTGGGAATACATAAAGAAAGATTTTATGAGAATGGTAAAGAATTTCCATTCAAAGACTAAGATAGGTGGAGGCACTAATAGCACCTTTCTGTCCCTCATACCAAAAGATACAAACCCAAGCTCCTTCAGCATATTTAGACCTATTTCCTTATGCAACGCCTCCTACAAGATCATATCCAAGATGTTGGCGACCCAGTTGAAGCCCTTACTCAACAGCATGATCTCGAAGAACCAAGGCGGCTTTCTAGAAGGGAGATAAATTATGGACAATGTCATTCTCGTTCAAAAAGCTATCCACTCCAGCAAAGCTAGAAAGGAAAAAGGTATGTTAATCAAGCTTGACATGGTCAATGCATTTGACCGGGTCAAGCACTCCTTCTTTTCAAAATTATGTCTCGTTTTGGATTCAATGAAACCTTCATCCGATGGATTGCAGCTTGCATTAGCAAACCCTGGATCGCTCCCTTAATTAATAGTCGTCCTTCTGATTTCTTCCAAGCAACCCGTGGCATTAGGAAAGGCTTCCCTCTCTCCCCCTTCCAGTACATTATCTTGGCAGATTCCATTAGTCGGAAATTAAACCATGACTTTCTCAATGGCACCCTCCCCAGCCTCCATTTGACCTCGAACTCCCATCCTCTCAACCACACTCTATTTGCAGATGATTCATTATTCCTTGGAGGAGCTTCATCCTTCATAGCCTGCAAATTCAAGCAGAATATGAACATGTATTGCAAGGCCTCAGGAGGAAAGATTAACTTATAGAAAAGTGCAGTCTATAGCTGGAACATAAACAACACAGTGGTTGCAAAAATTAGCAGAATTCTTGGCATCAAGGTACATAATCACTGGGAAAAATTCGCTTATCTGGGTCTACCTATCACTTATGGCAACTCTAAGGCTGGAACTTGGGACGATACGATAAACAAAATTAAAAGAAGAATCAATAGATGGGGAGGACACTAGCTAAGTAAGGCTGGAAAGCTAATCCTTGTGAAATCGGTAATCTCCGCCATTCCTATATACCAGTGTTCTACTCTCCTAGCTCCAAAAGGAACAACAAAGAAGATAAGTAAAATAATGAGAGATTTCCTATGGTCGGGTGGGAAAAACAATGGAAAAAAATCCACTTAGTGAATTGGGAGACAATTAAGAAGTCAAAAAATGGGGGAGGCTTACAAATTCGCGATCCTCGACATGCAAACTTGGCACTTGGTGGTAAGTAATTATGGTAGATACTTCATAACAAGCGTAATCAAATCAGTCAAGTGTTCATAAAGAAATATCTACAAGGAGCTAACCTAAGATGTCTAGATCAAAAGCCTACTTCCAAAGGCTCAAGCACTTGGTCCCTATGCAAAGAGGCCTGGGAATTTTTTTCAAAAGAATTATATTGGGTACCAGGCAACGGCAAGAGAATAGATATTTTTAACGACAGAATTATGGAAAAAGAAGCACTGCAAAATATCCATGAACTAAAAAATATTGCAGACTGGCTGGCCCAACATGGGATCACAACTCTAAATGAATTTAGCTCCTGGGACAGTCACGACAACTGGTATAGCTGGAAAAAGGTAGTTGTTCCTGCAAATCTTGAGGCAGCCAAAACCATTCTAATTGAGAATCTAAAAGGTTGCACCCCATTGCATTTATTGGCCAGGGATGAATGAGGTTGGGGGCCTACAGGCTCGTATACGACTGTCCTTGGGTACAAAGCTCTACAACCGAAAGAAGAAGCAAGAAATGATATATGGGAAATGGTTTGGGATCCATTTGGACTCTCGAAAATCAACTTCTTTACCTGGACTTTAATTCATTGTAAAATTCTCACAGGTGAAAATAAGAGTAAGAGAGGAAGACACGGGCATTTTTGGTGCCCTCTCTGCCAGAGCAACATTGAAACTCTCAATCACCTTTTTCTGGAATGTCCTTATTCTAAGCATGTCTGGAATTATCTGCTCTGGGACCTCAACATCCCCACGCCCATTTTTACTTCCACCACTCAGCTCTTTAACGAATGGAAATCTATCTATCTCGCTCCCCTCTCCAAGGATAAACTATGGTATCATCTCTGGATCTCCATCCCAAAATATGCATGCTGGAAAATTTGGATCGCAAGAAATCAGGCAATCTTCCAAGAAAAGCTTTGTAATCCCATACACATAGCAAGCCAAGCCAAAGGCTTACTGCTTGAATGCCTCAATAACTCTAAGTATAGGTCTGATTCAACCCTTAGCAAGGTGGAATTGAGATGGATAGGAACTAATCGACCGCAACCCAGGTATGAGCCCCAACAGAGACTCACTCCAGCGTAGCAAATCAAACTCACAAATAAAGACTTCCAAGAGTGGAGGACTAATCAGGATAAGGACAACCCTCATTTCGACGGTGCCTCCAAGAACAATCTTGGCGCTACAGGAGCAGGTGGAGTCTTGTGGAATAGAGATGGGAACATAAGACTGAAGTACAGGTGGGGCCTGGGCAATAGCTCAAATAATCTTGTAGAGGCATTAGCCTTGTTGAAAGGATGCCAGATAGCTAGAGATTATAAAATAGAAAAGATTCAAGTGTTTGGAGACTCTTTGATCATTATCCGCGCCCTCAACACTAACACTAATAGCAATAATCTTCCACTCAGTCACATCATTCAGTGAATTCGCCAAATTTCGAGCTCCTTCACCATGTTCAAGGCATATCATATATTAAGAACCTTAAACAACGAGGCTGATATCGAAGCTAATGCTGCTACCAGTCAACATCAAGGCATTCTCAAGCTCTCCAATATGGAAATAGAAGCCCATCATATTCCTTGATATAGGCACTATTTTACAAGCAAGCTAACACCCTTTTGTTTGATTCGACTGTTTGATTAGAATCATCATACTTTCTGTCATTTTGTAAGGAAATATCCAAATTACAGAGTATTATTCATCCTACAGAGCTATGAAGGTCGCTGAAAAGAAAGTCTGAGTTTCTATCTCGGGTATAACTCTGTCTTCAGATTAATAGGACATTTCTGAGTGATTTCAGGCAGAAAATGCCCAACGTAGGTATAGGAGGATACTTTTTCACTCAACGATGGATACAGTGGCAGCATACATCAGCAAATTTGCCCAACTCTATGATTTTTTCGACTTTATTTGTTGCTTAAAATCCAGCAGAAACTAGTATAGATGAAGAAGCAGATCGGAATTCCAGATGGCAGTATTGTGATGACCAGCGTATTAAAAGTCTTCAGCAAAAGCAACAATGCAGAAGTCATAATCCTCAACGTATGCAGAACACATCACATTCGTTGACAGTTACTTTAACCTCAGCTTTACTTTCAACATACTCGGCGTATCTTCATCTCACGAATTGGTCTTTCTTCAAGTTTTTGGAATGCAGAAGGCTTATTTTATTTTCAACGTCAGAAACAGAACTTGGATTCTTGGAATGCAGAAGGCTTCTTTCCAGTCTGTTACATCCTCTTAGATGCATTAGCAGCACTATGAGTGCTGTATTCAATTGATTTAATTATAATAAGCTCTCACAGAAAGAGATGAAAGGGAAATTGTTTCCCTAACACAATTTCATTCATTATTGGTCTTCATAGGCTCTCTGCTAAGCAAAGCTGAAAATGTTCAAAGCCAATTTGGCCACTTATTGTACTCTGTCGATATGGTTCAAAACCACGGTCTTTAATTTTTTTATATATAATATACGTTTTTGTTTTAAAAAAAAATGTACTATAAACACTCTGTCACAAATGTGAAATGAAAACTTCTGACCATTACAAAACTTGAAAAAACTTGAAATAAGTGTTGAGCTCAAATTGGCACTCTTCATAAATGAAATCAAACTACTCTTTGAATGGTAAACAACTTCATACTATTTTGAAATAAAGTTGCAAATAAATGAAAAGATTCGTACTCCAAACTGTAATTCCTCTGCTGGAAATGTAAAGCAACTCAAGTAGCATGACTAATACTAACACCATAAATGGCAAAGCATAATTCCATTAACTCAACTTCTATAAGCTAAATTAATCATGTCCTACAATGCAGAGCAAACCCAAGCTGAGGGCCCTTCAACTCAAGATGCCTTTAAAAACTCTTATGTTATCTCATATATACAAAGGAAACATTATTTTATCATAGAAACCAATAGTACAAAACATAATGTTATATTGCTTGAAAGAGGCAGTTCATAAAGCTTTTCTTCTCTTGAATTCTCTGGAACCTCTACTCCTACATCCTACCTATCTATTATATCCCCCCTTAGCTTTTACGTTTCAGTCTTCTATAGACAACATTCCTCTCCTCAACTCAAACAACCATCCATCTGTAATATGCGTTGTCTCGGGAACATAGTTTTCATAACATACTGACCCATTATGATCATAACAGAATTCAAAATCGAATCAACTAAAAATAGATATATCACAGTTTCTGAGTTTATCGATTCGATCTCATTCATAGGAATGAGATCAAATACTTGGACTTTGTTGATGAGCTGTCAGAACTGCTTGCGATAAAGGAGAGTGTTGACCATATCTCGAGCCATAATTTCATGCTTCTTCAAAAACGACCTGTGTATGCACTTAATGATTTGTAACCATCTCAAGCCTTCATATTGCAGAACCCAAGTGTCAGCATTTCATCAAAACGACTGGCAGTACAAGATCCTTCAAAATCACGATTGGAACTGAGCTCTGCTAGTAGGATCTGGACTATAGGAGTAGGAACCCTTTACCTGACGCATGATTGTTTCTCAACAGTTGTAAACATGAGCAAAATCATATTTAAACTTCTTAATTTATTAAAAACAAAGGAAATATAATAATTAACTAACAATTTACCTTATCATGCTGGAAAGTGGAAGTTTGGTGTATATTGATAGTGATATAATAAGGTTGGATAGAGATATAGTCACTCATAGGGAAAAATATAAGCAAAAAGGATGTCAAAATTGTATCAAAACAGAGGTTCTACATTCCCCCAAGCCGACCATTTTGCATGTCCTCATGCAAACAAAACTATGAACAAACACCAAAACCATTGGATTACTTTTTTTCATTAAAGCCCTGCTACATTAGCTAATATATCAAGCTTCTCCCGATTTCCATCTGGTGTAGACTTTGCTTGAGTATGACAAACACATTCACCATGCTTCTCTTCAGCTGCTTTGAACCATTTATGAACAAGTTTGTGGAGTTTTGTGTTCTTGGAGACTAGGTCTTCATTCTTCAAGAGCAACATTGGAATTTGTTCTAATGACACCTGATTCTCAACAAGCAACTTCTTATTTTGTTGCTTTAACTTCTCATTCTTATCTTTTATATGTCTGTCCAAGATGAGATACTCTTGAACCTCATTCTTTAATTCACTGATGATTTTACCTTTGTCTTCTACAGATGACATAAATGGGAAATGATCATTATGTAATTTAGTCACATGAGATTCAAGACTTGTCTGCTTGTTTAGTTCCACGACTTCTTCTCGATGGTCTAGATCTAGATTAATGACAGACTGTTGTTTTGGTTGAAACTGGCCAACTTTCAATTGTTTTACCATGCTCCGTGTAGTCCATAGATTAATAGTAGGAGTTTGATCTATAGGAACTCTAATATGCTTCCTCTTGCATGATTTTAAAGCAGAATCTTTTAATTCATTCATATCCCTTGCTCTATTTGTGTTAAGACCATAGGGGTTTGCTATAGATGGACCAGAATCATGAATATTTTCATCATCATCATATTGCGGAGGTATAGGATTAGAATATGGAGGAAAACATTCAGACTGAGCAATCGCAGTAGGAGTGGCATTAGAGGATGTATGCTTAGTCACTTTGTGAGAAGCCTTCATAAATGGGTGTGAATGACGCCATACAAATGTAGAGGATTCACGAGAAGCATAAGTTTGAGGGTTTGCATGACTCTCACTAGGAGGGTTAAAACATTGCTTCTTTCCTCTGCTAATTTTACGATGGGGCGGGGTTTCTTCTTTCGAGGGGTTGTCTTCTTTAAGAGAGGTGGCTAATGGTGTATGAACAAAATGGGAACCCTCATTACAATCCATAGATGGCACAGGTGCAACATCAAAACCATTACGACACAAGAAATCTATCCAATTGTCATGTTGCAGAGCCAATTCATCCTAAATCAGTAATTGGATAAGACCAAAATGATAAAGACTAGAATAAGGTTTTTCAGAGGTATTTTGGACTTTGTGTGACATCTTTTGCAGAATTTTCAATAGAAAATAAGGAATATTAATTTTCTGATTTGAAACACAGTGAAGCAGTAGTCTAATATGATATAAGAATACAAGTGTATGCCTACTTTCACTTGTAAGGTATTTATTTGTTACAAATAAAAGGCTGTGCCATTCCTCTTGAACCCATGAACGCGGTATTACGTTTGCCCAATCAAATTCTTTTTGGTATTCCTTCTTAAGAAATTGTAAACCCAACTTCTTGTCGACAGATTGGTTTTTGAACCATTTTTCTCCATTCAGTTGTAGTCCAGTAGCTCGTGCAACCGTTTTCTCATTCATTGTCATTATTAAATCTCCAATTCGGGCCTAAATCCTTGAAATTTTGCAAAGAATTCATGCCACCCTAATGCTACAATCCTGTGCTTACATGCATCATACTGAGAGAGTTGCTTGAAATTATCAAAATACACAGGTTCATGATGGTCGTTCTTTGGTTTTCCCATAATTCCACAAAGAACTCTTTTCAGAATTCGCGCAGAAATATCTCAACAAGGGATAGTTCTGAGGATTTAATGGTTACTCAAATAGATAAAACTCATTTGAATCCTTTCAGTGATTAGAATGAGTTATCTTAATCACAACCGACTACCTCAATTATGATATGAAATGGTAAAAATTTGAGCTTAAGAATGGCAGGATGTTGCTTGTGATATCATGTTGGTACAAGGCATGAGTGATAGATAGGCGCTGACAGGAATAAGGACGGGATATGATTGTAGAAGATTCATTCGAGTCTATTCTATGTCATCATTAGTAGACAAGAATGGTTAATGATAGTTTTTACAGGAAATAGTAAGGATTACTATGATGATATGAGGATATGGGTACGAGCATGAATATATTAGTATCCTACAAAAGTAAAGGTGAAAGGTCTCATACTTCGATATATGCATGCACCAAAAGAATTAATAACATAGAAAACAAATGAATCATAAATAGAGGCAAGATTTACTGCAAGAAGGATGGGAGAACATGATGAACATATATTTTACTAATATCATATGAGGAATTTTCATAACTATCCATGTGATACCATTACATAACATTATATTTTACTACAATTAAACACGAATAAGAAAAAAGTAAAATATGACTAAGTTTTAGTTAAAGTAGTTAAATGAACTCATGTTGTCAATGGTTTCAAGTTTTTATACTTTGAAGTAAAATATTGAGCTATTCCATACCTAAATTGGACCACTGATGTTCCATACAAATATAGATGCTACCACACATAGTGTGAGGGAAGGGATGGGATAACATCATGAAAGTAAATGTTAGACTAAATAATATCAATTCCCTTTGAATTTAATAAACAAGAAAGAATAAATATATTTGTTATGTAAACCTACCATGTGCTCTGTTCTTCAAAGAGTTTACTCACAGATTTTCCATTATTGCTGTAAATTTCCTATGACCAGCAAACTCTGAAACTGCATAAGACACCATCCCCTATGCACACTACTATGAAGAATAGCGTTTATTCTGAAGATCATAAACATACTATTGTACTGTCTTGAAAAATATCCAGGACAACTTCTAATGCTGATTAAAATCATAAACTGCATAAAAATTTCCTCAAACATCCTTTTGCTCATTCTTATGACTTATAGTAGGATTCATTTTGAGTATTGAAGTTTGCACGACCATATATTTTTCCTTATTGTATTTGAGACAGATCTTATTCTAGGACCCAATCAATTAACCAATTTATAACTACGTCCCTACTGGCTGTTTTTATACAACTAAGCTTATTCTCTACCTACCCTACTTGAAACATAAGACCTCTTTTCAAGTATAGGTATAATTCCAGTGGAGCCATGTACGAAGCAAGGTTAGAAATGAATTTATGCTCAGATTTAGAATGCAAACTTTGCTATGTACCTGTGCATAGAGAACCAATTGATCTTCCTGATATGGTGTCAAAAATGGTTGGAGGCTAAAATGTTGTTCTGGATTGATGATTGCCTTCATCCACTCTTCTATGTAATCATAGCTCTCTTGATCTGCTTCTTCACCCTTCTTGTTCTGTATATCTTCTTCTACCACGTTCATTTGATAATTGGTCTCTGGATTGTATACAGGATCCAGTGATGCACTTAGTGGAAAATTTGAATTCCTGCTCCCAATGTATTGCCTGACTTTTTGATGTCCTCCAGACTTTGAGACTCTTGCTATGTGATACTTCTGATAGCTTCCAGGATTTGTTCTTCTTGTCTTGCAGAAATATCTCCAACTACTGATAATATCTGAAAGATATCATTGAGTAACATTCTTCCTTCAAATTGTCTTGAATTCTTCTGAAATATTTATGTTGGTCCTTCTAACCCTTGTCTTATACATGGATCAATGGTTGGTTATTGAGGACTATTAAAATCACAACTCCAAATAAATTTTGCACACCAGTCCAAAAAGAAAGTGAAATTGTATGAAAACAATCTCTTACTGCTGAAGGAAGAGCATAGTTCATCAAAAAGAACTTCTTACTGCTAAAATGAAAAGTAAACTACTTGAAAGAAAACCTCCATACTTTTGAATGGGAAAAAAACATCAAAAGTAATATCAAGCTACTAAATGAAGAGACATCCTATTGAACACACTGCTTGAAAAGAACTACTCTCTGTTGAATAAATGGCACATTTGCTTAAAGGAACACACTCTCTACTAAAAGGAACAACACCACTCTCTACTGAAAGGAAACTCAAATTGCTTGAAAGAGAAGCACACTCTTGCATGAAAAGAAACTCACATTGCTGAAAAGGAACTTCACACTACTGTAATGAAGAACACACTTGCTTGAAAAAGAATTTTCTTATTGAAAGGAAAGGCACACTTCTTTGCATCACACTTGCATCAAAAGTAACTATTGAAGTCTAGCTGCTTGGAAAGGCTTTGGAGGAACCCACTGCAGTAGATGCGTAGGCTCTTACCTTCTGTCTTACCGTTCCTCCTCCCCCTCACTTCCAACAAAACCAACTCAAAACCTTTTCTCCAATCCTTTTTAGTACCTCCCCAGCAACGACGCCAAAATGTTGAGTCAAATATATACCATATATTTCAACACTTGATTGTCAACCTGTCAAGGTAGAATTAGAGGCGCCATTACAATATGTACAGGAATGGAGAAAGTTTGTTCAATAACTTCAATCTACTTCCTAAACTCACAAAAGAAATCTCATAACTTGTAATAGAATTTGTGCCAATCTGCCCTATCTTGTACCAATCTTGCACTGATCTAATACAAGTTTTGTACCAATTCTAAAAAGGACAAATGTTCTTCTTGAATAATGAATGTCAAAGAACAATTATGGGATTGTGCAGATCACCAACTTTGAATGATGCGGACTACTAAATTCTTAATGACCATCACTATCCATTGCTCATGAAACCCTCATCAACATTTATGTAGTCATGAAGAAAGTTATCACAGTAATTCAACCACTCAATCTTTGTTTTTAATAATCAACCCCAATGCAAATATACAGCTTCAGAAATATAGATCTCCTTGGTGATCATTATCCAGTTGATATTTATTAAAACCACTACCTTCCATAAATGTACTATGAACACTCTGTCACAAATGTGAAATGGAAACTTCTGACCATTATAAAACTTGAAATAAGTGTTGAGCTCAAATTGACACACTTCATAAATGAAATCAAACTCCTCTTTGACAGGTAAACAACTTCATACTATTTTGAAATAAAGTTGCAAATAAAAGAAAAGATTCGAACTCCAAACTATAATTCCTCTGCTGGAAATGTAAAGCAACTCAAGTAGCATGACTAATACTAACACCATAAATGGCAAAGCATAATGCTATTAACTCAACTTCTGTAAACTAAATTGATCATGTCCTACGATGCAGAGCAAACCCAAGCTGGGGGCCCTTCAACTCAAGATGCCTTTAAAAACTCTTATGCTATCTCATATATACAAAGGAAACACTATTTTATTATAGAAACCAGCAGTACAAAACATAATGTTATATTGCTTGAAAGAGGCACTTCATAAAGCTTTTCTTCTCTTGAATTCTCTGGAACCTCTACTCCTACATCCTACATATCTATTATACCCCCCCTTCACTTTTACATTTTAGTATTATATAGACAACATTCCTCTCCTTGACTCAAACAACCATCCATCTGTAATATGCGTTGTCTCAGGAACATAGTTTTCATAACATACTGACCCATTATCATCATAACATAATTCAAAATTGAATTAACTAAAAATAGATATATGACAGTTTCTAAGTTTCTCGATTCGATCTCATTCATAGGAATGAGATCGAATATTTGGAATTTGTTGATGAGCTGTCAGAACTGCTTGCGCTAAAGGAGAGTGTTGACCATATCTCCAACCATAATTTCATGCTTCTTCAAAAACGACTTGTGTTTGCACTTAATGATTTGTAACCATCTCAAGCCTTCGTATTGCAGAACCCAAGTGTCAACATTTCATCAAGACAACTGGCAGTACAAGATACTTCCAAATCATGACTGGAACTGAGCTCTACTAATAGGATCTGGACTATAGGAGTAGGAACCCTTTACCTGACACAGGATTGTTTCTCAATAGTTGCAAACATTAGCAAAATCACATTTAAACTTCTTAATTTATTAAAAACAAAGGAAATATAATAATTAACTAACAATTTACCTTATCATGCTGGAAAGTGGAAGTTTGGTGCATATTGATGTGATTTAATAAGGTTGGATAGAGATATAATCACTCATAGTGAAAAATATAAGCAAAAAGGATGTCAAAATTGTATTAAAACAGAGGTTCTACATATCCCTCTATTAGTGAAGCCCTATCTATGAGAGGGAGATCTAGCGAAAGGGGTAAACAAGGGAAGTCTCAGTCCAGATCCAAGACTAGAGGATGTAAGAAAGCAAAGTGTTGGAATTGTGGGAAACCAAGGCACTCGAGGAAGGACTATTAGTATTTGCAAAAGGAAAAAAATGATGAACAACTAGATCAACCATCAAATGAAACTAGTACAACAGATACATAAGACATGGAAACATGTGATCCTTTTTGTCTCAGTAACAATATCTCTCTATTATGGACTCAAGTGCATCTTTCCACATGTCTCCACATATAGATTGGTTTGTTAAATATCAACCTTATAGTGGTGGAATGCTCTACTTGGGTGATGACCATCCTTTAGAAATTGTGGGAAGAGGAGACATTAAAATCAAGTTGGACAATGGTATAGAAAGGAAGTTGTGTGATGTACGACATGTAGTAGGTCTATGGAAGAATTTCCTCTCAATCAAGATGATGGATAAGCTGGGATATTCTACTACCTTTGGTGAAAATCAATGCAAAATAACCAAAGGACTAGCCCTCATGGTAGAAAAAGGAGAATCTTATGGGACATTATATCATTTGTGTGATGATACAATAACAAATCATTCAACAACAACATACTCAAGGAATGTTCTAGATGTAGTGATGTTGTGGCATCAACGACTTGGACATAAAAGTGAAAAATAGTTTGAAAACTCTTCATGATCGATGTATGCTTTCTGGGATTAAGTCTTGTGATTTAGACTTGTGTGAGCACTATGTTTTTGGTAAAGAGAAGAGAGTTCAGTTCATGACAAGATCTGATAAAATTTATGATCTTTTGCAACTTATTCACTCTGATATATTTGGACTAGTCCCTACTTTGTCTATAAATGGTTCTTAATATTTTTTTACTTTTATAGGCAATTATTCTAGAAGAGTGTGGGTGTATTTTAGGAAAAATAAGTCAAAAGTCTTCGAGAAATTTAAAGATTTCAAGGAAGAAGTAGAGAAAAGTTTGGGCAAGTCTATTTTATGTCTCTTATATGATAACATAGGAGAATATTGATCCAAGGAATTTGATAAATTTTGTATGCATGAAGGAATTATGCACCAGAAGATTATTGCATATACTCAACCACAAAATGGTGTGCCTTAGCGAATGAATCGCACAATCATGGAATGTGCAAGAAGCATGCTCAACGCATCTAGGTTGGAGAATGGATTCTGAGTAGAGGTTGTTAATACATCCACATATTTGATTAACATATCACTTACAACTGCATTAGATGGATAGATTCTAGAGGAGGTTTGGTGTGGTAAGCCAATTGATTATTCTCATTTGTGTATTTTTGGTTGTGATGCATTTTCCAATGTGCCTAAAGAAAAGAGGTCCAAGCTTGACCCAAAGTCAAGGAAATGTGTTTTTCTTAGTTATGATAATGCAATAAAGGGTATATATTGTGGGATCCTACTTATCACAAGGTAATCATTAGTTAGGATGTTATTTTTAATGCAAAATCCATGCAGAGGAAGGAGGTACAACATACACTCAAGGTTGTACTTGTTGAAGTAGAAATAAGTGAAGATGAAAATAAAGCTTCTGATCAAAATGAGGAACAATGAGTTCAACAACCACAACTCATAATATCTACACATCCTAAGAGATGTCCAAAAAGTTATTCTCTTGATTTTTAATCTTCTTTTTCTTTGTTAACTAATGATGGTGAACCTAGTTCATTTTAGGAAGCTAGAGAATCTGAGAATGCAAATAAATGGAGGAAAGCAATGATGAAGAAATTAAAGCATTAAACAAGAATCAAACATGGGAACTTGTGGATCTCCCACTAGGAAGAATTATTGTTGGAAATAAGTGGGTGTATAGAGTAAAAAATAACAATGATGGGTTGCTAGAACGTTACAAAGCTCGCTTGGTGGTAAAATGCTATGTGCAGAAGTCAAGTGTAGATTTTAATGAAATCTTATCTCTAGTTGTGAAGCTTACTAACGTAAAGGTTTTAGTTACACTTGTAGCAACACAAGATTTAGAGTTGAAATAATTGGATGTAAAAAAATGCTTTCCTGCATGGCGATCAGAGTGAAGAAATTTATATGGATCAGCCCGAGGGCTATAAATAAAGACGCAAAGAGCATTTGGTTTGTAGAATCGAGAAATATCTGTATGGATTGAAACTTGCACCAAGTACGTGGTACATAAAAATTGACACCTTCATGAAGAGACAAGGTTTTAATAGAAGTGAAGTTAACCACTGTGCATATTATAAGAGGGTTGATGATGCCAGTTTTATTATCTTGTTGTTGAATGTTGACGATATGCTAGTTGCAGGCCACCTCATGGAGAAAATCATTGATCTCAAGGCTTAGTTGGCTAGGACATTTGAAATGAAGGATATAGGAGAAATAATCTAATTCTAGGGATGAAGATACATATAGACAACACAAGTAGGAAGACATGGTTAAGTCAAAAGTTAGCCAGTTCATGGCAAATCCTAGTAAGGAGCATGGGAATGCTCTAAAGTGGATACTCAGATATTTAAGGGCCACTTCAGATGATGCTATTTGCTACAAATCGACATATTTACAAATTAAAGGTTTTGCAAATTCTGATTTTGGTGGAGACAATGATGGATGAAAGTCTACTATAGGATATACTTTCACTCTTTCTCGCGAATTTGTAAGTTGGACATTTAAGTTGCTGTCAGTGGTGGATTTATCAACCATTGAAGCATAATATGTGGCACAAACTAAGGCCATTAAAGAGGCAATTTGACTAGAGCGATTGGTGGATGAATTCAAGATGATATAGGGAAGACCACTTTGCATTGTGATAGTCAAAGTGTTATTCACATAGTGAATAATCTAGAATTCCATGTTCGCACAAAGCATATTGATATTAAGTACCATTTTCATAAGGAAATTGGTGGAAGAAGGCATGATATTGTTGGAGAAAAATGATGTTGACGAGAATATTGCATATATCCTCACAAAGCCGATCAAGACAGAGAAGTTTAAATGGTGCAAAAATTCTATGGGATTGACGGAAATGTGATGAAGGCAACATTGGGCAATGGCATGTGGGTGGAAAAAATAGGCAAGGAACTTCTTGTATATTGAATTCAAGTTGGAGAATGTTAGGATATTAAGGCAATATCCAAATCTATAAATTCTTCTTGTAGAGATTTCAACTAGGCCCATACACTACTCGTATGCATCGGGCGCGGGGAGACATTTGGGGGTGCAGGAGTGGGCCTCCACTCATTGGGGGTGAGGGGGTAGAGCCCCCTTCTAGTGTATTTTGGTTCCTTCTAGAACCCTCATTTGTATTGTATAAAAAGGGAATGGCCCCCCACCACCCAGACATTGTAATACAAGAGAGATAGAAGAAAGCATTGTAAGTTTTTTGCTGAGTAATAATAATAGATCGAAGCTACCATCTCCCCGTGGTTTAACCTGCATAAAACAAGGTTTCCACGTAAATCTCATGTTCTATTGCTACTGTTGTTTGATTTAGTACATTGTTAATGGGTTTAAACAAACATATAGAAGCTGATACTAAAATTAATGTTTCGTCTTTCCATTAAAATTTCAAGAACACAAATAATAATAATAATTATATAAGTGACATTACTCTCTCTCTCTCTCTCTCTCTCTCTCTCTATATATATATATATATATATATATATATATATATAAAAACAACATAGATCCATTTTAACTCATGATCTTTAAGAACGTAGATATTTGCACCTCCATAGTTTTTTATCAAATCTTTTGTGCTTAATAAATTTGGAGTTAAGATGGATCTATGCTCGCTAATGTATACACTAGCGTGTATCGCTAACATATCCTTAATACCACCAACAATCTAGCATAAGTCCATCTTAATTGAATATGTTTTAAGCATACAGAGATTTGCATCTCAATAGTCTTTTAGCAAACTCTTAGTGCTTAATAGGTCTAGAGTTAATATGGGTCCATGTTGGTGTCTTTATATATATATATACACATACCTTTCATGCCACAATTTTGTAAATAATCTTGCAAAAATTAAAGCAAGGAGCATAGCTCTACCATGATCAAAAGCTGTTGCATGGTAGAACAATGCCAGAAGGGGTATTGCCTAATTCTGAATCGACCTATATTTTCAAAAATTAGATCAAAGTTTTTGCTCAATGGGAACTCTAACTTTATATTTCACCAAATACCAAGGAATTTTTTTACATGATAAGAGGACTATTTTTTCCCCAACCATAAGACTATGTCTAGACATCTACTCTTTCCACCTAGAACCCACATTTTCCCAAAAGTTTAGAAGTAGTTATGAGAATGCCTGCAATTTGACCACTACCTCAAGGTAACCCCATGGCTTCAAGAAAATCCCTCACAAGAATTGAACCTTATCCACTAGGTGAAAAACTTCTCACTCTTCACCATTAATCCAATTCTTTTGAGATAGACAAGAAGATTGTTATATTCATTTTACTTACATTTTTGGTGTTTCTTTTTCAATAAAGTGGTTAATACTTAGTTGTTAGGTGTGGATATAAGCGTTAACTTGTTCCTCACAATTCAAATCTTTATTTTAATGGATATTCTATTATAAGTTTTACCATTATCATCATCATCATTATTATTCCACCGAGAGGAGCGAGGTGCTCTACAACCCAGTATGGGGGAGATGTTGTAACGTTCCTTCCTAACAAAATAATTAAAAAAATTCATGTCGGCTCATAAAATAAAAAAATTATGGGAAGTATTTAAAAAAAATCCATGTTGGGTCATAAAATAAAAAATTATGAAAAGTAATTAAAAAACTCGATGTTTGTCTATAAAATATTTTTATTTTTTTTTGTAAGTAAGCATCGGGACCTTCTATTAATAATGTACAAATAAGAAAGTTACATATAAAAAGTTACAGAGTTTTTAAAGGCATTACGCCGCACCACGTCCCTTCCCATGTTGAGAAAATATGGCATTAAAATTCTCCACACTATAAAACATCCAAAATACAACCAAACTCAGGCCTGAAAACCTCCAAACCGATAAGTTTCCACACTGGGCTTGTTATGCCTATTTCTAACAAGGATACATTTACAAAAAAATGGCGTGCATCAAATAACCAACCAGAAAAAAGGGGCTAATCCCAGACTACCAGCGGTTTCCAGAGTTTTTCGGCTCAGAGTACCGAGGGATCATTAGCATTCTTGGTTGCCTGGTTCCTTGCGTTCGTTGGAGTCGGAGCACGATACGCCTCCAAAGCATCTTCCAGTGTTCGCTTGCCGACCGAGCTTATCTGCTGTTGGCGTCTCATCTCCGCAATTGCTTGTCGGATCTCCTTCATCAGTTGGTCTCAAGCCTGGATTTCACGAGCAAGCAGGATTCATGCTCCCTAGAAAGGGTTGGTCGCTATCAGTCTCCCCTGATGAGACTCAATTTCCTACTGGAGGAAGACTTCCATGTACGCTATTTGAGTCTCGGTGACGCCTGACATCTTTGTAAGATACTAAGCCGCCCAGTCAAAAGCCAAAGGATGAGCATCCTTAGGCTCATTAGTCCCCTGATGAGCAGTCCCTTCCTCCGTATTACGATTCCTCTCCACAGTACTGCACCGAGAGCCTCTGCGACTGCGCATTCGCAAATGAGGTGCCATTATACACAGGAAAAGAGTTCCTGAGGCGAAAGAGATACCTCCCACGAGCTGTAACCACCCGTTTCCGTATCGAATTAGAAACAACATAACACCCAACCAAGGAAGGCGCCCAATTTTGTAAGTTTGAGTCGTCCTTGATCGGTCCAGCATTATGACATTTAAATGTCGAGGCCTCTGCCTGGATTTGGCCATTGTATAGACCCTCAATTCACCATGCCCCATAATCATAACCAAATTGTCCGCGCATGGGGTTTCACACGCGTCATCTTTGATGAGCTCTACTGGCCGAAAGAGCTTAGTACAGTCCCACATAGTGAGGCCGATACGAACGCATTTACCTCCCTTCATCCTGCCATCCATCCTCATCCGAGCAATAACTTCTTCAGCTTGAGGCAGATCAAAACTAGGTTGTCGTATGATCATTAAATGGCGAGCCTCGTGTTGCTAGTCCTAGATGTCCTCTCATCCTCGCCTCCACTTATCGTAATAATGTGGTAAGGGTTAGTGGTGGAGAGAGGTGATTGATCATTAATGGGAAGAGACCCCCGTCCCAGGTGGGGCCGCGTATCCACTGCCCCATGTGACCTTTCCCCACTCCAACCTTATGTTCTTGCCAGTTGGGCGATGTCAGCGGCTGCGAGTTCCAAGCAGCGACACCTCAGTGCATGATCACAGGTGTCCTCCAGCGGGCCTGCATGGAAGGAAACATGAGCCTTAAACCCCTTATTCACCAACTCATCCGCCACCTTATTCCCTTGGCATTGAATGTGCATGAACTGAATGGTTGGGGTGGTGAACATGAGATTTTGAAGCTGGTGCAATCTGCTCTCCTACTTCTAGTTCTGAGAAACTTTGGAGATAGCGGAGCCCCCCTGGATGCGTCCCGTCATCGCAATCATGAGCATGGAGTCCCCCTCCACTGTAAATGGTAACCATTGTTGTTGCACTGCCCATCACAAACCATTGACTAGGCCTTCTAATTTGACACCATTGTTTGTGGTTTCGCCAATGTATCCCCAGAAGACACTAAGTACACTTCCTTCATCATTTCTTATCACTCTGCCAAAACCAATTGGCCCAGGGTTCCCCTTCGCCGTGCCATCAAAATTAAGCTTGAAGGTGCCAGTGGGCGGGTATTGCCAAAAGTCAGGGCTTTTGTGTAGAGCAATCTGTGCTCGCAGTCGACCAATGCTCACAGGTATGTTAAAACTACCCCAGTCATTTAATATTTTCCTCTCTGCATTATCTGCTTTAATAGCATCGGGTGTCCATTGAGTGAGGGTAAGCATTTCCTTCAGGTGAATTTCAACTAACAGCCAGACTGCCTTTGAGTTCCGCTCCTTTCCCTCAAACGTGCGTCGATTTCTTTCCTTCCACACCTCCCATACCACAAACCCAGGGAACAATTCCCACATTCTGTTGAGGAGTTCGTTCTTAAAGGGTTGAGATAACCAAGTAGCCAAGGTGAGATCTGGGCGTCCCCTAACCCTTGCATTTTTCTGAACCTCTCCTCCCCCTTATCCCAGAGTGAGGAAGCCAGTGGGCAGCCATCCAACAAATGATTGATGGTTTCAGTGTCATTATAGCATAAACAACAACGAGATGGCCCAATCATGCCACGTTTCAGAAGATTTTCCCAGGTTAAGATGTGCCGGCTAATTAGGATCCAACTGAAGGTTGCAATTTTAGGCCATAGGTTCCCACACCACACCTTTCTCCATTTCTCCTCCCGTGACAGTCTGTGGAATTCCTCCAGCAGACCCATTGCCTCTGCGATACTGAATTTCCCCGTATTGGAGTACCCCCAATGGACTTTGTCTGGCTCGTCTGCCTTCGGGATATGACGAGCACATAAATCCTCGTAAAAATTTTCCAAGTTCTCCTCCAGAACGCACGATTGCCACCAATGTTTCAGCTTCCATTTTCTGAATTGTTGGTCTCCCGTACTAGGCTCCCAGAAGTCTTGCACCCATTCTAGAGGGATGCTCTGTATAAAAAGCTTTAAATCCTATAAATCCTCTCTATTTTCTAGTCTAGGTGATTGTTTCCAGGCATCCCTAAGAAAAGAGGCGGAATCTCCATCTCTTATTTCCCATAAACTGTGCCTCTGGACTAATCCCCTGTTCAGTTGCGTAGCTTTCCATATGTGCGATCCTAGTATATCTTCCCCAAACTTGATCAATTTATGCTTGGTCCAGTGAGGTGCATACTTACGATGCCATAACATTGCCCAGGGTTCTTCGGTGTACGTGATCCATCGCCACCAAATTTTAGCTCCCATTACCCTATTGACAGACATCGGGTCGCGCAGCCCCAGGCCCCCTGTCGCTTTTGGAGTGCACAAGGTATCCCATTTTACCAGAGCCCACTTCCGATGTTCTTGAGTCCCTCCCCAAAGAAAATTCCTCTGCATGGTGTGAATTTGCTCGAGAACAACTTTTGGAGCAGCCAGAACCGAGAAGAGGTAAATGGGCATTGCTTGAAGCACTGATTTGACCAGAATAAGTCGGCTTGGGAAGTTGAGGGCTCTATAAGTCTAGAGTTCCAGCTTTCTCTTAAGATTGTCCAAAAGATCCTTCCAGTAGATTTGGCGGATTGTGGAATCAACCAGGGGGGTGCCCAAATATTTGGATGGGAGTTGTCCTTCTGTGAATTCCAAGATACGAAGGATATTCCTGCAAGTGATTTTCGAGGTATTGAAAAAATAAAGTTGGGATTTATCTTTGTTGATTTCTAGTCCACTAGCTTTCAGAAAAGTATCAAGTACTCTTTTGATTCCTTTGGCTTCCTGGATAGAAGAGGGGCCCATCAACATAGTATTGTCAACAAATTGTTGATGGGTCTGTGGATCCATGCTGTTACTGAGGGTAAGACCTTGTATGTAGTTGATTCGTTGCATGGCCTTGAGCATTCGACCAAGCCCTTCTGCAACGATGATGAACAAGAACTGAGATAAATGATCCCCCTGACGAATCCTGCGTGAAGCAGAGAAAGGCTACGAAGGCGTTCCATTTACCAGAATCGAGAGGAAGGTCGAGGAGACTAGGCTCATCACCCATTCTATCCATTTCCCATTGAAACCAAAGGTCCTTAGCATTTATGCTATGAAGGTCCAATTGAGTTTATCATAGGCTTTAGATAAGTCCAGTTTTAGTAGCATACCTGGAATCTTGTCCGTCTTCAGGGAATGGATAGTTTCATGTACCAAAATTATCCCATCTAGAATTTGTCGTCCTTCAACAAAACTTGCTTGCTTAGGAGAAATCAACATGAGGAGGAGAGGACACAGCCGATTTGCAATTACCTTAGTTATGATTGTATAGATGACATTGTAGAGGGCAATTGGTCTGAATTTGCCTGGGTCTTCCGTGCTTGATTCCTTTCGAATGACCGTCAGGAAAGTGGCATTGATGGCCTTCAGAACGCTCCCCGTTCGTCTTGAGTCTTCTACTAAATCCAACACTTCCTCTTTCAAACAGTCCCAACATGTGTGGAAGAAATTAGTGGTGAACCCATCTTGTCCCGGGAATTTATCCGCTGCCATCTGCTTGACTGCCTCATCCAATTCTTCCATGTTTATTGGGTTCATGAGCATGATGTTATGGTCAACCGTAATTACTGTAGGTATATGCTGGAGAACTTTTTCCCTTGCAGCTCGATGGTTGATGTTTGGTTACTCCAAGAGGTCTACAAAAAAATCATTCAGGGTCTGCTCCATCTCCGTTTGAGTTTCTGCATAGCTTCTATCTGTTTTCTTCAGACGAACCACCCTATCCACCTGCCAGTGCCGAATGGCAGCTTTGTGGAAGAATTTTGTATTGCGCTCACCTTATTTCAACCATTGATTCCAGGGTTTTTGTTTCTAGAGAATCTCTTCCTGCTATTCCTTGAGGTTGAGTTCTTTTAAAAGGTTTTGTTCTTGCTCCACTAACTCAGCAGAGTAACCCTAGGACATTGTTGCATTCTGAACCTCTTTCATCTTTTGGTCTAACTGTTTTTTCCTTTGGATGATGTTCCCAAAGGTTTACGAGTTCTAATGCTTATTTTTTCCTTTTAGGTACTTCAGTTTTTGTTGGAATTGGTACATTAGTGTTCCCTGGATAGGTATTGAGTCCTGCCACCATTGACGAAGTTGTTCCGGGAAATACGACTGTAGGAGCCAAAATTGCTTAAACCAAAAAGGTCATCGGAGGTTCTCCCCAATCCTTTTCCATTCCAAATAGATCGACCAATGGTTAGATCTAGCTGAGGGAAGTACCACAGCAAACAACTACCCCCCACCCATCATTACAGACTATGAGACTAAAACCCAGTCTAACCGAGAAGCTATACTTCTGTCCCCGTCTCTTTTGTTATTCCAGGTAAAGATACTATTGGATGTTTTGACATCAACCAAATCCAAAGCCTCTATTACTTCATTGAATTGTTCATTGATGGGGTTTAAGCGACAAATTCCTCCTTTCTTCTCCTCTAAGTTGCGGATCAAGTTAAAGTCCCCTCCTATGACCCAAGGACACGAACCAACCACCGTCTTTAAGTTAAGTAGCGAGTCTAGCAAGGAGGTCTTCTGGTGAGCTGTTGAAGGCCCATAAACATTGGACAGGAAGCCACGTATTCTCGTACCTACCACATGGAAAGAAGCCGATAAGATAAAATTGGAGGCCATGAAACCAGAGAGGCTTACCTCCTTGGGGTTCCAAAGAATGCCGAGCCCCCTAGCCGCTCCCGTGGCATCGATTGCTATGACCTCACATTGTTTCCAGGTTTTCTTTCCAATGAGTTAGAGGTCCGCTTCCGAACATTTGGTTTCTTGAAGTAGAACTATGGTTGGCTTTTCAATTTCTATCTTCCATCTCAAAAGACGGGTCTTCAAAGGGATATTGCAACCTCTAATATTCCAAGATATAATCCACATCTTATAATTGTTTGGGGGGGAGGAGGAAGCTAGTGCCACATCGATGGTGGGATATTGACGTAAGGCTACCAGCTTCGCCCCTACCACTTGGATTCTCTGGATGTTACTATGCCTTCCTCGTTTCTCCCCTCGACCTTTCTTTTTCCCTTCATTTTCTTTATGGGATTTCGGAGCTATGCCCAAGTATTTGATGGCTTTTGTCTTGATAATGGCTTTTTCCAGCAGAGAGACTTGTTGCGGGGGAATGGAGTCCAGGACTTTGTCTGAACATGCCGCCTCCAGACCTTCCATGTCTAGTTATCCCAATTCCATCTCTTCACCTTCCTCTTCGTGCATGGATACATCCTCCACCTCTATTGCTTTTTCTGCGTCCTGGGTGGGGCTATCTGATGTGGGGATTGGTTCCTTGTCAGACGTTTCTTTGGGATGTCCTTTCACCATGTCCGCATTTGCCTCCATTGGCTGCAAGACTTCAAACCGGTTGTGCATCTGAGCTTTCTTGTGAAGCTCTGACCCAACTCCTCCCTTGGTTGGACGCTTCTTGCTCGTGACTTTGGTGAAACCTTCCACTTCTTTCCCTTCCGAATTGGATGTAGCTCTTGGTTGTTTGTTGAGCGGACAGTCTCGGAAAAGATGCCCGTGCTCATGACAGCGTCGACAACGAAATGGGATCTGCTCATAGTCAATTTCCTGGAACCAATCCTCATCCTCCCAGGTGAGTTTAATCCCTTCCGGCAGGTCTTGAGAAATGTCCATGTAAAGACAAATGCGGGCATACGAGGTATACCTCATCTTCTTTGTTTGCTCGGAGACCTTAACAAACACTCCCAGGGTATTGCCGACGCCAGTAAGAATTTCTTGCTTCTAGTATTTTGAGGGTAATGAGTACAAGCGAAGCCAAACAGGGGCGATCGTCAGATTTTATTTATTAGGGTTGAAGCGTTCTTTCCAAGGGCGTAAGTATAGCCCTGCAGAATTGAAAAAATACGGTCCATTATCAAAATGCAAGTGTGATCCGACTCATTGAAGAAGATTATCGTGAAGAATCCTTTGGCGCCAAGCTGAAGGCCATAGTGGCCCCGTGGTTTCCAAGTCGTATTAATCCACCAGACTAGAACCTTTTCAATAGGCCAAATTTCGACGAATTTTTCGATAATTTTCATACACTAAATGTCAGCCCCGACTCTTTCCGAGTTGATCTGAAGCTTTGGCACCGTTTTGGCTTTCGACACACATTGCCCTGGTTTTCTGGTTTCTCCCACTGCCTGAGTCGACTTGGTGACTCTGCTCGTCCCTTCTCCTCCCGTTCCCGAATGGAGGTCAGGGTCTAGCCCCTTTTCTACTTCTTTCCCTTTATCATTGGCCATGGGAGGGGGCAGAGCCCTGCCACCTGTGGCTTCACCCATGCCCACCTCACCCTCCGTATTCTGAGGAGGCCCTTCAGATACCCGATCTCAGACTGGAACCTACAAAAATCTGACCTAACCAGTGAACCCTAGTTCTCTGTAGTTCCTCCCGCCTTCTATGCGTCGGTCATTCTAAATATCAAGGAAAGTTATATGGTCTATAAAATAAAAACTTAAAACTTAAACCCATTTATAAAAAAAAAAAATTACACTTCAAGGAATTGGATCCCTCTAAGTGCTTGATAGATCCGGGTTTAAGATGGATCTATGCTAGTTATTAAATCAACTAAACAAGTTTGAAACATCTATAAATTAAATTTTATCAATAATATATATATAGATATGATTAAATATTATTAGTAAAAAATTAATATATCAATAAAATATATGGATATGATTAAATATTATTAGTAAAAAATTAATATTTTCGATGGATGGAGTCTCGTACTTTGTATATTACCAAATTCTAAAAAAGTTTGATAATTTCGTTATGATTACTGTGTTTGGCTTTTCCTCTTCAATAACGTAGTTAATACTTAACCTATTCCTCTGCATTTCAAATCAATCTTTGGTTTAATGAATGTTCTCTTGTTTGGCATTTTAATCAATTAATAGAAGATATAAGAATTTGATTAAATATTCCAAATGCTAGAAGACGGTAAGGAAGGGATATGGATATATGAGATAGAAGTTTACATTTACACATGCAAAATTGATGGGGGCGAGTGAGTGTACTGAAAGCATAATTCTCAAGGGATGGCCATTTCAAGTCCAGTTCATCTTATCCCTTGTTGCCGCAATCACAATACAGGTGTCTGCAACCCGACTTTCCAGAAAAATTCACTGTCCAGCTATTCGAACTCATCCAGTTTCTCAACATTGACATTGGAACCCAAAACCTCCCATAAACCCCCCATCAACAATGCAATTGCTTCAGCTAACAGCCCCAGCCCAAACCTGAACCTAAAGCTATCTCATTGCACAAGTTTAGGAAATCGTAACAGAAATTGGGTATCCCTCTTCCGTTCCCCAGACAAGAACCGGCAGGGCAGACATGGTTTTGTGAATAATACTAGTGCAACAATACGCTCATTCGGATGGTGGAGGTGGAGAGTTGCAGCCCAAGATGGAGATGATTTTGAAGGCGGAGACAAGGAGGAATACCAGATGGAGATGGATATGGATGAGGACGACGAGGAACCGGATAATCTCGAGGATCATGAGGTCATCTTTGAGATCACAGCCGAGGATTTCAGTGCGGTGGAAAGTGAAACGTTTGTGTCAACTCAAGGATGGGACCCCGAGCTGGTGGTTGATTACAAGATAAATGAAGACGAGTTTCATAAAATTTGCCTTCTTCACTGTGATTTCTTCATCAGGAAGGTACCAGATCCTGACGATGACGTTTATGACTTCAGAGAGGTATGTTTACTCATTTGCCACTTTGTTGCTCAAATCACTCTGTTCAATTCAAATGGCCACTATATATGTATGTATGTATTATGATTCTTCCTTTTATGAAATTGGTGTATTTAAAAGGCTGAATTTTCTGGAACGGGCTGCTTTTGTACAATCCCTTTTGTGTCCAAGAGTTGGGCTTAAAGCAGGCTTGGGATTTGATGGTCACGAACCATTAGGTAGCTGAAAAATGCGAAGAGTGGTAGATGTTGAAAGAGCACCTGATGCACATTTTGATTGCCGAATAGGATACTTTCTTTGAAGATATGGTTGAATGGATCATTTGCGCTCAAGAATAAATTCGGTCTAATGCTAATTGTTGATTGATATTTTCACCGACGAAGAAGAGTTGCCGACACAAGGGATTCATTCACATGAAAAACCTGATGCACTTATCTTTTGGACATCTAAAGCCTAATAAATTCCTTCGTTGATGTTTCTTTTTCTGTGTATTTTGTATTTAAACAAATATAATGGGTTCTAATGATAATGTCACTATGGCTGCAGATGTATGTAACTCCGCCAGACACGGATGTTTATTCCATTCCTGAAGTTGTGGGGGAAATGCCTAAGAAGGTGAGAACATAGTATGGTCAAAACGTGTTTTGAAGTGCTCAGAACTGGTCATGTGGCAATTTTGTTCACTGTAAATGTTTTCCTTTATTATAGAAGGTGTGGTTTGTTAAGTCAAAATTATTGTCATAAAAATGAAGCAGTGGCACAAGCAATACGCAGGGCAAAATGACAGTCCTTGATCGCCAGCACCCACATAAGAGGTCATTGAATTTTAAACATTGGTACAAACATTTTGAAACATACAGAACACATAGAACACTTTCAAGACTTTGCATCATAAACCTTAGGAAACAAAACAATGATTTTAATGGAATTTCATTAACCATTACCCATGCCACAATTGCTCCAAGCACCATCAATCCTGTCCTGCTTGCTCTGTTTTGTGCATTGAGGGAGATGGATAATTCTAAGTTAGGAGCTTTACCCACCCGTTAGTAGACTTGTTGCAAGACTTACAATAGAGAGATCTTAGAATTGATCTCTTGACCTTTTCTTTATGCTCCTACTTGTTAAAAATTGAAAAATGATAGCAGTCGCAGACTGTAAATATAAAAAGTGCAGAGATAGCTAACTGTAAATACACATAAAAATAGAACACAGTATTTTTCACGGGGAAACCTTTCAAGGACAAAAAGCCCAAAGCAATTAATAATAATTGATCTCCAAAATGAGATAGCTGAGTTTGTACAATAGCAGGCTAATATCAAGCCTCTTCAACAATTAGAATTTGTTCCACTGACCAAAAGAACCCTGTTCTGCTGATCCTGATCTGTCACTGAGTGCAGCTGATGCTAAATGCCTGAAGCTGTTTCAAACTCAGCCTGTACAATCCTGTAGATGCCACTGTCCACTGATGTATACCCTACTGAGGGTGCTGTGACCTGTTTGAGCCCTTTTCTAGGGACTGCTGTAACCTGTAGGTGTTTTAATGGCTGCCAAAACTGAGGGACAGACCCTATATATGAAATTGAGTGCACAGAAAGAATGCCCTAGCAGGGCTCGGGTATGCACAGCAGATAAGATAAGAACCAGCAAGTATATAACCCACAAATTGTCTTTTGAATCAGTCAAATGACACCACCGAACTGTCTTATGAGCTGTCCTAAAAAACACACGAATTGTTGATTGAATGATGAGTTTTCTTTTCTTATTTATAGTGGAATAATTCCACACACAAAAAAAAATGAGGCAGACTTGCATTATTTCATACATTAAATTTAATTTAATCATTGAGGCCGACCTACATCTTTTATAGATATTTATTTCCATTTAGTAAATTAATTGAGGCCGACCCTTCAATATATATATATATATATATATATAACATATATATTTTATTTTCTTCACATTATTCATCATTTTATTTTGTCTTTTCCTCCAATTGTGAGTCGACCCAAAAGAAATAAATAAATACATATTTATTTTTTCTTCTTCTAAATGGTGGGTTCATGGACCAAGCCAAGTGGTGCTTGGGTTCTATGGTTCTTCAATAAATCATCTAGGTGTTCTTCAAGGTCTTCATGTCCACTCCAAGCACATCATCATAAGGAGATAAATTAATTGCTTTACTTCACCCTCCTGTTGCCACCAAGATCAAGTGCATAGCCCATAGATCAAGGAAAGGAGTACATCACTTGCCCAGACCCGGTCTAGGACTTACAGTGAAATCCTGGTAATTGACCAGGTGCCTCCATTCTCCCAGAGAATGGCTCTCAGCCCCAGGCCGAGTTTCCAGTCCCAGACTGGATCAATGTCCTGGTAACTGACCAGGTGCCTCCATTCTCCCAGAGAATGGCTCTCAGCCCCAGGCTGAATTCCCAGTCCTAGACTGGGTCAATATCCTGGTAACTGACCAGGTGCCTCCATTCTCCCAGAGAATGGCGCTCAGCCCCAGGCTGAGTTCCTAGTCCTAGACTGGGTCAATATCCTGATAACTGACCAGGTGCCTCCATTCTCCCAGAGAATGGCACTTGATGCTGCTCAAGAAAAATCAACACTACTTCTGCTCATCTTCTTGGTTTTGTTTTCAACGTGCTTCTTGTTAGCATTGTAGTGCAACAGTTAAGAGTGAAGCGCTGCTCTACCACACAAGGACACTCTGGCACGGTGCATCTGTTACCCCCCTGACATTTAGGGGTGACTTGATGATCATTGCCTATGTGATCTTCCATCACATCCAGCACTTTCACATATGAGATCTATGATCTGCCCATGGATATTTGCCAGAGACACCTTCAACTTGCTCAGATCACCATGATATGTGCTAGATATTGGTGGGAACATTCAGCTGACACGAGTGTCATGACATATGCTATCTAGTTGACTCATGGAAAATGCTTTCTTATGTGGGGACATGACCATAGGGGGTCGATGGTGTTACTCTATAATGGATTATGTATCCTAGATTGTTGTTTCATAGCTAAGGATGTATCATCATGGTCTGGTTATAATTCTTCCTTAGATTAAGTGTATGACCTTGTGAGTTATGTGTATCCCTAGGAATAAGTAAGTGTGACACTCATTTCATGTTATTCACAACATTTTACCTAGCTATGTTTAATCCCATGTCATTTCACTAGCCATTTCACCCATTTCCATCACATCCCCTTTTTCTGTGATGTCCCCTTCCGCTTCATTCTGCCTCTAGGATAACTTAGTAGCCTATATGACTCCCATAGGCTATAGTTAATGAAGTAGGGAGTCATTTTGTGGTCACTTAAGCTTAGAAAATATGTTTTTCTCTAGAGAAGTGACTAATAGCATTTTCGATGGTATTGGGGTGTTCCTGACCATGGTATGGAGTCCAGAGAAAGATTAAAGGAGAGACAATGCCTCATTGGGGGATATGTTGATTTGATACAGATTTCTTGTGACTGTCTGGGGGACCTAGAGTTTTCGTTTGGGTTTGGAAAAACCCCTCCATTCTTCATTTGGTTTCGGTGGTGTAAGATCCACCCTAGCTAAACCCATCTTATCTTGAATATTTGCACTTGACATAATCAATCTTTGGAAGGGTCGATTTCAACTGTGGAAGTAAAATTCTAGGGGGCTGAATCTATTTGCTAAGGGGCGTCATCTTGAGGAAATTGAATCCTATTGCCAAGGGCATCATTATGATGGAGGGCTGAATTCATTCCTTGACCATTTTGTTTGTGGAGGGACCAAACCACAATCCTTGGACCCTGAAGACCGAGTTGTGGTGAAGTGCGATTTCAGTAAGGAAGGCTGAATTCCTTGTGGCCGAATTTCCCTCCAACAGGGAAGATCATATCCCTTGTGGGCTGAGTTTCCCCTTAGTAGAGAAGTCCGAATTTCATGTGGGCCGAGTTCCCTTGAATTAGGGGGCCAAATCTTCTGCTAATTGCATGGGTCAAATTCATCATTTGTGTTGAGCTTACAGTGAAGAATGGTTTCCCTTGTGGAGAGGCCGAACTATTTGAAGGGCAGATTGCTTAATGTCAGTGAAGGTCGATTTTCCTTGAGGCCGATTTTACCAGCCAGGACGTCAACATTTATGGGAGGCCGATATATTGTGTGTTGTTGCTGAAGGACGCCGAGCTGCCTTGAATCGGATTTCCTGTGGGGATGTAACATTTGGAGCGGTCAAGTGTTGTAGGAGACGAATTTCCTTAAGGATCGAATTCACCAAGTTGAGAGGGGGCAACTGTAGCTGTCTTTGGCCTCATCATTTTCCAGGTTTCTTTATGTTGTTTTAGCTCACAATAGCTGCTATAATCAGGCAATAGTTACTGTTGTACTGCCATTGATTTCATGAAAAAAGCCAATGTTCTCTCTCTCTCTCTCTCTCTCTCGATTGTGTTCGATTGTAAAGTGTCTGGCAAGATAACTATGGCGATGCATATTGCTTCAGAAAGTTATAAATCAATGTAATGTAAACTGTTTGAGAAAAGCACTCAATCATCACACTCAACTAGTAGTAGCCACAAACAACACTACCTTTCTTGCCTAGTACAACTGGGTACATTACAGTGGTATCAGAACTGGTGGTCTTGCCAGCCTGTTATTGCATGAGATATTGATGGTTTGGAGACGCGGTGGAATACCCATTCTCGGAAACAAATTCATTAGAAGAGGCAGAGATGGGTGAGCAACAAGAACCTTCAGGAGAGGATATGTTCAGGATGTTGGTTGGAATGGTTAAAGGACATCAGGAGTTGTCTGAGTGCCAACAAAAGACCCTAGAATTACTTACTCAGTTAGTGGGCCAGTCAGGAAACCAGGTGACTGTAGGACATGTCGAGTCTAGTAGAGATCACATAGAGGGTAGCAACACCCATATTCCAGCATAAAGTGCTCCATAGATAGGGAGAAGGAGGACACCTACGCCATCAATGCCGACATTCCTTGAGGTGCAATCTTCGGATATACCAGAGTAGTAGGATGAATGACTGTTGAATTTTTCTCATATAGTAGTAGAGATACAATTTTTAGATTTGATAATTACTTCCTAATGCTTTCAAACAGTAATTTTCATCCCATTGTTATCATTGAATAATTACACATTGAAAATTTCAACTTTAAATTGCAGCGAAAACAAAAGAATCATAGAAAGATAGCCATGCATAGTAGACGCAAATATTTTACCCTGGGAAACCCATCATTGGGAGAAAACCCAACAACTTTTCTTAGAAGAAATCAGTCCAATATTACAAGTACATCATCACCATGAAGAGAAACCCTAGCACATAGAATGCACCCTTAATGAAGAAACCCTAGATCAATAAGTGCATCCTCTTTCATGAGGAAACCCTAGATCAAGATAGCAAACCTCTAAGAGATGATAAGAACCTTCAAAATATGCTCCTTGTAATTTCGCTATGCCTCCTTGAAAAGTGCGCACTAGAGTAGCTTAGAAGAGATGTCGAGTTGTGCTGTTGAAATGAAAAGTTTAGCTGCTTATTTATACACTTCAAATTACTTTAATTTCACTTTTGGGCCGAATTGTACTTTTGCTGGGGCCGACTTGTCTTCTCTTCTAGGGTTGACTTGAACTTTCTATCTTCAATCTTTCTTGGGGCTTCTTCAATGCTTTCTGGGACTTCGTCAATGGTTTGACTTGTCTTCTTGGTTATTTCTTCTTCACTAGAAAAGTTGTCCATGAGCCTTGTTGATGATCATCTCCTCACATGCATGTCTATTCACACATAGAGCTTTAATGTTGAATAGACCCACTAAGAAGTCTCAGACACTTCTTAGTACATCAATTCAACATTAGATTAGACTTGTATATTTCGCAAGGGGATGAAAGCCCCTATCAAATAAACAAGTAAAATCTCTAATATAGAATAGATCACTCCATCATGGAGCTGGAAATGTGAGAGCACCTTGGGGCCAATTTTCCCACATCATATGACTGAGGATAATGGGAGAAGGACTGCCCCTGCCTAGGCCATTCACCTCTAGCCATATGACTTAGGCTCCGAGGATGAATGTATCATTTCCTCTTGGTCAAATCAACATGACTAATTTGGGAGAATGTTTTCCCGATGCTGCACACTGGAGAAACATTAACACTCCCTCTCAGCGAGAATGTTTGCAAACTGCATCTTGTGTCTTCCACTCCTAGCCAAATCAACATGGCTATCTGGAGAAAGATTGCGCTTGGGCCATTCACCACTAGCCATATGACTCAGGCTCTGTGAGTGGATGTATCATTCTCCCTTGGTCAAATCAACATGACCAATCTGGGAGAATTTTGCCCGATGCTGCTCATCTATGGATATGTACACCTGGGCCATTCGCCACTAGCCAAATCAGCATAGCCATTTCTCGTGGATGAATGTATCATTCCCCCTTGGTCAAATCAACATGACCAATCTGGAAGAATGTCTGCTCGATGCTGCTCATCTGTGGATATGTACTGGAGATTTACTGCTTCCTTCTGCATCATGTCTTGGATGAAGTAATATTTTATCTCTTGGTCAAATAGTCCTGTAAGAATCTTCCGAAGCCACACTGCTTGGCGACTTGCAACACTAGCTGCAATATACTCTGCTTCTGCTGTATTGAGTGCTATAAAAGTCTGCTTCCTGCTAAACCAGGATATCATAGCCGATCCCAAGCTAAAGCAACACCCTGAGGTGCTCTTTCTGTCCACTGCACTCCTTGCCCAGTCAGAATCTATATATCCTTGCAACCTCACTTCACTACCTGAGACATATCTCAGACCATATCCAATTGTACCATGCAGGTACCTCAACACATGCTTTGCTACAACCCAATTTACATGTTTTGGCTCAACCATAAATTGGCTCAAGGTGCTCATTGCAAAGCAAATATCTGGCCTGGTGTTAACCAGGTCCATCAAGGATCCAATCAACTGCTTGTACATAGTGGGATCCACCAAATCTGAATCTGAAGCGGAATCACTCAGCTTCTTCAGATTTGTCACCATAGGTGTAGCCATGGACTTGCAGTCCATCATACCGAATCTGCTCAAGATCTCAATTGTGTACTTCCCCTGACTGAGGAAGATCTCCCCTGGTATCTGCTGCACCTCTAATCCCAATAAATAATGCACAAGGCCAAGATCCTTCATCTCGAACTCTGAGGTTAACTTCCTCTCAGTGAGGGAGGTACTCTTGATTGGGGAACCTCCTCCATTATCAACAACTATGTTGCAGCTACTCCCTCTGTGCGGGAGCACCCTGCTGTCTCTACACCTGAGTATCTTGCTCCCTCTGCATTTGGATACCATGCTCCCTCTGCAACTGAGTATCTTGCACTAAAGCAACCTGTTGCCCTTTGCACTGTTGATCCCTTTGTATCCATCTGTGTCATCTCCCACCAAGTGGGTCTACTGAGACGAGCCTCCTGCTCCCTCAAGAACATTAAATACCATCCATGACTCTCAGAGTTTGCAAACTGACTGACCCCATAACCTTTATAAGGTGTCTTCCCTGATGCTAATTTGGACCACATGCTTGATCTTATAGATCCACTTGGAAGTCACCATTGACTTCCCCTCTGGTCTCAGAACTATCTCTTACACATCATTCTTCATGATGGACTGATACTCTCCCATCATGGCATCCTTCCAAACCTGTTGGCCTGCTGCCTCGTCATAACTAGAAGGTTTATAATCAATGATGTGTCTCATCAATGCCATATATCTCTAGAACCTCTGAGGTCGCTTGTTCTCCTTGAAAGTACCACTGGGAGCTACATGCCCATTTGTATCCTGCAAAGTATCACGAAGCCATGCTGGCCTTTTCCTGATCATTGCAACATCTCTAGGTAGATCCACTGGCTCTGCTGGATCTACTAACTCCTCCTAATAGTTTGAAGGATGAGCAATTGGACTAGAGGGATTTGTACCCTCATCCTTCGGAGCCTCTTGCTCTCACTATCAATCTCGATATGAGTCTCCCTAGACCTCCTGAAGGCTACCTCCTTATCAAAAGTAACATCTCGACTAACCTCAATCTAACGTTGTCCTGGAATGTAGATCCTGTAGGCCTTCGAAGTCTTGCTATATCCCACAACAGTACCCTTCTTCCCAGAAGGTTCTAACTTCATCCTCTTCTTCTTGGGCATGTGGATGTATATTGGACAACCAAAGATCCTCAAGTGACTGACGGCTTCACTCTTGTGAATGCCTCCTTAGGAGTCTTGTCCCCCAATATCTGGTGAAGACTCCTGTTCTGAACATAAACTACTGTACTGGATGCATCTTCCCATAAGAGCATGGGTAAATCCTGATCATGGATCATCGCCTTGACAGCCTCCATAATGGACCTATTCTGTCATACATGATAGAATTGTCCACAAGAGTTAACCAGTACCAATAGTTATGCTATTTATCAACAAAATATCAATTCAGTTTAAGTAAATAAAACTCATTGCACAAAGCATGAGATACTTATCTTGCTGTCAACTCCCTCTTGATCCCTGCCTCCTTGCATAAATCACTGAAGTCCTTGGAGGTACACTCTCCTGCATTGTCTGACTTTAAAACCTTGATCTTCTTCCCTGTCAAGTTCTCTGTCTGAGCCCTGAACTCCTGGAATTTGCTGAAGACTTCATCCTTGGTTTTCATGAAGTAGATCCATGTCTTTTGGGAGAAATCATCAATGAATATCACCTAGTACAAGAAGCCACCCAAAGATGATACAGTCATCGGTGTGTAGACATTTGAATGCACTAGAAGAAATACTCTTTCCGAAGTTCATCTGCAATCTCAACAAGTTTAGATTCCTTTTTCTTCTTCTGTGGTGGAAGCTCATCAACATCGATTGTTGATGCATGCTGCCTTTCCTTTCTTTTCTTCTGAGGACATCGAGAAGCATCGTGACCAAATGTATGACAATTGAAGCACATGATCTTTGAAAGATCCTTCTTCTTTTGTTCTTGAACTAAAGCTGATACTTCACCTGTATTTTTCTTCCCAAAATTTCTTCTTCCTTTTCCTCTTCTTGCATGAGTTGCAAGAGCTTGATTTTATGCATTTTGAGGTCTTTGCAAGCTGTTCTTGGACAAAATTTTGGCCTCCTCTTGGACACAATCAGTCCATAGCCTATCAAACTTAGGCATCCAATCTATCTTCTACCTTGAGACTGGACACCATCTTGAAATGAGCTGCAGTCTGCACCAGAAACCCTAGTGCCGACAAAATATGTCAAAACTGAAAACTGGCTCCACCAATAGATGCGCCTTGCCAAGGTGACCTTCAGAACACTAGGTTCAAGTCCAATGCTAGGCCAGAAAGGTTCAAACTTGGAAGCCCTAATTTCCATACTTTTAGGGAAGAAAGATTTTCAATGGCTGTCTTTCAATACTGCTCTGATACCATGTGGAATTTTTCTCATATAGCATTTGAGATACAATTTTCAGATCTGGTAATTACTTATTAATGCTTTCAAACAATAATTTTCATCCCACTGTTATCATTGAATAATTACACATTGAAAATTTCAACTTTGAATTGCAGCAGAAACAAAAGAATCATAGAAAGATAGCCATGCATAGTAGACACACAAATTTTACCCTAGGAAACCCATCCTTGGGAGAAAAGCCAACAACTTTTCTTAGAAGAAATCAGTCCAATATTACAAGTACATCATCACCATGAAGAGAAACCCTAACACATAGAATGCACTCTTAATGAAGAAACCCTAGATTACAAGTGCATCCTCTTTCATGAGGAAATCCTAGATCAAGATAGTGAACCTCTAAGAGATGATAATGTGAATTTCCTTAAAATCCACTCAGGGAATGTGTGTGTTTCCTCTCCACCAATTCATCCTCCTTTTAACTCATTGGCTAAGCGAAAAACCAAATCTCACTATGGATCAATGGATGAGATCCTCCGGTGAGATCAATGGCCAAGATTAGATTAGCCATCACTTAAATATTTTTCACTTTCACTTTATAAAAAGTGTTCAATTAAGTCAATTAATAATTAGATCACTTTAATATATTTTCCAAAGTAAAACTTAGGAAAAATACATTAAATACAATTGGCTTCTTTATTTAAGTCTTCTGCTTGCAAGGACACATGCAATGCAGAAAGACCTTCCTTGTTGTCACTTTCTAACACTCCCTCTCAACGAGGAAGGGATTTGGTAACAACCCCAATTTGTCTCTGAACTTCACAAACTTGAGTTTGCAAAGTGCTTTGGTGAATATGTCTGCCACCTGCTCATCTGTCTGAATGTACTCCAACCGAATGGTTCCGCTCTGAACACAAGCTTTGAGGAAGTGATACCGAATGTCAATGTGTTTACTCCTGTCATGGAACACTGGATTCTCAGAAAGGTTGATACCGCTCTGATTATCACAGTGAACTATAGTAGTCTCCAACTCACTCTTGAACAATCCTGAGAGCAACTTCCTCAGCTACATCCCCTCACATGCAGCCATGCTGGCTGCCATGTACTCAGCCTCAGATGAGCTCAGTGCAACTGACTTCTGCTACCTGCTAAACCAAGAGACAACCCTTGATCCAATGCTGAAGCAACAACCTGAAGTGCTCTTCCGATCCTCTACACATCCTGCCCAGTCAGCATCCGTGAAACTTGCCAACTGTATACTTCCAATGTGCTCATAAACCAAACCATACTCCACTGTGCCTCTGATGTAGCGAAGTATGTGCTTCGCAGCTGTCCAATGTACTCTTCGAGGGTTCACCATGAACTGACTCAAAGAGTTAACTGCAAAGCTAATGTCTGGTCAAGTGTTGACCATATACATAAACGACCTGATAAGCTGCCTATACAATGTAGGATCAAACTCCTCTAATCTCGATACATCAATCTTCCTCTAGTTGGTAACTAGAGGTGTGGCCATAGATCTACAGTCCTCCATCCTGAATCTCTTCAAGATCTCTATTGCATACTTCCCCTGTCCAATGAAGAAGCACCCATCTCTCTGCCAAACCTCCAGACCTAGGAAGTAATGCATCAACCCAAGGTCTTTCATCTCAAACTCCACTGCAAGATTGGACTTGCAGTCCCTGATCAGCCTCTCATCTCCAGTAAGAAAGAGATCATCCACATATAGTACCAGTATGAGAGGTACCTCACCTGATAAGAAGTACAGGTTATCGTTTGCCTCACTCCGCTGGAAACCCATCTTTCGTAGATAGTTGTCAATCCTTGAGTACCATGCTCGAGGTGCCTGCTTAAGCCCATAAAGAGCTCTTTGCAACTTGCATACATGCGACTCCCTGTTTTCCGCCTCAAACCTCTCTGGCTGCTCAATATATAGCTCTTCCTCAATAACCCCATTGAGGAAGGCAGTCTTCACGTCCATCTGATGAACGCGCCAACCCATCTCTGCTGCCAATGATAGGATAGTCCGAATAGAAGAATACCTGGCGACAGGGGCAAAGGTTTCCTCATAGTCAATACCTTCCTTTTGCGAATACCCCTTCTCCACGAAGTGTGCCTTGTACTTCTCCACACTTCCGTCTGCTGCATGCTTTACCTTGTAGATCCATCTGGATTCCACCACCTTTTTATCTTTTGGCCTCAACACAACCTCCCATACCTGATTCTTCATGATTGAGTCATACTCCTCAACCATGGCCTCTTGCCACACATCATGTTGTGCAGCCTCCTCGAAACTAGAAGGTTCAGAGTCAATCAACTCTGTCATCAGTGCCATATAGCTCAGTCTATCTGGTAGTTTGCTCCGCCTCATGGAGCTCTATGGAAGACTCGCCCGCTTGGAATCCTGAACAGTGGACCTATACCACCTAGGTCGTGGCCTGGTGTCTACCTGCTGCGACTGCTAGATATCCTCCTCCTGCTACTGCTCATCCTCCACATCAATGATAGGAGGATCCTGTCCACCAAACTCCCTCTGACTACTAGAGCTTGTGCCCTGTGTTAGTACCTGTGACTCCCGAGTCCTCAGCTGGTTGCCCCTATGCTGGTAAGTCCATAGGTCTTCTCAAGGCCCTGTCCTCATCAAACTGGACATCCCTGCTCACAAGGATCCTCTTGCGAGCCGGGACATATACTCTATAAGCCTTGGAAGTCTCACTGTAACCAACTAGAAGTCCCTTCTCTCCAGAGGGATCCAGCTTCTTCCTAGTGTCAGCATGAATGTGACAATAGAAGATACTCCCAAATATGCGTAAGTGACTCACATCTGGTCTAGTACCTGTGAATACCTCCTTATGTGTCTTCCTCCCCAATGCTGTGTGGGGACACTTGTTCTGGACATATACTGCAGTCCAAAATGCCTCGGCCCATAGGAATAGTGGTAATCCCTGATCAAATAGCATGGCCTTGGCTGCACTCACCAGTGTCCTGTTCTTCCTCTCCACCACTCCATTCTGTTGCGGGGTGTGAGGAACAGTGTGTTCCTTCTTGATCCCCTCCGATGCACAGTACTCCATGAACTCTCTGCCAGTGTACTCACCACCGTTGTCAGTTCTCAATATCCGAATCTTTCTCCCTGTTTGGTTCTCCACAAGAGTCTTAAACTCTCGGAAACGCTCGAAGACCTTTGACTTGGCCTTCAGGAAATAGATCCAGGTTTTCCTGGAATAGTCATCAATGAATGTGACGCAATAACTATAACCACTGAAAGAATGGATGCTCATCGGTCTGCATACATCCGAATGCACCAAGTCTAAGGCCCCCTCAGACTTGTGCTCACTATGTGGGAAAGGTTTCTTGATGTTCTTCCCCAACGCACAACCCTTGCAGTGGTCGTGCTTCTCCTCTTGTACTGAAGGAACTCCGATAACTGCCTGTCTCAGATGCTTCAGTGCACCATGATGTAAGTGTGCCATCCTCCTATGCCATAACTCACCATCACTACTGTTGCTGCTGACCAGAGCCTTTGCAGGCCCAAACTGTAGTCTGTAAACCTTCCCACTCCAAACCCCAATCATCCTGTCCAATCTATGATCTGACGCATGTGGCATGATATATACTTTCCTGTCGTAGAATCTAGTGTGGAAACTAATACGAGATTCTTCGTCATCCCTGGGACATATAACACATCGGAAAAGTTGATGGGCTTTCCAGACTCCCTCTGAAACGAAATAGTGCCAACACCCTGCGCTTGATACCACGCATCATCTCCTAACTCAATATGGAGATTCACTCCACCCTCCTTCAAGCTCTTGAAGAACGACCTATGTCCTGTCATGTGACAAGATGCACCGCTGTCCACATACCAGATGCTGCTGTCGACGGAACTTGCCATGCAAGCTATCAAGCAAAAGTCTTCATCAAAACTTTTGCTGAAGTCATCCACTTCGGCAGAACCTGCCATCTGCGTATTGTTCTTCTTCTTCCTCTTTGGGCACTGGGAAGCAAAGTGTCCATGCTTGTGGCATATGAAGCACTTAACTTTTGAGATGTCCCATTTCTTCTTTCCACCCTTCTTCTTCTTTGCCTACCCCTTACCTTTGCTTGTTAGGGATAGAGCCTCTTCATCCACGATTTGTGTGGTATCGCTGGATGAAGCTGAACCTTGACCCATATGGGTCTCTTCCTGTGCGAAGTCATCCCATAATCTCTGCCAGTTAGGGAGCTTCTCCCTAGCCACCACGCCTTTGACAAAGACGTCCCATAGTTTGGAGAAGCCATTGAGGGCTATGCAAACTAGCTCCTCATCTCCAGTCTTAGAGCCCACTGCTCCAAGCTCATCCCTAATCTGTGTGAGCCTTGTAAGATAAGGTACCACTCCTTCACCCTTGGCCATCCTGGTGCTGCGCAATCTCTCCTGTAGCACCATCTTCCAGTTTTCATTCTTGCTTTGGTAGAGACTCTCCAAAGCTTTCCACATCTCTAATGCGGACTTCTTCCCAGACAGATGAGGGACTATATGGTCCTTCACCCCATCCAAGATGATCAACATAGCTTTGGAATCTATCTTCTTCCACCTTGCTAACTCTGCCGGATCTGTGGGAGCCACCTTCTGATCATCAATGTGCTCATCAGCATCACTTACATCCAGGATCCTGGTGATCCTCTCTTTCCAAGTAGGAAAGTTCTGTGCCCCCTGGAGTCTATCCTAAACTCTCAACTGTACGACCATAATGAATAGTACCTGTAAATCCTTGGATAGATATGCCAATGATCTATCCAACCAACCTGCTGCTTTCTTTCAGTCTGCTCAGAAGAGCTCTGATACCATGTGAATTTCCTTAAAATCCACTCTAAGGCTAGAGTAGTTGGATTAATTAATGCACCCAAATTATTACTGTTAACCACACATGGATTTCTTCACCAAAATAAAATGCAGTGGAAATAAAACACTGAGAGAAATATCAATCACACAATAGACACAAATCTTTTTGGGTATAAACCCCTGGACAAAACCCAAGATGGGAAAACCGGTGCAGCAGTTTGAGAAGTTATTTTATTAAGAAAATATGGAACAATACAATTCAAAAAATCGAACCTCTACAACTCACTGAGAAAACTCTGCTGGTCTGTACGGTCTCCTGCGCAGCTGTATGGCTTGCTGCTGCTGTTGTACAGAATCCGTACGGCCCACACGTGCGGGTTGCTGTACGGTCTGTACGACCTGCTGCTGTATGACTACCTTTGCAGAACCAAACCGACCCTCTCTCTACGAATCCGTACGGTCTGCTGTTTGCCTAGATGCTCTGTTGATCTCTGAATCTCTGCTTCTCCGTCTTCTCTGCAAAACTCTCTCTCAAACTTTTCTTCTCACTCTCCAGCTGACAGCTATGAGCAAGAATATCTCTATCGGAATGTGTGTGTGTCCCCTCCACCAATTGATCCTCCTTTTAACTCATTGGCTAAGTGAAAAACCTAATCTCACTATGGATCAATGGATGAGATCCTCCGGTGAGATCAATGGCCAAGATTAGATTAGCCATCACTTAAATATTTTTCACTTTCACTTTATAAAAAGTGTTCCATTAAGTCAATTAATAATTAGATCACTTTAATATATTTTCCAAAGTAAAACTTAGGAAAATTGCTTTAAATACAATTGGCTTCTTTATTTAAGTCTTTTGCATGCAAGGACACATGCAATGCAGAAAGACCTTCCTTGTTGTCACTTTCTAATAGATAAGAACCTTCAAAATATGCTCCTTTTAATTTTGCTATGCCTCCTTGAAAAGTGGGCACTAGAGCAACTGAGAAGAGATGCTGAGTTGTGTTGTTGAAATGAAAAGTTTAGGTGCTTATTTATACACTTCAAATTACCTTAATTTCACTTCTGCCCCGACTTGTACTTTTGTGTTGGGGTCGACTTGTCTTCTCTTCTAGGGCCGACTTGAACTTTCCGTCTTCAATCTTTCTTGGGGCTTCTTCAATGCTTTCCGGGACTTCTTCAATGGTTTGACTTGTCTTCTTGGTTATTTCTTCTTCACTAGAAAAATTGTCCATGAGCCTTGTTGATGATCATCTCCTCGCATGCATGTCTATTCACACATAGAGCTCTAATGTTGAATAGAACCACTAAGAAGTCCCAAACACTTCTTAGTATGTCAATTCAACATTAGACTAGACTTGTATATTCCACAAGGGGATGAAAGCCCCTCTCAAATAAACAAGTCAAATCTCAAATATAGAATAGATCACTCCATCATAGAGCAGGCAATGTGAGAGCACCTTGGGGCCAATCTCCCCACACCATATGACTCGGGATAATGGGAGAAGGACTGCCCCTACCTGGGCCATTCATCTCTATCCATATGGCTCAAGCTCCGAGGATGAATGTATTGTTCCCCCTTGGTCAAATCAACATGACCAATCTGGGAGAATGTCCGCCCGATGCTGCAAACTGGAGAAACATCAACCATGATCACATATATCAAGGAGTATTGGGCATTAGAATAGGACTAGGAAACTATATCATTTTCGGACTACCGCGAAGTTAGGTCCAGGAATAGGTCGAGGAACAGAGCACCACAACACCAACAAAACTTTGACCTGATACGCAAAGTGGGGAGGATGACTATCCCACTTTTCAATGGGTCTACTCGGAGCACAACTAGAGCTTGGGTAAACAAGTTGGACACTTACTTCCAACTTAATCCTATGATGGAGGCATAAGCAATTAAGTTTGCCACGCTACACTTGGATGGAGAAGCTTGTTAAGTTTATATGCTACAATAACTTAGATTCCTACTTCATTAGCATTTAATACATTTTCACAATAACAATAGCATAAATAGTTCGTAGAATTTGCATCTTTGAAAGACACACAATCACAAGGTACACAACAATTTATCCTGGGCAACCCTCAAGGGGAAGAAAACCCAACAAGAACTTCCTCAATATAGATTACCAAAGTACAATGCCCAAAGAAATAAGTCTCATAAAGAATAGAGACAAAACAAACTCTAGAGCCAAGAGTAATCCTCCTCCTCCTGCGCAATCTTCCTCTATTCTAATGCGCAATGCTTGAGTGAGTGAATGGTACAAATGAGAGGAAACACTCTCTATTTATACTTTACCTTTTACTTGACATTTAACCTAACTAGGCCGGCCTCACTAACTTAACTGGGACGACCTCTCTAGGGAGACTCAAATAATATTTATATTACATTCTTTTGGGTACTAATGACCCGACTTACAATGGAGGTTTTACCTCATGATTTTTACATGACCTTTTACATTAAAGACATCTCCCGAAGGAGGAATAATACAAGTAGAATATTCTTCGAAGTTACATTATTTCAACACTCCCCCTTAACAAGAAGGGTATTCTGCTGACATCAACAACAACAGGTATGGCTCTATGCAACATCATCGGAAGGAGGGAGGAGGCATCATTAACAACATCATCTGGAACATTGTTTGGTACATCTATAAATCATTGGAAGTTCTTCAACAACATCAATATTAGCAACTGAACAGCTTGCTGTAACATCATCAACTGCAACACGAAGTTGGAACATCATCATCTTCAGTACAGAGCTGAAGTATCATCATCATCATCTTCAGTACAGAGCTGAAGTATCATCATCATCAGTATATGAATACTGGAGCAACATCACCAATCATTAGTAAGTGAATACTGAAACAACAACATCAATCATCTGTAAGTAAATACTGAAACAACAACATCAATCAACAACCAACATGATCCTTCCTTTCGGAATTACGGGATCGAGTTCAACAACACTGGTGATCCTTCCTTTCGGAACTAGGGATCATGGACAATCCTTCCTTTCGGAACTAGGGATTCGGTCTAACAACATTTGGTGATCCTTCCTTTCGAAACTAGGGATCATGGACAATCCTTCCTTTCGGAACTAGGGATTCAGTCCAACAACATCTGGTGATCCTTCCTTTTAGAACTAGGGATCATGGACAATCCTTCCTTTCGGAACTAGGGATTCAGTCCAACAACTCTAGTGATCCTTCCTTTCGGAACTAGGGATTCAGTCCAATAACTCTAGTGATCCTTCCCTTCGGAATTACGGGATCTTAGACAATCCTTCCTTTCGGAATTACGGGATTCTAGTCCAACAACTCTGGTGATCCTTCCCTTCGGAATTACGGGATCTTGGACAATCCTTCCTTTCGGAATTACGGGATTCTAGTCCAACAACTGTGGTGATCCTTCCTTTCGGAATTATGGGATCTTGGACAATCCTTCCTTTCAGAATTACGGGATCTAGTCCAACAATTCTGGTGATCCTTCCTTTCGGAATTACGAGATCTTGGACAATTCTTCCTTTCAGAATTACGGGATTCTAGTCCAACAAATTTGGTGATCCTTCCTTTCGAAACTAGGGATCATGGACAAGCCTTCCTTTCGGAACTAGGGATTCAATCTAACAACATCTGGTGATCATTCCTTTCGGAACTAGGGATCATGGACAATCCTTCTTTTCAGAACTAGGGATCATGGACAATCCTTCTTTTCAGAACTAGGGATTCAGTCCAACAACTCTGGTGATCCTTCCTTTCGGAATTATGGGATCTTGGACAATCCTTCCTTTTGGAATTACGAGATTCTAGTCCAACAACTCTGGTGATCCTTCCTTTCGGAATTACGAGATCTTGGAAAATCCTTTCTTCCGGAATTACGGGATTCTAGTCCAACAACTCTGGTGATCCTTCTTTTTGGAATTACGGGATCTTGGACAATCCTTCCTTTCAGAATTATGAGATTCTAGTCCAACAACTCTGGTGATCCTTCCTTTCGGAATTACGGGATCTTGGACAATCCATCCTTTCGGAATTACGGGATTCTGGTCTAACAACTCTGGTGATCCTTCCTTTCGAAATTACAGGATCTTGGACAATCCTTCATTTCGGAATTACGGGATTCTAGTCCGACAACTTTGGTGATCCTTCCTTTCAGAATTATAGGACCCAGTCTTTACGGAGCTACCACTACAGCACACTAGACGATCCTTCCTTTCGGAATTACGGGATCATTGTCCACCACTTACATCTTAGACAATTCTTCCTTTTGGAATTACGGGATTTTAGTCTAAGGATCAACATTTAAGACTATCCCTCCTTTTGGAATTATGGGATCATTGTCTAAGGATGATCAATCCCAACTGCGCCACCATAGTATCATCTGCACTACCCCCCCTTTCGAGGGAAGTCCTTATGGACTATACCAAGCTTGTCACGAAAGTGCTCAAACTTCACACGAGACAGAGGCTTAGTCAACATATCTGCAACTTGCTCATTTGTGCTCACATATTGGAGCTTTATAGCTCCCTTCTGCACCATATCTCGGATCTATATAATCGTACAGTCTGAAGTCATGATCAAAGATCATAGTCTACCGTACCTTTTAGGTACCTCATCACAAGCTTTGCAGCTATAAGGTGAACACGTCTGGGCTCAACCAAATATTGACTCAAGGTGTTCACAACAAAGCATATACATCAATGACCCAATAATCTATCTGTATAGTGTCACATCCACTAACTCTGACGAGACATCAATCAACAACTTCAAATTTGTATCCATGGGTGTGACCATGGCTTTACACTCTGACATATCAAAGATTTCTACTGCATACTTCCCTTGGTTAAGGAAGATTCCTTTTGGGCTCTGCCATGCTTCAAGACCTAGAAAATAATGCATCAAGCCAAGGTCTTTCATCTCAAATTCTGCATCGAGCTTCTTCTTTCATCGGTTCTACAACTTTGAGAGCTACATCTTCTTCATATACTTCTTCAAGTTGGCACATGAGGTTCTTTGTAGAGAGTTTTGAATTCTGGAGGTTACTTCTACTTTAATTTCACCATCTGTCTAGTGTAATATACATCATTTGCCACTAAGGCAATGTCTTGTTAATAGTCGACTCACTCTCACTTTGTTCATCTGTAGTATGCTTGATTTTATAAGTCTTCTTGAATGTCATCGTTCTTTGGAACAAGTCTCATCGTTACTCTCTTGTAGGAGATTATACACGATATTTCCTACAAATCAAATTTAGTCTCATGATTAGAAACATTTCATAAAATCAATTCTTATGTATAAAGATATAGGTCTCACAGTCATGCAACTATCTTAGCCAATGCTTCAACACAACATTCATCCATATCCAGTATTCATACGATAATTTTCTAGATGCCTTCCATTTCTACCAGAACATTATTAACGGCGTGCACTACTCCCAATATGCCAGCAAAGAGGTTTCACTCTAGATAAGTAGCAATGGAATGTTGTATAATACCATAGGCCACTTACCCGTCACATGCATATTAGTAGTAAACTGTTCATTAATGCAACTATGTATACTACATGTTATCACATCCATGTTAGCTGGAGCTACCATGCTGCAGATTATGTGGTCGGGGACCATACTATACTTTTTTTTCAGATCAGAGATCGGATGCCTTCAGAGGAGGCACACGGTTTTGTTCAGATTGCCCCGAGTAGACATATCAGTGGGGACATAGGGTTCTATTGTGTTGTCCAGACATGTTACTTAGCATCTACCGTAGGGTCACCCTTCCTTGCCAGGCTTTGACATAAGCCCATTGAGACAGTTGCCTAGTCTTGCTTTGATTGAGACTATCACAGAGTATTGCTGGTTTACTATTTGTGCCTGGATCCAACAAAGATCCAGTTCAGAGACAACCTCAGCAGCAAGTATATGGTGCGGCAGGTATTGCATTTGATGTTTAATGCTCATGATTGTTGGCTAGACTTGTTTATACATGATAGTACACTAACTCTGCATATGATGATTGATTTGGTGATCTAGCTATTGTTATGATATGTGATTGGGCCCTTGGTGATGTCAGTCCACCCCTTTCTAGTAGGCTCCTGTATATGCACACCGGGTCACACCCCTACTCTTGGTATAGACTTGGTCACTTAGTCCCCCTAGGTAGTTGACTTTGGATCCACCTTCACTTTCTCCATCCATCCGACTCATCCATGATGGTCTTTCCCGACTTGGATTCCGATTTGTGACCTTGAGGATCCCCTTCCCCACTGATCTCTGAGTATGCCATGATTCCCTGTCTTTTGTGCCTCGGCTCTTTAGTGTGTGAGATGCACTCTCAAACCTGGGATTTGCTCCTGTCGGTTGCCCCCGATGTTGCAATGCAGTTAGGATTGTGTAGCCTCACCGGGTGCTCCCCATCGGTCATCAAAGCTTGTCTGCTTACCCCCATTACCTTGCTGTATGAGCACCTTGATTATATCTATTGAGATATGTATGTAGCCCAAAAGGGCCTTGATGTAAAATGAAGAAATGAAGAAATGTAAAGCAAGCCAAAAAGGCTTTTGTAAATTTAAAATCTAGCCAAAAAGGGCTAAGTATGAAATTCATTGTAAAATCCATGCAATGTGTTTGTAAACACACATGGACACAGGTCAACCATACATGTCATCATTTGTAGTGGTTATTTCCTCATCTAGTCCTGTGGGGCAAGGAGGTGAGAGGGAGCAAGGGACAAGCTCAAGATTGTCCCCTAGAGTCTCAAGTTACGGTTTTGCTGGACGCCCAGTTTGGCGGCTCTAGAAAAGAACCTCACGGAGTCTTCGGGCACGGATGTGAGTTGTGAGGTACTTGTTAGATGACCAGTGGCGGTTTCCTTGCACTATACCCATTTGTGAGGCACCGCCCTTCCTCGTGTTTTTGTCATGGTATGCTTACCTCAGTGGACCCCGCTTTCCCGAGTTATCCAAAAGGTCACATGATTTTGTCCTTGTCATCTCTCATCCTTCACCTTGTATTCCACATCACCCAAAGTCAACTAGGTGGTCAAGTCTATAGGTTGTGCATAGCAGTTTGAGTCTTTTGGATGTGGTGGGCCCACCTCACCTGGGGCCTTATATTTTTCCGAGATTTTAATGTATTTTTGATCACCATATTATCATTATGTTGTTTAGTAATGTACTAACATGTATAAGGAAGCCTCTCGCTTCATGATCGCACACAGGTATTCAGCCAACACCAATGTTGACCAGATTTGACTTGGTCAAACCAGGTTGACCATGCCAAAAATGGGCCCGAAAAAATGTTGCGACCAAAATTTTGATTTTGGTCAATTATTATCTACAGGGGACCCATATGAGCCTCCAAGTGACAGAATGTAAAAAGATCGAGGCGTTTGTGAGATTTTTAATTATTATTGGTCATTAATGATCTGTTTTAATTAAAAATCATGGATTTTGGGCAAATAATGCCTAAGTGATAGATCGTGGTCGTTCGAGTGACCATTCCTACTATTTTTGGGGTCCACGATCACATTGCAGAAGACGGTTCGACGATCCGGGCCTATAAGTGGGTCAATAGCCCAATTTACTCCTTCAGCAGTATAAACCAACAATAAAATACATGGAAAATAAAAAATTGACAAAGGAAACTATAGCAAAGGGCAAAAATCAAAGGTTGGCTAATACAAGGGTGATTTCTAAGGTAATGTTGGTATGTTTGGACATCATATTGTGCATTGTGGGGCCCTCTCTTGCCCAGCTCACCTAGGTGGACGAATTGGTCACGGGGGGCGTTTTTCTCCACTTGGGGAATTTTGATTTGGATGTTGATGGTCATGTGGGACCTTGATGTATTAGCTAGGGGGATAAAACATGTTATTGACACCCCCTATCCTGTTCTTATGTATTGTATGGCCCCACAAGGGGACCCCCTCTCCACTAGTGTGCTAGACTTGGGAAATTCGCACCCCCTCTTGAGCTCATCTCCACCCTCGATTTGGTGATTGGGAAAGTCAATCCCAACCATTGGTTTTGGGGGGAATGAGGCTAGGTTTTGAGCCATCTATATAAGAGAATGAGCTCACTCCATTTCTACCTCTCTTGGCACATTGTACACTTGAGTTTGGATGATATAGAGCCATATTTCACCGAGTTCTTGAGAGTTTATGGATGGATATGTGTATTGCTTGACTGATATCTAGTTTTCCTTAGCTTTGATGAGTTGTTAGTGCATTGTTTCTACCATTTCCTTGGCCAACGATTTGCAGGTGAAGAGCACAACTGGAGGAGGGCGCAGTTTTTGGAGTGGGAACCCCACAATTGCTCCAATCCTTCAGAGTATCAACAAAGGGAGTTGTTATTTGCTTTTGCCTCTCAATTCCTTTTCATTTTCAGTCATTTACTTGCTGGTTTCTCTTATTATTTGCTGCACACACTGACTTGATCTTGTTTGTGGCAGGTAGCTAGGGCGAATTTGGCCACTGGGAGCTCAAAACGCCAAAGGGAGCATGTTGCAGCTTAACAATTGAGTTTGGAGGGCTAGTCTTCAACAATCTCATCCATCTATTCATTCTCAAGTAGGTTCTTCTTGCTGGTCTCTTGCATTCTAATTTCATTGTGTGTGTTGAGCAGAAATTCCATACAAAAAACCCATAAAAATACAAAACTTAAGATTTCACCGTAGGAATTTGTTTTAATTTAAAACCCATTAATGAAACACCCTTAGAATGCCATATCCTAAGTTTCATTTCCTTTAGACTCCATTTACCCGTAGATTTAGCAATGGTCTACCTGGCAAAAATGCCTCACCTGGGACATTTTTCTCTTCTGCTTGTTTGGGTTAGTTTGGGGTTCTAGGTAGTTTAGAATCGGTCTTAAATCATCATTTTACTTTCAGAAATCAAACTACCAAGTGCTAGAAGTGTTTTAAATCACCATTTTATTGCTGCCCTAGTTTGTCATTTCACTGCTTAACTCACCCTCTTGGGCAACATCAATCCATTCCTTCACTTCTAGCTTACTGTATGTCCCTAGTCTATTTCAACCACACAATCACTAATTTAATCAGTCTATCTCATTACATTTTGATTGCTGGTCACTTCTGCATCACTCCTATTTTTACTATTTGCATCCATCTATTGGCTGGAACTAGACCTAGGACCTAATCAACACTCATTTCCTCCCTTCACTTCTTTCTATCTTTGGGATTTGGCTGTGTTGTGTCTCTCAACCAGTGAAGCACCACTCGGGGCATACTTGCGAGTACCCGCGAGTCTTTCCGAGTGGGTTCCCTCCCCAAGTAACCACGGAAGACTCGTTTGCGAACTCGTTGACTCGACGGGACTCGTTTACTCGTGGAACTCAGCCAAACTCGTAAACGACTCGTGAGGAATCGACCTGCAAAAAAAATCGTGCGCCGTGTGCGAACTGATATTTTGGAGGGAAAACGACACCGTGGGAGGCTATAAACCAGCCAACCCGGTCTCAATCGCATCCATCACTTATCTGTCTTTTAGCAAGTGCTGAGAGAGAGTGTGGCCTGCTGCTAAGAGACAGTCTGCCTGCTACTAAGAGACAGTCTGCAACTCTGAGTTAGTGCCGAGAGAGAGTGTTTGTTGCTATTGCTGAGTGAGTGTCGTTGTTGAGTGAGTGTCGAGGAGAGAAGCCCGAGAGAGAGTGTCCGCGACTCTGCTGCTGTGTTGCTGAGTTTGTGCTGCAACCTGCAAGAGTGTCACGGAGTCCGGACTGCCTGCCATGAAGCCGTTAGCGTGAATTGTGGTGCCTGGTGCAGAGACTGGAGCAGTGGAGAGTGCCGCCGTGAAGCCATCGACCTCCATCCAAGCAGCCAGGCGATAAGGTTAGTGGGTTGCGTTTTTTTTTTAAATTTTTATGCAGTAATAAATTTATTTTTTAAAATGTAATAATTTTTTTAAAATATAATACTTTGAACTTTGGTAACTAGTTTAATTTAATTTCTTTGTTTTTTGAATTTATTTTTTATTGTTTTTATTATTATTTTAATATATTATTGTAAAGTTTTATTAATTTTTTTTTAATATATTGTTTCGGCACTCTTTAATATATATATATATATATATATATATTTTTTTTAATTTTATTGTTTACTGTTTAATTTTTTACTGTTTCGACAATGTGTTTATTTTTTAATTTTAATTTTATTATTTAGTTTTTAATATATTTTTTCTTTTTTAATTTTATTTGTTCCTGAAGAGTGTTTCGGCACTGTGTTTAACTTTTTTATTGTTTCGGGCCTCGGCACTGTGTTTATTTTTTAATTTTAATTTTATTATTTAGTTTTTAATGTATTGTTTTTTTTAATATAAAGTTTTTAACTTTTTTAATATATTGTTTATTAAAAATTAAAAATTATAAGTTGTTTGGGCACTTTTAATATTATTTTTTAATATAACTTTTAAACAATTTATGTTAAACTTATAAGTTATAAGTTTTATTGTTTTTTATTTTAAATTGTTTTTAATTTTTTTTTAATTTTTATAATTGTTCGGTAGCTTAGGCTAATTTTTTTAAATATTTTATATCTGTAATTCTTTTTTAAATTTTAAATTTTTATTTTTTTTACTATTTTAGACTTTAGTTAGTTTTATGTAGGTAATGATTTTTTTTTTTTAATTTATTTATGTAATAATTTATTTATGTAATAATTTATTTAAGAGTTATGTAATAATTTATTTAAAATCTATGTAATAATTTAGTTTCTGAAAATTAATTTCTTTATTCTTTTTAAATTAATGTTTTATTGTTTTTGAAATCCTAAACTAGACTAGGATTAATTTATACATGCTAGAAATTAATTTAGGATTTCTATTTTAAATTCTGTGCATTTTATGCACTTACTTTATTTCATAAATTTTATTTTAATATTGTATTTTTAAGTTATTTTAATTTTCGCCAAGTCTTGTCGAGTCTGTCCCGAGTCTTTCTCGAGTTTTTCCCTAGTCCACGAGTCATATGCCAGCCGAGTCTTTGCCGAGTCTGAGTCGTGCAACATTGCTCTCAACCATCACTGGTTGAGCGAGGTCTCCCCCTTGACTTGGCTACGTGCCTTGTCTAAAGTGACAGTAGCCTTGTCCGGTGTGACTTCCGTTCCTCAAACGGAGGACCTGGCTATTGCTGGTTACACCATTTTAGCTGTTCACCCTCTGCCATCCCTATTGGGACACTCATCTTCATCAGCTAGAGATTGTGTGATAACATTACACTTCCTAAATCTAGGAATATAGATATGTACACAACTGAACAATATCATTTAAACATTTTGATAAAATGACAATTCAAATACTTATCTTAGTTTGTTTGGTAGGATCTCTTTTGATCCTAGTCTCCTTGCAGGGATTACTGGAATGTCTGATGGTGAGCTCTACTCCATCATCTGATTATGAGGTCCTGTGCCTTTCTTGCTTATGATCTATAATGCTGATCAAGTCTTATCCTTCATCTTCATCGGGGTTCCTGAATCAAGCTTGTATGTGGCTTCTCCTATTCTCCTACTGAAACTTTCTGAGGGGAGTCCTTTTCTTCAAGATTGGAGAGAGTGCTTTGAAGCACCACTATTATAAGACATATTCTTCAATTTATTCCTTTGGTAACTTCCTGGGAGGTTCTTCTTCTTCTTCGGCAAAATGAGCATGATGTCTTTTGTTATTCTTCTTTTATGAAGCCTTCTGGGGCATGTTTTTCAAGAATGAGCATGACCTTGTGAAACTGCTTCTCCAAGAACTACTTCTGGCTTGACCTAGGGTTTGAAAGAGAAACCTTAATTTTTCAACTTTGATATCTTGAGAAACTGATTGGAGGAAAAGAGACACCTCCCCAAGGTGAGTTAGGCAAAGTACTCCTTTTCCCAAATCTGTGGACAGGACTGAAAAATACTTGATGCCCTAGTTTCTTCAATTTCTACTACAGATTTGTGGGCTTTTAATTCTGATGTATCTCATAAATTTATGCTCCTCAAGGTTTGAAACTTCCTTTTGTGATATTATGACCTGTCCTCTATCCAACCCCACAGGTTGGAGCAGGATTGGATTCACCAAGTGGAACTTATGCTAAGTTTCCCAAGATGACCTGTTTATGGACTGTTTCAGTATAACGAACGTTTACGGACTTCCACTTGTCACTATTTCACCTTCGGGTTTTGAAACTCGTACCAGAGAAACTACAGTCCGTGCACTTTCTGAAACATATGACGAAATTTGATTTGGATCTTCCTTGCCCGAGATATAGCATTTCTCCTTAGGTCACCTGTTTAAAACTGAATTCTGAAGGAGGCTGGAACCCTGATTTTCATGGATCATATCTCCTAAAGTACAACGAATCTGAGGCTGAAACTCGCACACAAGGTACATGAACCTTTCATCTTCGGCCTGTCCAAGTTTCAGATCTTGAACCTTCGCCGAAAGTGATTTATAGCGAAAATTCTAAGATGACTAGTTTCTGGAGAAAGAGACAAAGATTTACCCTAGTGAAAGCTGCTCTTTTCAGTCTAGCTCTGAAACCATGTTACGTTTCTATGCTACAGTAACTTAGATTCCTACTTCATTAGCATTTAATACATTTTCACAATAACAACAACATAAATAGGATCTCTGAAAGACACACAATCACAAGGTACACAACAATTTATCTTGGGAAACCCTCAAGGGAAAGAAAACCCATCAAGAACTTCCTCAATATAGATTACCAAAGTACAATGCCCAAAGAAATAAGTCTCATAAAGAATAGAGACAAAAACAAACTTTAGAGCCAAGAGTAATCCTCCTCCTCCTTTGCAATCTTCCTCTCTCCTCTAATGCACAATGCTTGAGTGAGTGAATGGTACAAATGAGAAGAAACACTCTCTATTTATACTTTACCGTTTACTTGACATTTAACCTAATTAGGGCAGCCTCACTAATGTAACTGGGCCGACCTCTCTAGGGAGACTCAAATAATATTTATATTACATTCTTTTGGGTACTAATGACTCGACTTACTATGGAGGTTTTACCTCATGATTTTTACATGACCTTTTACATTAAAGATATCTCCCGAAGGAGGAATAATACAAGTAGAATATTCTTCGAAGTTACGTTATTTCAACAAAGCTCATGAGTGGTGGTACCATGGGCTAGTGACACTAGGGACATGCTAGCATCACATCTTACCCGGATTTCACCCAGAGGTTGATAGACCGATTTGATAGGAAGGATCCCAACATCCACTTCAGGGAGTTGGTATAGTTGAGACAGATGGGTACACCATCAACATATATTACAGAGTTTCAAAGGATGGCAGTCATGGTGACCGATTATTTGGAGCAGAGGTTGGTGATGATATTTATAGAGGGATTGTTTGAACCATTGAGGGGTTGGGTGAAGGCCTTTAGGCCAACCATGTTACGAGATGCTATTATGAGGACCTAGGACATGGAGGATGCCGTGTCTAGGAAGGCACCATTGTGACCCTTTATCTTACAAAAGAGTAAAGAGACGAAGCCACCCCAGAGGACATGGACAGGGAAAGACAAGATGGATGAGGAGACTTGGAGATAGTTATGGAGGAAGAAGCTCTGTTATAGCTGTAAAGAACCATGGGAGCCATGCCATAGATGCATGGGCAGGGCAAGGTGCACTATATTGAGGTACTTTTTGATGACGAGGACAGTGGAGAGGATGAGGCACTCAACCCCCAGGAGGGGAACCAGAGTGGGGAGGAGCCACCATAACTTGAGTCCACAGAGCCAACACAGCTAAAGGATGGTGTTAGGAAGATGTCCATTGACACTCTTTCAGGAGTTCCCAGGTACTACACCATGAGGATTAGAGGCATCTTGCACAGGCAGAGAGTTACAACATTGATTGATGGTGGGGCTACACACAACTTCATAGATGCAACAATGGTCTCTAGGAGGCGCTTTCCCACAAAGGAGTTTGAGGGGTTTGACGTAGTAGTAGCAGACGGGTGCAACATGACTTGTACTTAGAGGATCAGAGGATTGAGTGTGACCATGGGAAACTATTCATTGACCGATGACTTTTATGTAGTAAATTTGCTAGAAACCAATATGGTATTAGGAGTTCAGTGGTTGTACTCACTCGGGGATTTCAAAATGAATTATCAAATCATGAGGATGGAGTTCTTGGACAAGGGGGGCTAGTGAGTTTTTTTGAGGGGCATGTCAATGGAAGTTCCCATGGTTGTGAGACGTATAGAGGCTATTTTTCAGACAAGGTGACATAGCATGGGAC